>CM023952.1:19928083-20029033 GCA_013407115.1 Glycine latifolia | reverse complement strand
CCAACATTCTTCCTACTCATACATATCTCAGAGTCAAAACCAAACTTAATCAAAAGTCATGTTTCAAAGTTCAATCTTCATCAGAACAACCTCCTGAGCATACTTTTCTAAAGAACCCAAACCTAATTTCAGCTCTAACGCAAAAGGGTTACTATTTACCTCAAGAACAAATTCACAAATCAACCGGTAAAACTTGAGTTTCTTACCTCTAAACTGTTGAGGAAAGCTAGAGGATCACTTCTCCAAGCTTTAGCGTCCTTGAAACACCTCCTTTCTCCTCCAAATCCCAACTTTGAGAAGTTCCCTAGAGAACTGGATCTCTTCGATTGATGGTTTTTTCTGAGAACTAAGCTTGGAATCTAGCTCATAGAGGAGCTCTAATCAACTTTCTAGTTGGGTGGAAAGTGTTTTGGTCAATGGTTGGGTAGTTATGAAGCTTCTCACACTCATCAATGGCAGAAGCAGAGAAAAGGAAGAATGAGAGGAAGAAGGGTTATTATACAAGACACATTACAAAGACTAATTGGTCGCAGCTGCTTCAAATTCACCACAGGCTCCACCTTCAAGATCAAAGTAATCAGGGCTTCATTCAGGGATTTGATCAAGGAATGATCAACAAAAAAATAGTGCTTGATAAGGTTACAAAAAGAATCCTTAACCACTTCCCACTAGCTCTTACAGAAAATAGCTTGGTAACCATCAATCATGGAGCCTTAAAGTTGCCCATAGAGAAAAACACCTTATGAATTTCCTCATTAGAAACCGTAGCCTTAAGGGAATCCAGATTAGAGTCAGAAAGCTTAGGAAAAAGTTCCTTGCAAGAAAAACAAAGGAGTAGAGTCGGTGAAAATATATAAATAAGCTAGGTTGTAACTAACCTCTCCAATGCTTCTGAATGTGTTATCCAACATCCATGATCATCCTGGATGAGTTCAATGTGATTCTTTCTCCTCTAAATCATAGTGACACCATGTGAAAATATTTAGTGTTATGATCTCCATATGTAATCCACTTTGCATTGGACCTTTGGAACCACAAATGGTCCCCCTGAAGAAGAACCTATTCATACTCAGTCCAAATCTTCTTTTGTTTCTTAGTTAAGGACTTAAGGCTGTGTCAGTCAGCAACCAATAAATTCTCACTTAATTTGTTATTTGCGAATGATAATATTACTTTTGTCTAAAATCATTCTAGAAGACTATGAAGGGCTATATGGATTTATAGGATAGTGTATCAAGTCAAAATTAAAGATGAATTTTGTGAAATCATTTGTTCTATGAGGAGTGATAGGGTCACATTATTTAACATACTTTTTTTAACAGATCCAACAGAAGACCTGGGTGGAATGGAAGCATATTCGGTCTCTAGAAGTAGAGAAGAAGGATGATGTTTGCATTCTTTAGGAAAAAAAGATTGAAAGGATATCAAAAGATGTTGTAGTTAGAGAGTTTGGGCATGCAATCTGTGTGATTGCAAGTGGTTGGCCTAATCGCCAATGGGTTTGTTTGGATGGCTATTGAATATATGGAAGAAAGTATATGGAAGAAAGGTTTGTTCGAGGTGAAATTCAAGTTTGAAGGACAAAGACTTCTATGAATTTGAATTGTATGGAAGTCAAAAGGTCTTATGGTTGTTGTGGTGAACATCTATTCCCTTTACTTAGTGATTGGAAAAAGAAAAATGTGGAGTGATTAATTATGTCTAGGAGAGGTTTTGGGACAAGCCTTTGGTGCATTTGAGGCGACTTCAACACGATTGCGAATAGAAGTGAGAGGAGAAGGTAATCAAAATACCATAATGGAATGGAGATGGATGAGTTTAACTCTTTCATATAGGACATGGGGTTTGTAGATGTGTCAATCATGGGTAAGAAATTCTCTTAGATAAGTCCTAATGGTAAATGTATGAGTAAGATTGACCATTTCTGGTCTTTGATGGGCTTATAGATTTATAGAGCATAGCCTTACAATAGATTGGATCATGTGACATATCTGACAATTGTTTAGTTATCTTGAAGAGCAAGGGGAGGGATTAGGGTTCTAAACCTTTTCAGCTCTATAATTGTTGGATGGAAACACCTTGAATTTAAGAAGCTAGATGGAGATACTTGGAAGGAGGCTTTGGTAGGGAGTGTAAATTATTCAGCGTTAAGGAGAAATTGAAGATCATGAAATAGAAGCTTAAAGGGTGGTTCAAGTCTGTTGAAGTTAAGAAATGGATGACTTTGATTTTCTTTTGATTGACGGCAAGAAACTCGACCCTACTCATAGGTCTTGCCTGCAACAGGATTTTTTTGAAGTTGGTTAGGGCCAAAGAAAGCATGATGAACCGAAAATCATAAGCAAAATGGATAAAAATTAGTGACCGTAACTCAGGATATTTTCACTCATGCCTGTGATATAGACAATGGAGAAATCAACTTTTAGCTCTTAGTTCTGATCAGGGTTGGATTGAAGACATGGCTGGGGTACGAAAAACAATGAGAAGCCAACTCTAGATGAGATAGATTTTAAACAGCTTAGCCAACAAGATAATTAGCTTCTTTCTTGGCCTTTTACCAATGAAGAGATTAAGGCAACCGTGTGGAGTTATGACGGTCAAAAGAGTAACAGACTTAACAGTTCTTCAAATCTTGTTAGGACGTTATAGGAGATGAGGTTTGTGTTGGCATTCATGAATTCTATTATAACGTCTTGTTGCTGAAATCTATTGCCTCTTCCTTCATTGCTCTAATACCTAAGACTGATCATCCCCATAGCCTTTTAGAGTATCGACCTATCTGATTGATAGGTAGCTTAGATAAGATTGTTTTCCAGTTATTGGCGCTCTGACTAAAGAAAGTGCTAGCATTAGTCATTTCCTCGTGCCAATCTACATGTCTACCGGGAAGGCAATCCTTGATGATGTATTGGTCCTAAACGATTTGGTGGATTGGGCTAAGAAATTCAATAGAAAGTTTTTTGAGTTAAGCTTTCTACACCATTTAAAATTCTCCTACACCATTTTTAAATAGTGCAATTCCGTTAATACCCTTTGCTTTAAAAAATAATAAGTTTGTCTTAATTTATTTTAAACCTTTCTTCTTCTTCCCTCCGCTGCACTGAGCTGCATTGTGCCTTCAGTTAATCTGCATTGCATTCGTTGGTTTCTTCCTTCGCTGCATTCGTTCGCCGCACCTTCGTCGAGGTTGTCTGTGGATATCTACCAGTTGGTGGTGGTTGTTTTCTGCGTACCTGGTGAGTCTTTGCTTTCTTAAACTTGTCATTGGTGGTGTGGTGGCTGTCGCAATTCCGCCATGGCTGAAATGGAAGCGGTAATCCGTAGGAACAAAATTTAACATCATACAGATTGATCCAGCAACGTACGGATCCGTCAATCTGTAAGGATCACACGGATTGAGTAATCCGTAACACTCATACGGATTATGTAATTCGTATGAAGCTTACGGATTACCTAATCCGTATGAGGCTTACGGATTGAGTAATCCGTATGTGGGTTTTTGGAATTTTTTTTATTTTTCAGTACAAATACCTATTTGGAGTTAAACCACATTAAAATTAACTAGCTCCTGTGAAAAAATATTGTGTAGTATGACTTGAAATGGTTGAGTGTTAATCTTGCTTTGGTTTTGACAAATTGAAATAAGATTTTGCTTAGTGTTATATTATTTTAAATGATTATTGTAGTAAATGAATATATATGGTTGACTGGTTGTTATATTATTTTTGGACAAATTAATAAGGTTGTTGCTTGTGTAGTATGATTTGTAATGGTTAGTTGGTTGGGTTGGGTTTGAAGTCGTGAGTGATTGATAATGGTTATGTATTATTGTTGCTTGTGTAATGGTTTGAAGTCATGACTGACATGTAATTATTGAGTCTTGTTGCTATTTGGAGTTTGGTTTGAAGTCGTGAGTTATTGCTTGTTGGGTTTGCTTTGAAGTCATTAGTGACACCAAATGTGAATGAAGGTTGTGTATAAGTTGGAATAGTTGACACTTGTTGTTGCTTGTGTAGTATAATCTGGAATGGTTAAGTATTGTTGTTACCTGGTTTGGTTTGAAGTCACTCATGACATGTATTGATTAAGTACGCATGACATGAATTGATTATGTATTATTGTTTGTTGGGTTTGCTTTGAAGTCATTTGTGACATGTAAGTGAATGAAGGTTGTGTATAAGTTGGAATAGTTGACACTTGTTGTTGCTTGTGTAGTATGATTTGGAATGGTTAAGTATTGTTGTTGCTTGGTTTGGTTTGAAGTGATGGCTGACATGTATACAAATGATGCACAGAGATCATGGTTAAGACTAGAGGAATGCCTTGGAAAGTGGGTGGAAGTAGAAGAGTTGTTGAAGATGAGCCTGTTCAGAGGCGTAGGCCTACGACATCCGTTCGTAGGCAAAGGTTAGACCAGGTTGTTGCTGAGGATCCCGTTCTTGAGGAACCTCATATGGATACCGATATTCCTGGGAGAGAGGATGTTCAGAGACAGGATGTTGGGACAGAGGATGTTGGTGCTGAGACAGAATCATATCCAGGGGGGGCCAGAAGATAGTTCCGTGTTAACTTCTTATGCGGATCATGTTGCCCTTAGAGTATGGGCCGGAGAGGTATGATAATGTTAATTTTCATAGCCTCATAACTATTATTATTCATAATATACACGTAAACTAATATACTCTTTATTGCAGGAACGTCATGAGCTAAAGTTGGCTTCCTATGGACGGAAAGTGATTAAATTTGGGAAGCCAGCGGTAGAGATCATGGGCTTAGTGGCTGCATCGGGGCTAGCTCCTCTGATTTCTTGCTGTGTGGAGACAGGTGACAGGGGATTACTATCTGCTTTTGTCAAGAGATGGCAACCTGAAACCAGTAGTTTCCACCTGCCTGTGGGGGAGGTCACAGTGGCACTAGACGACGTGGCCTCGATCTTGCATATCCCTGTTATGGGAACGTTGCAGTCCTACGATGCTATCAACGTAGAAGAGGCCATTATGATGTTGGTTGATCTGCTAGAGGTGACAGTAGAAGAAGCAGATGCTGAGACGACCCAATGCCATGGGGCATATGTCCATCTTTCCTGGCTCCGAGACTTGTATTATCAGAAGTGTGAAGCTAGGCAGTGGACATTAGCTGCGAGGGCTTATTTGCTTCATCTGGTGGGGTGCACTCTATTTGCTAACAAGAGTGCCACACATATAGGTGTGGTATTCTTGGAAGCTTTCCGCGACATCGAAGAAGCTGCTAGATACTCTTGGGGAGCGGCTGCTCTGGTGCACATGTATGAAACTTGAATTATGCATGTAAGCACCATGGGAAGCATCTGGCTGGCTACATTACGCTTTTACAGGTATTACTGGTTATAATTGATTTATTTAGTGTATTAGCTGTTGTTGGTTTGTGTTATTGTTAATGTGTTAATGATTAATTCATTGTAATATGCAGTGTTGGATATATAAGCATTTTCCTATGGTAGGGAATGTTGTTCCGAATGATGAGTATCAGGAGGTTCAACCACGTGCCCACCGGTGGAAGATTGCGAAGGCGTTACCTCTGGCAACCTAACGGTCACATTTAGATAGGTTGAGTATGGCTGATGTTTGCTGGGCGCCGTATCAGGACCATCGCGAGCACAGAGAGTTTGAGATCATATCACAATATTCTGGGCCTATCAGATGGGGCCCATATACTGTCAGATATCTACCAGAGCGGGTCCTGAGCCAGTTTGAATATGTCCAGGACATTCCATAGTTGACGGTGTCTGAGTTGCCTTCTGCGGAGGTTGTGGATGATAGATGGACGCATTTCGCAGATTACATGATCGCGACTGGGGACTTGGTTGATTATCCAGTTCAACATGATGCTGGATACATGGATTGGTTTTACCGTGTATCACACCCAGTGATGACTCCCTCACAGTATGACACAGCTCGTGCACGGAGTCTTCCTGAGGTGACCACGGGACCAGTACCAGTTGCTCCACCGATACATCAAGCTCGTGAAGATGCAGGACCACGATCAGACTCAACCATTTCTACGCAAGACCAGACCCCTCAACATGCAGTGGTGGTTGATTAAACATTTAATTATATGGCACAAAGAAATCCCTGTAATGATATCTTGCATTGTTGATAATGATATATTTTTTGGTAATTTTAGGCTATTTGCCAACGGATTGCTGAGGGGTTGTAGCAGATGCTTGACACGGGGATGGTCACAGAGGGCACTGATGCCTATTTCATGACGGAGCAGCTGTTGCATCTTGCTCGAGGTGTTAGAGATGACGCCATTGTCTATACACGGCCTAGACATGTACAGCGCAGGCGACTTTGACTTATGTTCATATGATTGATGTAATCTAACATTTTTCGGTTGGACAACATTACTACATTATGTCAGCTAATATTTAAACATTTATGAAATTAAATTGTGCTTTCATTATTCATAAATTGTCTAAGCATCTTGTAAATCAACGTGTTGTGTGCGTAATTTCATACATTTTGTATACATTTGCATCCAAGCAATATAATAATCAAGCCACTGTTGAGCTTCATTGGTACAGTTAGTAGCCCACAAGAACGTCGTGGATGGCAACGGACAATTGTCTCGTAAAAATACCTGTTTGCAGCCCAATGAAACACCTACGTTAACTAGGTCCAACATAGTCAAAATAATAACAAATTATGTGAATCTCGTAAAATAATACCTGCACAAAGTGGTTACCATAAACATAACCAATGCACAAAATGCGATGAACTTGACGATCTTGAGGAGGTTGGCTTCTTAGAGGGAAGAACGTCATACTTTGCTGAAGTGAAAGAGAGACAAGAATGACGTTATATCTTGATGCAATTACATGACCCATATCCGTAATATCCATCCATTTGTCCATAGTAACCTGTAAATACACAGTTAATGAAATACAGTTAATGTAAACTGGTAACATAGTAAAGGCATATGAAATCGACAACCGACGATGTTTTACCTTAGACAATCCATCAATCAATAGGGACCGCTTTAAGCTTTCAAATCTATGTATCCCGCCGAACAAAGCAATATATTCATCAGTCCATTCTGCAAGTTCTTTGAGCAAATGATTGCGAACCAAAGACCAACATTCTTCACCAAAACCTAATAAGGCAGCAATTACACGATATCCACAGTTACCATCAGCTTTCACATCGATGATATTCAAGATAAACTTCTGCATAAATGGATGGAATTGATCTAGCATTGGAACCATCCCGTGTTGCATGATAACATCAGATGACGAACATGACTGCTTTGGAGTGGAGCAACTATTTTGCACGAAATGTAAGTCGTCTACATACTCAAAGTAAGACGGGTCCCTTCTCGTTGACCTTTCGTGCTTTGTCATTTTCTTCTTTGGAGCACCTTTAGTTTTAACCTTATCAGGGGGAGGGCACAAGGAATTTAAATCAGGGTATGCGATTTGTTTAAGCTTACTCTTCAGTGTCATTTTCCCACACAAATCAAGTTTTTCAAATCGGCTAGATATGACTTCTATCTCATTAGTAATTGTGACTTCAGAGTCATCCATACCATGATCTGAAAAGTTTAATATCCGTCAAAAAATGTGAACAGTGTCAACTAGAATGCTCCCAAGTACATACTTAGCTAGCTCACACGCACAAGGCAAACCATGCGTTCTTCTCACAACACACCCACAATGAGAAGGATTTTTTCCTGCATAATGGACTCGCTCATACTCCTCAGCAATATGGTTTAACGCGTACCTGGACACCATGCCAACAAGTCTCTTGTATAATGTTACTTTAAAAACATGTCCTACCACATGTATGCTTCTCTCCAAAGATGCCTTGACCTCATCATGTTGCAACGTGATCATATTGTTCATGGCATCCCAAACAACGCATAAGTCTCCAACACTATTCTACAGTAGTCGCTTTAAGGTCCAATGGGCAAACTCCACCCTGCAATGTATGATAAAACAAATTAAATAGTAAAAGAAAAAAACTTATGGAAATGTTTTACCTTAAGCAATCTAAATACAAAAACTGACCTATTTGTTGTTGTATTTCCAAAATGCATCACTTTGTTTGTCCATGCTGTGACAAATTTCTCTTTGTGGGGATTCAACCAAGTGTCCTTCACATAATCAACAAATGTAGGCCACGGTGCACATGCAACTTCAAATTGCATAAGACAATCATCATATTGCTTCTCAGTAGCACAGTCAACAAGACTTCCCCATGCTTCCATCAGATAATCCCATGCATTCTTCTGCCTAACATAAGTTTTACATTTTGCCTTCACATTCTTCTCAATGTGAAACCGACACAATAAATTTGTTGCATCTGGAAAAACATTTTTCACAACACTCATCAACGCTGAATCTCTATCTGTAACAATTACCTTTGGAAAGAATTCACTTTTATAAAAACTGCCTCTGAACCGTTCAAGGGCCCATACAACATTGTTTATGCGTTCAGCCTCTAAATAGGCAAATGCAGCTGAAAATGTCATGCCAGTAGGTGTAACACCGACAATGTCTAGTAAAGGAAGTTTGTACCTGTTTGTTTTATAGGTACTGTCTATCAAGAACACCAAATGATATGCATTGCTCAATTGCACTGCATGTGGATGTGCCCAAAACAAGTCACGTACAACATTCTCATCCTTCAATCGATACCAATGAATATACATGTCGCGTTCAAGAAGTTTCATTAGCTGTTGCATTTCAGTATTAGTGCCTCTTGTACGCGTCCGGTATGCATATCTTGCATTGTATATTTGTTTCAAACTTGTTACATTATTTTCATTGTGCTCCTTCAATGTTAGAAGAATATTTTTTGGTTTGACCATCGCCCTTGTCATATCAGCAACAATGGTCTTCTCCTCCTCAGTTATTTGACCATGATATGGGTGTCCACAAAATGACTTGGCCAAAGCATGATTATGATTTCCACATATTAGCTTCACCACCCACCATTGCCCTCCCAAGATTGGTTTAGCCCGCAGCTTAAAAGGAAACTCACATTTTCTAGTGCTAGTGGTTGAAGGGGTGAAACCTTTTTTCCATGCTCTATACTTTCCACTCCTTTCACAACCAATTAACACAAATGACATTCTTCCTATTTTTCTAGTTTTGATGTCACTCCTCATTATAACCGCTACAAAACCATTCTCAAATGCAACCATACGAGCCCATTTCAATATCGCATCACACGATTCAAACACCTACATAAATGTATAATTCATATTTAATTTTCTAAATTCAATCATTTAATAACTTTAACTACATTCATATTCTTTAACTACATTAAAATCTACATAATTACCTCAGCTATTTGGAACGCTGCAGAACAATCAACTAAACAATCATTGTCTTCAAACTCATCAGGGTCTGGTCCAATGTCTTCATTCATATAAATTTCTTCAGCCATTATACTCTCATACATCCACTCATCGTTGTCCATCCTAACAAAGAAAAATCTGATAAATAATAGTAACATGGAGATATATTAAGAGAAGGTAAAAGATAGGTACAAATAAGAGGGAATATAAAAAGTGCGTAATTCAATCTAACCCAATATATCGACAAATTGAATTTTGATCCCTTATCTACAATTTAGAATATACCACTCTAATCACTTAAAAATTGTCTAGCCAAATTAATTCTTCTCGTGAATTTATCACACTAATTCAATTAACTTGGTAATATTTGACAAACTATAGAAAACGTCACGTCACTCAAAATTGACAGGTTCAAAGAAAAAAATTATGGATGAACCAATTTGATCCAACAAAGAGATCAAAAGTGAAATTTAAATATTGATAAGGAGCAAAATTCTATTTCAGCATTCACAAAATAATTACATCAAATTGATTTTGTTTTGTCTTCATCATACATAATAATTTTATACATTTTACAAACTAACCAACAATAAAAGAAAAAAAAATTCAATAACTACTCTTGTAATATACTAAGCCCACTTGCTAAATAACTAAGCAACTTTTTTCTTCCATATATCATGATCTCATCACAAACTTGCAACAACAACATGAAAACTGAGGAGCCAAACCAAACCAGACCTAAGGAAGTTTTTTTGCTACTTTATGATAGAAATTCAATTCCAGCAGCCAAAACACCACTTGTGTTTTTATCTTTCTTTCCTTTGATATCTACTCAATTATTATAACCAAACCAAACCATTATTTCTACATAATTTTTTTTTAATTATAACAAAAGTTATATTTTTAAATGATATCTACTCAATTTAAAAATTTTAAAAAAATAAAACTCAACTAATTACTCTTTTAATTTTAATTTTTTGTACAGATTACCTAATTCGTAAGACCTATACGAATTACCTAATCCGTAAGCTCCTATGGATTAGGTAATCTGTATGGGTCATACGAATCATACAAGCAGTATGACCCATACGGATTACCTAATTCGTATGACCCATACACCATCATTTGTGGATTACCTAACTCGTGCAATCCTTACGGATTACCGAATCCGTAAGGCAAAAAAAAACCTCACCTGCACCTCCACCTCCGAACACGCTTCACTCTGGCGAAAACCAACAAAAACCACCTCCAGTAACCAGAATGCACACCTCAATGAAACCAAATGCCTAACAATCACCTAACAAGATGACTCCAAGCAATGCACAGCTCAAATAAATGGCGACATTGGTGTAGTACGTCCGTGAGTTAAGCTTCACAGCTCCATTGCTCTTTGTTTATATTTATGTGCTTTTCACTCATTAAGGGTATTTTTGGAATTTTGAAAAATTTAAATGGTGTAGGAGAAAAGCTGATGGTGTAGGAAGCTGGGCCCAAAGTTTTTTATCTTCAAGGTTGACTTCCAAAGGGCCTATGATTTAGTCAATTGGGCCTTCGTAGATTACATAAAGGTAAGGATGGGATTTAACACAAAATGATGGGCTTGGATAACAAGTGAGAACATCTACGACGGAGTAAGTGAAAACCATCATCTTGTGTTATTTGCAATTATAATTTACTATACTTTTATAAGAAGAAACTTTGCACACTTCCAATTTGGAGAACTAGTTGGGGTTGGATCTTAATGGAATAATTATAAATATTATAATGAATTGATCTGGTTTGACTAAGTCTAGAGTTAAAGACTTATACTTACCAGTAATTGAGTTATTGCTCCAACTACATAACTCTATTGCAACGGATTTGCACTCCCTATTGTAGTGTTTTATACTCCTTACTTTCAGGATTACAATCTTTTGGAATTCTATTCTCCATATACTTGTTTTCAACTATTTGGAGCGGGGTTTAATACTATAGAGTAAGTAAGTAAATACTAGTTTTAGTTTAACAAAAAGTTTTATTAGCTAGTAAAAAAAATACAAATGTGCATATATATGAAGATATAAGGTTGATTTAGTGATGAAGGAAGAAAAGAAGGGAAGAGGTTGCGATTTCGTATCCCCCACTAACAAAAACCAATAATACTAATAATTAATATTTATCTATATAATAAAAAAATGTGTTTATGCATTCATAAAGCTAATATTTTTTATTAAAAAACACATCGGTATAAATTAGAATGATATAAAAACATTTAAAAGTATTAAATAATTTGACTATATATAATATAAATATCCATATTTAGTTATATAAGTATTTTAAATGATTTTATTACCACAAATAACATTTTAAATATTTAAAAGCTAGTATTTTAAATATCCACAAATATGCTAACATATTCGTGTAAAATTCAAAATAATAAACAAATACATAAAAAAAACCTGCTTAAAATTTTTTTTATGTTCAACTTTAGTATCTTTTGTCATTGAGGATTCATAAAATGATTTATAAAGATAATGTGATACTCTATTAGTCATGTCATCACTAAGTGATAGTTGATGTGAAACTTTATTAACAGTCACATTATCACTTAATGGATCCTCATTGATGGAAGATACTAAATTTGAACATAAAAAAATTGGGATGCTAAAAAAAAATAGAAAATGATACTTTAGATAGTAAAATTAAAATGACCTATTTTAATATAGTAAAAATTTATTTATTTAAGCCTAAAAATTGCAATAATATATATATATATATATATATATATATATATATATATATATAAATTCTTGATTTATAATAAGATAAAAAAATTATTGGATTTAGTTGGAGGGGTTCATAGATTTAGGGAATCTATTACTACACTAATAATAAATTGTACAAAAAATAAAAATATAAATAATATAAATATAAAACAACAAACACAAATTTCATGTGATTAGTGTGTATTCAAGATAAAAAATAAAAGTAGACAAATCAAAAAGGAAAGGAGATGTTTGAATAAAAATAATTCTCCTTCAAATTCTTATTTTTTAGAGGACACGACAATATAAATGTTATATATATAACCATGTAAGACGCATGCTATTACATTAATTATGTTAGATAATATCAGTTAAATATATATATAAGTTACTTTTACCAACTTTTAAACTAGTTTGACCAAAGTAATTAAATTTTATTCATACTATTTTATTTGAAATAAGCTAGCTTAAATGCTATTAGCTTTGGTTTTTTTTCAATTTTATCCATATTATTTTATTTGAAATTATGTTTTACCCTCTTAATTAATTTCAAAACCCTCTTTTTTTTTACTTTTTGAAAAATTCCTCTTATTTAATTTACTATTCATACATACACATGACAGTCAATTCGTCAATTGTCATTATCACATTAAGGTTAGAAATTATTTGAATCATATCAATTTTATAATTATTTATTGAATATTTTTTGTTTATTTTAATTGTATAATCTAATTTAAAAGAAATTTTAAATATATATAATTAGTCTTAAATAGAAGATCTAATTAGTATCATGTTATGTAGTCCCAAGTGAGAGATGTATATATTCAAATTTTTCTTGTAAGAATAGAAAAATAAATGTTTAAAAAATTAAAAAATATTTTTTATTTTTAAATATTATTAATAATAAAGTATTTAAATGTCAAAAAAATGATTTTAAACAATATATTTCTAATAAAGTTTATATAATTTAATTTTACTTTTTCCAAAAAAAATTAAAAAATTGAGTTTAAATAGTATGAGTAAAATTACCAAATCTTTACCATTTCCTTCTAATACAAAATTCAAAAGTTATTATCCTACTTTCTAAGAATATAATTTATGGAAATATATTCAAAAGTAAAAATATTAAATAAGTCTTTTTATATCATTTCACATTTATTAGTTAATATTACCAAACACTTTCAATTAAATCAACTAACTTATAAGCTTTTATAACGATATGCTATCATTACATGAAATTAGGAACTAACTCAAGCGAAAGATTTTTATTTTAATTTATTTAAAACTCTTAACTAAATAATACCTAAGACATCATCTTAGAAATTCATATAATAGAACATCTCATAATAATCATCACCATTAACCATCCCATCAGGATTCAATCATCATACACCATCATCATTATCAAATAATCATCATCTTCATAATTCATCCAAAATATCATCATCATCAGTCCATCAATCATCAACACGTACCAATGTCAGACCCAACTCCATGGAGGTTTACACTATATGGGGATTAACCTAAGTACATCCATTAACATAATTGTACTCTATTATCTGACCATTCGAGAAGACCTAGATTAATCCTACAAAGGATTTGTGATTTTGTCAAAAATAGGTGAGTGTGGGTAATGGCTTACCTCGATAAGGTATGCATAACCTTAATCTTTACAGGAGTTCTCTAACCCATCTATTCTATAGGCTACTTCAACGTTAGTCACCACAAAAACCTTCAACACTAAGTTGAGGGTCTTCCTAGCACTCTCAACTTATGTTCCTACTCATAAACAACAACAAAACTTATATTCCTTGAGATTCGAGATACGATACATTCATACTTATCATCTCACTCATGGTCTTTCTTGAGGATCCAAGTTTCACACTAATCAACAATCCATCTCATATACACTGAAAATTCACTAAACCTTTTGGGAAGTAGTTGGGAAAATACCCCACTAGGCAAGACCTCCAAGTCACTTTAGTGAGGCGAAGTTTTGGTGTGGAACTCACCCTCCCAAGTTCACCATTTTCTTTTCATCAAAAACCTTCCCAAAGGTCATAGCTAACCTATATGGATGGTTATCATCTTAACAACATCATCACATTCACCTCATTAAATGATATTCATATCATCATCAAGAAAGCAACTAACACAACTCAAAATATTAATCAATATAATATTTTCAACAATAAGATCATAGAACAATCAAATCATTATAATCATGCATCATTCTACCATTATAACAACTTCCACTTCATGTTTAATGTTATCAAAACATCTCATAAGTTTTTGGGTTACTATTCATTTTCTATTATGCGCCAATGACCTTCATAACTTATAAAGTTGATAATTAAAGGCATACTAACTCAATTAAGTTAATTCTTGTCTAATTTGAAAGCTAAGAATATTATCTCTAACTTTTATGTTTACCCAAATACCTAGTTTAAATGCATATTATGTCTAAGATTACAATCTATATGAAACTTCTAGTTATTACTGACAACTTGACATTTGTTCACTAATATAATAATTTCTAGAGATATACACAATATTTTTAAGTGAGACCAAACTCATCAGTTAGCTAACACCCATGACTATAACTTTCATGAAGATCACTTTCCCAAATTCGGTCATCTAGATCACCTACAAGGTCACACGACTACATATTTTCCCTACATCGAGAACAATTTTAGTTATAGCGAAAATATGTGATTTTCACTGCAACAAGAACAATTTTAGCCACAACGAAAATCTTAGCCGCAACAAGAATAGTTTTAGCTGCATCAAAAATAGGTTTAAAAATCATGATTTTCTGTCATTTTTCCCCTTTATTGAGTTCTAATCCATTTCCAACTCAAATCGTTCATTTTCAAACATGAACATCAAATTAAAACACCGTTAATAAAAAAACAATACAACACATGAAACATATGAGTAAAGTTAGTTTAAAGCTTCATTTACCTATCCAAATCCATTGAACTTGCTTTCACATGAAAGAAGGGAGAAAATGAGCAAGCTTTAGGTACAAGATGAAAACCTTCTCCCATTCACACAACAACTCTACACTATCTATACTACCCAAACCCCAAAAACCAATAGAAACAACAACAAAACCTTTAAAGTGAGCATTTTTATGAGATCTCAAAAGTGCTCATTGAAGAAAACGAAAATAGAAGCTAAGAGGGAAAAGAGAAAGGTCTCTTACCATTTGAATCAGTCCACAACTCAAAAGAAGCACATCTACAAGGTCTCTTGAGCAAGAGATATCAAAGTCTCAAACTCTCCAATGGAGGATTTTCATGGAGAGGGAGAAGAGAGTAGTATTTAATTATCAAATAAATTGTTTTTCTTTGCAAAGATTGGAACACTCATTTGTGTGTGACCTTGTAGGTTAATACTAAACTGGTACTAAATTAATCATAATTAATTTACTAATCAAGGTAGGCATTTAACAACACTCCTTAACATCTAGATAACATAAATAATATTTTTTACCTTCAAGAACCAAAAGAAGAATAATGTAATATTTTCTTCCATCATTTATAACTCAAGATTAACTCTAAAGTATAGTATTATTGTCAAACTCTGATAAGCTAACATTTAATCAATGAATGACCTAAAATTTTTTTTCTTCTTTCATTCAATTGCCCTGACCAAGATCTTAATTCTATCATAGAACTCAAATTCATTACCTAGAGTTGGTGAATTTCTTCTTGATTAATCATTAATTCTACAAGTATTTAATCATATCCAATATTCATTCAATTGTGCCCTAAGACATTAGGTGTCTGAAATTAAAACATAATAAATAGCTTGTTAATTACTATGATAATCTCATGTAAAAGAAAACTATTATATTTCTTATTTATTCAATTAGTGTCCTAAGGTATTAGGTGTCTGAAATTAAAACATAATAAATAGCTTGTTAATTACTATGATAATCTCATGTCAAACAAAACTATTATATTTCTTCTTGAGAATTTCCTATTGACATATCAAGGTAATATTAACTATTAAGAATTCTCAAGTGAATTAGTTCAATGATGACATTCACATGTACATCATCTATATATGCAACTTAATAAATAAGATCTATTAATTTTTATCTAATAAAGACAATTACATAGATATTAATCTACTCGAATTATCGATATCATATTCATAATGATTCTACTATCAAGAACAATTTAGATTAAAATCATAAAGGACTTGTTTCATAATTTCTATCATAATAACAAGTCTCTAATTTTAATCAAAAAATTGTCAAATTAATAATTTAATAAAATAATAAATGTAATAATAAAATAAAGAACAATTTTTTTTACTAAAATTGATAACATGATGGATTAAATCTTAAACATGTACATTTATTCCCAACATAAAAGACATGGACATGATATCCGACTGGTGTTATCTACACCACGATGGTCATATGTATAAAAATTTACTTGTCAATTTAATTTCTAAACTTACTCATTTAGTGTCATTTTAGTTCCTATGTATAATCGGTAGTGTTTGATAACTAGTGTTTATGTATGATCACTCTTTAAACTTTTTAGATCCGGCACTTTTTATACCTTGTATATATTTGAGAGTTTTTCTAACGAATGCCCTTTTCAGTCTACAACTAGCTAATTAACTTCCATGGCTTCTACTTCTGCTATTGTTGCTAATGCTTCTTCCTCTCTAGTTCTTACCAAGAAATATGATGTTTTTATCAGCTTTAGAGGTGAAGACACACGCGGCAACTTCACAAGCCATCTGCATGCTGCTTTGTGCAGAAACAATATCGAAACCTACATAGACAACCGGATCAACAAAGGAGACGAGGTGTGGGCACAGCTTGTGAAAGCCATCAAAGAGTGCACTCTCTTTTTGGTTATCTTCTCGGAAAACTACGCGTCCTCAACGTGGTGCTTGAATGAACTCATTGAAATCGTTGAGTGCAAGAAAAATGGAGAAGTAGATGTTATTCCTGTGTTCTACAGAATAGACCCGTCACAGGTTCGAAAGCAATCTGGGAGTTACAAGAAAGCGTTTGCAAATCAGAAGCAGAACCGGGAGAAGGTGCAACAGTGGAAGGATGTTCTCTGTGATGTGGCCAGTCTATCTGGCTTCCATTCTCATGTATACAGGTTTGTTTTATGGCATGTTTAGATAAATTTCTTGATAAAAAAGTTACAGGAGAAAAAAATAAGAGAAAAATAAAAGAAACCTATTCATAAACTAAATTAACTTATATAAACTAAAAGTTTTATATTAGTTTCTGTAAAAGTTTATTTTTAATTTATGAAAAAATTTATTTCATTTTCTTCTTATTTTATTTTCTTATCAGTGTTTTTGGAGAAATATACCTAAATAGAACCTTATGCTTCTGCTTTTATAAATTCTATGTATTAGGGTTTTTATTCCTCCTTTTTCTTTATTTTCAATTTCATGACACTTCTGAGTATGACGTATTTAAAGACGCTAAATTGCAAATTTTATCTCTTATTAAGAAATCGTGACCAAAGCAGATATGTAATTACAGAACTCAATATGGATACAAATGAGCTCTTTGCATATTATTACTATTATGAAACTGAGGCAACGAGCAAAATATCTTGGACAAGTACCTAATCTATCATGATCCCCATCCAACTATACCCACTAACTTTATGTAATAATTGAAGCTAGGCTGCAGGGTCAAACAACTAGGGCCCCGGATAATACAGGATAACCAAAAGTCATATTATTACTAAACCTACCTACTCTAATCATCGCAAAAAAATGAATATAGTCTTCTGTGTATTATCTAGAACAAAGAAGCTTCAATCATTCGATCTGTTAACATCCCAAAGGAGAAATTATTTAATGATATTAAATTATTATAGTTTTCATTAATCTTCACATAATATGCATTAATCAAGTATATTAAAATTTTATAATAAATTGAAAAAGTTGAATACAGGTCATATAGAAGTTAGTTAGGATCATAGAAAGGTAGCGATCTCTTAAATTACCTAATAATTTTTCCATCAAAAGAGCCACCTTCCTCTCTAGTTCTGTCATCATTTTAGGAGATTTGCCACCTGATGCTTCCAGCGTCAAGGTGAGACCTTGAAATTTATGTTGTATGAAGATCAATTTGGATGCTTCACTTGTGAAAAAACTTAATAATTTTGTTCCTTGAAAGCACTTTCATTATTCATCTAAAAATTATAAACATACGTTCATTCTCTCTTCCATCTCATTCCAACTCTTCTTATTATCTCTCTTTTTCTTTTTCAAATGAATGAATTATTAAATTCTATTTTGTCAACTCTATACTAATTTATTTTCATTTACATTTTCCTTGTATTTACTAATAAACACATAATGTATTTATTCTTTTTATTTCATTTTGATATGCTAGGACTGAATCTGAACTGATTGAAGAAATCATCAAGGCAGTTTTACAAAAACTAAATCACAAGTACAGCAATGAATTTAGAGGACTTTTTATATTTGATGAAAACTACTCTCACATTGAATCTTTATTAAAAATTGATCATGCAAGGGAAGTCCGAATCATTGGAATTTGGGGCATGGGAGGCATAGGTAAAACAACTATTGCTGCTGCTATTTTTCACAATGTCTCTTCCCAATTCGAAGCTAGTTGCTTCTTAGAAAATGTTGCTGAAGAATCAAAAAGGCATGGACTTAATTGCATCTACAATAGACTTCTTTCAAAATTATTAAGGGAAGAACTTCATATTGACACTCCCAAAATGATATCCTCAGTTGTTATGAGACAACTAATGTGTAAGAAAGTTTTCATCGTGCTAGATGATGTAAATACTTCAGAACTTCTAGAAAATTTAGTTGGAGCAAATCATGATTGGCTAGGAGCTGGTAGCACTGTCATTCTGACTACAAGAGATAAGCATGTTCTTATAAGTGCAGGAGTTGATGAAATTCATGAAGTTAAGGAAATGAACTTTCAAAACTCCCTTAAACTTTTCAGCCTAAATGCCTTTACCAAAACCTATCCTGAAAAGGAATATGAGGAGTTGTCAAAAAGAGCAATTGTTTATGCTAAAGGAATCCCTTTAGCTTTGAAAGTGTTGGGGTCATTACTTCGTGGCAAGAGTGAAAATGAATGGGATAGTGCACTAACTAAATTGAAGAAGATTCCTAATGCAGAAATTCAGAAGGTGTTGAGATTGAGTTATGATGGATTAGATGATGAGGAGAAAAACATATTTCTAGACATAGCTTGTTTTTTCAAAGGGCAAGAAAGAGACCGTGTAACAAAAATATTAAATGCCTGTGACTTTTGTGCAGATATAGGGATAAGACGTCTTGTAGACAAGGCTCTTATAACTATCACAAATGATCACATAAAAATGCATGACTTGATGCAAGAAATGGGTCGGGAAATTGTTCGTAAAGAATCCATAAAAAATCCTGGACAACGCAGCAGATTGTGCAACCCTGAAGAAATCTATGATGTATTGACAAATAATAGAGTAAGACATTGATAAATTGCCTTCTATCCATGTTTATATACACACATGAAAAATGTAAGTTTTTACAAAGTACTAAATTAGTTCATTTTTTTATATCAGGGAACTAATGCAGTTGAAGGCATTCAATTAGATATGACTCAAATAAAAGATGTAAATTTAAGTTCCAAAGCTTTCAAGAAGATGTCAAACCTAAGGTTACTTTCTTTTCAAGCCATCAATGGGGACCTTAAAAAAATTAATTCCGTGTACCTTCCAAAGGGTCTTGAATCATTGCCTAAAAACTTGAAATATTTAGGGTGGGATGGATATCCGTTAAAGTCTCTATCCTCAACTTTTTGTCCTGAAAAGCTTGTTGAGCTTTCCATGCCATATAGCAATGTGGAAAAGCTTTGGAACGGAGTACAGGTATGCACAACACATAGGTTTCTGTTTCTCTTTTTTTGCTGAAAGTCTCTATTTCAATTTTAACAGATTCAAAGTTTCAAATTTGTAGAATTAAAAGAGAAAATAGTTATGCACTTGCAGTGTAAAACAGTATTATATTGTCATCTATTATTACTTTTGAGATAGTTATCATTCATGACGGTATGTGATTGGGTAACAACATGAAATTGTTTTACACTAATAGTGTATAGTCCTTTTCCTATGTACTAATTTTGTTCAATCTATTATTAATGTTATAGAATCTGCCGAATTTAGAGATGATTGACCTTAGTGAGTCACGCCTGATAGAATGTCCAAATTTGTGTGGTGCCCCAAATCTCAAAGATGTAATACTTAGTGACTGCAAAAGCTTGGCTCATGTGGATCCATCAATTTTCTCTCTCCCCAAGCTTGAGAGTTTAGATGTGAGTGGATGTACCTCGCTTAAGAGCCTATGCAGCAGAACCTGTTCACCATCTCTTCAAGGATTGTATTCCTCACGCTGCTACAATCTGCAAGAGTTCTCGGTTGCATTGTTGCCAAGTGATTCTTCATCAAAACGTTTGCATTTGTGTTTAGCAGGGTGGGACTTGAATGAACAGCCATCATCACTTATAAATGACAGAAATCTTGGAAACTTCACTTTTCAAATTTCTGAGGATCTTCCTGGAAACTTTTCCTATCAAGTTACCTTCACCGCCTCAAGGAAACATGAAAGTGGCACTTCGATCAACTTGCATAAAGTGTTGCATAGCTCTGGCTTTCAGTATGTGAGACATTTAACTTTTATGAATTGTCATGGTTTGTTTGGACTTCCAGAGAGTGTCTCCTTGTTATCATCATTAGAGCATTTAAGACTACTTGGTGGCGACATCACAAGCTTGCCAGAAAGCATTAAGCACCTTCCACAACTCAAATATCTTGAAGTTATTGGATGTAAAAAGCTTCAATCTATACCTGCAATTCCACAGTTCATTGAATGCTTTCATGCTCGGAGTAGTGAATCTCTTTGTGTAATGTTAAGTTCAATGAGTGAAGTACCTTCCAAAAATCCCAAGTGCACTTTCATGTTTCCTAACTGCATAAATTTGGATCAACATTCATATGACACCATTTTGAAATATGCCATTAGGAGGATTGAACTTGAAGCAAATGAAGAAGTTATTACATCCTCGGAGCATGATGATGATGATGATGCTAATATACTAACAGTGAAAAGTACTGGTAAATTCTGCTACTTTTTACCTACTAGAGGCAGCAAAGTTAGAGACTGGTTTCATTACCATTCTAGACAGGCTTTGGTCTCCATTGAACTTCCCCACAATTTGTTGGGTTTTGTTTTCTACTTGATTCTTTCTCAAGACCAATCATGCTACGTTGGAAGTTTTGGATGTCAATGCTCCTTGGAAACAAGTTGGGGTGGAAGGATGAATATAAAAAGTTTCTTTGTAGATGAAATCACCTTGCTCAATCCTGATCATTTATTCAAAATGAAGTCAGATCATGTGTTTTTATGGTATGATGCACAATGTTGCAAGCAGATAATGGAAGCGATTAAAGAAAGAAAAGCCATTAATGACATGAGTACCAGGTACAATAATCCAGAGCCTACATTTAAATTCTTTGCTCAAACTCTGGATGATGAGGAAGTAACGATAAAAGAGTGTGGTTTTCGATGGATATATCCCTCTCAAGATCAAATTGTGGAGGAAAGAGGAGGGTGTAGATGCAAGAGAAGTAGGGAAATTCATGAATTAGAAGCTAATGCAATAACAATTCCTCCAACAAAGAAATTCAAGCAACATGGCTTTGGAACTCCATCCAATATGGAAGCTGAAGAAACGGAAGTGTTGAGGTAATCTTGCTAACACTGTCTGCACTTATGGATACAAGGTTTATGTACTCTGGTATTTTCTGCTACTGCATAATATATATGCTGATAACAATTTTTTTACTGTGCAAAATTACGGGTTTTGAGCAGGCACTTATTTGAAGAACTCTTGCACATTGAATTTGAAGGAAAACTCATGCAATGAGGAGGTGAAATTTCGGTAGACCTGTTTTAAAAAGGGCAAGCGTTCAAATCTTCTACTACCATGATAATTTGTGTGAGCTCTTTCAATTAACTGCTTTTGGACTGCATTAAACGGACTTTCTTAACTTTATATTTTATTGTTTTAGTTTTTTTTTTTTTTTACTTAGTCAATAAGTGATTCCTACTTAAAGAGCAAGTAGCCTGTAATCCAAGGTTGCTGGACTCTTGGTAACACATTAGTTTTTGTTAGAATGGAGATTTTTCTTGATATGTTGCATATAAAATATATTAACTATGCAATTTTATATTTTTCTTAAGTAAAATCAGTTTAGTCAACCTGTAGTAGGTTAAATTTTATATATTAGGTCAGTGTTATCCATATTTTTTTTGCATGTAACACTCATTTTTCACCAAAAAGGAATCCAAGCCCTATATGCATATTGAACATTTTAGAACATTGAATACACTCTCATTACACCTCCAAGTTTGTTTGCTCTGCTTTTCTTCTATTTTCTATTTTTTTCATGGTATCTATTGAAACCAAAGACATGGAAAATGTCAAGCTCCTAAAATTCTCATAATTTTGATGAAATAATGAAATCATTTGAATTGGATCCAACGAGAATATAGGTGTAAATGTTCTATCTAAGATGCGCAAAAACTTGTGTTTTAATAGTGCAACTGCGCTAATTAAAACTTGGGTCCAAGAATGAAAAAATAAAATATCTGAGAAAGACTAATATTGATGAAAATAAATAAAAAAGGAACTAAAAATTGTCAAAAAAAATTTATAAAGACTAAAAACATAAATCTAAAATATTAAAGGGACTAAAACATAAATAATCATTTTGATATATTAATGATTCAAATATAAGCAATATACCTGACCAAGGCACAACTCACTGCCCTTGAAGTTTTGATATATAGTTCAAACATGCAAGAGTCCAGAGTCCTTTCCTCTTCATATTCTCTCTAAACTGGAGGTTCTGTTTGTAATAAGGTGCGAGATGCTAAATCTGAGATTGAACTGTGAAAGCCCTTTCCACAGATTAAGGATGAAGTTTCTGCATCTTGAGCATTGTCCGAGCCTCCAAACAACAGATTGCCTCAATGGATTCATGTAGTTGCTGACACTTTGTGGACATTGTTAATTTTTCATGGTAAAAGTCTTAAGATGCCTATGAGGCATGAACTCTGACACGAACATCGACGACATAGACACGAACAGTTTGACACCACATACATGATAACTTTGACTAATTTTGATATCACACGAATTATGATATCACATGTCCTCTCTCCCACACTGGTGCACTCACACAATAACACAAACACACGCACAAATTTTACTGGGAGCAAAAACTCTCTTTCTATTGATAATAGTCTGCCAAAAGCCACACAGACTCCTTTACATAATATGCTATTTATAAGCAATGGAAATTAAACCTAAACCTAAAACAATTCAAATTCAAATCTAAACAATATCTCTCCTAATATATTTCTATAATATCTCTCTCCATATCTTATCTTTTTTTTCATATCTTTTCTACCCATATCTTTTCACATATCTTTCCACATAATACTCCTTTTAAATTTAAACTACGTAAACAATATTTATTTAAACATTTATTCCAACAATACACACACAAACATAGAGATTATAATTAAATGAAATATGAATAACAAAATATCTAGATTGATGCTATGTTCATCATTTTAAACCAAACTTATATGTTTTTTCAAATGTATTAGTTATGTAAAGGTGATGACTTAAGTGTTCAAGCTAACAAAAATTAATTTTTAAAGCGGACACCTAATAAGAAGTATTGAAAAAGTGTAGAACAAGTATTAGGGTGAGGCGGTGTCAAAAACATGTCCAACACGTCAACATTTCGAATAAGAGAGGTGTCCATGCTTCACAATGAGATGTTTCCTGAGTTGCTAACAACAATGACTCATCTTAAGATCCTCCAAGTTGTTGGCTGACCTTGGTTGTTTTATCTCCCAAGTGACATGCATCACTTTGGTGCCCTTGAAGAATTAACCATAGACGATTGTCCTGAATTGTGTCAAAAAATGTGAGCCACAATGAGGTGAGTACTGGTCCTTCATCGCTCACATCAAACACATTTCCATCGGAGAAATAAGAGAGGGGCAACTCCTTTTTCAAATTCACAAGCAGATCCAGTTGAAATTGCGGGATTTGTCGCACTGAAATGTTGTATGAAATCCGTTCCTGTATGAAATGTTAGGATAAACATTTAAATAGATAGTTAGTTACGTAGTTTGAATTTTAAATATGAGAAAGATATATGAGAAGATATGGGTAGATAAGATATGAAGAAAGATAATATATGAAAAGAGATAATATAGAAAGATATTAGAGAAGATATTGTTTAGATTTAAATTTGAATTGTTTTAGGGTTTTGGTGCTTATAAATAGCACATTATGTAAAGAGCTCTGTGTGGCTTTGGCAGACTATTATCAATAATATTAGAGAGTTTCCGCCCCCCAGAAAAGTGTGTGTTTGTGTTTGTGTGAGTGCACCAGTGTCTGTGAGAGAGAGAGGGCCTGTGAAATATCACAACGAGTGAATTTCTGATATCATGAAATACTATTTTGTGGCTAAACTTTTCGATTTATTAAAATTAAAATTGGTATAGGGCAAGAAAAATTAACTGTTAACAGTTTGTAATGCTATCGTTAGCACGTATTTGCATTTCTGATGTTTGTCTCTTGAATACTTCAACTATTAATTTGAGAAAGAAAAAACATTGTTGAATTTAAATGCCACTAGAATTTTTGTTTAAAAAAGGGGGATTTTGTTTCTTACCATGCCAGGGAGGTGCTTTATAGAGATGACTTAAGAGATAATATATAGAAGCGTGCGCTTTGCAAAGACAGTTCAAAGGCACTAAAGGTATTAGTTTTTAAGACAGATTTTAATCGGAGTTCTATCATCCATAGTGTTAAACGTATTGCTGCCAATAATTGGCGTCCACCACTTCTCCCTCTCATGGTTCAAACCACCAAACTCTTTATATTGATGCAGGTATAGTTTGGAGTCCTCCCTCTGATGGTTGGCTGAAATGGAACGCTGATGGATCATTTTCTCTCCATGGTAAGTTTGCAAGTTGTGGAGGGCTTCTAAGAAATAATGTTGGATTCTGGGATTCATGAGAAATATAGAAGCAGTTGATGTTCTCTGAATTATGATTTCAGAAGAAAGAAGAACATTCACTGTGATTCTTTGAAGTTTGGTGGTTCATCAAATTCAACTTTTCTCTATTCGACCGCGGAAGGTGGTCTAAGGCTTGTGTATAGTGACAACAAGAAATGGATGTGGAAAATACTTTCTGTATTACTCTCTGTTGATAGCTTCTCTTGTTGGTGTTTACAAAATGAAAAATTACAGCAATTTGTAGGCAGAATGTTTGCGTCTCTATAAATTAAAACATAATGGCCATTGAATGGCTTGTCTTCCGTTACGCTATTCATTCCTAATTACCATTTATTCTGGAAAGAAAACTGCTAATTTAAGTTTCATAACAAATCTCCCCCTTAAACTTAAATACTCTTTCCATCTCTCATTCCAATCAACCGTTTACAGTTTTCCAGCAATGTAGTCGGCAACGGCTTGGTGAATATGTCCGCGGCTTGAGCTCGGCTTTCAACATGCTCCAACTCGACTTTTCCTTCTTTGACTTGTTCTCGGATAAAATGAAATCGGACATCGATGTGCTTGCTTCTTCCGTGATTAACCGGGTTCTTTGCTAGCTCGATCGCCGACTTGTTGTCAACTCGGATCACAGTCCCTTCAACTCGGATCACTCCCAGATGCCTTAGAAGATTTGAAATCCAAACTGCATGACATACACTCCAAGAGACTGCCACATACTCGGCCTCGCAGGTCGACAAGGTTACAATGGGTTGCTTCTTTGATAGCCAAGTAAAAGCCGTATTCCCAAGTAAGAATACATAACCCGAAGTACTTTTCCGGTCATCAACATCACCACACCAATCGCTATCCGAGTAACCCACTAGTCGGTAGTCATCCGATTTTGAATAGAGAAGACCAAGTGATAGGGTTCCTCGGACATATCTTAGAATTCTCTTCAAAGCCTTCCAATGTGTGTAGCTCGGATCCTCCATAAATCTGCTTGTTATCCCAACACTTAGCATTAGGTCGGGTCTCATGCTTGTAAGGTACCTCAGACTTCCGATTAAACTTCGATATCTCACAGAATCAGCTCGTTCTCCTCCATCAAACTTTGAGAGTTTAGTGCCTGGTTCCATTGGAGTAGAAACCGGGTTGCAGTCCTCCATTTTAAACTTCTTTAAAATTTCAAGAGCGTACCTCTCTTGGGATATAAAAATCCCTTCCTCCGACTGCTTCACTTCTAGGCCAAGAAAATATTTCATCAAGACTAGATCTGTCATCTCGAACTCTTTTTTCATTACCTCCTTGAACTCCTTAATCATCTTCGCGTTGCTTCCGGTGAATATGAGGTCGTCAACATAGAGAGCTACTACCATCATATCCTTCTCTGATTTCTTTGTGTATAAGGCATGCTCATACGGACATTGCTCGTACCCGTTTTTCTTGAAATATCCGTCAATTCTCTCATTCCAAGCGCGAGGAGCCTGCTTCAGCCCATAGAGGGTTTTTTTCAACTTTAGCACCTTCTTCTCATCTCCTCTCTTCATGTACCCGAGTGGTTGCTCGACGTACACCTCCTCTTTCAGCACTCCATTTAGAAAAGCCGATTTCACATCCATTTGTAAAATCTGCCATTGGTTCTGAGCGGCTATCGAGATCAGAAGTCGGATTGTCTCCATTCTCGTGACAGGAGCAAATACTTCATCATAATCTATTCCCTCCTTTTGTTTATAGCCTTTTACCACAAGTCGAGCCTTATACCGCTCAACCTCTCCCTTAGCATTTATCTTTTTCTTGTACACCCATTTTACTCCAATGGGTTGAGCTCCTTCAGGAAGGTCGGTCAGTTCCCAAGTTTTGTTGCGTTCAATCGCCTCAATCTCCTCTTCCATGGCTATTCTCCACTTCTCATCTTGGACAGCTTTCTCAAAACTCAAGTCTTCAGAGTCGGCTAGAAGACATACAACATGAACTTCATTTGTATTGTCGTATATTTCCTGCAGGCTTCTCGTCCTGGGCTGTAGTGGCTCGTTTTCTTCATCTGAGAGCTCGGTAGTTGTTTCTGTTGAAGGCACAACCATTTCCGAGCTAGTTTCTGCTTCGACCGGGTTACTCCAACACCATTGCTTTGTTTCCTCCACGTGAACATCTCGGCTTACCACCACTTTTTTGTTAATAGGATCAAATAATTTATATGCCTTAGATTTTTCATCATACCCAATGAATATGTACTTCTTGCTCTGATCTTCTAATTTTGTCCTGTGTTGACTCGGTACTAGCCCATAGGCCACGCTACCGAACACCTTCAAATGAGAGACAGTCGGCTTCATACCACTCCACATCTCCTGAGGTGTCTTCTCGCCTAGCTTTACATGTGGACATCTGTTTTGCACATAGACTGCACACTGCACGGCCTCTGCCCAAAACTTCTTCGGCATGTTCTTTCCTTTCAACATAGATCGAACCATATCGAGAATAGTTCGGTTCTTTCGTTCTGCTACTCCGTTTTGCTGAGGAGTATATGGGGCAGTCAAGAAATGCTTGATCCCATGTTCTTCGCAGTATTTATTGAACTCGGCAGAAGTGAACTCGCCTCCTCTGTCAGATCGGACTGCTTTGATGTCTCTGTTTGTTTCTTTCTCCACCATCACTTTGAATTTCTTGAAGGTTTCAAACACATTTGACTTCTCCTTCAGAAAGTAAACCCACGTCTTTCTCGAGAAATCATCAATAAAAGAGACGAAGTATCTCTTACCACTGAATGATTCTGGAGTTATTGGCCCACACACATCGGTATGGATTAGGCCGAGTTGCTCCTTTGCTCGGTATTCCGAACTCCTCGGGAAAGAAGTCCTCGTTTGCTTCCCGATCACACATTCTTCACAGAACCTCTTGCCGAATTCCATTTTAGGTAGTCCGAGCACCATCTCCTTTTTCACCATCTCGGTCAACCCACCAAAATGAAGATGACCAAACCGAAAATGCCACTTCATGGCCTCATCTTCCATATCCAGGTTCATGCATTGATCTTGAACTATTTTCAGCTCAAGTTTGTACATGCGATTTTTCTTCATTTCTACCCGGGCAACGAGCCTCCCGAATTTATCCTTCAGTTGTAATTCTCGGTCCTTCATCAGAACCGAATACCCTTTCTCCATTATCTGTCCTATGCTCAGAATGTTGCTTTTGAGATCAGGTACGTAGTATACATCTTTGATCTCTCCTATTCGCCCATTTTGCTGTTGATACCAGATCGTTCCTCGGCCTTTGACGATTACTTTCGAAGCATCACCGAAGGAAACCGATCCGGACTCCTCCTTTGAAAGTATTTTAAATAAACTCTCGTCACCACACATGTGGTTACTTGCGCCGGTGTCCAAGTACCAAACCGAGTTATTAGAACATCTCGGCTCGGTTTCCGGAATGTTTGTCGTCAGCAGCAATCCTTCATCTTCTTTCTCGGCAAGGAAGTTTGTTGGTTCCTCCTTTTTCTTTTCAAACCTACAATCTTTGGAAATATGACCCAACTTTCCACAGTTGTAGCATTTTACCGAGTAACAATCCTTGGCTATATGCCCATACCTCCCACAGTTATAGCATTCAAAATTGTTTGTGTTTGTTCGGTCGGTCCGAACCTGACCTCGGCCACGCCAATTCTGTTGGCCGACTTGTTCACTTCCTCGTCCTCCTCTACCTCGGCCTCTACCTTTTATTTTGCTTTTGGTATTTTGAGTATAAAGTACTTTCTCCTCTTTTATTGTCGCCTTCGCCTGGAGAGCCTGTTCAAGGGACTCCGCCTTCTTGTTTTTCTTTCTCTGCTCATGCGCTTCCAGGGACCCAGCAAGCTCTTGAAGGGTAAGCGATGATAGATCCTTGGACTCCTCTATTGCGCATACGATATTCTCGAAATCATCTGTCAATGATCTCAGAATCTTTTCAACAACTCGGTTTGACGAGAGAGACTCGCCATTTTGACTCAACTTGTTTACCACGGCCTCCACCCGAGTAATGAACTCGGACACGCTTTCAGACTCCTTCATTCTCATGTTTTCCAACTCGCCTCTAAGGGTTTGAAGTCGGACTTGCTTCACACGTTCGTCTCCTTTATTTGTTTTTTCGAGTATATCCCATGCAACTTTGGAAGATTTTGCATTTGCTATCTTCTCAAAGCCGGACTCATCAACAGCTCGGTATAGCAGATACAGAGCCGCCTTGTCCTTAGCTCGGATGGCTTTCAATGCGTTCATTTGGGCATTTGAATATCCATCTGTACTCGCCGGTTCCTCATATCCATTCTCGACCACGTCCCAGTTATCTTGGGAACCGAGAAGGGCCTTCATCTGCACCTTCCAGTTATCATAGTTGGTGCCTTTCGTCAACTTGGGTAGCGGGATGCCACCGGTCAGACTTGCCATTTTTCTTCAAGTGTTTACACTCAACTTACACACCTCACAGAGCTTCTAATTCGCTCCTCTCTCTCTATTGGCTAGCGCACACCGCAGCCTTCTCTCTTGATAGCTCTGATGCCAATTTGACAACAAGAAATGGATGTGGAAAATACTTTCTGTATTACTCTCTGTTGATAGCTTCTCTTGTTGGTGTTTACAAAATGAAAAATTACAGCAATTTGTAGGCAGAATGTTTGCCTCTCTATAAATTAAAACATAATGGCCATTGAATGGCTTGTCTTCCGTTACGCTATTCATTCCTAATTACCATTTATTCTGGAAAGAAAACTGCTAATTTAAGTTTCATAACATATAGAGAGTCCAACTCCATTGGGGACTGGACAATTACTTTCTGCACTTTATTTTTTGGCCTTCATATTATTGGGTTGCTCTTTGCATTTTTCAAAATTGTCTTTCCCATGGAAACACATTTTTGTTGCATACTAATACAGCAAAATTGTGTTTTTGTTTCTGAGTTGAAACAAAAATTAATGAAAGTACGATTTTGTTGTTTTACAGTATACAATGGAATTGTGTTTACATTGTTGAGTGATGGTGAAAAAAATAAAATAACGAAAATATGATTGTACACTCAATAACGGAATTGTATTTCCATTATTTTCTTTTTTCACCCCCAACTCAACAACGGAAACATGATTTCATTGTACATTATACAACAACGGAATTGTATTTTTGTTGTCTCACCATCCCCTCTCTGTATCCCTTCCTCTCCATCTCTTAGCAACCCTTCCTTCCCCCTCCATGGAACCCCTCTTCCTCCCTCCCAAACCCACCATCCTAAACCCATAAACCCCTCCACAAAACCTGCAACAAAATCCAAAAATGATGGACTGTGTGGTGGGTGCACAGATGACACAGTGGTGGAGGGGTTCACACGTACGGAAGCTCAGAGGTTTAGATCTGGGGCAACCATCAGTGGTAGACCTATTTGGAGCTAAGGGTGGGCAAGTCTCCAGTGCTGTTACTTTGAAGAAATTAGAGTGTTCAACGCAAGCCTACGCTCTGTATACATTAGCATGGGATAACACCACAGGATTTTGATCCTATTGTTTTGGCCTTCGGGATCGGAGTAATGATTAGTAGGGACAGTCGGGGGCATTCGTATTTCATAGTCAGAGGTGAAATTCTTGGATTTATGAAAGACGAACTATCTCCACTATATTTTGTAATTTCATATAATATTAAAAAAATAGTTTTCCCCCCTTACTATGATGTATCTGACCCCTTGCTAATTATTCTCAGTTCACACTCAATTTGTATGCACATTAACTTTTATTTAAATATTATTTATTTTTAATTTGAAATCAAACTTTTCTAAAAGAAAGTGAAGAAAGTAAAGTTTTGTCTTTTAATGAATAACTTTCTCAACACATTTTATCTCTTTTTCAACTTCACAATCTCTTTTTTTAGTATAGATTACTTTTACAATCTATGTACTTTATTCATTATTTCAACTGAAGATCCCACTTTTCTCATGTTTTCTCCATCTTCGCCCTACTCTTCGACGTTGTTGAATGCTTCTCAGTCAGTAAAATCATATTTCATGGTGGTTTCTCCTCTAGCATATCATATAAGCTTTCTCATTCAAAGTTGTGCTTGTCCTCTCGGTAAGTTATATTGTGCTTCTCTCTTTTTAGAACTATTTTATCAAATTGTTTATTGATTTGTTGTAGCTTTATGTCTTTCATATTCTATTATTTTCTATTTTATTTGTAGGAGGTTTTTTTCAGTCTTTCATGTGAAAGTTCATGACTAATTTTATTGTTTCAATAGCTATTGGATTCTAATTTTGGGGCTTATTTACTCTATTCATGAAGCTTCTTTTGAGAGGATTTAGGTGCACCTCTAATTTATTTTCTAGGTTCGATTTGGTCCTCTAATTTTTCTAGGATTCAATTTGGCCTCTAATTTTTCAAATCGATTCAATTTCATGTCGTTTAAGTTAGGCAAACGGTGTAAAAAATAGCACTTTGTTGTTGCTTAAAATCACTTAGTGACAGTTTTAAATGGCCACAAATCGCATATTTAGATGATAGGACCAAATTTAGACAGCATGACCACTCAAAATAATTCAAACGATAACACCAAATTGAACTGATTTTAAAAATTAGAAGATCAAATTAAATCCAAAAAAATTAGAAGACTAAATCGAACCAATTTTAAAAATTAGAGGACTAAATTGAAACTAAAAAATAGATGACCAAATTGAACGTTAAAATCAATTAGAGGACCAAAAAACTAATTTGACCTAGTTTATCCATTAGTTTGTCATCGTTTGAAGTTAGCAATGCTTTTGCCTTTCGCCACAACAATAGTAGAGAGAGCCTTTTCTACTATAAAATTGTGAAAAATAGGTTACTTAATCATGGATGAGTGATTGAGTTGTTATTTATATTGAAAAAGATGTGTTCAATAACGTTGATAATGAGTTGATCATCATTCAATGATTCCAAAACATGAAATCATGCAAAGGACAATTGTGAGATATGTGATTTATTTTATTAGCTTTATTGAAATTTATGATTTATAATATTTTAACTCATGTTTTTATCTTCGCATATATGATAATTATTATTAGATTTATTTTTCTAAATAGTTTTCCCCCACTAATCTCGGATCCTAGGTATGAAATTGGCAAAGATGGTGTGGTTCAGTGGTGGCGTGGTGAGAGGATCGTGAAAAACACGATGCCACTGGATCTTGAACGCGACACAATGTGACTTGGGAAGAGTGGCACGACATGATGGCGCGATTGGAGGAAGGCGATGCTACTTGGGGTTAGAGGAGTGGGAAGTCGTAGGGGAAGGGGAGGGATTAGGGGGTGTAGGGATTTAGACTTGTGGGCAAAAGAGACATTTCATCCCATTTGGTAGTGCCAATAGCACTACTGATAGTGGGAATAGTAATTCCCTTTAGTCTCTTGGATTGTTTCTTGGCGTGTTTATGTTTTAGTATTTGGTTGTAGCCCTCTTTCAATAAAAAAAAAGGAATTGTTATTTTTAGTCCCCCTTATTACTAATACATTTTCCTTTAAAAGAATTTATCAACCATACCCTAAATAATACACTCCCCCTTATTTATCAATGCTTCTTCACCACCAAAATTATACATTCATCTTCATCACTCTGCATTAAGTGGTGCCTATTGTGAAATGCACATTTGATCACAAAACACCAATCCTTTATAATTGTCAAAATGCAACCTAGCACATAGGGATTCACAACAATGACCACACTTCTTTGTCTATAGAACACTAATTGATCAAACAACATCACAACTCTATCACAAGCTCTAAACACACTAGGTACAATCAAACTCAATTTATTTTATATTTTTATTGATGATAGTGATAATTTTTGGGAAGGAGGATGCAACTACGTTTAATGGTGTGTCATAAATCATGAGGAACTCAATTGTGTTATAGATGTTTGGCATCGTGTACAATGTTCCAAAAGGTTGAGCACAAGGTGATATTGCTTACAATTTGTCAAAAAGAATACAAATCATAGTGGATAATTCTCTAGTGAATGGAAAGCGATATTTTGGATTTTCTTATTTACACACACAGAAAGACTAGGAAGGGGGTGGAGTGGAACGAATGGTAGGAGGTAAGGAGCATATAGAGAAGTCATCATTCCAGTACAAACTCTAAGGTGGAAGGTAAGAAGCCATATGTCACAGGAGATAAACGGAAAGAGGGTCGATATGTAAAGCATGGGGTCAGACTACCTTATTTTTTAAAAAACTTACCTTACAGCTACAGATTAGAGCAAATGTGGGAATTTTTTAGGAGATCTGGGAACATCAAGGAATAAGTCATTTTGGTGAAAAGAGATAAATGAGGGAACAAATTCCAGTTTGCGAGGTTTGAAGGGAGATATGAAGCGAGGATCTTTGCTCTCAAGTTGGACAAGACCTTCATCGGGAACTAGAAGCTCATGGTAAATACTCTAAGGTTTGAAAAAGGAGTTTGGAGGAAGCAAAGAGGTAAGGGCGAAAGGGTGGCTGAAAAAGGCAAAGAAGTATATGTTGTTGGAAGCTAGGTAATCAAGTCTGTCTTAATCTTTCATATGCAAATACGACACAAAGATATTTTAGGGATAACACGAGGCAAAAGAGGGAGGGTAGTAGGGTCTTTGATGTTCCATCTTTTCATATGTCATACGAGGCTAACCCGAACACTGAATCCAAACTGGGAAGAGCATATTTGAGCAAAGTAGTGAGGGTGGGGGATTCGTATGTTACTCGAAAAAAGCTTCACCTTGAAGGAATTTTTGGGATCAAAGCCACCCCTATGGGTTCATCTTTAGTGTTGCTGGAAATCGAAGATCCAAAAGAAGTGGGTGAATATATCAACACTAAGGTTGATAGGGTGACAGAGTGATTCGAGGAGATTGTGTCATAGAAATTGACTATCGTTGATAATGAGCGCTTGGTGTGGATCAAATTTTTTGGGGTACCAACACATGCCTTGTCAGAGGATGTTTTCATATTATTGGGTTCATGTTATGGTGATTCCCTCTACTCTAATGAACTAACTTAAGGTCAGGAGAGGTTGGACGTTGCTCGCTTTGCTTTGCTCACCAAAACCTAAGATTTTATAAACTTTATTGTGAGATTGAAGATTGGGAAAGAGGTTTTGGTTATAAAATTTCTAGACAAAAGGGAAGGGGAAGGAGAGGCCCCTAACTGTATGATATGTAAAAACAAACATGAATTTTAGGATAAGAGCATTGATGGATCTGTAAGGGACAACATAGAGGCGGGTTCGACGGAGGAAGATAGAGGTGACGAGATGGATGTTCTCATGGTGGGCTTTGGAATTCTAAATTCAAATTCAAAACGGGTCAAGTTGGAGGTTTATAGGTGGGCACCAAGCCTATTGGGAGGCAAAATTTGGGCCTAATAATGGATTCTTGGAAAACCAACCTAGGTCCAACTGTAACATCATGAAATTTTGAGTTTCTGAGATAGATGTTTGATGTGTGTTATGTTGCTTGATTGTTTAATTTATTTCATAATTTGTTGTTTTGTTAGGCTTTTGTCTTGGTATGCATGTTTGGTGAATGTTAGGTTAAGTCAACAGTGTTTGGTTTGTGGTTGTTGTACGTACACGCTAAGTGAGCTTTCAAGTCATCTATATATAAGTATTAGAGTGGCACAGTGGAAGCGTGTTCTTTCTTCTTTTGCACTTTTCTCTCTAACTTTCCACACCCTAAAACCACTCCCTTCAACCACTCTGAACCACCAAGGGCCACTGTAGCTTGCCACGGAACCCCTATGCCAAGAGGAACCTCGTGACCGGAGCAGAAGTCTTCGAAAACCCTTCTGAAGTTCGAACGAGAACGGAGCCCCAACCTTCCTTTTCTTGGCTTCCCTGGGAGCGTTGTGTTTGGACAAGCTCACACTTCAAAAGATAGTGTTATAACATCGCTAGACTGTAATAGAAGAACTCCTGGTTAGGTAAGGGGAGTTTGTTATGTTAATAATCAATTTTAGATACCGTAGTTAGGGGCCAGGGAGTCCAACTATGAATATAACTGCATGTCCCTGTTGTGTGCTGATTTTCAAGAAAATCTATGTATTTTAACGAATGGGATGCAAAACGTTATGATTGATGGTGTTTTGTGTGAAAATATTAATGTTGTAAGTATCCCCTATCTGTGAAGTTGATGTTTGTTGCTATGAACTCCCAAAACACCTTTTAACGATGTGTTTGTGGAGGTGAAGGCTACTGGGTTAGTGCTATCATTCCCCTTCTTTAGAGTTATCGGGTTCTCTTCCCGGGCTCGTTCCTTCTCTTTAGAGATGTTGAGCTCATTTCCCCTTCTTTAGAGTTACCAGATTCCCTTCCCGGGCTCGTTCCTTCTCTTTAGAGATGTTGAGCTCATTTCCCCTTCTTTAGAGTTATTGGGTTCCCTTCTCGGGCTCGTTCCTTCTCTTTAGAGACGTTGAGCTCATTTCCCCTTCTTTAGAGTTACTGAGTTCCCTTCCTGGGCTCGTTTCTTCTCTCTAAAGATGTGAAACTCGTTTCCCTTCTTTAGAGTGACCAGGTTCCTTACCCGAGCTTGTTTCCTCTCTCTAGAGATGTGGGACTCGTTTCCCTTCTTTAGAGTGACCGGGTTCCTTACCCGTGCTTGTTTCCTCTCTCTAGAGATGTGGAACTCGTTTCCCTTCTTTAGAGTGACCGGGTTCCTTATTCAGGCTTGTTTGCTCTCTCTAGAGATGTTGAACTCGTTTGTTTTCTTTAGAGTGACTGGGTTCCTTACTCAGGCTTGTTTCCCCTCTCTAGAGATGTGGAACTCGTTTCTCTTCTTTAGAGTGACCGGGTTCCTTACTTGGGCTTGTTTCCTCTCTCTAGAGATGTTGAACTCGTTTCTCTTCTTTAGAGTGACCGGGTTCCTTACCCGGACTTGTTTCTTCTCTTTAGAGCTGTTGAACTCATTTCTTTCTTTAGAGCTGTCGGGCTAGTGTTGCCTGGTTAGTGAACCATCTCGGCTCACTAGTTTACATTGTGTTTACGATTGATGTGGAAGTAATGATTGTATTTGATAATGTTGGAATAGTGAAGGTTGGTATATGAGGTGATAGCATTGATGATGTTGTGGTTGTGTGCTATGCATATACCGGATGGTGCAATGATCGGTTGGTTACCCTTGTTGCGATGAAGGATTTGTTCCTAGCCACGGTCATTGCATCGGTGAGCCCATGTTGGGGCGGTATGTATGTACATGGGGGTGCATGGTGGGTCACCCTTGCGAGGAAGGATTTCTTCCTGGGTGGGTCATGCATTGATGATGTCCATGTGACATACTTCATTTGTTTTACGGAAATAGGATGATTGGCTTCAGAGTACGGAGGTACTGGAGGGCACAACTGTTTGGAACTCTTTTACTGAGACCCATGGCTGATCACCAGTGGGGGGAGCGGCCTATGCACAATAGATTGATCCTGACATCCTACTACACCATCTCCCTGTGTTGGACTATTTACGGGATGGTACCACATTGCATGCTGAGAAATGAGTCAGGAGCACGCATTATTCTAAGCATTATAGGTTGACTATGGAATGTATTTGGATGACTGTCTTTGTTGTTGCGTAATGAAAGGATTGGGTGTTGTGATGATATTATGATGTTTGGATTGCCTTCTCTAACTACTATTATCTATTACTTGTTGTTTTTACATGATAAACTCACCTTTGCTTTGTTTGTACCGTGTGGATTGGTACCTGTGATGATCGCAAACCTTTGTTCATGTGAGCAGACGGACAGCATTAGGAGACTTGGAGGAAGATCTTTTTTTGGTTGGAGCCGCCAAGCCGTCGGGATGACGATGGATCAGATTTCGAAAAAGAGTTGTGTTGTGATAGCCAACTCTTCCGTAGATTAGTCTTTTTTTTTTCTTTTGAAGAACTTGTACATTTCAGATGTGGATACTTGTAAATACAACTAAATTATGTTTTGTATGTGAATGAATTGTGATGTTTAAATGTACCATTATGTACTATTTGCTTCATGGTGATGATTATTTATTTGCGAAAAACTTACTATTATTTTCATAATCAAACATAAGGGATTTTCATTAAAATTTGTTATTAGAGTAATTAAGAGTAGTGATACAGTAGTGACGAGGCAGGTCGTTACACCAACTCGTATACTAAGGAGGGGAATGGCACAAGTGGGATAGAAGTAGCAGTTGGGCCAAAAAGGGAGGCTCAAACTACTATCTTTGAGGCACAAGGAATGTCTGAGGGTAGCCCCAATAAGGTGGTAAAGACCTAAAGTTGTTCGGGTGGGGAATGCATGGTTAGGGAGAATGGCTATGTTTTGGCCGATTTGGAGGATGGTCAGGAGAGTTTCAAGAGAAGCGGAAGGCTTATTCTATCACCACTAAAAGTGGAGAAAGGGGTAGGCAGAAGGCTTAACATTGAGGCACTAGAGAAATGTGGTCTTAACAGAGCAAGGTTATATGTGAGATTTCAACGAGAATCCTTCTTTACTATACTGTCAAAAAGGTGCAAAAGTTTTGATGGGGAAAATGGCATATCTAGTCGTTCTATTTCACAATGCTTCGAAGCTTAGCAGTGTGACAGATCAGAGGGAGCTGGGTATCCGACATCTAAGGTAATCCCATCAAAGATGCCTCACAATCGAATATTTGCATATGCAATAAAAGGATAAAGTCAACCCTAGAGAGAAATGTTGCTAAGAAGGTTTGGGATAGTGCATTATTATTGAGGGTAGATGGAAGTGAACCAATGGAAATTTATGTGGAACAAATCAGGTCTATATAGGAGAGGGATATTGTAGCTAAAGCTAATAGAGGGAAGCAAACATGATTTTATGAAGATTTTATCATTGAATGTGAAAGGCCTACAGGATCGTGTTAAGCGTTGCTGTCTAAAGTCAATTATTGCAACGAACAAGGTGGAATGTTGTCTTTTACAAGAAACAAAATGTAAAGTGTTGGAGGATTAGGAGGTTAAGAAGATTTGGGGTAATGTAACTGTGAATAGATAGCCAAATAGTCTAATGGGTTGGCTGAGGGGATCCTATGTATTTGGAAAACAAGGCTTATCAATAGAAGATTTCACTTTGAAAGAGAGGGATTCTTAGGGATAGGTTTTGAATTTGTTCAATCTGGTGACTTTTGTATATTGGTGAATGTGTATGCTTGCTCTTTGCAAGGTAAAATGAAGTTATGGCAAGATCTAATGATGCTTTGGATGAAGTGATTATGGGGGGCAGTGTGGATATGGTGAAATCGAGGGCTGATACTCTAAAGGAGTTATAGGCATAGGTGAGGGTGATAGAAAATATGTTGGTGCAAAAAGCAAGTGTTAAATGGGCTAATGAAGGGGATTTTAATACAAAATATTTTCATGAGTGCATACAATCAAGGTAGTGACATAACCAAACTTTGGCCTTAAATACTGAAAATGGATGGGTTGAGGAGGTGGATCAGGTCAACTTAGAAGTTAGGAGACATTTTAAAAGCCTATTCCAAGAGCCTGATATCAGGAGACCTAACCTTGACGGGGTGTCCTTCAAATAGCTTTTAAAGGAGGAGAAGGAACTTTTAGGGGCTCAATTTATGAATAAGGAGATTAAGGAGGTTGTCTGAAGTTGTGGGGGTAGTAAGAGTCTTGGGCCAGACGATTTTGGCTTTGATTTTTACCAATTTGTCAATGCGTACAAGAATTTTTTTTTCATAATGCTTCCCTACCCAAGGCAATGGTTTCATCCTTTTTGGCCTTCATCCTTTTTGGCCTTCATCCCTAAGTCGAAACACCCTCAATCCCTCTCTAATTACAAACTTGTATCACTCATTTATAGTGTACAAAAAAAATATCTTTAAGCTACTAGCATCAAGAATTAAGAAAGCATCAAGAATTAAGAAGCTGATGAGCTCCAAGGAAACGACCAATCGGGGATTTTTTTTTAATTACCATTTGGGGTTGATTTTGAATTATTATAAAAAAAAGGGTAAGTCGTAACATCTGTTACGACTTTTGAATTGATAGTCGTAACAAATGTTACAAATTCTAATTTTTTATATTTTTTTAACTGAAGTTATAAAACATTTTACAACTTCAATTTGATTTTCTTTTACGACTTCAAAGTGGTAAAGTTTTTTTTTTTATGTTTACGACTTTAAAATCATAATTTTATTTTTACAATTCAAAGTAAAGTTTGTTTTTTTCAATATTTTTTCAAAAAAAGTAAATAATTTTTTAATTTAATCATTTAATAAATAAATGTATTTTCACTTTTTTTTAGTTTTATTTAATATTATGTATATATTTTTATATGATTTTATTTAATATTTTTTATATTTTATATTTTTATTTAATATTTTGGTATATTAATTTATTTAATATATTTCCTATATTTAATATTTGGTATATTATTGAGACCATTTATTTTTGCTTCAAATTGCAAAGAACACACGCTTCAATTGTATGCAAGCAAGGAATTTAAAATGTATGATTGATTAGGACTTCATTTTTTTAAAATTTAGGTATTTTGCATTATTTTTTTAATTTACAAAATAAATAATAATCGTTAGTAAAAAAATATAGAAAATATATTAAATAAATTAATATACCAAAAATTAAGAAAATATTAAATAAAACTGTATAAAAATATATTAAATAAAAATATTTTTAAAAATGTATAAAATATTAAATAAAATCATATAAAAAAATATATACAATATATTAAATAAAACTAAAAACAATAAAAATACATTTATTTATTAAAAAAATATTTTCAAATTTTTTAAAAATAAATAAACTTTGAATCGTATAAAAAATTTTACAATTTAAAATTGTGAAAAAAAGTAAAATAATAAATATTTTACAATTTTAATTTAAAAAATTAAAAATCGTAACATGATTATTATTTTCTATTTAGAAATTGTACCGTTATCATGTTACAACCAACTTTTTTTTTTAATAATTCAAAACCAACCTTCAAATCATAATTAAAAAAAAAAATCCCCTGTTATTCATTTCCCCGATGAACTCCATTATTTCAAAGGCACAAACAACTTTCGTGCCGGGTTGATGGGGTGTTGGTTATAAATGAGCTTGTTAGATTGGGTAAAACAATCAAGAAAAGAGGGATTCATATTAAAAGCAGATTTCCAGAAAGCCTATGATTTTATAAGCTAAAGTTTCCTAGATTGTATGTTGGCTCACTGTGGTTTTGATGTTAAATGGAGAGCTTAGGTTAAGGCGATTGTATGCAAAAGTCATGTTTCGGTGCTAATCAACAGGAGCCCAACCGTTGAGTTCACAGCTAAGAGGGGATTGAAACATGGAGATCCCCTCTCTCGCTTCTTGTTCTTATTGGTGGCTGAGGGCCTGACAGGCCTTTTTAGGAAAGCAGTGGAAGTTGGTATGTATAAATGCCTCCAGGTTTCGTATGACGTACAGTTTTCTATACTTAATACTGCAATATGCTTGTGATGCTATTATGGTGAGGGAAGTGGATTTTTAAAACTTATGGGTGCTTAAAGTCATATTAAAACTTCAAACTCGTGTCGGGTTTACAAATTAATTCCCATAAGAGTCAAATCTTTGGAACTAATGTCAGCCAAGCTTTTCTTCATGAGGGAGAGGTAATGCTACACTGTAATGTTGTGTCCCTTCCGTTCAAGTTCTTGGGAATACCTGTAGGTGCCAACCCAAGAAGAGCCAACACTTGGGAGCCCGTCATCAAGCCTTTCCAGAAGCGACTTTCTAGTTGGAAAGCCCGCCATATACTTTCGGTGGGCATGTGGTACTCATCAATTCAGTTCTTAGTAGTATTTCAATCTACTTTTTCTCCTTTTATAAAGCTCCGAATGTGGTGCTGCAGAGAATTAAGAGGATTCAAAGGCAATTGCAGTGGAGTGGATCAAGAGACCAGGAAAAAATTTCATGGGTGTCTTGGGATCGGGTATGTCTACCTAAAGAAGAAGGAGGTCTAGGATTAAAAAAAAAAAAAAACCTCGAATTGTTTAATTTGACTCTCCTGGCTAAATGGAGGTGGAGAATCATATCTGAGGGTCGAGCCACTTGGAGTTGTATAGATACGGGAAGTTGCATGAAAACCCTTTTTCACTGGCATCATCTTCTAGGATGTCTATTTGGTGGAAGGACCTGTTAAGCATTGATGCACCTACAAATTTAGGACATGGGTGGTTGGCTGACAATATTGGAAGCAAATTGGGCAATGGGTGTACAACTTTATTTTGGGAGAAAATTGAGTTGGCAGGCACTCAATTAAGGCTCTATCAGATGGCCGAAGACAAATGTGCTACTGTTGCAGATAAGTTGGTTCATAGGGAGCACGGTGTTGAAGTTAGGTGGAATTGGAGGAGACCTTTTTGGGCATGAGAAGAGGAGCTGTTTGATGAACTAGCCCTTTTTATTGCTAATGGGAGTTTGCAGGACAATGTGGATGATTCATGGTTTTGGTTGGTTGATCCGTCTCATAGGTTCTCATGTGCCTCGGCCTACAAAACTCTGAAAAATGCGTTTCTTTTGTACCTCTCACCCATGTTGGATGACCACATTATCCACAAATTCTGGGAAAGTAAGGTTCCATCAAGGGTTAGTGTTCTCATGGAGGATGCTCCAAGACAGAATCCCGACTTTTGACCAGCTGCATAAAAGAGGGGTGCCAATTCCAAATTTAGAAGTTAATTTCTTGTGTTTTTTGCAACCTGCAGATTGAGTCAGTAGATCATTTGTTTTATTCAGGCCATCATCTTGTTCCTGTGTGGTCAACAGTTATCAAATGGCTTGGAGTGCCTTTTGTTACACAAAACATTAATCAGTTGTATCTACATCTGGATGAATGTTTTCCTGGTAAGAAAGCTAGAAAGTGGAGGCATTTGGTTTGGCACACGATATGTTAGTTCATTTGGTCTGCTAGGAATTCTTGGATTTTCAGAATGGTAATGTCCAAACAAAGGAGATAGTAGAGAGAACCAAAAGTACTTCATGGCAATGGTTATTGTATAGGGAGGGGGTTAGGCCAGGGCTCTTCTTTTCTTCGTGATGTATGGACCCGAGAAGTTGCCTGGTAGGATAATTCTCATTTTTTTTTGTTTAGGAGGAGGATGGTTTTTCTGCCTACATTTTCTGGCTCTTTTGGACATATACACTATACAGCTTTTACAAATCGTAGTTTGATTTATCAATACAAATATATATTTTGCAGTCCAAAAAACAATATATTTGGATTTTCTTTTATGACCATATCCAAATAAAAGTAAAACACTTTCATTGATTTTAAATCAAATCACAATTTGTGGAGCGATGAGGAGGAGTGCATTTTTCAGGATATTTTTGTGAAAAATAAATTAAAAGGGAGTATAATAGAAATATAGGATGTGGAAATAGCAATTCTCTAAAAAAATGCAAATATATTAATCACTAATAAATGATTTTTCTCAAAAAAAAAAACAAAATAGATACAGTAGAGTGACACAAATTCTCAACCTATACGTTTTGTCAGTCAATAAAGCTAGTTAATATTCTTCATTGCATGGGAAAAAAATCGGCGATTATAACAAGAGAAACATGCTATAAAACAAGAAAAACTTGGCAATAAATAAATAAATAAATAAATAAACAATAAAAACTTGAAAATCTAAATCATATAGGCAGATTACAGACTCGGTTATATAGTTCCTACTAACAAGTCAAAAAATATTTTAAATACTTAGTTTATTTTGATATAAAATTAGAAGTATTTTTGCAGAGTTTTTCATCTGAAATTTTTTTTTATATTTCTAATAGAAAAATTTTCAAAAATACTTATAAATCCAAACAAATCTTTAGTATTCAACTTCACAACTTCATCTTCCAATCTTGTGACCCACAATAAGTCCATTACTTCAAAAATTAAGGTATCAGATGGCATTGTTCTTTTTTAATTCTTATATTTTTACAATAAAAACATTAAACATATATTTTAGTTTGCTTATAAGACTATAGTGTTTACAAAGATGGAAAATAAATTATTCAGAAATCTTTAGCTACTCCGGATCCCTTTGTAGCTTCGGCAAATTTATGTAAATAATATTTTTTTAACAAAAAATTATGAATTTGGGACTGTTTTGAAACATATTACAAATTTGGGGCAGGGACACACGCCCAAAATGGGCGTACGCCCCATTTTGGGCGTGTCACTCTAATATATAAGCTGGACTTTTTTACTTTTTCCTCCCTTTTACTATCTCACATTCTCTCTAAAAGTTTCTGAAGTCCTATTCTGCAGCGAAACTCTGCCAACAAGTAAGTTAATTTACTAATATTTAATATGTTATATTATTAAATTGTGAGGGCCATGTGAAACTGCTAGCAACTGTTACATAGAATTATTTAGGGTTTATGATTTAGTTTTGTAGAAAAATGTTAGGTATTAAGGTCTAGGGTTTAGTTTAGTTTAGGGTTTAAGGTGTACGGTTAAGGTTTTAGTGTTTAGGGTGTAGGGTGTAGGCGTAGGTTTTAGTGTTTAAGGTTTATGGGTTAAGGTTTAAGGGTTTAAGGGTTAGGGTATATGGTTTAGATTTTAAGGTTTAGGGTTTTAGGGTTTAGGGTTTGGTTGTTAAATTAAAATTAGTTTAGTAAATTTATTTAGTTCAATTTAGGGTTTAAGGGTTAGGGTTTAGTTTAGTTTTGTAGTAAACTATTATGACTTAGGGTCTAGGGTTAAGTTTTTAGTGTTTAGGGTGTAGGGTGTAGGCGTAGGTTTTAGTGTTTAAGGTTTATGGGTTAAGGTTTAAGGGTTTACGGATTAGGGTATATGGTTTAGAGTTTAGGGTTTGAGGGTTTATGGTTTGGTTGTTAAATTAAAATTAGTTTACTAAATTTATTTAGTTCAATTTAGGGTTTAAGGGTTAGGGTTTAGTTTAGTTTTGTAGTAAACTATTATGTATTAGGGTCTAGGGTTTAGGGTGTACAATTAAGGTTTTAGTGTTTAGGGTGTAGGCGTAGGGTTTACATGTTTAAGGTTTAAGGGTTTAAGGGTTAGGGCCGGTTAGGGTCGAGGGATTAGTTTTTAGGGTTTAGGGTTGTTAAAGCATCTCTATGAATCTCTGTTTTATTGTTTTTTTTTGTAACTTGAACAATGTCGTTTATCTTGTTTTATGAATTTATTTATTTATCAGTAATGATAATAACATATTGTAACAAATTTTTTTAAAATTTATCTCTACAGCGAAGCTCTGCCAAGAAGTTTTTGTTTTTGTTGACTTGAAGAAATGAGTTCAGGTGGTGAGGAGCTTGCTCGTGTTGTGTTATTTTTTAATGGAAGGAAAGTTGAAGGGCAACAGGGTGTTGTTTTTGAAGTGGAGAAAAGATAGACACGTATCAAGTGAAGCTTAACACTGGGTGAATTACATCAGAAGATACGACAAAAATTAGGTCTGCAAGACGACCAATGTATCACTTTGCTTACGGGAAAATTATGGCAATGTGAACAGTACATGGGTTTTCAAATTGTGGATGATGAAGACATAGAATTGCTAATAGAAGAATTTTTCAAGCTGCCAAGCAAAGATTTTCTAGAGTTGTACGTGGACTTTACTGTAGCAGAGGATGCTTTACCCATCAGGTCAGTTTCTTTAAATTCTGATATGCCTACATCGTCATATGCAGCTCCATTTGTAAACGTGTTTGCGGAAGATTCACATGACCCAACTTGGGTTGTGGATGACGATGAAGAGGATGACAATGATGAAAACATTGCAATGGAAGATCGTCTTGTTAAGGAGGATGGTACTTCGTCGAATAATGATGACGATGCTGGTGTACATCCAACTTCATCATTCATTTCAGTCATGTCTCAAATTCGTCTTCATCCAGACGTTGGATGTACACAATCAGAACAACCTGTTGAAGGTATGTTACATGACTGAAATGAATGATGAAGTAGTCTAAAATTTGTATATGTGTATGTTATAGTATTTTAGTTTGCATGATATGTTTATTCAACTGATTTTGTATTTGAAGGTGCTCAGGTCGGTCCTTTTTGGGATGGAATTCCTCATTACACATATATTGATTGGAGTCATCCAAGCGAAGAAGAATCTTTTACCGATTTCGGTTTGGGTTCAGTGCAGGGTCCATGGCAATTAGGGGATGAGTTGTTTGTTAAACAGGAATTTGCCTCCAAAAAAGACGCACAAATTGCAATTAAGCGGAACCTCATGAAGGACCATCAAGAAGCTTATGTGGTTGAGAGCAAGCCTAACAAGTTTAGCATGAGGTGTATTGCTCATAACGAGGGTTACCCATGGAGGGTTAAGGTAATTAAACCAGTGTTGGATGAGAAGTGGCTTGTTTCAAGATGGGGTGGCAAACACAATTGCCTGAATGACCATATTACACAGGGTCATAGACAGCTTGATTCTGATGTTATTGCTTCACTTGTAGTAGGTATGTATTTTTTAAATTTCCTCTATATGTCTTTAATAATGGTTCTTTAAGGTTGTTCATTTTAATGTGAATGTTACATTTTCATTGTTAGGAATGATTAAGGAGGAACCATCTGTGTCGATTGCATTGGTTCGAGAGAGGATCACCCATTCATATGGATTTAGAGTTTCATATCGTAAGGCCTGGTATGTGAAGCAACAAGCAATGGCAATGATTTATGGGGATTGGGAAGAATCTTATGCATTTTTGCCCAGGTGGTATGGCTACATGCTTCATTTTTCACCAGGTTCTTTATGATATTCAAACCAATGATTATTTTGTGGCACATCGACTGGTACAGGGAAAGCGTGTGTTTCATCGCATGTTCTGGACTTTCAGACAGTGTTGCGAGGCATTTAATTTTTGCAAACTCATGATTCAGATTGATGGCACTCATTTGTATGGCAAATATACAGGAAAATTGTTGATTGCCATGACTCAGGATCGCAATAATGAATGTCTGCTACTGGCATTCGCCATTGTTGAGGGGGAGACCTTGGAAGCCTGAGAATACTTTCTTGCTAACATTCGCTTTCATGTAACCCAAAGGCAAAACATATGTCTCATTTCAGATAAGCACCGGAGCATACTATCTGTTGTGGCAAATCATCCTGGTTGGCAACCACCTCATGCTCATCACGTGTTTTGCCTTCGTCATATTGCCAGTAATTTTAGTCAAAAGTTCAGAAATCAAAAATTGAAGAAGACCCTGATGAATTTAGGTATGGTTAACAAGTATTTTGAATATATTCAGTGGATATATCTGTAAGTCAAACAATGTTAATGGTATGATTGTTTTGCAGGTTATACTCCTTGTATGATTGATTTTGAGGTAGCATTTGCACAATTTTGTGATAGCAGTCTTGAGGTTGCAGAATGGATTGATAGCATCCCCAAGAAAAAGTGGACACATGCATATGACGTAGAAGGGAGGAGATTTGGCCATATGACAACAAACTTGTCTGAGTCAGTCAACACGGTGTTGAAGGGAGCAAGAAACATGCCTATCACTGCTCTGGTGAAGCACACGTACAACAGATTGGTTCAGTATTTTGTAACCAGGGGTCAGGCTGCTATTTCACAAGTTGATCATTCAACACGGCATTGCAAAAATGTGGTTGATGCTATGAGGCATAATCAGTCCGTTGGTACAGGCCACCGAGTACGCACTTATAATGTTGATCAAACACAATTTGAGGTGGAGGAGGGCTGCGAGAGGTCATATTCAGTCAAACTTGCAGAGCATTTTTGTCAATGTGGCAAGTTTAAGGCCTTCAAATACCCATGTAGTCACACCTATGGGCTCCTATGGGCTCAGGAACATAGAGCATGGCTTTCCGACGATGCTCTATTCCATGTCCCTCCTTTCTCCCACGGGGAACATTCACATACACCTGTGGGTCCTGCTGAAGTTGTGATGGGGGTGCATGTGGCCCTGGCTCCTCCAAGCGATAGCTCTGTTGGAACATGCACATAATGTGACCCACGTCCTCGTTCAAGTACTCCATGTTGAATCCCAGCCACTCCTGAGCGCCACTCGCACAGTACAGCGTCTCCAGGCCATCAAACTACAAATTACAAAACAAATTCATTAGTCAACACAATAACGCCATGATAATGAAAATTATTTTCCAAATTAAAATTAAGCAACACTTACACCACAACCCATCTTGGCAGCCATCTTTGATACATATTGTTTCTCATTCTCCCTGAACTAAACCATGTACTCATGGTTTGGTGACAGCAACCCAGTCAGTAAGGGGCAGCTCTATGTGTCGATCCCTAACCTCCCATCAGCGGATAAAGGGTCTCAGCTTACAGACCCAATTATCATGTGATTTATCTCGCAATGAGAGGTCATGCACACCCTTCAGCTTCCTCGGCCTTCATGGGATTGGCTGATCCCTCCCAAATTGCCACATGCATCTACCTGGCTGAGAATACTCAACTCTGTGAAAGCATATAACTGGAGTAGTAGCCATCCACAACAGTCGCTCGTGCTCAGATGTACCAAGGAAGTAGTAGCCTGCATATGGTTGTCAAACCACCTGAACAAAACAATGAAACACACAATTAGGAAATAACAATGACAAAAAATAGCAAATGTCCAAGTCAAGTGACCAAAACTTATATAAATAACAAAACGTACCTCATCCCAAGCAAGGGAATCTAATGCTAGTCAATACCAAATAAGCTCGTGTGCACAGAACTTGCCTAAAACATTAAACCTAATTTAAAAATAACTGACATTAGACTACTTATAAGACTCATTAATACATATAAGACTCATTAATACATAGTTAATAAAAGAAAATAAGAACACATACTTGTGGCCGTAATGCCACTCCTGGTGAGTAGGCTGAGGAATAGCTAGAGCAATGGGTGGGAATCTGAGCCACGCCCATATCTAGAGAAGCACAAAACACCCACCAATGTCACTTCTATCTGCATCTGTACACTCGCACATTTTTCTAAACAAATGTGCAAGGACCGCGAAACCCCAGCTATACCTATCTAGGTCTCCCATGTCCCCTATCAGCAAAGGGACATAGCGACAGCCGATAGTGCTTCCCCCGAATCTGTCGCATAGTAGCCATGCTCCAATGATACGTGCAATGTGCGCCTTCGTAAACCGCATGACTTCTACCAGATCCCCAGCTACCTCGCCCCAATGCGCATACTGTCTATCAAAGTATGACAGGCGCAAGAATCCTCCTTTTAGCTCACCCTCCTGAGGAGGATGACCAAACACGTCCTTGATGACGATGGCCCACTCGTCTGACGTGACTCCGGTGAAGACATTCCCATCAGTTCCTAAACCTAAGATACCAGCCACGTCTTGCAACGTGATGGTCATCTCTCCCTGCAACATGTGAAATGTATGTGTCTCTGGTCTCCACCTCTCAACCAGAGCACTGATAAGCGCAACATCGATCTAAAGTCAAGTTAAAAATAATCAATTCGTATGTACACTTATAAACAAAAACATTTTTAGAAATCACTTCGTATGTACAATTGTTCAATTCATAATTTTATACCTGAATATTGCGCATGCGTGCGACATGTAGGAATCCAGCCTATCCTAACATCGCCGCAACCATTGCAGGTATATCGTCACAATCTGGAGCCCCTGTTACTTTACCACTTCGCGTCTTTAACACTCGACATCTGTCCTCGTTCCACACAACATGTGAAACATAAGTTCATTGGGTACGCCTCCGCAAAACCCCCCACTTATACGGGGTAGGCATAACATGGGTCGTCAGATCCCTTCCCTCACCCTCATGATCGGATCCAGAGCGTGAAGATGCAGAAGATGATGAATCACCATCTATGACTATCGTAATATAAATAAAACAATATAATAATTAATAATTTAATAACTTCAAATTAAATTACATTACAAATAAATAACCTAAATATTTTCAAATTATATTTAAAACCTAAACCCTAAACAATAGACAACATTTAAATATAATTTCAAATTATATTTAAAACCTAAACCCAAAAAAATAAATATGTAGGGAATTATTTAGATTTTAGTCACTACTTCAACATTTCTTTCTCACTCAAATCATCCCCAGTTCCATAGCATAATAATATCATCTACATATGTAGGGAAATCACCTAAAATCCTAAACCCTAATCCCTAACCTTAACTCTAAACTAACTAATTAAATTTAGTAAAATAATTTTAATTTAACTACTACACCTTAAACCCTAAAATCCTAATCCCTAAACTAAACCCAAATCCCTAACCCTTAAACCCTAAACACTAAGTAAATTTAGTAAAATAATTTTAACTTAACAATTAAACCCTAAACCCTTAACTAAACCCTAGACACTAACACCCTAATCCCTAACCTTAACCCTAAACTGAACTAAGTAAATTTAGTAAAATAATTTTAATTTAACTACTAAATCCTAAACCCTAAACCCTAAAACCTAAAATCTTAATCCCTAAACTAAACCCAAATCCCTAACCCTTAAACCCTAAACACTAAGTAAATTTAGTAAAATAATTTTAAATTAACAACTAATGTAACACCCTGTATGCATCTGGTGTATTAACAATTACTTAATTAAATTAGCGCAGTAATTAATTTAAAACCAACGAAAGCGTTTTCAAAACCATATTTCTTGATTCATCATGTATGGTAAGTATCCACAATTCCTATTAAGAATGCCAAGGCACCACAACAAGCCTCCACGATCCAGATAACATAAAGAACGGCAGGTAAAAACAATAATGTCCACACAAGTATATCAGGAGAAACAGAAGCCACATGTATATATATATATATATATATATATATATATATATATATATATATACATCGCCAAAAACAAACGTTGTGGCTATACAAAAGAATAGGCACCCTGTGCCATGATATCACAGATCACATCCTCACAAAAGGGTACAAGATATACAGCGTCTATACGTCACAATCCATACAAGATCCAAAATATATGTGCACGCACATCTTTCCTCGCAGGAGTACAAAATATATCATATATATAAAGCAGTGAGCCACAATGCTCTCAAAGAACTGCCCATGCAGCTATACAGTGTCTGTTCCTACTGGGGCCTCCTGCCTTGGGACCCATCATCTCTGCCAGATGCATCACCTGCAAAATAAGATCCCCAACAAGGGTGAGATACAATCTCAGTAAGCTCAGGGTTCTTAACAACACATAGACATTCTCTGGCTCTAATGTGTATCTGCGATACTACGCCCGCCAAAGATGCATCATCATCAGCATCAGAACTCTCAGTCCCCAGTATGAAATTGGAACTCACACCCATGCCATCCCATTGGGAGCTACCCCTTTACACATGGATGCACGTATATGGCACCTCCGAGAATAGGCTTCAACTGCGACGGGACCACCTATCTCTGGTCTTAAGGGATCATACACCCTTTATGTGAGCAAATCGACTAGGAGTTGCGCTCTACTCCTAGGGAGGTCCATATCTACCTAATTGGCCAAAAGATCTATCCGAAAGGCAACAATACACAAAAAGCAGAAACATGTATACATACTATCATGAGGAAAGCGGTAACATCCAATTCAATGCATATAAATCATGTATGCGACCATCACTCCTTCGGAGTGTGGTGGAACTCAGAAGGGAAAAATCCCAAGAACTAGAGCTTACCTGGCAAAACAGTGCTCTGTTGTCCTATCCCTGAACTGTGGTCTCTGCCAGTGTCACGCCCTATACAAAGGCACACAAGCATGAATCAACAACCATCCTATCTGTATAAGGCATTTAATTATATCAAAACTCACGAAAAACAGAATTTTCATGCATAAAATTATGCAGATTTTCTACCCACTTAGAAAAATCGTAAACCCCTGTAGGAAGCTCCTAAAATCAAGGAAATTTAGAGGCATATAGATCTATCTCTCATCTTTCAAACAAGAGTGATCTCATCTAGTTTCATTAACCACAGCCTCTGTAACAATCAAAATACCAGAACTGTCACGCACTATATCAGTGCTGACAGCAACATATCAGTCCAACCAGCCATTTTCAAACGCCCGCCTACATCAGGATACTCATCCAAATGACCTGCATTTTTACAGGTATAAAGTACACCTACATATCTTTCTATCGCCACTGAAAACACTCAATTTGGATCATCCTATAATGAGATATAATTTCTGCAAGATGTCATTTGCACCAGTAAAATCTGATAAAAACAGGGTATAACAGCTTGTTATAACTCTGCACGATTAATTCTAGGAACCTCCAAAAATAACACCAAAATTCCAGAACAAACTTAAACCTCTTAGCTTTCAAATGGCACCATTTTTAGACCGTTTGGATACCAATAGCTCCTGTTATGCACAAAACATCATAGCTGACAGATCACCGTTCTTTGCTGTCAAGTACATGTATGTATGTTTCATGCATGGAACACCATTTCAACACTTATATCAACTTCTACACACTCCAAATTATACATTAAAATTGTCCCACCCTCCCAATACTCAACATTTATCAATTTCACTCCAAACCATCATCAAACCTAACCCTAACCTTATGATTTCTAAGAATCAAGGAGAAATAGGAGGAGGGTACCAACCTTAGAGCTCAAATAATCAAATTGAAGGGTGGACCAAGCTCTCTATAGCTTCCAATTCTACCCAGCTACTCCGAATGAAGTGGGCAGCTCCTAGCTCTACTCTTTTCCTCAAATTGCTCACAACCAATACTCGACAACAACAAAGGACAAGAAGAAGAGCTTCCTTTCTTACTTAATTTGTGTTTTCAGCCGCCAAACAAGAAGGAGTGAAGAGAAATGGTGCTTGGGTGTGAAGGAGAGATATGGACAGGTATGAAGAAGAAGAAGAAGAAGAAATGAGAGAAATGTGGTTAGACACAGTTTTTAACATGAGGAGGGGGTGCATTCAGCAAATCTCTTATTCACACCCTAACTTCTAAACAAAGACCAAAATGCCCCTCCTTTCATTAATCCTTTTTTATTAATACTAAGCCTCTTAATTATGCAAATATCACCCAAATTACATTAATTATAATTAGTGACATTACAACTAAACCCTAAACCATTAACTAAACCCTAAACACTAACATCCTAATCCCTAATCTTAACCCTAAACTGAACTAAGTAAATTTAGTCAAATAATTGTAATTAACAACTAAACCCTACACCCTAAACTAAACTAAACCCTAGATCCTAATACCTAACAATTTTCTACAAAACTAATTAAATAATATGGCTCTAACAATTTTATAATTCAATAATATAACATATTAAATAATGTGCATAATTAATAAATTAACTTACTTGTTGGCAGAATTTTGCTGCAGAGATAAATCACTCACAAACCTAAGAGTTTCAAAAACTTTTAGAGAGAATGTGAAATAGTAAAAGTGAGTAAAAAGTAAAAAAAATCAAGCTTATATAGTGGAGAGACAAGTCCAAAATGAGCGTGACTCTCTCTGCTCCAAACTTATAATATGTTTCAAAATAGTCCCAAATTCATAAATTTTTATTAAAAAAATATTATTTACGTAAATTTGCCTCGCAGCTTCAGGTAGCTATGTCTTATTTTATTGTGGGGAAAAGGAAATGGCTCATAGAACCGTTGGTTGACGTCATGGCTTACGATTACGAATGTCGAGCCTCCACTCCAGTCTCAGTAAAAAATTGTTCACTCGATCTCATCAAGCTTTTGAAAAAAAGAAAAAGAGAAAGAGAAAAAAAAACAAAAAAACAAAAACAAAACAAAGGAAGCACTCATCAAGCTGGCAGCAGGGTAACTCTTAATAAAATACAAATTAAATAGATACGGAAAATCAATTATGGTCATCTACATGCAGCATGATTTTAGATCACAATTCTCAACATCAGTTATCGTTTAACTTTGATTGTTTATGCTAACATGTTTTTAGCTTTATTTATTTATGATATTAATTTAAATACACCACCACGGTAAAAGACTTTTACATTTACTTTTAATCACAAATTGTTACATGTGATAAGTCATATAATTTTTATAATAATTATCTTAAAAATTATAATAACATAATTTCTAATTGATTTATAATAAGATATAAAAATGAAAATCTTTCAAAGAAGTAATACCTTACAATAAGTACATAATTGATATATTATATACTTGGATGTAAGAAAATCCTCTACCATCATCAATGTACATACATTACATTCTAAGTCCTATAAAACGAGTTTCACGAGTCTTTAAGTTTCACGACATCTTTCTTCTACAGAGAAATTTTGTTTACCCTGCTTATGGATTCACTAGCATTGTCATTTCTCCTCATTCCATTGTTTCTTTTCACCATAATCTCCCTTAACACTTTCTCATCTTATGCTTCTCAACTCACTTACACCGACCACTGTGCTTCTACGGTTCCAAATTCAAACCCCAATGAGTCCAAGTTCAAAGACTTCCCACATGGTCAATTCCAAGTTGGTTACTACCTTGGTGGTGACAAAATTGTTGATGCTGACACCTTCCAGAAACTGAGACAGAAACAAGTTACCCTTCGAATAAAGAGTGTGTATGAAACTGACGTCTCTGGCATACTCAAAGTTGGAGCTACCTTGTTAATAAGAAGTGCCAGCTCTTATTACCGTGTGGGAAAGTTCACATATGGCAAAAGATTGAAGAACCGTAAGCGTTTCCCAAGTTTAATAATGTTTAGTCTTGATGGGTTCTGGTCAGAATCTTCAGGGAACCTTTGCATGGTTGGAACAGGAAGTGGCTATAGCATGCAACTTTTGGAGGTTGTTCTCAAGCTTTACAATGTTGTCAATTCGAGTAATACTATTTCTACCTTGGTTATTGGAAGCTTGGAGAGCTTGAGTTCAAAGAATGAGGTGAGTTATTTTGAACTCATTTCGCTGTTTATTCTTCCTAAAATGGATTATGAATATAGTTTGGATACTATGGAAACAAAAAATGAGTATTCTGATGAAGGTGAAGTAGTACCGGGTTTATCCATTAATCCGGTTAGTTTTTGCTCAAACATTTTTCCAATGATTAATGGTAAATATGGTTTGCAATACCAAAGTGAATGCAATTCTACAAAGAATTGCAGTCCTATTGGGGGGAATGCCAACCAATTGCCTTATATTGTGTCTTTGAAAGAACTGGTTTGTTTAGATGTTAAGCAAAGGGTGAGAGTATTGATTGGGTTTCGCAATAGTGGTGATAGATGGTCTTTCAATCCTAACACTACATTAGTTGGAGAAGGGTGGTGGGACGAGGAAAAGAACCAATTGTCTATAGTTGGTTGCCATTTCTTGGGAATGGAAGAATCAATGGCTAGTGTTCATGTGGGTGATTGCTCAACAAGAATGATCTTGAGATTTCCAAAGATTTGGTCAATCAAAGATGCAAGTAGCATTGTGGGCCAAATTTGGAGCAACAAAACTGTGGGGGATTCAGATTATTTCAAGAGGATGGTTTTAAGAAAATTTGAGGACCAAAGAGTTCAAATTTCAGGCCCACAGTATGAGTATAGCCAACTTGACAAAGTGAGAAAGATGTGCCCAAGACAAGAACCTCTAAAGAACAAGGGAATAAGTTATCCAGATGTTTATTCTTCTGACATGAGATTTGACATGTCAGTTAGAATCTCTAAGAGGAGAGTTGCATGGGGATATTCTGTTCCATTGGTTGTTAATGAATAGATCCAACAGTTGAACTTAGATGAAACGTTTCCTTCTAATTCCAGATACACACTCCCATCCATTTCTCCAAACTCTAGCAGCACTGGCTTGTTCAAAGTTAGCTATAAAATCAACATCAATGTACAACTTAATGCCATGTTAGGTGAAGACAAGTCTATGTTAAACACAACAGCAAATGTAACTGAGCCAGTGAATGTTTCAGCTGAGGGAATTTATAATGCTGAAGCTGGAAGCTTATGTATGGTAGGTTGCAGAAACCTTGGCTCAAAGAACCAAATACCTTCATCAAATTCTCTGAATTGTGAGGTTATAGTCAAGTTTCAGTTCCCACCGCTTGATGCAAAGAACAATGGAGGTTACATTAAAGGAAGTATTGAAAGCATGCGGGAAAAGTCCGATCCTCTTTACTTCAAACAGTTGGATGTGATTTCAGCTGCATTTTACACAGCAGAAGCATCACAAATCTTGAAGAAAGTAGATACGGAGGTCATAATGGTTCTGGTTTGCACCACACTAGCATGTGTTTTTGTGGGTTTGCAACTCTACCATGTGAAAAGAAATTCTGATATGCTTCCCTTAATCTCCTTGGTCATGTTACTTATTCTTACTTTGGGAAATATGGTACCTCTTGTTCTGAACTTGAAGCCTTTTTTGCAAAGAAACATGACAAGAAAAGTATTTTGCTTGGAAATGAATGGCTTGAAGTGAATGAAATTGCTGTAAGGACAATTGTAATGGCGGCTTTCTTGTTGCAACTCCGTCTCCTGCAGCTAACATGATCAGAAAGAAAGGCTGATACAAAACAGAAGGACCTTTGGATTGCTGAGAAGAAGGTTTTGTATGCGATTTTCACTCTATATGCAGCAGGGTTCTTGATTGCGTTGCTTGTACACCAAAACAACACCTTGCATGGTGATGTGGTTTATTCATCTAGCTTTTCACAACAACACTCATTTTGGGAGGACTTGAAATCTTATTCAGGTTTGGTACTAGATGGCTTTCTCTTGCCTCAAATTTTGCTTAACATGTTCATGAATTCCAAGGGGAATGCTCTTTCTTGTTCATTTTACTTTGGAACTAGTTTGGTCAGACTAATTCCCCATGCATATGATCTCCTTGAGGCTCTTGTATATGTTGATGGTTCATCCTTATATGAGGATGAGATTGCAGACTATTACTCCACTGCTTGGGATATAATCATTCCTTTGGTAAGCCTGATGTTTGCCTCAATTATCCATTTGCAACGACGGTTTGGTGGTTGCAGCATTCTTTGTTGGAGAATCAAGACCAAGGGTGAAGAAGAATATGAAAAAGTGCCTGTGGTGACTGAAGCATAGATCCAAAGAAATGTGGTGTGCAATATACTGATGCTGAGAAAACAGAATGACTCAGCCTTTGGCATATCTTTTTCCACTTCTATAAGCAACAAAATTTCTAACATTTCATATTTTCATCAACGATGTCCAATCTATAAAATGTCATGTTACTACTATTAATGATGTGTAGACTCAATTATAGATGTTGAATCCTGGATTCAAAAGCTCACTAGGATTATTTTATGTCAAGGAAAATTTTGATTGAGAGTAGTCTATGAATGTTGAAGTTCTCTCTTTCTCTAGGATTATTTATAACTACAATATATTTGGTTTCTTTTGTTAATTTTTTTTAATCTAGATATCAAAATCGCCATTTCCCTGAGAGCAATAAATAAGAGTAAAAAAGGAAGAATAATAAATAAGGAATCGTAAGAAAGAGTTTTTATTAATTAAGAAGCGTGGTACTTGATGCTATTGTCACATTTCACTGTAATTTTTAATAAGAAAAAACATATTTGTTAATTTCTTAACTACTGGCTTAAGTTAGCAAAATCGAAATTGATGTGTTTCTTTTGTTGTAACTGTGACCGAGTCATTATTTAGTGCTGTTTGGTCTCACAACTCACAAGTACGTATCTCTACCCTGTCTAGAACCAACTTGAGCGAGTGGTATGTAAAAATATAAAAAAAACAAAAAAAAAACTAGAGTAAAACATTTTGTTGTATAAAATAACATCATCCATGATATGGCACTTTTCAAATCAGTGTATCACTTTTGTGCGTGGAGCCATGTGGAAAACTAAAAATTTAAGGCTTATACGAACAAAAAATAACTAGTCGGATTAGTCGTGATGCACGGATTATTTTTTATTAATATTTATTTTGTAATAATAATTAAATATGCAACATAATACATCATTAAGTGAAATTAAAATATGAACGCATTCGTAATATTATATTCAACAAAAGGGAGTAAAAAAAAACATAAGTTTTTTATATACATACCTATCAACCAACAACCACCCAAAATTTTCTTTTTTCAACCACTCCATCAAAAAAATCCCCCAAAATACATAAAATGGTAAATACACATTTTCTTCACTTTACACCTGCACCCAATATCTTTGTATGCACTTATGCAATGTTAAAATTATAAATCTATTGCATTTAAAGCTCTCCAATTCGTAATATAGCTCAATTTTAAGAACTGCATTTGTTGTTGTTAATAAAACTGTATCATGACACTTCATCACTACTCATTGCATCTCGTAAAACTCTTAGTAATATAAAAAAAAATTAACCTTATATTTTTTTATCTCTGACATTAATAGTTGATATCCTCACATTAATTGAAAATCTCTTATCTTTTATAAAGAAAATTTAAAAAGTAAATCTTACATTTTTTTATCTCTGACATTAATATTTGATATTTGATATGAGGGGCATTAATTTATAATGTTTAATCTCTTCTTTCTTATGATATACAATTATAAGTTATTTTTATCATTTCCTTTATTCAAAAAAATAATATTATTTTTACTCTTTATTTGAGAATGTAACGAACTAAAAATTATTTTATATATTATATTTATTTATTTATTATATAATCTAATGTGTGTAATGTACTATATCATTTGCTTAAATGTATTTAAGGTAGAAACAAAAAGAAAAAAAAATATATATATATATATATATCATATTTCATTTTTATATTATATACTAATATCATACTTCTTTAAACACTGTTATTTATTTACAAAATACACAACTCATATTCCTATTCAAACATGTTCTCCAGTGTTATCCTCTTCACTGAGCACAATTATGGATATGTGGCCGGGTTCAAATACACAGGAGCAAATTGCAAAAAGGGGTCGGATGGGTTAAAATATTTACTAAAAACAGAAATCGAAAAATGAGCTCCGAAGTAGATGTGGGCACGCAGGACAGGCTGCATAGTTACTACATAGCAATTTCTGACTTCATCAATATACCATGCTATGTCTAGTGCATCAAGGAATAGGATGATTGATGTCATCTAAAATATAACATGGGATAAATCTAGTGAGAAATAAATTTCTCAGTAGGCAAATCTAAACCATCAAACATGTTAGTAGGTTAGTAAATAATCAATATATTCAAATGAATCCTTAAAATGATTAAGCAACTAGATGAATGCATGAAATGAAATGGTCACAGGTGCACATGGCCTCTACATATGTACAGTATGTAGGAATGCTGCGGCCGTCTTACGCTAATCATGCATGAATTTTCATGTATTAGCACCTGAGCTCTCTACATCTTTATTATAGATGTAGTATCATAGGTCCGGTTTCACAAATCTCGTACTGGACTTGGAAACTCGAATCATCATATCATCATCAAATTCTAACATAACATCATATGTATCAAAATATGGTTAGGCTATCGTACCTTATACAAATAAAACCATACCAACTTAGGCATGATTTATTATCTTCAAGCTATAGATAATCACGTTAGTAATTTAACTAATAAACCATAATATATTTTTAAGTTTAATTTAATTTAATATATTTTTTTTAGCCGGGATGGTTGTAGGATGAATGGTTATGTCTGGGTTGGTATAGCTGGGATGCCGGGTTGGGATGGCTGGGGTACCGGGCTGGGGTCCCGGGATGGGTTGGCCCGCCGGGATGAGATGGCTGGGGTGCCGGGTTGCTGTTTGAAATAACAAAAACAGCCCGAAAATCATCAAAATCACCGCCAGAGATCACTGAATGTACTTCCAAACATTTCTAATACTTCAGCTTAAATAATAGCCATAAGTGTATACATTTAAGCATGTAAATTAGTCCAAATGAATTAATAACTAAGGATTGAAGTCTAGCCTACCTCTAATAAGTCTGAGTAGAGAGTGGATGCTGTAGTAGAAAGTTTTGTACGTGAATTGAGTAAAGCTGTGGTTTAGCCAAAGGTGGTAGAAAATAAGGAACTTAATGTAAAGAGTGAAGGCTGAGATTTTCGTGCAGTAATTTCTGAATGCAAGGCTATTTATACTAGTTTATTTGGGTACAAGATAACTATCATTAAAGATTTTTATCCTAAGTTAATTATTACAAATATTTCTTCATTTATGGTTTCAAATACGTGATAGTTTACTGAATGTTGAACTTCAGTTGCATATATCTATTTGTTTGTACTATTTAAAGCAAGATTCCCTTCATTTAATGTTTTGGAGAATTATCCCCTGACCTTACGTTAAATTTATGCCAAGTGTACTTTTTTATTACCTAGAAGTATTACGTACACATTTGGCTAGTTTACGTGAAAATTTTTATATTTGTATTTTGTTATTATCACATTCCCATAAATTAAATATAAACTAAAAGTAAAACTTTTAAGGATGTTACATTTCATCCCTTCTAAAAAGAAAATTTTGTCCTCAAAATTTGTAAATACCTGTAAACAATTTAGGATACTTCTTTCTCATTTCTGATTCTAATTCCCAGGTATATTCTTCCAAATGTCCTTGTCCCCATGCTACTTTCACCAATGATACAGACTTATTTCTCAATTGCTTTGTTTCTCTATCCAATATTCTTGTCGGGGGTAAGCTCATAGTTAAATTATCTTTTAACTGTATTGATTTAGATTCTAAAACATGACTCGGGTTAGAAATATATTTACGGAGTTGAAAGACATGAAAACATTGTGAAGGTTTGAAAGATTTGGTGGTAAAGCTATTTGATAGGCTATTGTTCCTATTCTTTTGAAAATTTGGAAAGGACCGATAAAACGAGGACTCAAATTTTTAATTTTCATTGCTCACCCTATTCCTGTAATTGGAGTAACTTTAAGAAAACATGTTCTCCCTCTTGAAACTCTAGAGGTTTTCTTCTTTTATCAGCATAATGTTTTTGTCTATTCTGAGCTATTACCAATTTCTCTCTAATCTTCTTGATCTGCTCAGTGGTTTGAGTTACCAAGTCTGGACCTAAAAGACTAGTTTCCCCAGATTCATACCAACATAAAGGAGATTGACATTTCCTACCATACAGAGCTTCAAATGGAGCCATTCTTATGCTTGTATGATAACTATTATTATAGGCAAATTCTGCTAAAGGCAAATATTTCTCCCAAGAACCTTGTTGGTCAATTGCACAAGCTCTTAACATATCTTCTAGGGTTTGTATGTTTCTTTCTGTTTGTCCATCTGTCTGGGGATAATAAGCAGTACTTAAGCATAACTTGGTTCCAACTGCTTTTTGTAATGCCTTCCAAAACCTAGAAGTAAAACGGGGGTCCCTATCAAAAATCAAGGTGGAAGGTATCCCATGTAATCTAACTATTTCTTGTATATACACGTGAGCTAATCTTTCTAAGGGATAAGAAATCTTAATAGGTATAAAATGAGCTGACTTGGTAAGTCTATCTACAATGACCCGGATTGAGTTGTGTCCAGAAACAGTTCTAGGTAATCCTACCACAAAATCCATAGATATACTCTCCCATTTCCATTGAGAAATTTCTAAAGGTTGTAAAGTGTCAGAAGGTTTTTGATGTTCTATTTTTACCGTTTTGACATACTAAGCACTTTCCTACAAACTCTGCTATGTCTTTTTTCATGCCAGGCCACCAAAACATTCTCCTTAAATCTTGACTCATTTTAGTAACTCCAGGATGCATTGTAAAATTACTCTTGTGAGCTTCACTTAAAATTTTTTCTCTTAATCCATCACTCTTGGGTACGCATATCCTCTTTTGATAAGTCCACAACCCATCATTATTTACTTCAAAATCTTGCAATTTTCCTTCTTGGACTTGAGTTAAAATTTGTTGAAACTCTAGATCTCTCTGCTGTCCTAGCCTAATGTGTTCTTTGAAATCACTAGTGATTTGTATTTGACTCAAAATGATACTTTTAGAATTAACAGAAAATCCCAAATTAAGATTTTTAAAATTTTCTATTAATTCCATTTCTTTGATCATCATCCTAGATACATGCAGAGAGTTTCTACTTAAAGCATCAGTCACTACATTTGCCTTTCCTGGATGATATTTTAACTAAAAGTCATAGTCCTTAAGAAATTCTACCCATCTTCTTTGCCTCATGTTCAACTCTTTTTGGTCAAAGAGATATCTAAGACTCTTATGATCTGAAAAGACTATAAATCTTATTCCATACAAATAATGTCTCCAGATTTTTAAGGCAAAAACTACAGCTGCTAACTCCAAATCATGAGTTGCGTAATTGACTTCATGAGGTCTTAACTGCCTAGATGCATATGCTACTACATTTCTATTTTGCATTAGCACACAACCTATACCTTTCTTTGAAGCATCACAATATACTTCAAATGCACCATGAGGATCAGGCAGTATTAACATTGGAGTACTAGTCAATCTCTTTCTTAATTCTAGAAAACTTCTCTCACATGCTGGTGACCATATAAATGGCACATTCTTCCTAGTCAAGCTATTCAGAGGTAAAACTATTTGAGAGAATCCTTTAATAAACCTTCTATAGTAACTTGCTAATCTTAGAAAACTCCTAATCTTAGTCACTGTGGTTGGTCTCTCCCAATTCATAACTGATTCAATCTTACTAGGATCTACTGAAATTCCTTCTTTAGAAACAACATGACCTAGAAACTTCACTTCCTTGGCCCAAAATTCACATTTAGATAATTTAGCATACAACTTCTTTTCTCTAAGTGTCTGCAATACTATTCTAAGATGTTCCTCATGTTCTTTTTCTGACTTTGAATAAACCAATATATCATCTATAAAGACTACTAAAAACTTATCTAGATAGGGCCTAAATATTCTATTCATGTAATCCATAAAAACTGCTGGAGCATTAGTTAATCCAAAAGACATTACTAAATATTCATAATGCTCATATCTAGTCCTAAATGCAGTTTTAGGAATATCTTCATTCTTAACTCTAATCTGATGGTATCCTGACCTAAGATCAATCTTAGAAAATACTACTGCTCCTCTCAATTGGTCCATAAGATCATCAATCCTAGGCAATGGATACTTATTTTTAATGGTTATCTTATTTAGCTGCTTATAATCTACACAAAGTCTCATTCCACCATCTTTCTTCTTTACTAGCAAAACTGGAGCTCTCCAAGGTGAAACACTTGCTCTAATGAAATTCTTTTCTAACAACTCCTCTAGTTGCTTTTTCAATTCTTCCAACTCTAGAGGGGACATCCTATAAGGTGTCATGGATATTGGTCCAAATCCAGGAATTAGGTCAATAGAAAATTCTATTTCTCTTTCTGGAGGTATTCATGGTATCTCATCCGGAAATACATCTGGATATTCTCTTACCACAGGTATATTAGAGAGTTCATCAGTTCACTCAGTTACATTAGCTGATAAAAGAACATACCCTTGAATTTCATTTTTACTGGAACAGGAAACTATGGAGTTCAAATATAGACACTGGATTTGACTACTTTCTGAAGGTAGAATAATGGTTTTGTTTGACCAATCTAATAATACCTGATTAGCTGCAAGCCAATCTATGCCCAAAATCACACTAAATCTAGTCAAAGGGAGACAAATCAAGTTTGCAGAAAAGGTTTTTAAATTAATTTGAAAAGCACAATTAAGACAAATTTGACAAGTAGTAATAGGTTTACCAGTAGGAGTAGAAACTAAAAGATCATAAGGTAATTGAGATAAAGGTAATTCTAACTCTACAGCAGTGTCATTAGAAATGAAAGAGTGAGTAGCACCTGAATCATATAATACAGTTAAAATTTTATCTTTAATTCTGCACTTACCCTCGATGAGATTTTCAGATTGAGATGCTTTCGCTGCATTCATGGTAAAAACTCTTCCAGTCTGTTGGGGACGTATGATGGTTTGTGATTTTTCATTCCTGCAACTGCTAGCATAGTGTCTCATCTTTCCACATATGTAACATTGAATATTCCTACGGCATTTTTGGGCTAAATGTCCAATCTTTCCACACTAGGAACAGGTGGGTTGAGCTATAGGGCATGGCCTATCTCCATGTATCATGTGACATTTCTCACATTCTCTGCCTGAATTTTGTCCTGCCGGAAATTTCTTTTGCTGGAATTTATTCTTAAATTTAAAAGGTTGAGGTCCTAAGTTCTTCCTAAAATTATTATTGGATTTTCTTTTCTCAGCAGACCTCCTTTTATATTCTTCTATTATTCTACACTTATTTATTAAAGCACCAAACTCCCTAATTTCTAGGGATCCAACTACTTCCAACATGTCTTCCCTTAATCCTCCTTCAAACTTCATGCACTTCCAGTGCTCATCAGGGTTATGCTAATAGATGGTTGAAAACTTAATTAACTCTTTAAACTTAGCAATATATTCAGACACACTACTTCTTCCTTGTTCAAGCCTAAGAAATTCAAGTTCCTTAGCATTCCTTACTGATATAGGAAAATACTTTTCATAGAATGTTGTTTTAAACACCTCCCAAGTAATCTCAATTCCATTACTTACCAAAATTTGCTTGTGACTGTTCCACCAATACTCAGCATTAGATTGTAACATATATGTAGCATATGTTACTTTTTGTTGGTCAGAACAATCTAGCACAGTAAATATCTTTTTTATTTCTTTGACCCATTCTTCAGCCCTATCTGGATTAAAGGTTCCTTTAAAGACAGGTGGATTAGATTTCCTAAACTCAACAAACTTATGATATTCTATATCAGTCTCCTGCCTCCCATTGTTTACTTGACTAGAATTATTATGATTATTATTTTGGCTTAGTTGCGCCATCATTTGAGTAGCTGCAGCAGCTTGCTGACTTGCTGCGGTTGCTTGTTCTTGCATGGTTACTAGTATTTCATGAAAAATATTTGTTTCCTCGTCATTGTCACTATCTTGTGTTGCTGTCCTTTCTCTTGGACTTCTAGAAGCCATGAATTCCTATTCACTTTCACAAAAATATTGAGGTGATCAGGCTCAATATAAAGTAAAGTGCGTCAGAATTCAATAATCACAAATAATCACAAGCAAACAATCACATACAACAGTCACACTCAAAGTAGATGTGGGCACGCAGGACAGGGTGCATAGTTACTACACAGCAATTTCTGACTTCATCAATATATCATGCTATGTCCAGTGCATCAAGGAATAGGATGATTGATGTCATCTAAAATATAACATGGGATAAATCTAGTGAGAAATAAATTTTTCAGTAGGCAAATCTAAACCATCAAACACGTTAGTAGGTTAATAAATAATCAATATATTCAAATGAATCCATAAAATGATTAAGCAACTATATGAATGCATGAAATGAAATGGTCACAGGTGCACATGGCCTCTACATATGTACAGTATGTAGGAATGCTGCGGCCATCTTACGCTAATCATGCATGAATTTCCATGTATTAGCACCTGATCTCTCTACATCTTTATTATAGATGTAGTATCATAGGTTCGGTTTCACAAATCTAGTACTGGACTTGGAAACTCGAATCATCATATCATCACATCAAATTCTAACATAACATCATATGTATCAAAATATGGTTAGGCTACCATACCTTATACAAATAAAACCATACCAACTTAGGCATGATTTATTATCTTCAAGCTACAGATAATCAAGTTAGTAATTTAACTAATAAACCATAATATATTTTTAAGTTTAATTTAATTTAATATATTTTTTTTAAAGTCGGGATGTTGTAGGATGAATGGTTATGTCTGGGTTGGTATAGCTAGGATGCCGGGTTGGGATGGCTAGGGTGGCGAGCTGGGATGGTTGGGGTGCCGAGATGAGATGGCTAGGGTGCCGGGATGGGTTGGCTGGGGTGCCGGGATGAGATGGCTGGAGTGCCGGGGTCCGGGATCCGGGATTCGGATAGCTGGGGTCCGGGGTCCGGGATTGTATAGCTGGGGTCCGGGGTCCGGGATGGTATAGCTAGGGTGTCGGGTTGCTGTTTGAAATAACAAAAACAACCTAAAAATCATCAAAATCATCGCCAGAGATCACTAAATGTACTTTCAAACATTTCCAATACTTTAGCTTAAATAATAGCCATAAGTTTGTACATTTAAGCATGTAAATTAGTCTAAATGAATTAATAACTAAGGATTGAAGCCTAGCCTACCTTCAATAAGTCTGAGTAGAGAGTGGATGCTAGAGTAGAAAGTTTTTTACGTGAATTGAGTAAAGCTGTAGTTTAGCCAGAGATGGTAGAAAATAAGGAACTTAATATAAAGAGTGAAGGCTGAGATTTTCGTGCAGTAATTTCTGAATGCAAGGCTATTTATACTAGTTTATTTGGGTACAAGATAACTATCATTAAAGATTTTTATCCTAAGTTAATTATTACAAATATTTCTTCATTTATGGTTTCAAATACGTGATAGTTTACTGAATGTTGAACTTCAGTTGCATATATCTATTTGTTTGTACTATCTAAAATAAGATTCCCTTCATTTAATGTTTTGGAGAATTATTTCCTGACCTTACGTTAAATTTATGCCAAGTGTACTTTTATATTACCTAGAAGTATTACGTACACATTTGGCTAGTTTATGTGAAAATTTTTATATTTGTATTCTGTTATTATCACATTCCCATAAATTAAATATAAACTAAAAGTAAAATTGTTAAGGATGTTACAGAGAAAGTATAACATAATCTAATTAACATCAATAAGATAAAAAAGATGATAACTATACAATGAAAAAACACTTGCATCATCTAACATGTGCCTGGATTGAGAATAACTTTCAATGGTAATAGGTCTTCCAGCACTTTTAAAATCAATTTTCCTAAATCTTTTTCACGGTTGAATCTTCTTGACTATATCTTAGAGAAACCTTTCACAGGACCATTGCATCGTTGTAACTCCCATGTCTCTTTCTTCGAAACCTTATAGTAATAGAAGGAGAGAATGGGAAAACTTTTAGAAAAATACCAATAAAGAAAAAAGAGACAATAGGAACATTCGAAAAGTTGTGCATATTTATTTGAGGTTGTCACATTAAATTAATAGTGATAAACTGTTAAGCTGGATAGAGGTAAACAAATAGAAAAAACTGTAATTAATAAGCATTTAATTATAAAGTTGGGTGGAAGTTTATGCAGGACTTTTAATTATCTTTAAAATGTGTTAAGGGTGATTTACCAACCAAGAATATTCTCTCAACGAAATACACAAAAAATGTGCAAATCAAATGACATTATATAAGCCAAATTAAACGCATTTTTTTAAAAAAATTAAATGTCTTTGTTAATGAAAAATAGCTATAATATCTCAGAAGATTGTAGGCTAGAAAACAGAATTAGAGACTCAACCTAAATGTCTTTATACTCCTTTTATTGTCATATTTCAATGACCGGGTTCAAAAATTAACTAACTTGGTATTTTTTTTCTCATGTTATTTTGGCTAGTTTCTTGTTTTAAATGTAAGTCATTCTACAATACCTTTTACTCCATGCATGTCACCAGTTTAGATTGTTTTTCATCTTAAGTATAGTGCATATTATTGTTTGTTAAATATGAAGTATGCAGCTATAAGTTTGAGTTGTTATTATCTTCCATGTAAAACATGTTATATATAAACATCAATGATTATGGATAAAAGATAAATAGAAATTACTTGTGATTACTCTTTTGTATGTGATACAAATAATATGAACAATTGATTTATTTCATTTGAACTAACATGGACTAAACTTTTGACAACTGATTATAGCAAATTTAAATCCCTAACAATTGAAAATCAAATGAAATATTGAAAATTCTAAATGGATATTTGATATACTAAACAATAATTGTGTTGCAAACTGCAAGACGCTATTTGTTAGACAATATCTAAATCAACCTCAAGTATGACAGTGTTTGGTGGCTTATTCAATTACTATACATCAATTTCATTCCACTTCGTGCTTTATACTGGTTCCTCCAGCAAACTTGTTAGATTGGCAACACGTTTTCCAACCACCAATAAGATCACAATAACAAGGATTATTTGATTTCCAAATTAACTTGCAAGGCCAGTTGTTGCCACACTCATATCGAATAGTTGAACCATATTGCAATGCTTACAAAAAAAAAAAAAAAACATATTCACAAAAACCGTACGACATAGGCTGAAATTGAGTAGAAAGAGACAATAAAATTAGTACCAGAAAAACAAATATAAATACTTTTACTTAGAAAGAAAATTGATGATACCAAAAATGAGGATTTAACACTTTTTAAAAGACCAAAAACCCAAATTATTTTTGTAGAAGCAGAAATATGGAATCTTCCTATTGCATGGTGTATTTCACAATGAAAAGTAGGTTTTTGATGTCATTTACGCATTCTCAATCCTTGTCGAAAAATGGATAATCTTCCATTTGCAAAGTATAACATTTATGATCAGATACAAATAATTGTAAGCATAATTCATATAGAACAACGAAAGATTATAGGAAAGAATAACACGAAATAGAAGATAGTGCAAAATTTATCAAAGTCTGACTATTTTTTTACTTTCCAAAATAGGGTTGGAGATGTTAATTGTTGTTTCTGGTGGTAGAAATTAATTTCGTACAAAAGTCTATTTTGTATGTTTACCTCTTGTGATGGTTTGGTACAACTTTTGTCAAAGTTGTTTGTTGATTGTAATGGTTGTTGGAACCATTTTGTAATCTCACTTTATTGATAGTGAAGAATTTGGGTGGACTCCGAGATCGGTCCCGTGGTTTTTATTTCTCACATTGAGAAAGTTTTCCACGTTAAAAATTGTGTTGTTGCTTGCATAATTATTGTTTGTGTATAAAGTATTTTGCTTGTGCAAGACCATTCATAACAGGTCCTGGAAGGAGAAATTTGTATCTTTTTCCCAACAGGAGATAGTACATAAGAACAAATAGATTATGAATTAGAGATATTCATATATATATATATATAGAGAGAGAGAGAGAGAGAATTCTTAATTTGAAAGATGAAAATGTCCTGAGTCCAGAACAATTGGAGAGTTGAATGGTTAAGAGTTTCCAATGACACTAAATTAGTAATATAATGGCTTAGAATTTATTAGTATCATTTTAAAATAGTTATGCACATTTTTTAAGGTTTGAAAAAGAAGATGGAAAGTCAAACACTATTATCACTACATGAGTGAACTTACATTGAAGTTTATTTAGGTGCAGAACAATAAATGCATTAAACATAGGAAGAAAAATGAAAGGTCTATGTTAGTTTTGGGCGGGTAAAATTTACTTGCAGAAGTAAGAAAATTTATATATTGCAAGTTGTGCCGCTACCTTAGCAGCAAAATCCTGGCTTTTCTTTTCTAGCGCTCTCCACGTTTGAACCGCACAAACCTCTTAACTTCAATATTTTTTCTTACTGATACCTTATCATCCTTAATGTAGGGCTGCTCGAGCAATGCCGTTTGCAGTTCTTGCAGTTTTGCCCCCGGTGAAAGATCAATTGGTTCGCACGATCAATATGATAATATGAAATGGGCCCTCGACCCAGGCCTTGCTCTCCTCAGTCCTCAAGCTTTTTTCTTTTTCGCCCTTAGTGACAAATTTGAACCGGATGTAAAGCTTTTAATGGATATTGACGTGAATATGTAAATGTAAATTCCATTCTTTTAATAATAATATATCAAATTATTAACCTTTGCTATGTTATCAATTTTTGAAACTGCAAATATAATTTTAATAACAATGGAGGTGAAGATGTAAGAAAATAAAGATTGAGATGCAGAAGAAAGAAAGATGCATAAGAACGAAATTTATATATAATATAAATGTAACATGACAAGTTAAATAAACGTCGAAGTCGCGTAACAATTTTGTAATTACATTAAACGAGTAAATCAAGACCTTAATACATAAGATATTTATTTTAAAAAATTTGATACCCCCTTTTATTTTTATTTTTTGTGTAAGTCTTTTTTGAGCTTTTTATGCTAAGCCCACCCGCCCAATTGCTATTTACAACTCCAAATTTTATAATTTTTAGAAAAGAACAAAACTGTCCTTCCACTTCCCTCTTCCCACCCCACTTGGATTCCTTCCCTTCTCCTTCTCCCTCTTAGGTTAATTTATTTCCCCATTAAAATAACACAAGGAAAATATATTTTTGTTTTGTTATCTCTTTAGATGCACAACAAAAATAAATTTTTAATGTATATGTTTTTTTTTAACTGTTTTATTGTCTTTGTTAAGATGCACAACGAAAATATATTCTCATTGTATTTTTTTTGTTGTACATTTCCATTTTTTTATAGATTTAATTTTTTTTATGAAATTTTAAAATTATTGATTAATTTTTTGTTAATAATTAATAATTTTTTTTTGCAAATTAATGTTTACTGTTATTTTAATTTTATTTTTGTTAAATTTTAGTTAATTTTGTTTTTGTGATGGAACAAGAAAGCTTAGCAAACTAAGTGCAACTCTTGGGAACGAAGAAAAAGGAGGAAGGGTGGGGGCAGTGATCGCAGAGGCGATTGATTTGTGTTGACATTTGTATTAATTATGTATTTAACTTGTTATTTTGAATGTATAATTTTTTTTGTACACACTTATATTTTACAATTTATATTGTGGTCAGATTATATTTTTTTTTCTTTATCCACGCCTAGTAATACTACAAATAGCTCTTAATTAAATTCATAAAAAACAACAACAAGAAGCAACATTAACTGCTCATGTGATAATAAAAAATTAAAAATAAAATAAAATTAAAACACACATGATTATATTATATTATGCAACACAATCATGATTTCGTCATATGTTTTGAGAAATTGCAGAAACATGATTTTGGTATATATGCTGCATGCCAAAATTTTAATTTCCGGGAAAGAGTATTTTCAAGAAAAGTCACCACCCATGCGGGTCGTGAGAATAGCAAATCTAGAGTAAGAATAGCAGCTCCCACATAGTTATTCGTTCCAAAGGATACAAATTTTCAGGGTCTAGCCGGCCAGCTCCAGAACCTTCTTTTTTACAACATCATAGACACGTGCCCTTCAACCACAGCGCCACGACACTCCTAAAACCCTAAACCCCTCACCCCCCTTCTCCCCTCTATATACAAACAAACTAGCCACCTTTCAATTCCTTCACTCAGAAAACAGTTTCACAGAGAAACATCACTCACTGAGAAAATGGCGACAAGAACGCTGCTGAAGCTAAAGCCAAACCTCAAACTTCCGTTACGTTTCTTCCGCAACCCCACTCTGGCCCTGAACCGACCCGATGTCCAGCTTGCCCGACCCGAATCCCATTCGCTCGCCCTCTTCAAACCCTCCGCCATTCAGTTCCTGGGCATGCTCGCAAGGCAAATGGCCACTGCAAGGTCGCCACGTGGCGCCTTAAAAAAGAACGAGGAGGAGGAGGAGGACGACGATGATGATGATGGTGCTGATTTTGACGACGAGGATGGGTTCGAGTTTGACGACGAGTTCGACGGTTCCGATGATGGTGACGGTTTTGATGACGAGGAAGAAGAAGAAGAAGAGAAACCCAAGGGAAAGAGGAAGACATGGTGACTTTTTTATTAAAAAAAACTTTTAAGCTTTGTTTTTCCGGTATCTGTCATCGATTTCGGATGAATTAGGATTGTCTCTGTTGTGTTGTTGAATTTTACTTCAATCTTTGTATCTTCCCTATTTCAATGATTTTCTTTTTGTCTATTGCTTCGTTTAAGCCCTGCTGAATCGTAATTCTTGGTTCTTTAGGGGATAAATGAAAGAGAGGTTTTTTTACCATTATAGTTTTCTTTTCAAGACTATTTTTCATTTTGGATGGGTAAAAAAACAATTTATTGTGGGTGATTCTTGTCATCACAATAGGTGGTGCCATTAAAAAATACTCCTCCTAATGATACTTTGTATCTTCCCTATTTCAGCCTTGTCTCGGTGGGTCAGTTCGTTTGACCCAAAAAAAAAAAATACGCGGCTGAAATTTTGAATCCACATTCACTAAACGGGTCGGGTCAACCCGATCCACAAAGATGCGGGCCGAAATGCGGGTTGGGTTGGGCCGGGTCAGCCCATCGGGCTAACCTACATTGTTGATTTATTGTTGTCTTGTACCGTTGTACTCTTGTTGAATTGAGTGGTTGTGGTGGGTTGTGGCTGAGGCTGAGAGTGAGTGAGATAGGGCAGAGGCTGTGAGTGTGAGAGCCTGAGAGAGGCACGGGGTCACGATGTCACGGTCACGGCGTCTGCTCCTCGGTGTCTATTCTGGTTACTGGTGATTTATCTTTTATCTAGTTTATGCTGTATTGATTATCACAATCGTCGCAGTATCACTACAATCATTAATGAGTATGAGTGCAGTGCAGGAAACAAATTTAGAGCCTTGAGAGCAAACCTTTTTGCACCAGCATATTCTCTTTCAGTAAATTTTCTCTCTACTATTTCTTTGGCCCTGGCTGGTGGCTGCCTCATCTTTGTTGCATTCCATGTTTTCCCAGTCGTCTTTCCCAGGCTCAGCTCTTAGCATGTTGCTTCCTCACGTAGCTAAAATACAAAAGATTTTAACCATCAGTGTTGGATTCCATAAAACCCTTGTTTGATGAACCTTCAATTGTGCACCAGAACCACAGAAGGAAAAAATGAAACATGCTACAAAAATTGTTAAGATCCAAGTAGTGGATCAACAATTATAAGTAAACCAAGATTGTTATATACCTCCAATCTCTTCTATTTTCCCTCCAATTAAGTACCTCAAATCTCATCCTAAAAAATACCTAAAATAATTCATATCTCTTTGTTAAATACTTGAATTGTTACTTTAAGCTTTTGGATTTCAGATTCATGACATGAACTCATGCATACGACAGCTAGGCAAGGATGAGAACAGGAGCTTATGTTCATTAAGCATGTTGTATGTATTATTGATTATATGGCTATTTTTTGCACAATCCTAGTTGACATGAACTTATAAGATCTATATTTGGATTTCTTTAATGTTTCAGTTGCTTCTATAATTTATTTTTACAGGTTGCAAGACAACAGATTAAAATTGTGTTTGCTACAAGCTATTTTTCTGTCAATAAGTTTGGAGATCGTGCAGGTATAACCCTTCCTGGACCATGCATTATTCTTACTGTTAATGTTATTTGCTTATACAAGAGACGGATTTTGCTTTTCTTAATGTACCATGTCCCATTTGGCACTTGGCTCTTTGGTGGCTTTTCATTGATGAGCTGCAATGGCTTTTCAAAAATCCTGAATTTTGACATGATAGAGAGATCGAACAGCTAAATCCATGATTTTTTTTTTCATATTCAACTTTTTTTTAATTTTTTTTAGGTGTGCTGGTTCGTTGGTCCGCGAGCCCACCTTAAAGTAGGGCGGACCAACATTTCTAGTCCACTTTTTCAAAGTGAACTATTTCGACCCGATTCATTTTTTTGATAGATTGGGTCAGTCTTATCCATTTTGAGTAGACTGATCCACTTTACCATCCCTAATGTTACCATTTCGGGTGGTTGTCATAATAGGTGACATCCTCTTACAAGCATGCTAAACTGCAAGGCTTCTCATAAAATAATACTTTTTCTAACTAAATTTTTATATAAGTTTCTATCATTATAATTTTTTCTATTAAATTTTTAAATAATTTTTTTTCTACGAACTAAAAAATGACAATAATAATTTTCTATTAAATTCTGTTTTACAACTATATTTTATTTCTATTAAATTTAAATAAATTATTTATTACTCTACAAACTAAAATATGACAACAATAATATTTATTAACATTTTTCTATCACTATAGTTTTTTCTATTAAATTTTTAAATAAAAACTTTATAATAATAAGTTTCTATAAAGTTTTTCTATAACTATACTGCATTTCTAACTAAATTTTTAAATAAAACTATTTTTTACTCTACAAATCTAAAAATGACAACAACAATCTTTTATTAATGTTTTTTCTTCAACTATACTATTTTTTACTAAATTTTTTAAAAACATTATTTTTGCTACAAATCTTGTATTAAACTTTTTTTACAACTACACTTTTTTTTTATCATTTATTTCTACAACCATAGTTTTTCCTAAGAAGTAACAAAAGAAAAAACAAATATTTTCTATCTATACAAATATTACTTATATTTTCGAACAAAATATTATAGGAAATATTTAGTTCCTACAAATATTATACTATTTTGCTATGACTTTTTCTCTGCAATTGTAGTTTTTTCCTACAAAGTAAAAAAAAAACCAAATATTTCTATTTGTACTAATATTACTTATAATATTCGAACAAAATATTATACCAAATGTTTAGTTCCTACAAATATTATAGAAACAAAAGTAACATATTTTCTATCTATAAAAAATGGCAACCAAATGTTTCCTATAAATTTCAAACTAAACTTAGGCAACCAAAATATTCCCTTTGTCATATATTTTAAAAATTATTTAAAAATTTAGTTAAAAAATATTTTTATCAAAAGAAATCTTGCATAATGGTGTTATCTATAGCACATGGATCAAGATGACATCACCTTGACACCTATCCCAAAAGGTTACACAGAATAGAGTGGCTTTATGATTCTTTTTTGTAAGAAAAACTAAATAATCTAATCACGTTTATATACATAAAAAATTATTAGATCAAATGTGGAAAAATTAAGATCATAAATATCTTTCGTCGTTGCTATTCTTATTTGTTTTGAAGATGATTTGCAGTTGTCTGTAAGTCAAGTAATCTGTAAACAGTTTATCAATTTCCAAATTAATCTGATTTTTGGCTTAAGGATCTTATGTGCTTTTACTATTACTCATTAATGGTGTATTGAGATTTTTCAGATAGCGAGTACAGGGACTTTGATCATGGTACACATCTCCTTTTATAACCTCTTCTCATCAAAGAGGTTATTTTTTGACATCTCCTTTTAAAGAGAGTATTTCACCTTATATAGCAAACCCTTGTCATTGATTGTAAGTAAAATATCATCTACATATAAAATAAGAAAACAAATTTTGCTTCCACTGACCTTCTGTGATATATACAGTGATCCATAACATTTTTCTACGAAACCAAATGAAGAAATAATGTCATGAAAGTTTAAGTGCCACTAACGGGAGGTTTGTTTCAATTCATATATAGATTTCTTAAGCATGCATACCAATTGCTCACCCTTAGTAGAAGAGAATCTTTCAAGTTGTTTCATATAAACCTCTTTCACTAGGTCTCTATTGAGAAAAATCATTTTCGCATCCATTTGTTGTAACTCTAAGTCAAAATGTGCAACTAGTGATAGAATGATGCGAAGAGAATCCTACTTAGATACAGAAGAGAATGTCTTCTTGTAGTCGATTCCTTCTTTTTGTTTAAATTCCTTAGCTACGAGTCTTATTTTATATCTTTCAATGTTGCCTAAATGAGTCTTTCAAAGAAAGACTCATTCACATCCAATGGCTTTTGCACCATCAAGCAACTAAATAAGATTCTAGACTCCATTCGATGCTATAGATTTCATCTCATCTTTCGTAGCATCACACCACAAGTTTGATTTTTTAGAACTCATGGCTTGTGAAAATGTTTCACGATCATTTTCAACTCCAATAGTATAGTCAGATTCCTGTAGACATACAACAAAGTCACTCGGTATCGCTAATTTTTTTATCCTGGTAAATCTCCTTAATGTTGTTTCATTATTTTCTTGATAAACTTCTTGTTTAATTGGTTGATCAAAAATTTATTCTTGCTCCTCATGAACAACTTGATCTATTAGATTATCAACAAGTTGTGGATCTTGAATGATACGTTGTACAACACCTGGTTGAGCTGGAAGGGTATTTTAATAACAATCAATCTAAGATTTAAAGTGGATGGTTGAGTAATTGAATGATCTTTCTCAGAAACAAAATCTCTGGATTGATCGCTCCCACTAATCAAGTCATTCTCAAGAAATTTAACATTTATTGATTCCACAATCTTAGTACTGTGAAATGGACAGTAGATTTTGTATCTCTTAGACCTTTCAGCATATCCAATGAAGTATCCACTAATGGTCATTGGGCCAAGCTTCTTTTCTTGTGGATTATATATTTTCACTTTAGACAAGCATCCCTAAACGCGTACGTGTCGCAAACTCGATTTCCAACTCTTAAATAATTCAAATGGTGTCTTTTGGGACAACCTTAGTTGGAACTCAGTTCAACATGTACATTGTCGTCTTCAGTGCTTCAGTCCACAATGACTTTGGAAGTTTGGAATAACTAAGCTTATTTCGCACCATGTCCATTAAGGTTCGATTTATTCTTTTTGCCACACCATTTTGATTTGGAGAATCAGGCATAGTATACTGGGCAACAATCACATATTCTTGAAGAAACTTCACAAATAGATCAGGTTCTTGTCCATTTTCCGTGTATCTACCATAATATTCATCACCTATATCAGATTTCACGATCTTAATTTGCTTTCCTCATTGTTTCTCCACTTTGGCCTTAAAAACTTTAAGGACATCTAAAGTTTCATCTTTAGAACGAAGTAAGTAAAGATACATATATCGTGAAAAATCGTCTATGAAGGTGATAAAGTATTTCAGACTACTTGAGTCCATGCCTGGACAACAAATATCTGTATGTATGATTTATAATAGATTTGAGCTTCTCTTTGCACCTTTCTTAGATTTGTTAGTTTACTTACCCTTAATGCAATCTATACAAGTATCAAGATCAGCAAAATTCAAAGCACTAAGTACCCCTTCATTTACCATTCTCTTAATTCTCTCGATAGATATGTGTTCTAATCTTAGGTGTCACAACATAGAGAAATCATCATTCATAACACATCATTTCATGCCAACATTAACATGCACAACATCATAAGTGATATCATTTTGTAAATTAATATAGAAAAAATCATATTGTAAATTAATTCACCATGTGTTATGATTAATTATATTAGATTCATAACAAACTAAAGAGACAGACATACATTTCTTTTCCAAATCATAGCTTGAACTTAGGACAATCTTTCTTCATATACCCATTCTTTTTATAAAAGAAACACCTAAATTCTTTCTTAATTTCAGCTTGAGGTGGTATTTTACCACTTCCCTTGTTCTTATGGCCTTTCTTATTATTTTTCCTTTCAGTTATCATAAGAGAATTCTCTCCTTGTTCCAATTGCAACCTCCCCTTTTCCTGAATACACATGGTCCTGAGTTCATTAATAGACAATTTGTCTTTATGTGTGTTGTCAGATATTTTAAGGGACCATATGGTTTTGAGAGAGTATTCAAAATAAAATGCACCAGAAATGAGTTAGACATGTTCACCTCTAGAGTTTTAAGTTGAGCTGCTATGTCCCTCATTTGGATGATGTGCTCACGCACACCCCTTTAGAGTATTGAGCTTCATGGAAGAAAATTTCATTATTAAGATATTGGCCAATGTCTTTCCTGAAGTCTCAAATTATTCATCAATGTACTTCAGGAGCACTCTCACATTGTCATATTGTTCAACTAAATCCTTAATACCAGTTTATATACCATAGTATATATTGTTCTCTGTAATTGTTGGTGTTGATAGCATAATCAATGTCCATATACATTAACGTCAGCAAAATTATTTCTTTCCATATAGATCAATAATTTTCTATCAATTTCGAGACATCAATTGCATTAATAGATTGTATAGTTCCAAAATAATTCAACATATATGCTTATCATTAAAATTTGAGACAAAAATAAAAATAATAATGTATCATAATTTGCCAATATAAGTCATGCTCAAAATTATGAATTCAGCGACATAAAATTTGCATGTGCACTAAGTTTTTAATTCAATTAAATTCATATAAAAATCATGATAAAATTATTTAGTTATGTTTTCTTATTCATGTGGGCAAGTCAAGAAATATAATTTAATATTTTATCCTAATTAATCATATTAAACTATAATAGAAATTCCTGTGGAATAATATCTATTATATTATATATGATTAGTTACAATTAATATTATTTATCTTATATGATCTACAGACTATTAATATATAATTTAAATAATTAAAGTTGTTGTGATTAGGCTTTTAGTCAATTAAATTATAAAGATCACAAAATATTTTTTTATTTCCAAAATTAATTTTACTGTAATTAACCATAAATAATAAAATTAAATAATCAATCACTCAGATTAATCAACTTAATGTTAATTAATTTTTAATAAGAGTCAAATATTTACATAACATCCTCAATAATGTAAATAAATTGAAATAACATTGCATATAGTTATTCAATAAGCTCATTTATATTAATGTGAATAAATTATTTAACATAATATTATATGCTTAAACAAATACCATAAATAAACATACAATCTAAATAAATAAATAATTTAAATACATAACTCATAATTCTAGCAATTTATTGCATAAATAAATAAATTATCGGCAACATAAATTAATTAACTCTCAAGTAAATAGAAACACACAAGAATATAACATGCAAAAAAAACGACTAAATGGTAGATAAACTGCACTAGCCTAGCAGTCCATGCGAATTTTCCCAAATGGTTGGACATGGGTTTGAGACCTAGATGACACAAAAGTCCATTTTTTTTTACTGTTCATCTTCAACCTTGAACTGGGTCACTTTAACCCGGTTGTGACCCGCGAAACAAAAATTCGATATTTTCAGCCATTTTAAACATTGAAATTCATGTTTTTAAATCACAGAAAGCTTAGAAACTTAATTTCTATATGATTTCAGGTCTTTTTAGTAATTAAAACGTTCGAAAAAGAGTGTCATTAATCAACATTTCATAAAGGAAAACTGCCAAATAAAAGCAGGTAGAGGCAATAACAGACTTTGGTATCAAATGTAAGAAAAACTAAATGATCTAATCACGCTTATATACATCAAAAGCTATTAGATCAAATGTGAAAAAATTAAGATTATAAATACCTCTCGTCATTGCTACTCTTGTTTGCTCCGAAGATGATTTGCAGTTGTCCGTAAGTCAAGTAATCTGTAAATAGTTTATGAGTTTCCAAACTAATCTGATATTTTTACTGTTCATCTTCAACCTTGAGCCGGTCACTTTGACTTGGTTGCGACCTGTGAACTCGAATTGAAAGCCCGAAATTTTCAGTCATTTTAAACATCGAAATTCATGTTTTTAATTCACAGAAAGCTTAGAAACTTAATTTCTACATGATTTCAAGTCTCTTTAGTTATTAAAACATTCGAAAAAGAGTGCCATGAATCAACGTTTCAAAAAGGAAAAATGGCAAATAAAAGCAAGGTAGAGGCAATAACTGGCTTTGATACCAAATATAAAAAAAAAACTAAATGATCTAATCATGCTTATATACATCAGAAGCTATTAAATCAAATACGAAAAAATTAAGATCATAAATACCTCCTGTCATTGCTATTATTGTTTGTTTTGAAGATGATTTGCTGTTGTCTGTGAGTCAAGTAATCTGTAAATAGTTTGAGTTTCCAAACTAATCTAATTTTTGGCTTAAGGATCTTTTATGTTTTCAGTATCACTCACTGATAGTGTTTTAAGATTTTTCAGATAGCAAGTACAGGGACCTTGGCCATGGTGCAGATCTCCTTTTATAATCTTTTTCCATTAAAGTTATTTTTTGATATGCATAAAACGTGGGCATAGTTGTTAAAAATAAGGGATAAGATTAGCAACAACTTATTCCTAAGAAGATAAGGGATAAGATTAGCAACAATTTATTTCTAAAAAGATAAGGTGAGTGAATCACTTTATGTGATTTTGACTTAGTCAAACAACTGAAAAGAAACCAAATTTTTTACTAACATCATTCGTTGACATCGTGACAAAAATTATCTATCTTGATAATTTATTTCTTGATCAACCCAAAATGTAAAATAATTTTAAGAAAAAACTATAATGGTAGCATGAAAGAGAAGGGGAAATTTTGATATTAAGATTGAAGATAATTAAATAAAATATTTTTTAGTGTTTTTTATTTCTTTAATCAAATCAAAGAAAATGTATCTAAAAGTACCTGTACCTTTAAGGTTTGATTTGTTGTATTGTGATTTTTGTTCGTCTGTTGGAATGAGTGAAAAAGAAAGAAAAATACTAATAATTACGCTCGTAAAGAAGTTTGAGTGATGTAAAACCATTTCTAAAGCGAGATTTGCTTTTATTTATTTATCTGGAATTAAAAAAAGATTCTTAATAATGAGTACAGGTGTAAATAGATACAGAACTATAGACATTAGGACTAATTTTGTCGAATGGATTCAACTCTAGCATAAAATTTCATATTTTTTAATTTTTATTTTATTATGATATTGATATAAAATAATTTATTTCAGATAACTTGGATCTTTGTGCAGTGAGTACATACAAGAAGCATGTATAAGGTGATTTTTTTTTCTCTTAACACAATTGATTTTATATTCAACCATAAAATTCGAACCATCTGATTAAGGAACATATATAAACCACCACTTATGTAATGAAACGTCTTTCTGCTCTTTAACAGCGTCCCCGAAAGCTAAGTAATTTCATCAACATGGTTCCAATTAACTCATGGTAAGTACACAAAATATTGGTACTGGTTTGGGTCGTGATCATGATTGAGGGCCAAGTTATAGCAGCTGCAACAAAATTTACGGATGCAATTTTATCACCAAAGTAAAGCAGAAGCTTATGCGTTTTAGATGATCCATTATCAGTTTATCACTGCTGCAGAACTTTGTTTATCATCAGTCCAATTTGAATCTGATTGCTTACAATTAGTACAACTTTGGCATCGCTAAGATCAGTTTCATGAACTGGTTAAGGATTGCATAAAGCTTATGTTAAATACTGGCAGCTCACTGTTTAGCTGCATTAGCTTTTTGTTATTTTGATAAATACTGGACTGAGGAGGTCCTTACAATTTTTTTTCCAAATCATTTATAAGCTGACTTAAATGTGTTAAGTTTCGAGCAATAAGAAAAACTATGTAGAGACTAAAATTTTTATGGTATAAAACAGCTACAATTCTACAAATTTTTTCTATCTGTAATAAACTACTAATTAAAAAATTATGTACAAACTAAAATTTATAGTTTTCTAGTATAGGAACCTAAAAGGAGATAACTACATGTACCAAATGAATAGTTTAACCCATTATTTTCAAGACGGAGTCTAGGGTGGAAAACATTGTGTTACATCAACTCATAAAATATAAACGGCTGAAAAACTTTTTAAAATTTTTCTTCTGTTTTTCATTTTTTTTTTGTTTTTCCCTAATTTGTCCTTCTCCCTTAGGCTAGATGTTCCGCCTTTCTCTTCGTCGTCTTCGTTGTGGTAGCTCCAGTAAAGAGGAGGAGAATGAAAAAGAGTTTGCATGTGGATCTCGGTGGTTTGGTCATCGAGCTCCATGTCATAGTGCCAATTGAGTGAAGCCGAGTCCCGAATCGGCATCGTGAAGGATTTGATAACGAACCAGTGGTGCAGAGAAAAACGACGTCCTTCTAAATCACCGCAGAGAGTTGTGAACAATAAAAGGATTTGCGGGAATTACGAGGTGGGTTTCATGGAGGAGAAGAAGTTGCAGGCAGCGGGAGGTGGTGGAAGGGAGAGCGACGAGAGAGAAGGAAGCCATGGGACAACTCTATAAATGGCAAATTTAAATAAATAATACAAATTAATTAAATAATTTGAAAAAGGGGGCAGTTTGAAAAATATTTGGGAAAATGGGGCTATTGAACACGCCCAAAATAGGCGTGTTTAAACACGCCCAATTTAGGCGTGTTCCAGTCCCTTGGTTCTATATAAGTTGGCCCTTGATAAGCTGCAGATGCATTGGTTCAGTGATTTTTTGTTGGGTCCATTAGTTGTGGTTTGGTTCTAGTTTAAGCATTCTCCAAATATGAGTTCAAGTAGTCAAAGTGTTGATGTTATGTTATGTTTTAATGGAAGAAAAGTTAGAGGACGACAGGGTGTTATTTTTGAAGGGAACAATAGGTCGATGCGTATCAATCGAAGATCAATGCTTAGTGAATTACATGAGAAGATACGCAATAAAATAGGTTTAAACGACAACCAGCGTATTAGTTTGGTGACAGCAAGGTTATGGCAACACGATCATTACACGGGGAGTTAACTGCTGGATGATGAAGACGTAGAAATTGTAATCGACCAATTTTTGAAGCAGTCAAGGAATGAATTGTTAGAATTATACGTGGATTATGTCGCACTAGAGGATGATGTTTTGCCCTTAGCCATGAGGTCAGCGGCTTTTAATTCTGCAAATAATGAAGCATCATATGCTGCTCCTACTCCAGATGTAAACGTGTCTAAGGAAGCTGAACATGACCCAACTTGGGTTATGGATGAGGATGATGAGGACGACGATGATGAAAATATCGCGATGGAAGATCGTCTTCTTGCGGAGGATGCTAGTGCGTCGGATAATGATGAAGATGCTGGCGTTCCTGCGACTGAATTCCAAGGAGACACTGGTGTGGGGTCGTCTCAAAGGCGTCATCATGCGGACGTTCGATCTGCTCAAGTAGAAGAACCTGTTGAAGGTATGTTAGACTGCTTTAATCAGTGAAACTATAGTGATATACGTTTACTTGTTAAATTCTTCTAAGTTTGAATGATCATAATATGTAGATGTTATTTAGGGTTTATGTTTTATGGTTATTTAGGGTTTATGTTTTATGGTTTAGGGTTTATGTGGGGTATAATAATTGTTTAGGGTTATGGGTTTGGGTCTCTGGTTCGGGGTAAAGGTTGTATGTTGTGTCGATGATGGTTAGGTTTAGGGCTTAAGGATTAGGGGTTTAGGGTTTAGGGGGTTATGGTTTAGGGTTTTAGGATAATGGTTGAGGGTTGAGGGGGTATGGTGTTAAGAAAATGGTTGACTGTTTAGGGTTTACGGTTAGGGTTTAGGGTTTAGGGAGTATACTTAATGGTTTAGGTGTAGGGCTTTGTGATAGATAATTCCAAATTTCTTTAATCGGGGTTTTATGCTTGCCTTCCTCATAGACTACGTATTTTATTTGGCATATATGTTTAGGTGCTGAGGTCATTCCTTTTTGCCATGGAATTTCACATTACACATATATTGATTGGAGTCATCCATGCGACGAAGAAGAATCATTTACCGGTTCTGCTTCGGGTTCGGGTTCGGGTTCGGGTTCAGGTTCAGGTTCAGTGCAAGGTCCTTGGCAATTAGGGGAAGACTTGTTTGTTAAACAGGAATTTGCATCGAAAATGGATGCCCAAATTGCAATTAAACGGAACCTCATGAAGGAACATCAAGAAGCAACTGTGGTTGAGAGCAAGCCTACAAAGTTTAGCATGAAGTGTGTTCGACACAACGATGGTTGCCCTTGGAGGGTTAGAGTAATCAAACCAACGTATGGTGAGAAGTGGGTTGTTTCAAGATGGGGTGGGAAACATAATTGCTTGAATGATCATATTTCACAGGGTCACAAACAGCTTGACGTTGATGTTATTGCTTCACTTGTAGTAGGTATGTTTCTATTAAATTTGGTTAATATGAAGAATATTGTTTTTAGAGGTATGTTGATAATGTCAATGTTTCCATTTGATTTTTAGGAATGCTTAGGGAGGAACCGTCTGTGTCAATTGCATTGGTTCAGGAGAGGATCACCAATACCTATGGATTTAAAGTTTCATATGGAAAGACCTGGTATGCGAAGCAGAAAGCAATGACAATGATTTATGGGGATTGGGAAGAATCTTATGCATTTTTGCCAAGGTGGTGCGACTACATGCTTCATTTTTCACCAGGTTCTTTTTATGATATTCAAACAACTGCTTATTTTGTGGCAAATCTGCTGATACGGGCAAAGCGTGTGTTTCATCGCATGTTTTGGACTTTTAGGCAGTGTTGCGAGGCTTTTAATTTTTGCAAACCCATCATCCAAATTGATGGGACTCATTTATATGGGAAGTATAAAGGCAAATTGTTGATTGCCACGACTCAGGACGGAAATAATGAGTGTCTGTCATTGGCATTTGCCATTGTTGAGGGGGAGACACTGGAAGCTTGGGAATACTTCCTTGCTAACATTCACCTCCACGTAACCCAAATGCAAAATATATGTCTTATTTCTGATCGGCACTAGAGCATCATATGTGCTGTGGAGAATCATGCCGGTTGGCAACCACCTCATGCGCATCACATGTTTTGTCTTCGTCATATTGCCAGTAATTTTAATCAAAGGTTCAAGAGTGCAAGATTGAAGAAGACCCTCATGACTTTAGGTATGTTAACAAATATTTTAACTGCATTAAGTTGAGACATTTCTGTAAACAGAAGAAGTGTTAATTTGTTTATTATTATGCAGGTTATACTCCCAGTGTGCTTGATTTTGACCAAGCATTTGAACGATTTTGTGATACCAGTCCTGAGGTTGCAGAATGGATTGATGTGATCCCTAAGGAAAAGTGGACACGTGCATATGATGTAGAGGGGAGGAGATATGGTCATATGACAACAAACTTGTCAGAATCAGTCAATAGGGTGTTCAAGGGAGCAAGGCACATGCCTATCACCGTTCTTGTGAAGCACACGTACACCCGATTGGTTAATTATTTTGTATGCAGAGGTCAGGCGGTTGTTTCACAGCTTCAACATTCACAGCGACATTGCAAAAATGTGGTTGATGCTATGAGGCATAACCAGACCGTTGCTACAGGCCACTATGTAGGCACGTATAATGTTGACTAAACGGTATTTCAGGTGGAAGAGAGTTGGGATAGGGTATATTCTGTCAACCTTGCTGAGCGTTATTGTCAGTGTGGCAAGTTTAAGGCGTTCAAATACCCATGTAGTCACACCGCAGCTGCTACTTTACATGTTCGTCAAAATCCTTATCAGTTTGTGGATGATGTCTTCCTGGTAAACAACTTGGTTCAGGCTTATTCATTGCCTTAGCAGCCAATCGGTAATGAACGTGCTATTCCACCGAGTGAAGATCCAGTTGTCATACCTGACAGGGAGATGTTGCGTGCAAAGGGTCGTCCAAGGTCCACTAGACTACGTAACGAGATGGACGAAGTGGAAACAATTCCAAGGCGCGTCAGATGCGGAATTTGCAAGCAGGTTGGACATAATCGAAGGAATTGTCCTACTCGTGGTGGTGCTTCATGAATTTGAAATTATGTATTTTTAATTAATGTGATGTTAATGTATTTTATTTATAAAGACATGTGTAACTGTTTTATTCCTAAAGCAAGAACCTTGAAGTACATTGTTTCCACTTGTGCCAAGTCCATCATCATATACACAGAGAAGAAGCAAAACAAAACAAGAAAGAAAACGTGTGATCATGTCTTTCTCCAATTCACCTTCTTCATCAGCTAATGCTCATAGTCCTCAGAGTAAGCCTTTGATCCCTGCCAAACTGCTCTCAAGCATTTGTTACAACTGTGATCAGTGAGGACATTGGTCTTATTGCTGTCCTTCCAAATCCCCCAAAACCAAACCTTTCTCACCTAGAAAAGATTCCACTATTCCCTCCAACAGGGACATACAATGCCCTTGTGGCCATGGCTATTGCGGAATCAAATAACGCTATGACAAGGACTACTATGCCTGCCCCATCATCCTAACCAACATCAACAGTAAATCATTAACCATAAACCTTAAACCCTACACACTAAAACCATAAACCCTAACCAATTATCCAAATCACTGAACACGCCTAACAAATAGGACGTGACTAAACACGCCTACCAAATAGGGCGTGACTAAACACGCCCAAATAGGGCGTGATTGAAGACGCCTAACAAATAGGGCGTCACTAAACACGCCCCTATATAAGGCAGACAACCCTACTCCAACACAACATACCTTCTATCTTCGAAATTCACTCTTAATACTATGGCATTCTTAGGAGAAACAACCAGTCAGAGCATTGGTAACTCCAACTCAGCATTCATTTTTCCAAATGGATCAATGAAACACAACGAAACTGGTGTTTCTTTTCAATGTCCTAATCCAATCCCAATGCGAGTGCCAAATGAGTGTTCTTTTCAGACACTCAAGAGTAGGATGCACAATACCCTTCTGCTAACCGACGATCATTTCGTTGATGAAATCTATTACCGACAGCCATCCCTACATGCAGGTCAGCAATATTTTTTTCATTCTCTGCAACTCACAAATGATGATGCTGTTTGCACAATGTTAATGTGCCATGACCAAATGTCAAGTGTTGGGCCTATAGAAATATTATGCAACATCAACAGAACAGCCGATGGTATACTTAACCAACTTCGATCCACAATCGTCCCTACACATGATGCAATGCTATATTACAACGGCAAGTGGAACATACCACGAGGAGCGAATTTTATTGGTTATGCCTTTACTGGAACAAACCCAATACGATTTGAAATTCCTTTAGGATACAACATTGAAACACTAAAGGATGTCATCAAGCAAGTTGCGCCTGTTGGGGTTCCCCCTTATGGAATTCAAAACTCACAGGTGGTTAGAAAATTGTTTTTCTGACAGCCAGGCCATTACGCTTATTCAGACAACACAATCGAATATCACATCAAAGAGTTGCTAAGCGATGAAGACGTGTTAAAGATGTTAGCAGAATCCAACTACTGGAAACGTTTTTGTCCAATTGAGATTTTAGCTATTTTTACCAAACCAGTTACCGAAATTGAATGATTAATTATATTAAGTAGTTTTTATCAAGTTTGGTTATCTTCAATTGTTACTGTTAGCCTCTGATATGAATTACAGTTATTCACGGTGTTAGTCATTGTTAATATATCCACTGCTTAAGAAAATTTTTACAAAGGCGCAAAAACTATTACAAATAAACTAAGACTCTGGTGGCCACTGTTGTTGACGCGCCTGACGATCAGGTGGCCTTCGTCTACGTGGTCGCAGAGAAGGTCTGGATGAGAAGGGTCTACCTCATAAGGGTCTACATAGGGACTTGGACATGGAGTGGCCTGCTCTGGAGCTGAGGGCTGGGAAGGCTCAGCAGATGGGGTGGCATAGGGTACAGTTGGTGGCCAACACTCACAAGCAACTGCAGAATAATCAAGCAGCGATAGCATGTCGTCAATGTCGGCACCAGTCCACTCCGTAGGAGCTACGTCACTACTGGTCCCAACATCCGCTGATGGCATCGCACCCCCCTGCTGAGTGAAGTCATAATAGAAGGGCTGGCTGCCGTATGTGGATGCTATATATGGAGGCCTAACCCAACCCGATGTGCAAGGACTGGGAGCTGTAATGGGCTCAGGAACATGGTGCATCTCTTTCCGTCGACGCTCTAGCCCACGTCCCTCCTGTCTTCGACAGCCAATGGCAATAGCCAGTTGTGGCTCCTCCTCAAGCTGGGTTTCGGGTGCATGTGGCCCTGCCTCCTCCACCCGACAACTCTCTCTAAATATAGACATTATGCGTCCAACCTCATCCTGCGTCCACTCACTGCTGTACCTCGGCCACTGCTCATGACCAAGCGCGAAGTACAACATCTCCAGCCCATCCAACTGTAAAATAAAATATTTAAACATTAGTGTGAATCATGTTCTTTATCATAATAAACATAAATAGAAAATATGTTACTGTCAGCAAAACTTACACTACGACCAGTCTTGGCAGCCATCTTCGAGATGTACCGCTTGCCATTTTCCCTGTACCAAACCATGTACTCATGGTTTGGTGACATGAAGCCCTGAACCAGAGGGGGAAGGTTGATGTGCTGGTGCCTAACCTCCCAGCATTTAATAAACGGCCTGAGCTTGCGGACCCAGTTATCTTCATGTTTACCTCACAAGAAAAGGTCATGCACACCCTTCAGCTTCCTGGGAGTACGTGGGATTGGCTGATCCCTCCCAAATTGGCGCATGCATCTATCCAGCTGTGAATACTCAACTGTGTGGAAGCATATAACAGGAGTAGTTGCCATCCACAATAGTCGCTGCTGCTCAGATGCACCAAGAAAGTCGTACTCCCCATATGGTTGCCAAATCACCTGCACAGACCAAACGAACACACAGTTATGTAAGGACATGCACCACAAATGCACAATTAAGGACACTTAAAAATAAGTAAACATACCTCATCCCGACTGAGGGATTCAAATTTCATCCTGTACCAAAGCAGCTCGTGTGCTCAAAACCGGCCTAAAGCATTAAACCTTATTTCAAAATAACTGACATTAGAAAACTATAACACTGAATTCCAACAATTGTTAAAAAATCAAATATACTAGCTACATACCGGTGACCGAAGTGCCACTCTGGGTGAGTAGGCTGTGGAATAGCTGGAGCAATGGGTGAGAATCTCAGTCACGCCCACACCTGCAGCAGCATATGATACCCACCAATGTCACTTCTACGTGGATCAGTACACTCACACATTTGTCTAAACAAATGTGCAAGGACCGCAGAGCCCCAGCTGTATCCCCCAATATCCTCGAAGTCCCCAGCAAGCAATGGGACATATCGCGCCGCGACCATGCTCCCCCCGGATCTGTAGCTCAACAGCCATGCTCCAATAAGGCGCGCAGTGTGCGCCTTCGTGAACCGCATCACGGCGACCAAATCGGGAACTACCTCACGCCATTGCGTAAAATGTCTATCAAAGAAAGACAGGCGCAAATATCCACCCTTAAGCTCGGTATCTTCCTGAGGTTCATGCCCAAAAACCTCCTCAATGACGCTGTCCCAGTCACCTACGGTTACTCCTGTAACGACTTTGCCCTCGGTGGGTAATCCCAAAATACCATCCACGTCTTCCAACGTGATGGTCATCTCTCCTTGCGTCATATGGAAGGTATGGGTCTTTGGTCTCCACCGCTCAACCAGAGCACTAATAAGCGCAACATCGATCTACAAAAAAAACTAATCAATTCATATGTACAGTTTTATAAAAAAATTGTTTACTTATTTCCTACTTGCATACCTGAATATGTCGCATGCGTGCAACGTGTAGAAAGCCAGCATTTCTCAACATGTCACCAACGATGTCAGGTATATCATCGTGAGGTGGCCCCGCTGTTACTTTACCTCGACGAGTCTTCAACAGTCGAGCTGTGTCCTCATTCCACACAGCTTGGGAAACGTGGGTGCGCTGAGTACGCCTACGCAAAACACCCCACTTATACGGGGTTGGGATAACATGGGTCGTCAGATCCATGTTCTCATCCTCATGATCCGATCCAGAGCGTGAAGAATCACTCGGAGATGAATCAGCCATCTAATGAGTATCTTTAACAAAAAAAATGAAACACATAAACAACCAACCCTCAACCATAAACCCACATAACCTAACCCTTAACACTAAAACATTAACCATAACTCCTTAGCCCTAAACCCCTAATCCACACACCCTAAACCATAACCCGTTAACCTAACCCACCTAAACCCTAGACCCTAAATCCACACACCATAAACCATTAACCTAAACACTAAACCAAGACCCTAAATCCACACACACAAAATCCTGAACCATTAAACTAACACTAACCCGTTAACCTAAATCTACAGACCCTAAACCCTACACCACTAACCAAAACACTAACCCATCAACCTAAACCCCCTAAACCCTAAACCCTAAATCCACACACCCTCAATCCTAAACCCTAAATCCACACACACAAAATCCTAAACCATTAACCTAAACACTAACCCGTTAACCTAAATCCACACCCCCTAAACCCTAAACCATTAACCCTAAACTCTAAATCCACACACCCTAACCCTAAACCCTAATCTATTATCCATACCCCCTAAACCCTAAACAATACACCCTTAACCATAAACACTAAGTCCTAAACCCTAAACCCTAACACATAAAACCCTACATCCTAAACCCTTAATCCTAACCTAACCATCTACGTACCTAACACTAACATGAACGAACCTAATAATTTTCTTCCTAACATATACGAACCTAACATTTTAATAACCTAGAAAATTTTCTACAAACATATAATGTACGGCGCTAACAATTCAATAATAAAAAATGCTAAACTATAAAATTCACTTGTTAGCAGAGCTTCGTTGCAAGAAAAATCTACCCAAACTCCCAAGCGAACCAACCCAAACTTTTTCACCCAAGCAAGAAAAGTTACAAATGGCAAATAGTAAAATTTTCCAAGCCTTTTATAGACCTCCCCTACCCAAACACGCCTCAAATAGGCGTGTTTAAACACGCCTAAATTGGGCGTGTTTAAACACGCCTATTTTGGGCGTGTTGCATGACCCCATTTTCCCAAATATTTTTCAAACTGCCCCCTTTTTCAAATTATTTAATTAATTTGTATTATTTATTTAAATTCGCCCTCTATAAATAGATTAATAGAAAAAAAAGAAAAAGAAAAAATAGTATCCGTTGATTTTAAAGTTAATAGTATATCGTCCAACGGTGGAAAATAAACTTTCTCATGGGAAACTTCACAATGTTTCCCACGCTATAACTAGTCAATTTTTTTTTGCAAAAAAAAAAGAAAAACTAGTCTATTTTTTAACTGGCAAAAAAATGTAAATAATTATTTTTTAATAAAAAATTACGAATTTGGGACATTTTTGAAACATATTACCAATTTTGGGGGGTAACATGCCCATTTTGGGCGTGTTCCCCTCCCTAGATTGGTATAGAAGCTTGTTTTTTTAGTTGCAGGCTCACTTTTACTATCTTAGCTTCTTTTTAAAAGTTTATAAAGACTAACTAGTGAGTTATCTCTGTAGCGAAACTCTGTCAACAAGTTAGTACATGGGAGGAAGAATCTCAACACTGGGTGAATTACATCAGAAGATAAGAAGATAAGACGAGGTGTTGTTTCTGAAGGGGAGAAAAGGCAGACACATATCTAGCGAAACTCAACACTGGGTGAATTACGTCAGAAGATAAGACAAAAATTAGGTCTGCAAGACAACCAACATATCACTTTGCTTACGGGAAGATTATGGCAACGTGATCAGTACATGGGTTTTCAAGTTGTGGACGATGAAGACATAAAATTGCTAATGGAAGAATTTTTCAAGCAGACAAGGAAAGATTTTCTAGAGTTGTACGTGGATTTTACAGGAGCAAAGGATGTTTTACCCATCAGGTCAATTTCTTTAAATTTTGAACGTAATACATCGTCATATGTTGCTCCATTTGTAAATGTGTCTGAGGAAGATTCACATGACCCAACTTGGGTTATGGATGCCGATAAAGAGGATGACGATGATGAAAATATTGCAATGGAAGATCGTCTTCTTGAGAAGGATGCTAGTGCGTCGGATAATGATGACCATGCTAATGTGCATGCGATTGGATTCCAAGAAGACACTGATGTGGGGTCGTCTGAAATCCGTGATCATCCGGACGTTGGATCTATGTAATCAGAACAACCTGTTGAAGGTATGTTACATGACTGAAATGAATGATGAAGTGGTCTCATATTTGTATATGTGTATGTTATAGTATTTTAGCTTCATGGTTTTTTTAATACAATTGATTTTGTATTTAAAGGTGTTGAGGTCGGTCCTTTTTGGGATGAAATTCCTCATTACACATATATTGATTGGAGTCATCCAAGGGAGGAAGAATCTTTTACCGGTTCCGGTTCAGGTTCTGGTTCAGTGCAGGGTTCATGGCAATTAGGGGATGACTTGTTTGTTAAACAAGAATTTGCTTCCAAAAAGGACGCATAAATTGCAGTAAGTGGAACCTCATGAAGGAGCATCAAGAAGCATATGTGGTTGACAGCAACCCTAACACGTTTAGCATGAGATGTATTGCTCATAACGAGGGTTGCCCCTGGAAGATTAGGGTAAGTAAAACCAGCGTTCGATGAGAAGTCGGTTGTGTCAAGATGGGGAGGCAAACACAATTGCCTGAATGATCATATTACACAGGGTCACAGACAGCTTGATACTGATGTTATTGCTTCACTTGTTGTAGGTATGTTTTTATTTAATTTTCTCTATATGTCTTTAATAATGGTTCTTTAAGGTTGTAAATTTTAATGTGAATGTTACAATTTCATTGTTAGGAATGATTAAGGAGGAACCGTCTATGTCGATTGCATTGGTTCAGGAGAGGATCACTCATTCATATGGATTTAAAGTTTCATATCGGAAGACCTGGTATACGAAGCAGAAAGCAATGATAATGATTTATGGGGATTGGGAAGAATCTTATGCATTTTTGCCTAGGTGGTGTGGCTACATGCTTCGTTTTCACCAAGTTCTTTTTATGATATTCAAACCAATGATTATTTTGTGGCACATCGACTAGTACGGGGAAAGCGTGTGTTTCGTTGCATGTTCTGGACTTTCGGACAATGTTGCGAGGCATTTAATTTTTGCAAATCCATGATTCAGATTGATGGCACTCATTTGTATGACAAGTATATAGGAAAATTGTTGATTGCCACGACTCAGGATGACAATAATGAATGTCTATCACTGGCATTTGTCATTGTTGAGGGGGAGACCTTGGAAGCCTGGGAATACTTCCTTGCTAACATTCGCTTCTACGTAACCCAAAGGAAAAACATATGTCTCATTTCAGATAGGCATCGGAGCATACTATCTGTTGTGGCGAATCATGCTGGTTGGCAACCACCTCATGCTCATCACGTGTTTTGCCTTCGTCATATTGCCAGTAATTTTAATCAAAAGTTCAGGAATCAACGCTTGAAGAAGACCCTGATGAATTTAGGTATGGTTAACAAGTATTTAGAATATATTAAATGGATATATCCGTAAGTCGATTAGTGTTAATGGTATGATTGTTTTGCAGGTTATACTCCCTGTATGATTGATTTTGAGGTAGCGTTTGCACGATTTCGTGATAGCAGTCCTGAGGTTACAGAATGAATTGATAGCATCCCCAAGGAAAAGTGGACACGTGCATATGACGTAGAAGGGAGGAGATTTGGTCATATGACAACAAACTTGTCTGAATCAGTCAACAGGGTGTTGAAGGGAGCAAGAAACATGCCTATCACTGCTCTGGTGAAGCACACATACAACAGATTGGTTCAATATTGTGTGAGCAGGGGTCAGACGGCTATTTCACAAGTTGATACTTCAACACGACATTGCAAAAACGTGGCTGATGCTATGAGGCATAACCAGACCATTGCTAAAGGCCACCATGTACGCACATATAATGTTGATCAATCATTATTTGAGGTGGAGGAGGGTTGCGAGAGGTCATATTCAGTCAACCTTGAAGAGCGTTTTTGTCAGTGTGGCAAGTTTAAAACCTTCAAATAGCCATGTAGTCACGCCGCAGCTTCTACTTTACATATTCGTTAGAATCCTTTTCTGTTTGTGGATGATGTCTTTCTCGTAAGCAACTTGGTTCAGGCTTATTCATTGCCATGGCATCTAATTGGTAATGAACATGGTATTCCACCGAGTGAAAGTCCAGTTATCATACCTGACAGGGAAATGTTGTGTGGAAAGGGTCGTCCAAAGTCCACTAGAATACGCAACGAGATGGACGAAGTCGAAACAAGCCAAAGACGCCCCAAATGCGGAATTTGCAAGCAAGTTGGATATAATCGGAGAGCTTGTCCTGATCGCCGTGGTATTTCATGATTTTTTCATTATGTTTCTTTAAATAGTTGTATGTTAATGTATTTCATTTTAAGGAATTACAAATTTGTTTAAAATATGTTGAGGGTTTCATCATTTGGCAATTTCCATAATAAACATTGTTTAACAACTGCAAAAATACGAAACGGACAATTGAAATAACAACAACAATTTTAAATAACCAAACTTAATAAACACTGCTTAATAAAAGGAAAATAACAACAACAATTGAAAAATGAAAATAACAAGACTAATTAACAATTTCACATATGTTGTGCAGCGGACATGTCTTATTCCATTTCGGCAACTGGTTTGCTAAAATTAGCTAAGATTTGTATTGGACAAAAACGTTTCTAGTAGTTGGATTCTGCTAACACCTTAAACACGTGTTCATCGGTTATCAACTCTTTTATGTGATATTCGATTGTGTTGTTTGAATAAGCGTAATGGGCTGGTTGTCTGAACACGTCTTGCAACGTGATGGTCATCTCTCCCTGCGGCATGTGGAATGTATGTGTCTCTAGTCTATACCTCTCAACCAGAGTACTGATAAGCGCAACATCGATCTAAGGTCAAGTTAAAAATAATCAATTCGTATGTACACTTATAAACAAAAACATTTGTAGGAATCACTAGGGGGGCAGTCACGCTTAATCTAGGTGTGACCAGTCACGCCCATTTTGGGCGTGTTACCCCTCTAGATTGGTAATATGTTTCAAAAATGCCTCAAATTCGTAATTTTTTATTAAAAAATAATTATTTACATTTTTTTGCCTTTTTTAACCATCACAGCCAAACACTAAATTAAATTCCCCAAGATTTCCATGCTTCTAGGTTTGGAACTCATAGTGACTGATATGATGGCATATAATGACGGCAAATTGGGCAACTAGGTTTTTCCTCTAATCAATGCTTTATACAATCACAATGAAAAGTGTGGCCACAAACAAAGTAAACAAGGCACTCTTCCCCCTTCTTAAAATCCTCTAAGCAAATTGCACACTCACTTACACATGATGATGCCATTGCTTGGCTTCCAAGACTTAATTCACATCCTAACAGCTTCTTAACTTGTTGCCTCTTGCCACCCCTTTTTTCCTCAACAACCCAAAAATGCTTATTGAAAACCCTCACTACCCTTTGGTTATTTTGTGGTGTTTGGCATGAAAACATGTCATGCATGAACCTGCAAAGGAAGAGGGTGGTGATGTAAAGGGCTAGAAGAATGGCCACAGAAACAACGGGTGAGAAATGTAGAGGCACATCAAGATTAGTGTTATGATTAAAAGAGCAGCAATTAAGGAAAGCATGGGAGGGGAAGGTGGTGTTGGTGATAAGAATGCATGGATTCTTGCACCTGTTGTTGTTGTTGTGGTGGTGGTGGTCCATGATGTGACTGTTTGAGCACAAATTTGAAAGCTTGACATGCTTGTTATTATTTGGATGCAACAGGGATATTGATTTAGGGAGATTAAATACAGTGTGAAGAAGACTTGAGTTCCAACCAAGACTGGTTCCCACAAGTATGAGTTTGAATTTTGTTGTATATGTAAATGCTTTAATGATAGATAATGAGATTATTTAGAATTAACAATTTATTGTCTAATGATTTTTTCCCTTAATATTTTATCATTTTTATCAATTTTGTTTCTATCTAATAAAGTGTGGTTGGATCGAATTATAAAGACTTTATTAAAAGATGATTTTTTTTTTTCAAAATGAGATGGTTGTTGTTATTTGCTTTAATATTAAATCATTGGTTAGATTGAATAACTAAAAAAATAAATAGAGACTTCTTTCTTGTTTTGGGGTGGATGGATTTTTTCAATTGAAAAATATTTTATATCAATAATATGCATTCTAATTTAGAAACATCGATGCCAACATTATAAGAATCTGCAAGAATGTTAGTTAAATTTTGATGAACTCTCACACACTTCATATATGCAAAGTTTTATAAAAATAATAAACGACATAGACAAGTTCAAAATAAACAAATAAAAATTAAAAATGTAAAGAGATTAGAATTATAAATAGTTAATTTGATGTATAGTGTAAGTTAAGATTTTTAGAAAGTTCACTATTAATTAGAAATCATTTTAATTATGCTTTTTAGAAGAAGTATTATAAAAATAATAAACTTATTTTATAATTTATTTTTAACAAGTGATTGAATGATAATAGAATATAAGTCAATTGCAATTAATTTTTTTTATAAATATGGTGTCTTAAATGTTCTTAATTACTTTGAAAAGTAAATATTAAATAATTTTTATATAATAAATATATTTGATTCATAAGGGCATAACGGCCAAATAGATCATAGAGGAAACTGTTCAGCCAGCTCAGGATCTACGCATGCAGTGACTCTTACTTTTAAAAAGAGAAGTATAATTATGTTATCTTATTAATATTTTTAAATACTTTATAAATGAATAAAGAAAACATTAATTAGGGTCATAAAGTCACTAATTAATGAAATGAAGGTAAATTTTTTATTTAAAAGTTATTATTAATACTAGCGGACATTTCTATTTCGCTGTTCTATTTTTATTTTCTAAAATTAATATATGTTTACAATTTATTTTAGATAAATACTAATTAGTGTCCTAAGAGTATTGATTAAGGAATTTAAAATAGAAATATTTTATTAGAAAGCAGAAAATTGTGTTGTTCATAATCTTTTCTACACTCTCATGATTTACCAATAAATATTTTTTTCTCTTTTAATTCCTTAACTAATGTCCTAAGAATACTGATTAACAACATCCTTTAAAATTTTATTATACATGCAACTGTAAATGTGTATTTTATTTTGTCCTAAAATTAATATAGGCAATAATGTACAAGAAGATCATTTGTTACCATGCATCAAAATTAATGTTTTATATGTAAAAATTAAATTTGACACTAACTAAAAAAATTAATAACACATCAAAGTAGAATTATTACAATATATCAAATTTAATACAATAGATATGTATTGGTGTAATATCTAATTTTAAAGATAAGTATACTTGAGAGTTTTATTTAACAATTGATCTATTATTTACAAAATTAATAATATGTGAAGTATTGTAATGATGACACTAAAAATCCACTTCCATGTTCTTTGGCAACCTCTACTTTGAAAGTTGAAACCTACATACATTGATAAAGGAGATTTGAGAGATGAAATAAATAAAATTAACAAAGAGATAAACATTAATATAATTAAGGGATATAAATTATAACATATTGATTAATTTTTAATTTTATTTAAATAATAATAAGAAGAATAATTAAGAATAGATATACAGTCATACAGACAGTTAAATAAAAACAAATTAGAGAAGAGGAAATAGGCGTCTTAGATTGTTAATAAGTCCACTAATATTTGGTTAGAATTGTTTCAAATAACGTATCTGAATCAAACATAGAAAAAAAATATAAGTGTTAATAAAACCACTCATATTTAGTTAATTAGAAGTACTTTATATGACACATGCCAATCAAATTAAACAATATGATGGTGTGATGATAAATATATGATATTTAAAATTTTAATTTAATAAACCCATAATCAACATTAGACTTTTAAAACAACATATAACTACAAATAAATAAATAAAAATCATCTACAGTATTACTAAAATATTTGTAACAAATCACATGTTTAAATTTAAATAAATTCATAGATAAATGACAAAATTGTAAATATTACAATGTTACTATTATATATATATATATATATGTATGTATGTATATATATATATATATATATATATATGTATGTATATACTTTTATTCAAACAGATATTTATAGTTTGTCATCAAAAATATCTGAATTGGAAAAAAAATGAATTGTTTTAAATTCAAAACGAAAGTTAAATACAAACTATAAATAAATATTTGTTTTCATATTTATAACATTATTGTATCCGAATGTTATAGATGCTGGAAGTAAGTTATGAAGCAAATATACGCAGAGGCACACAAAACCACACCAACATTTTTATAATTTTAAAATTGAGAAGAAGAAAAAAACAAATATCATAATTAAAAAAGAAAGAAAGAATGACTTCAATATGACAAATATAAGAAAAATAAAATTGAAACGAAGCATAAATTTAAACCAAGTTTTAAAAAAATTATTTTTTTAATTTTAAAACTGAGTTTGATTTGAAATTGAATATGATTTTAAAACTTTCCATTTGTTATTTGCAGGAGAGAAAATAAAATAAAAATTGACAATTTTTTAAAAAGTACTGATTTCTTTAAAAATAGCTAAATAGAGAATAGTGGAGTAGTTTGAAATTTTTTATTTTTAAAAAATGATTATTTTCAAATCCTGGTGTCTTAAAAAGGTGATAAAAAAAACTACCTCTTTATCGGATCCAACAATAAGCAAATTGGTTTATAGATTAAAAATAAAAATATTGAACTATTTTTAAAAGGCAAGAAGAAGAGAAAAGTGGGGTAGTTTAAAGTTTTGAAATTAGGAAAAAAATAACAGAAATGTCTAGTAAGTCTTATTTAAACCATATTAATGATATTATTTAAAAAAATGTACAATAAAAACTGTTTTTATTAATAAGAAAGTTTAAAAATTTTACTTAAAAAAACAGAAGGGTCTTGTAAGCTTTGTAAATTGTAATGTTTTAGATCAACAGTACGTACTTAGGATAAAATTTGTAAAACAAAAAATATTTTTCAATAATAAGAAAGTTATATAAAAAAGTTTAAAAAAAGAAAAAACAAAAAGGCCAACTGCCCAAGTAAGCTATATAATCGTCAATCTTTTAGTTTAACATCACGTACAGATAAACTATTTAAATAAAAGAATGACCTCAATTCAATATGACAAACGTAACAATGAGGAGAAAGAAGAAACAAAATGAGAAGGAACAATAACAGAGATGAAAAAGAAAATAACCTTTTTTAAGACATCAGATTATGCATATTAAGAAGTAAAACAAACAAACAAAATCACAAAAAAGCAAAAGCAAAAACAACATATTAAAAAATTTTAAACGAAACACAATTTGAAGAAAAAATTATTTTGATTTTAAAACTTCCCATTTGATAATTTTCATCAGCTATTGTGGCCTCTGAGAACTATCTACTAAGATGTTTATGGAATGATTTTTAGATAAAAAAGTTATCCTAATTAAATATAAAAAATATGCGGTTTGATTTTAATATAATATTAAATACGAATTTAAACCAAACCAATTTTTTATTGTTTGATTTGATTTTATGACATTTTTTTTATTTTAATATATTATTATAATTTAAAATCTATGAATTAAACTTACACAATTATTATGCTATATTATTTTAAAATTTTAAATTTATTTTTTTATTAAATTTTGTTTAACACATTTTAGTTAAAAATTATTATTCTCATTTCTATTTAGCATTAATATAAAATGATATTACCAACTCTTTTTATAACATAATAATAATTTTTATATCACTTGATATTTAACATTATTAGTACATTCTTTTTTAAAATAATTTAATACAAAGAAAAATATACATCTTGATTATAAAACAAAGGAAAATTAAAAAGTTATTTAATATTTATTACTAATTACCACAATAAAAATAATATAATTATAATATAAGCTTTATTTGATTGGTTCAATTTTTCATAACAAGATCTGAAAATTGAATAAAACTGTAAAAAGTATGTCTTTTAAAAAAAAATGTTTTGGCGGTTTTCAATTTAAGCGATTTTTTTTATGGATATGACGATTTATGATTCGGTTCTGAATACTCTATTATCCATGCATACATTTACAACCAGATGATCACATAAGGAAATTAAAAAAAAACGAAAAAGTAGAACCCCAAACAGAATAAGATAGAAAAAGAAAAGAAGAAAAGAAATAAGGAAAAAAAAAAAGAGAAAAAGAAAAAATAAACAAAAAAGAAAACAAAAGACTCCATATTTTAAAGCATGAATAATGTTACTAGGATATGGTAATCTGGTACGCAGCTATGACTCCAGGAAAACCCGTTAAGATGTAGCAAATTGTATTCTATGGACCGGATGAAATGCCATTAAATAAGAGAAAATGCGAATGTAAGCACCTAAGTAAAGTAGGAGTCAATGAAAAAGGATCCTATTTCTGGGCAAAAAAAATTAAAATATTACAATTTTAATACAAAATTACCAATATATTGTAGTTTCAAAAGTATGTGCAAATGTATAGCAGTCAATGGAGCCCAGATAAGACGTGATCAGTGGAGCCTGCACCAGACGCCATCAAACACGCCCAACCTGGGTGCAACAGAGGTTGAATGGCGCTTCTCCCAGGCGTGACTGGGCTTCAGTGGCACCTCCAGCTGGCGCGACCATGCAGGGCTATAAAAGGCCCACTGATGGCGCCTCTCCCAGGCGCGATTCAGCCACCTATGATCTATTTAAAGGAAATTTGGTGATGACAATCTTCACAACTGGTATTGAGCATTTTCATTGTGTTTGATATCGAAAAATGTCTTCAAATTCTGATTCTGTTCATATTGTTGTATATTATAATGGTAGAAAAATTAAGGACCGACGTGATGTTGTTTTTGAAGGTGAAAAAAGGCCAACACGTTTGAAGCACAACTCAACTTATGACGAATTGCACCAGAGAATCAATCAAAAATTAGGTGTAAAAGGTAATCAATCCATCAGTATAACTGCAAGAATATGGTGCGATGAAAAATATATTAGCATGGAAGTAGTGGACGACGAAGACGTGGAAATGGTAATAGAAGAATTCTTCAACCAGTCAAGGAAAGATTTCCTAGAGTTGTATGTGGATATTCATGAAGCAGAGGATGTTGATTTACCAATGAGGTCAGTGCATTTCAATTATTCCCATAATGCATCAGCTACTATTGTACCTTTTAATTTGTCTATGGAAGATGAAAATGACCCTACTTGGGTTATGGCGACGATATTGATGATGACGATGATGAAAACATCGCAATGGAAGATCATCTTCTTGCGAAGAATGCTAGTGCTTCGGACGATGATGGGCTAAACGCAAGTCAAACACAAGGACATAACTCTTTTGTGGCTGAGTCTCATATCCAAGCACAGAAGGATGTGGGGGAGGATGAGCAGCAACAACAATATCAATATCAAGGTGTGTTACCGAACAATAGCTATTTACATGTGTAATTTTTATTTAATGTATTTTATTGTAATAAATTTGGGAATTTGGTTTTCTAGGTCAGGGTAATAATGCTTTTTAAGATGGAATCCCATATTACACAAACATTGATTGGGATTATCCGAGTGAACAAGATTCTGTCACTGGTTCTGGATCAGTTGAAGGTCCATGGATATTAGGGAATAAGTTGTTTGTTAAACAAGAATTTGCATCAAAAGAAGAGGCGCACCTGGCGATAAAGTGGAACCTTATGAAGGAGCATCAGGAAGCTGTTGTTGTTGAAAGTACACTGACAAAGTTAAGCATGAAATGTCGTGTGCATGACCAGAATTGTTTGTGGAGGGTTAGGGTGATAAAACCAACATATGGTGAGAGATGGATGGTTACCAAATGGGGTGGGGATCACATTTGCTTAAATGAGCACATTTCTTAGGATCACAGACAACTTGATGTTCATGTTATTGTTTCACTGGTACTAGGTACTTTATTGAATGACATCATAATAATGTTTTTTTTTTTACTTTATTAATGTTTACATCACATTCTTTTTTATTAGGGATGATTAAGCATGATCCATCATGTTCAATTGGACTAGTCCAGGAGAGGATAACGCATTCTTATGGATACAAAGTTTCATATAGAAAAGCATGGTATACAAAAAGCAATGACAATTATATACGGTGATTGGGAGGAATCATATGCATTCTTGCCGAGGTGGTGTGACTATATGCTTCGCTTTTCACCAGGTTTTGTTTATAATATTCAAACCAAAGATTATTATGTGGGTCATAGAATATTTCATCATAAACGCGTGTTTCACCGCATTTTTTGGACCTTTAGACAATGTTGTGAGGCTTTCAATTTTTGTAAACCGGTTATTCAAATTGATGGTACTCATTTATATGGCAAGTACAAAGGAAAGTTGCTCATTGCCACTGCTCAAGATGGTAATAATGACTGTTTGCCACTTGCATTTGCTATTGTTGAGGGTGAGACACTGCAAGCTTGGGAATACTTTCTGCATAACATTCGTGTTCATGTTACAAGCAAGACAAATATTTGTCTTATTTTTTATCGGCACCGAAGCATATGTCTGAGTGTCCGTCGGGGG
>CM023952.1:19899994-19914860 GCA_013407115.1 Glycine latifolia | reverse complement strand
CGTCGTCGTATGGGTAAAATAACCGTCATCGTAGGCCTTTTTTGTAGTAGTGTAATACGTAAATGTTTTTTGTTGAATAAAAAAAGTGAATGTTTACATATATAAGACTGATTTCATAAAGTTTTTCCTTGTATGAACTAAATTGATCTGTAACATTTATAGGGATTAAATTATATGTTTCACCAAAAACTAATTTCTCAAAAATTAAAACAAAAAGTGATTATTCTAAAATAAAAAAATAAAAAACAGCCACCAAACACAAGTAGTACTAAATTAGCCAATATCATTTGAAGTTGCAACATGGTTTTACCTGCCCAAATGCGAGCAACAGCTGATGATAAATTCCACACAAGCCCAAAGATGCCAAGAGCCACGGCTTTCTTGTGAGTGCATGAATCCCATGCATCTCGGAATCGACGAAGCCAAAAATTTCCTTCGTGTCATTAATAAAATATGTGCCATTTATTAGAATAATAATAATAATAATAATAATAATAATACTAATAAAATAGTGACGCCATTTATTAGTATTCTTGGACACGGTAACACGTGAATAGACACGCTATTTTTTTAGGGTTGGTCTTTGGGATTGGGACCACTGACGATGTGGAGGACCATTAAGTTAATATCTCACAATGTTGTTCGCTTCATTCCAAAGTTGAGTCTAATTGTCAGAAACAAAAGCAGACCCAATGGCATGGGCACAAAAAATGTCAGAATAAAACAAAATCAGAGATGCTCATCCATGTGATTCATTCAAATTATATTTCAATGACCACATCAAGAGCTAAATCTTCATAGAGACCAAAATTATCCTAAAGCAGATTTAGATTTAGAGTTGGTAAGTGTGTTTGGATATAGTAGAGAATATATTCTAGCAGCAAAAATCACGGTGAACAATTGAAAAATCAGAACAACAAAGAGTAGCTTCACTACAACCGTGAAAATAAAATCAATTATGAACCACCACCGCATCGTGTATCTAAACACAAACTTTGTTTATATTGTTGAGGTGGGTACTATAATTGCACTACATTAAACTATTAGCAATCTTTGTTTATTTATGCCCCACCAGATCTACATTATGATGCATTGGAGACACCACCATATAATAAAATAAAATGAAATCATAGGTACCAAAGAACCGTTTGTAACTTTTGATCAATGCATGCATGAAAGGAATTGTGGGCCTAATCAAGCACCGCGCCGTCTACACTACACTGAAGGGTAGAGCGACAATTCAAACATTGTTACGTACTATCTCACTTTAGCACCTAGCTGGCACTATTGCAGCCTCTACTCACTGCAACTGTACTGTGTTAGTTTACACCTTAAAGGTACAGTGTCAAAAATCCGGCATTAAATAATGTTAGAAAAAAGCAACATCAATTTCAGGAAAATTACCATATTCAGTTAATTGTGCAGAATACGAAGAGCATATCTTTGGTACAGTAAAAACTCCAAAGAAGCCTGAGGCAGTTGAGCACAACCACGTGTCAGTAATCAATTAAGGGAACGTTCAGTAACTGAATAAGCAAAAAAGAAAATAATAATAAAATGAAGGGGTACTAGACTACTAGGGGAGCTAGATGCAATTTTCACTATCCTAGTGAAATGAAATGTAAATTGCATGCACTTGGTTTTGTTTCAAAAGAACTGAACTGAAATGCCAAAAATGTGAATCCCTTAGAAACGTACCAAATTTGGCCATCTTCCAAACGGTTATGTAGCTGCCACATCTGGCCAAAACAAAGAGCAACACTGCCAACTGCAATTGATACACAAATGCCAAAATTAAAATTTGGGTGTTCAGTCTCCTAGGCTACTAAAGTTTCTAGTGTTATTTTTTAGGTAGATAGTTTCTAGCGTTACTAAAAGGTCATATTAATACCAGTGAACAAAGAAAATTATTGAATTACCTTTATTGTCGTACCCGGATCTCCAGAAAACAAGGCTTTGAGTTTTGACAGAAACTCATTCAAGTAAGGGAGGATCAATTTTAGCATCCAAATTGCATCTTCTTCTCCCACAACATAATTCAAGTCCTCAACGTCTATGATTCCCCTAAATAGTTTCATCGCAAAAGAAAATCAGAAAAGATAGTAATCTTGTAAATTGTAATTGTAACATTTTTCACCAGTGATTGGACTATTACCTGCAAATTAAGGATCTATATAGAAAGATAACAGCGAGATAAACAAGACTTATGTAGGACATCACTGAAATAATACTGCAGAAACAATGATAGGAAATCTTCAGTTCTTCTGAAACAGCAAATTATATATTGAATTATTGATAATTAAAAAAAAATCTATTAGGATTGATTTCTAACCTTAGATTGATATCCTTTGCATAAGAAGATGAGACTATGATGAATGATCCAAATCCAAATACAAATGCTGATCTTGAAACATCTCTCCACATGATTAAATCCACTGAGGAGAGTTATATAGACAAAGAATTAATGCTATAATTTGAATAAAATTTTGCCAACAAATTTCACACTCCTTCATAGTTATTTAAGTGTAGATGAATTACCTAGACTCTGCAACTTGCTTTGGGTTTGTGGAAAGATACGGTGTTCTGTTGTTGCCTCTGGAACTGAACCATAATAATTAACAATCAGCAACACTTATAAAAGCAAGAATAAAGCCAATGAAACAAATTGAAAGAACAATCTCAAAAAGTCCTTACTTGAGTTAGCTTTGGAGAACTTTTGGTGAATTGTGGAATTCCTTCTACCTGTAGGAGATAGCTTCATAGCAAGAGGGACAGAAACTGGCTTTCTTTCATTTCTGTGATGAAATCGCATGTGGGTACTCACAACCCTCTTAGGTTCTGGTTCATTCAGAATCTTCCTAGGTTCTGGTTCCTTCAGAATCTTCTTAGGTTCTGGCTCATTCTCAACGACCACCACCTTCTTTTCTGGTTCATTCACAACAACTTTCTTGTCTTGTTCATTCACAACCACCTCATCATTACTTTCTGGTTCCTTCACAGCAACTTCAACCATGGATTCTGGAATACTGATTTCCTTCACAGAATTTCTCTCGTTCTCCATCTTAATCTCAATCTCATCTTCCTCTTCCTCCTCTTCATCTGCTTCATCAGCAACTACAACAACATCATCATCTGAATAACCATCACAATCAACCTGAACCGACAATTCTGTTGAACAACTTTGGACCACATTCTCTGAGCTGCTGGAAATCACCTTCTCTTGGCACACATCCTCCAAATCCACGCAATTTTCATCATCATCATTCTTCCCATTATCAACCTCAATCTTTTCATCCGTTGACTCGGATTTGGTCTTCCTCAACTGAATTGAGCTGCCATCAGAAGAAGCATTCTTCTTCTTGGTTGAATCTGACTTGGTCTTCCTCAATTGTGCTGAAGTCCTCTCATGCCCCTCATCCAATTCACAACTCCCGTGTGCCTCAGATCTCAGCTTTCTGGTGTGAATTGGTCCTCTCTCAAATTTATCAGCAAAAGCAGCAATCTTTCTGGTGTTAATTGGGCTCTTCTTCATTCCATCAGAGTAAGAAGAAATGCTCAGCTCCTTACACTGAATTGGGATCTTATTATTATTTTCTGACCCCTCAGAGCTCTCTGATTTCCAAGTTTTTCTCTTTCCACATTCAATTGGACTTCTTTTCAATTCGGCACCACCATTTTCTTCAGGGTTTTCTTCTGCATTGAACACTTTGATCCCCCCTCTCACTTCATCACTCTTCATCCTGCTCTCCCACACTGACCCTGCTGCAACCACACTCCCTCTAACCCCTACCCTCCTTTTCCACACTTCCATCCCCAATTTATCTTCTTTTTCTACCCCTCAGTCAGTACTCAAATGGGGTCATAAGTGGTTAGTGGATAAGAGGCTTCCAACTCAAGCAATGGCGATTGGTGCTTGGTGGGGTGCAACACATTGGGTTCCCTTTGAAAAAACAATTGAGAGAGAGAAAGATCAGAATATGTAGTTGTAAGAGAGTATAGAGTAATAGACAGTAGTTGGTCACTTTTTTTTTTCCTTTTTTATTTTTCCTCTCTCTGGATGTTATATCAGGTACGGGAAAAAAAAAAGACTAAGGTAAATTAGGTGGGGTTGAATGATTAGGGTGTTAAGGATGAACCAAACCCCTTTTTTTATTTTGATTTGATTCCCTAAAATCTCACCTCACTCTTTCCGAGGCACTCTAAAAGTCATTAATAGTCTCCCTCTCACATCACATGTTAAGGAAATAATAATAATAGTAAAAAGTTAACAACTAAGCTAGCTGCATGCAATATGTATCTTGTCCTTTTCGTCAGAGTTTGGAAGTGTGTACATATTGAATTGGGGTGTTTTTCTTTTGCAGTTTTTCTTTCGTCTAGAGATTGCATACGTGTAACATAAAGAAATACGATTTATCGTGGTAGCAAACTAGTTCCTCTTCAGCGTTGATGTATGTGCTTCAAGAAATGTGAATACCGAATAGCAAATGTTGCTCGGGCATTTCAGGCATGGATTTCTAATGCAGACTTGAACAAGTTTCTCCTAGCTTTGAACCAGTATTTAAGAAAGACAAGTGTTGTATCTATATATCTTCATAATGAATTTTCCAAACATTCCTCATCAGTTGCTTGAAATTCAAAACAAGTAATTAAAACACTGTAATAACCTTTAAGATATTTAAATATATGTTAATTAATTAAGAGACTTGTTAAGTTTACTCATTAGGAGAATTCCAAAATTTCTATAATTAATTGAAGTTGAACACTTGATTGGATGAGTGGGGTACCAATTATGTGAGATTGGGTCCACTAGAATGATGATTTTCAAGATAGTGTTTTTGCTTAGTGACGTTATTTGTAGACAAATACTATGCAATTATATTATTATTTTTCTTAAATATGTTGGAGATTCGTAAAATATACTTGAATTTTATAACTGATATTTGAAAATTTTTTGTTTATCATTGGGTACCTCAAACTTTAAAAGTTGTGGGAGATTCTTGTTGTTAGTCTCCATTCAAAACATTATGATGTGTCCTTTAATTAGACACGTCAAAAGTATAAATGGCATGACATGCCACCTGCATTTTTTTTATTTTTATATTTAATTTAATTTAATAAACTATTTGGTTGGTTTGCAAAAGATCTAAGGTTTTCTGGATTTGGGTGTTGCAAAAATAAAGATTTTGTTGGGTTTTGGGGATGAAGATTGAGGTGGGGTTGGGAGGGGTGTGGAATAAGGAAGAGAAAAAAATGACAGTGGTGGAGGTTCTGGGTCAAGGGGCATTTGATTACTTGGTGGTGAATTCGATTTCAAATGAGAATATGTTAATGACATTTGGGAGTGGCGAGAATTTGCAGAACAAGTTGTTGGATCTCGTCGAGAGCTCGAACGCGTCGAACTTTAGTTGGAACCTACGCCATCTTCTGACAAATTTCACAGTCAAAGTATAGGGATTGGGTTTTGGGGTGGGGGGAAGGGTGTTGTAGGGAGCCAAGAGAGGGAGAAGAGGTTGGAGAAGTGAGAATTGTTGATGATGAGAAGGTGCAGAGGAAGAGGAAGAGGGTGTTGCAAAAGCTGCACATGACTTTTGGGGGTTCTGATGAGGACATTTATGCTTTTGGGTTGGACTGTGTTACGGATACAAAAATGTTCTTTCTTGCTTCGATGTACTTCTCTTTTCCCAAAGGGCTTGGGGTCTAGATAACTGTTTTGTGTAACGACCCGCCACGTCACTACTATATCACAAACTCTTAATCATGCCATTGTCGTGTTTTAAATGAAAACTCCTTTAATTTGATTATGAAATCAATAGTAAAATTTTCACGAGCATATAATGACCATCGTCATGAAATAAACACGTAAATAAGATCCGCATAAGACATCTCAAATAGATATATACAAAACATAATTTAATCGTAGGTACAATTAATTGTGTCTAAAATGTATAAGTTTTTCAAAATAAAACAAGAAGTTATACAACGATTATCAAAACACAAAACGTGGCCGGGTTCTGATCCATTGTCATCTCGACAACTCGACGGCTCCAACCCAAAAGAGGTCGTCTTCCCGGTTACGTACTGTTGTCTATCTGCTCACACAAACACAATTCGTGATCATCACAGGTACCAAACCACACAGTACAACAAAGCAAAGGTGAGTTTATTATATTAAACAACAAACCAATAGATAACATCAGTTAAGGAAGGCAATCCAAACATCACAAAGTCAGCATAATGTCCAAGCATTTCATCACGCAACCAACACGGGCAGTCATTCAACAACATTCCACAAGTCAACTTATAATGCCTAGCATGATGCATGCTCCTAACTCATCTCTTAGCATGCAATGTGGTACCATCCCGGTAATAGTCCATCCTTGTGGTCCTGATGATGCAGTAGCTTGTCAGGGTCATTTTGTCGTGCACAGGCTGCTCCCCCCAGTGGTGATCAGCCCTGAGGTGTCAGAAGGAGTTCCTAACAGACGTGGCCCCCCAGTAGCCCGGTACCTACAACCAATCATCATATTTCCATCATCCAAATGTCGTATGTCCCATGGGCACCATCAATGCATGACCCAGCCAGGAACAAATCCGTCCTGGATAGGTGAATTCGTCATGCACCCCCCATGTACATACACACCATAAAAAACACGGGCTGCCCCAACATGGACTCATCGATGCACTGAGCGTGGTCCTTGCAAGGGTAACCACCTGGTCCCGGCATCTCACGTGTCTATACATAGCCTATCACCACGACACCAACAATGTATGACCCAGCTAGGAGCAACCTGTCCTGGATAGGATACTCGTCATACACCCCTGTGGGTATCTATGTATATCCACCTGCATTGGATAACCATGGGCACCATCAATGCATGACCCAGTCAGGAACAACCCGTCTTGGATAGGATAACTCGTCATACACCCCCACGGTATCAATGCATACATCATCAACTCAAGCCATCACATAGGCTGACCTCAACTGGTATCAACATAATCACATACGTTCCTTATACGTCATTCATGAACACCACATAAATTAGTGAGCCGGTGTGAAGTATTAGGTGTTCGGGTTGACACCTAGATTTAATAGCTTTGAGGTAAGGATCCGAACAAGGTTGGACGAGGGCGGACAAGGTCGGTAAAGGTTGGTCAACGGGGTCCTTGGGTTTTATAATTACCAAGGACTGACTCAGCACTATGCAATCGATTACATAAGCACTGTAATCGATTATAATAGATAGTGTTTGCTTGGTACAGCGAGCAAGACTCATGCTTGTATTAATATCACAAACCTATACAAGGTTGTCCGAGCCGAGTAAGGGAAACCCGATAGCTTCTCAAAGAAAAGGTACAAGCTCTACCGAGTAAAGAAACCCGGTGACTCAAGAGAAAAGGATTGAACTTAGCAGTTCTAAAATGGATAGCCCATCCCGGGTGAGGAACCTGGTATCTCAAAGGAAAGGAAATGAGCTTAACAGCTTTAAAGAAACGACCCCGGATAAGGAACCCTGTCATTCTAGAAGGACACAAGCTCAACCGAGTAGAGGACCTGGTGGCTCTTTTCCCGAGAAAGCACGAGCTCATCCGAGTTAGGGAACATGATGGTTTTTACCTAAAATTATTCTAGATATTATATTTTTATTAGGATTAAATTTTTAAGAATCATTAAATAATTTTTTATTACTATTTTATTTTTACTGAACGGATCCTAGTATAAATTCTAAAACATATAAATTATAGAAGTTGTTAAACTGATATATATATATATATATATATATATATATATATATATATATATATAATACGTAGCCACAGTCCTTGTACAAGAGTCATTTTCAATGAAACATACAGATACTACAACACTTTCATCATTCATTTCCTAGAGACAATTCTTTATCTTTGTACCACCATCAGTCCAAGGCGTCAATGAAATTGACCACTATTGCCATCTATATAAAAAAAATGAAACAAATCTATTGAGAAATAAAATTTCTCAGTAGGCAAAACTAAACCACCAAAACACGTTAGTACGTTAGTAAATCATCATAAAATAATTATGCAAACTATATGAATGCATGAAATGAATTTTCCCAGGGTGCACATGGCTTTTACATATCGTACTGTATGTAACTACACCTTGTACTGGATGTAGATGCTGCGATCGTCTTACGCAAACATGCATGATTTATGCCATATATTTGCACCTGGACACTACATATCGTACTGTATGTAGTATCAGATTCTGTTTCACAATCTCGTACTGGACTTGGAAACATGAATCCACCTATCATCACATCAACATCTATACATAATAAAATCCATTAGCAAAATACATACCACCTTATGGAAAAATGTTGTTATCATAACATCATATGTACCACAAGTATGGTTAAACCACCATACCTTATTTAAATAAGATCATTACCACTTAGGCATGACCTTTGAATATCCTCAAGCTAGATAAAAAATCATGTTAGTAATCTAACTAATAAACCACAATATATATCTCAAATAATTTCTAATTCCTTTAAACCTTCACAAGAAAAGATTAAAACCTAGCATGAGAATCATTTGAATCACCTTGCTACTTCATCCTCAAATTTAATCACTCAAGCATTTGAATCATTTAACTACATACCATTCAACCTCTACTTCTAGAAATGAATTTAAAATAATTCCATAATAAAAATATACACAAACAGCTCAGATATCATCAAAATCACCTTCCAAGTTCATCAAATGGGTTTCCATACATCACAAATATTTTAGCCTATATATCATCACCTATCCTATGGTTAAAATCAACATTTTCTCATCATAAAATAACCTTAAAATGACATGAATTTCAAGTCTAAATGATAACCATAAATCTACCTAATTAAGAATATAAATTAATCCAAACAAATGCTTAACTAGAGATTGAAGCCTAGCCTACCTCAAATGGATTTGGATTTGAAATTGATTAAGTGGCTGTTTCTCTTGGAAATCCTCTAAGGAATGAAATCTTGAAAAGGAAAAGATGAAAGTGAAATGAAAAGAGATGGGAGGGAGAGATTCACGTGAGTTGTTGTAGAAATGGAGTCTTGAAAGTGACTTCCATTTAAGGCCCTCCTCCCTTTATATAGAGTTTGGAAAATAATAAAATATTTAAAGCCATAATTGCCTTTTCTAGCTAGTTATTCTCATCTAGTTCCATTATAACTTAGTTTCTTCTCATTCCATTACTGTAAAAGATAGGAACACTTCACACTTAACCAAGAGGGGGGGTGAATTCGTTAGGCTTGGTAAATTAAAAGTTCTTTTAACAAAATCAGAGTTTTCCTTAGGATCTTTATCACTTTTAAAGCCAAGAATACTTATTCAATCAAAAGCTCAGCTCAAGGTATGCAATTGCTCAAGGTTAAATTGATAAGTAAGACAGGACAATCAATATATTTATAGAATAAGCAAGCACGAATTTAAACACAAGACTCAAGAGATTTATACTGGTTCACTTCAAACACTATGAAGCTACATCCAGTTTTCTTCCATTCAACACTAGAATGGAGTTCCACTATTGCAATTTTCTGTCTTACAAGTAATTACAAAAATCTCTTTTTATCAACCCTAGACAAAGTTCAAAAACCTAAAATACTATTAGGTTCTTAGAGATTAACCCACTGATAATCCACTCAGCACACCCCTAGAGAAACCCTATCTCTAAATTACATGCAAGAACCTCAATTACAATAGAAATTCAATTACAACTTAAAAACAGAGTACACCTTCAAAGCTAAGGAAAGAAATCACCTGATGATCCATTGAATTATGATGCATGTGAATGAATAAATCATGTTTAAGAATCAATACAAGAATCAGAAAAGCACATTCCTTAAGCTTTGACAAGAACCTTCTTGCTTCAAGAAACAATCAATAACCCATATGTGTTTTTATGTAAGCAAGAACTCCCAGAACCCAGAAAACCCCAAGAAAGTATTTAGAATGCTTTATGTTAGCTCAGTATTCGAAATTGTCAAGTCACAAATCAAGCACAGTGTGGGTTCTATTTATAACAAACATTCTAACTGCCATTAATCAATTACACGCACCTAATAATCAATTATTTATCATATGTAATCGATTAAATAAATCATGTAATCGATTAATATGTTCTATAGACTTCTGGGTATTGGCAACGAACCAATTAATCGATTATTCCGTATCGTAATCGATTATCACAGTGGGCACTAGAAAAACTTGATGTCCAGATTGCAACTAAAAAGCACTGTGTAATCGATTACTGTTTTGTGTAATCGATTATGGCAGAGAGCTTCATGAATCAAGGATCAGCCAAATGAACTATGTAATCGATTACTGATTTTAGTAATCGATTATTGTATAACAAATAGTAAAGCAGTAGTGTATAATGTAATTAATGGACTCCAAAATTGGATCAAGTCCTATTTGCCCTGACCTTCCTTGCAATGGAACTCAATCTTCAATTGGAAGAAAACCAGAATGTGAAATGCTCTGTTTTAGGATAGCTTTTTAGGTTTTGTGATTTAAGAATTGGAATAATGGAAGAAGAATAGAAATGGATTAGGGATGACACCATGGAATAGGAATTCCAATAAGTCTTGCAAGAATCACCACAATAGCTCAGAAGCCATTGATAAGAAACAAGAAGTTCTTGACTAAGAACAAAGGGAGAAAACTCTCACCAACAATTCAGAAATTGTATTGATTCACCAAAGATGGAATATCCTTTTTACATGCAGTTTGGGACCTTATATAGGCCACGAATTATTAAGCTAATTAACCCTAAATGACATGTAAATGTAAGCTAAAATGAAGCCCAAACGTAGCTTGTAGGACAAGCTTTACATAAGTGACCTTTGGCTTCCAAAACTGTGCAGTAACTATCTGGAACTGATATAATCGATTACTTCGTTATGGTAATTGATTAAATTAGGCAAAACTGAAATAATCGATTATTTCGATGAAATAATCAATTACGGCAGAACGTCCAAGATTCCTGATTGCTTCTAAATAATTGATTATTCGACAAAATAATTGATTACAGCAGAAAGTCTATGATTCCTGATTGCTTCTAAACATATTGTAATTGATTACCAAACCAAAATAATCGATTAAAGCAATAACTACTTATTTACAAATGTTTTATTGAATTTCTCTTAACAAGTACTGGAATTTATTGAACTAAAGTGGACTTGAGACACCAAAATCTAGCTCTTGTCGTCCTTGATAAGGTTTGTAACTTCATGCTTGCCCAAGTTGGCTTGAATATGGTCTTGAAGTGCTTGAGTCCTAGCTCTTGTCATTGGTCCTATGAAGCTCACCAAAGGAAGTGCTTCAAGCTCCCCGTCTAGACCTTTGGCTTGACTTGGACCTCCATCATACCCTTCTTCTTGGAAAGAACTTGTCCTCAAGTTTGCCTCCTCATTTGTACCTACATCATACAAAGAAAGGTCACAAATATTGAAAGTATTACTCACACCATACTCACTAGGCAATTCAAGTTTGTAAGTATTGTTGTTGATTTTCTCTAGAATCTTGAAAGGTCCATCTCCTCTAGGTTGGAGCTTGGATTTCCTTTCATGAGGAAACCTATCCTTTCTTAAATGAAGCCACACTAAATCTCCTTCATTAAAGATCATTTGCTTCTTGTGTTTATTGGCTTGCTTTGCATATTGTTCCATCTTTCTCTCCACATTGGCCTTCACTTGTTCATGCAACTTCCTAATATAAGAAGCTTTAGACAAAGAATCACTATTAACCATAGAAGAAGTGTTAGGTAAAGGCAATAAATCAAGAGGAGTTAAAGGATTAAAGCCATAAACAATTTCAAAAGGAGATAAAGAAGTAGTCTTGTGAACTACTCTATTGTAAGCAAACTCAATGTGAGGTAGACACTCCTCCTAAGTTCTCAAATTCCCCTTGATGTAGCACCTAAGGAGTTGTCCCAATGTTTTATTTACCACTTCGGTTTGGCCATCCGTTTGTGGATGACAAGTTAATGAAAATAAGAGTTTTGTACCAAGCTTACCCCACAATGTTTTCCAAAAGTGGCTAAGGAACTTTGTGTCTCTATCACTCACTATGCTTCTTGGTAATCCATGTAGTCTCACCACTTCCTTGAAGAAAAGATTGGCCACTTCACAAGCATCATCACTTTTATGACAAGGAATGAAGTGTGCCATCCTTGAAAACCTATCAACAACAACAAAAATAGAATCCTTTCCCCTCTTGGATCTTGGAAGACCAAGTACAAAATCCATAGAAATGTCAACCCAAGGGGAGTTAGGAATAGGCAAAGGTGTATACAAACCATGAGGCATCAATTTAGATTTAGCTTGATGACAAGTAATGCATTGAGAAATAAGCGTATGCACATCATGCCTCATTTTTGGCCAAAAGAAATTTTCACATAAAATAGCCAAAGTTTTCTCCACACCAAAGTGCCCCATCAAATTATTCTCATGAGCTTCTTTAATGAAAAGTTCTCTCAAAGAGCTTTTAGGAACACACAATCTCTTTTCCTTGAATAAGAAACCATCATGTCTAAATTATCCTTGATGAGCCCCTTTCTCACACAAAGCAAAAATACTGGAGAAGTCATGATCACTTTCATACAATTCCTTAATGTGATTAAAGCCAAGCAATTTAGTTTCAAGCATAGAAATCAAGCAATGCCTTCTTGATAAAGCATCCGCTACAACATTTAATTTTCCTTGCTTGTGTTTAATTACATAAGGAAATTGCTCAATGAACTCAACCCACTTAGCATGTCTTTTGTTGAGTTTGCCTTGAGTTTTCAAATATTTAAGGGATTCATGATCACTATGTATCACAAATTCCTTAGGTAAAAGATAATGTTGCCAAGTTTGCAAGACTCTAACAAGTGCATACAATTCTTTATCATAAGTGGAATAGTTCAAACATGCACCTTTCAAATTTTCACTAAAATAAGCAATAGGATGTTTATCTTAAATTAAAACCCCCCCCCAATGCCTACATTAGATGCATCACATTCCAATTCAAAAGAAGCATTAAAATTAGGCAATGCAAGAATTGGTGCATGAGACAATTTATCTTTCAATGTTTGGAAAGCAATTTCATGCTCTTACTTCCCAGAGAAGCTCACGGTTTTCTTCATCAATTCATTCAAAAGAGAAGCAATGGTGCTAAAATCTTTAACAAATCTCCTATAAAAACTTGCCAAACCATGAAAACTTCTAACATCTTTCACACTTGTTGGAGTTGGCCACTCCATGATGGCTTTCACTTTCTCTTGATCCACTTGGACTCCTTGAGCACCTACTACAAAACCTAGAAATACAACTTGTGAAGTGCAAAAAGAACATTTATCAATTGCTCCATATAAGGTTTCCTTTCTAAGCACCTCCAAGACACTTTTAACATGCATTAAATGATCATTTAAATTGGCACTATAAACAAGAATATCATCAAAGTACACAACCACAAATTTGCCTATAAAGTGTCTAAGCACATGATTCATAAGTCTCATAAAAGTACTAGGTGCATTAGTTAAACCAAAAGGCATAACTAACCATTCATAAAGCCCAAATTTTGTTTTGAAAGCCATTTTCCATTCATCCCCTTCCCTCATCCTTATTTGATGATAACCACTCTTAAGATCAATTTTAGAGAAAATAGTAGCACCATGCAATTCATCTAAAAGATCATTAAGTCTAGGAATGGGATGCCTATACCTTATGGTAATGTTGTTGATTGCCCTACAATCCATACACATTCTCCAAGTTCCCTCCTTCTTAGGCACAAGAATAATAGGCATAGCACAAAGACTCATACTCTCACGGATCCACCCTTTTTCTAGTAGCTTTTCTACTTGTGCTTGTATCTCCTTTGCTTCCATTGGTGAAGTTTTGTAAGCTAGCCTATTAGGGAGTGCACAACCTGGAATTAAATCAATTTGATGTTCTATGCCTCTTAAAGGAGGCAAGCCATTAGGCACTTCCTTTGGAAAGACATCATGATAGTCCTCTAAAAGTGATTGCATAGCTTTGGGCAATTCTTCACCTTCCCTTTCAAGCTGCAAACAAAGAGAGTTAGGAAGCATATAATAAAGAGGTTGTTTGGCCAATAACACTCTCTTAACTTGCTTTTCACTCAAGAACAAACTCTCTTTAATCTCATGAATTTTTTTGTTATCATTTTCTTTTTCCTTTCTTTTTTTCTCACTAGTTTTTCTCTTTGGCACCTCACTTTTTTTCTCCTTTTTAGGTGCAGTAGTTTTTTTCAACTCCTCAATCCTCTTTTCTTTCATCTTTATTTGATCCTCACACACTTGTCTAGGAGTCAAAGGCCTCAAAATAATTTTCTTGCCTAGGTGCTCAAACTCAAAAGTGTTCTCCATGCCATTGTGTATCACTTTTCTATCATATTGCCATGGTCTACCAAGAAGGATATGACCAGCCTCCATTGGAACAATATCACAAAGAACATTATAATGATAAGCATTAATAGAAAAAGGAATGAGCACTTGAGAATTTACCACCACTTCTCCACTTTCACTAAGCCATTGTAGCTTGTATGGCTTTGGATGTTTTGTGATTGGCAAATGCAATTTCTCCACAAGTCTTGTGCTAGCAACATTGGTGCAGTTCCCACCATCAATGATAAGTGAACATACCTTGTCCTTTACCAAGCATCTTGTGTGAAAAATATTTTCTCTTTGAGTCTCCTCTTTTTCTAGGCAAAAGTTGCTCAACATTCTTCTTACCATCAAGAGATCACCCTCTTCGGCCTCCACAAGTGTAAGTTCTTTTTCTTCTTCACTTGAAGCACTCTTTGAGTCACTTGAAGACTCACTTCTTGTAAT
>CM023952.1:19883476-19899984 GCA_013407115.1 Glycine latifolia | reverse complement strand
GCCTGGCCACTTGTAGGATCAACGACTATCCCCACATACCAACACAAGACTTTTCAATGTGCTTTGTCCTCACTCACACACTTCCTGAGAAACTTCCCAGGAGGTCACCCATCCCAGAATTGCTCCAAGTCAAGCACGTTTAACTGTGGAGTTCTTAAGTTATGGGCTACCGAAAAGTAGATGCACCTTGTTGGTATAGGTAGTACCTATGAAATCCTTTAAGTTTTCCTCAACTGTACAGTCCCATACCTGCACAGCCTTTGGATCCCTCTCGTTTGGGTGTGTATTCGATTCATTCATGTACCCCTTCCGCTAGAAGCCTGCCAGGAGCCGCTCCTTGTCCGTGCCTCATTGCACCGGCGATCACTCCCCGCCCTCATCAGCGCCCGGGATGTTACATGCCCACCAGCTTCCACCTGGTTCGTCCTCGAACCACACCGTACTGGTAGAGAGGCCCTGCTCTGATACCACTTGTAACGCCTGGCCACTTGTAGGATCAACGACTATCCCCACATACCAACACAAGACTTTTCAATGTGCTTTGTCCTCACTCACACACTTCCTGAGAAACTTCCCAGGAGGTCACCCATCCCAGAATTGCTCCAAGTCAAGCACGCTTAACTGTGGAGTTCTTAAGTTATGGGCTACCGAAAAGTAGATGCACCTTGTTGGTATAGGTAGTACCTATTAAATCCTTTAAGTTATCCTCAACTGTACAGTCCCATACCTACACAGCCTTTGGATCCCTCTCGTTCGGGTGTGTATTCGATTCATTCATGTACCCCTTCCGCTGGAAGCCTGCTAGGAGCCGCTCCTTGTCCGTGCCTCATTGCACCGGTGATCACTCCCCGCCCTCGTCAGCGCCCGGGATGTTACACTTCTTACGTCTCCATCCTCAAGCAAAATCATAGTTCTTTTGTTAGGACATTGAGAAGCAATGTGTCCCTTGCCAAGACACTTAAAACACTTGATATTGCTTGATCTTCTTGGAGTTGGCTCCAATTCAGTTTTCAATTCTTTCATTTGTTTTGTCATAGCTTTCATCAACCTAGAGGTCTTAGGTGACAAAGCTTCTCCTCCACTTGAACTCATCCTTCAAAAGAAATGGTTAGCAAAACACAAGTATATATATAAGAATTTCTCACCACTCTCTAAGTGTTTACTCCCACTCTCGTGTTTGCACACTTTTAAGGCTTTTTCTATAATGTTCTCTCTTGCCTTTTTCCACTCTTTTCCTCTCTATAGTTCTTAAACAAAAACTTCTAATCCAATCAAGCCTCTTTACTATAGTGAAATATGAAATGATTCTAGACAAGGCTTAAGAGTCCAAAGAATAGAAAACTTCTAAGACAAAACTTTTGGAAATTTAAAGAGACAAGCAACAAAGCACAATTTAGAAAGGACTACTCAAATTGGAATTTAATGAGACAACTCAAGGAATACTATGGCTATACCAAACTGCACAAGGAGGATATGCCAATCAAATTCAATTGCTAGAAGCCAAATTTCATCAAATTTGCATGTTATACAAGTTCACTTGATTTTGTTGTTCAAAGGAAATTTTTGGAACTTGAAATTTGCTTCTAAATAGTGTTATACATCAGCTTCCAAAATTTCATGGTCTTGTAGGTGAGGATCCACATAAGCATCTCAGGAGTTCCATGTTGTCTGCAATACCATGGAGCCTCAAGGAGTGGATGAAGAACAAATAAAGTTGAGAGCTTTTCCTTTCTCACTTGAGGGAGGAGCCAAAGATTGGTTACTTGGTCTCACCCCTTCATCCATTGCAAGTTGGAATGACATGAAGAGGGTGTTTCTGGAAAAATTCTTTCCTTCAAAAAGAGCTACAACAATTAGAAAGGAAATATGTGGTATTAGACAAGCCAATAGGGAAAATTTGCATGAATATTGGGAGAGATTTAAGAGATTGTGTGCCAGTTGCCCCGACCATCAGATATTAGACCAACTTCTTCTTGTTTATTTCTATGAAGGTTTGTTACTTATGGATAAATGTTTGGTGGATGCAACAAGTGGTGGAGCTTTAGTTGATAAGACTCCTTGTGAAGCTAGAGAATTATTAGCAAATATGGCAGCCAATTCACAACAATTTGGTCCAAGAGCCAACAGTAGCGCCATGTACCAAGTCCGAGAGCAGCCTACTTCATCTCAATATCAGAATGTGCAAAAGGTAGCAACTCAACAGAATTCAGATAACCAAAGATTGGAAAATAGATTGGATGAATTGACTTCTTTAGTAAGGCAACTTGTTGTGACACAAAGTGTCCAACCTTCTGCTAAGGCATGTGGCATTTGTGCTGACTTTAACCATCCGACTAATGCTTGTCCTACCTTACAAGATAGTGGCTCATCTGATCCATCAGTTGGAGCAGTTGGTGTTTTTCCAGGTAAACCTCAATATCAGCAGAATTATAATCCTCCACAAGGTACTTACAATCCAGGTTGGAGAAATCATCCAAACATGAGGTGGAATCAGAATCCGACCCAGAATCAAAACAAACAAAACCCTCCTTATCAGTAGAGGTACAAACCTCCACATTACAAGCAGAATTATCAGTAGCAAAACCAGCAACAACAGTCTGCACCTATTCAGCAACCTACCCAGCAAGCCAGTAGCAGTGGACCTTCTTTGGAAGAATTAATCAAACAACTTGCTACCAATAACTTGCAATTTCAGTAAAGGATTGAGTCAACAATTCAGAACATGCAGACTCAGATTGTCCAACTTGCAACTTCTATGAGTTAGTTGCAACCTCAAGGAGCCAAAAACTCTCTACCTGCTCAATCTACTCCAAATCCAAAAGGTGATGTCAGTGAAATATCTTTGAGGTCTGGTAAGCAATTTGAATGGCTAGAGCAAGTTGTCAAGGAGAATAAACAAGCTGAGATTCATAGGTCTGAACCAATACCAGAGAGTGTGAATTCAGAAAAAGAGAAGTTGGATCTTGTGAAGGAGAAGGGAAAGAAGCCAGTAAATGATGATTCTGAAATTCCTATTCCTTTGCCTTTTCCCCAAAGAGCAATGCAATCCAAGTCAAAGAAGCAAGCAGAGAGAAGTCAAGAGAAGGAGATTCTTGACACTTTCAGGAAGGTTGAAATTAACATTCCTCTTCTAGATGCCATCAAGCAAATTCCCAAATATGACAAGTTTCTTAAGGAATTATGTACAAACAAGAGATGACTGAAGGGAAATGAAAGAGTTAGCTTCAGCCAGAATGTTTCTGCACTCATTCAGCCCATGCCTAACAAAAGCAAAGATCCAGGGACGTTTTCTATTCCTTGCATTATAGGAAATAAGAAAATTGATGATTGCATGCTAGACTTAGGAGCTTCTATTAATGTTATGCCTAAATTTGTCTATCAATCTCCAGGTCTAGGTCCTTTACATTCCACAGGTGTTGTTGTTCAGTTATCTAATAGGAGTAATATTCACCCTGCAGGTCTGATTGAGGATGTATTGTTGATTTTAAGGGAAGCTGCAAGAAGATTGAAGGATGAAGGCTTGATGTTTTAGCTTTTTACATGCCCAATCATTTGAAGGCATTTGTAATTTGTCTAAGTGGTTCAAGTGCATTACCTTGTGATCTGTCATTTGCATTTGCATTCTCATTATCATGCATACATGTTTTTGGTTAAAATCTCAAAGCAATCCAATGATTTCATAAGAAGTTAAGTTCTCATGGCTAAATATTTGTAAAATGAAAACTTACTGCTTTAACCGATTACACAAGAATTTTAATCGATTAAAGACATTCATAATATTTCTGGAAAAGCCTTGAAGAACAGTTTAATCAATTACTAGCTTCTTGTAATTGATTACATAGTGTTTTATGAAAATCATGCATAACTGGAATAATCGATTATCTTAGCTCGTTAGTCATGATGCATTTCTGGTATAATCGATTACCATTTTCAGTAATCGATTACACAGGCCATTTTTGTGTTTTGAGCTTTACTGGTTTAATAGATTACCAGTCTTATGTAATCGATTATTTCTTCATGCTTCACATTCATTAAAACTACTTTAATCAATTACGTTTCGGTTTAATCGATTATCTTGTTCATGAAAACATTTCCAGGAAGCTCAAGAACATATTAATCGATTATGTTATATTTTAATCAATTACATATGGTTAAATAATCGATTACCTTGTCATTTTAATCGATTATTGTCAGTTAAATCAGTTTTTTAAAAAGCTTTGCTTAGCTTATCTTTATAAATAGACTTATAGCGAATTGTTCTGAGCGAACTTGAGGATTTGTGTGAAATGATAGAAAGCTTTTTCCAGAGCCAAAAACAATGATTTGTTCTAAGAATGAAAATCCTCTAATGAGATCAAGAGAGTTGAGTCTTTGAGATGAGGTTTTAAAGAAAATAAGAGATTTCAAGAGTTTTGCTTCTGAGCTTTGATATGCATTCAACCTGACTGATTGGTAACATCATTCATTCATTCATTTGAAGGATCACAGGTTGTATCTCTTGAATCTTTCTTTCAAATTTTTTCTATGTATTAAAATTTCTGTTGGTGTATATCTCTGATTCTTTAAAGTTGTTTTCTAGAGTAGGGTTTTCTAGAGGTAAGAACAGAGTAGGGTTCTCTGGGTCTTGATCACTTGAAGTCTATAGGGTTTAGATTTCTGTTTCTTTGTCTAGAGTGGATAAAGGTGATCATTGTAAATTGCTTGTAAAGATTCTTTGATATAGTGAAAACTCTAACCTAGTGTGGGTTAGAAGTAACTAGATGTAGCCTTCAAGGTTGAGAGGTGAACCAGTATAAATTGCCTTGTCCCTTGCCTTAAATTATGTATGTTTCATTGCTTGTCTTTATGAAATCAAAATATTATCATCAAAGAAACTATTTTTGTCATTGCATGCATATCAAGTATTAATCTTGATTGAAGAAAGATTTTCTTAATTTCGCAATTTGTTTTTAGAAAACTTTTAAATATCAGTTTTGAACCAATTCACCCCCCCCCCTCTTGGTTTATTTGCAGTATATTCATTGTGTTTTCAATTGGTATCAAGAGCTGGTTCTTCAAAGTTATTCAAGATCACTTTCTTTTTAAAGAAAATGAATACTACTCAAATAACTTTTAGAGAGGGAGCTTTTTTCAATCGTCCACCAATGTTTGAGGGTGAGCATTTTAGTTTTTGGAAAAATCGTATGCAGATCTTTATTCAATCCAATGATTCCGGGGCATGGAATGCAATTGAAAAAGGTCCTTTGGTTCCTATGAAAACTATAGATAATAAATTGATTCCCAAAGAATGGGATGAAATGACAGATGCAAAAAAGAGGGTTGTGCAATATGACTTTAAAGCTAAAAACATAATTACATTTGTTTTGTCTTCTGATGAATTCTTTAGAACTGTGAGATGCAGAAGTGCAAAAGAAATGTGGGAAATGTTAGAGGTAACTCATGAAGGAACATATGAAGTAAGGAGATCAAGAAAGTATGCCTTGATTCATGAGTATGAGATGTTCAAGATGAGCAATACTAAAAACATATCACAGCTGCAAACAAGATTCACTCACATTGTCAATCATCTTCTTGGCCTTGGAAAGACCTTTGATGCTGAAGAATTAAACATCAAAATCTTGAAGTGTCTCATAAGACCATGGCAACCAAAAGTTACAGCTATCAAGGAGTCAAAAGATCTATCCAAAATATCCATGGCTGCACTGTTTGGTAAGCTACTTGAATATGAAATTGAAATGTCTCAACTAACCAATGCAGAAGATGCAGAAAAGAAACATAAGAGTATAGCTTTGAAAGCTGCACCATCTAAGGTTGAAATAGAATAAGATTCAAGTGAAGAAGATGAAGATGACAACATGAATCCAATTGTCAAAAAGTTTAGCAAATTCATGAGAAGGAAAAAAAAATAGAAAAGTGACAAAGTTCAACAATAACAACATCAAAAAGAATGACAGCAACACCTCCACCACTTTTACATGTTTTGAATATGGAAAACCTGGACACATCAAATCTGAATGTCCAATGTTCTTGAAGAAGCAACAAGGTGAGAGGAAGATAAACAAGGAAGGAAAGCCAAAGACAGCCTACATTGCATGGGAAGATAATGAATCAACAAGTTCTGGATCAAGCAGTAAGAATGAAGAAGAAGCAAATGTATGCTTCACTTCAACCTTAAGTGATGATGAAGGATTCTCTAGTGCTGAATCTGAGGTTAATTCAGAATATGATAATATTGTTGATGCTTTTCATGAAATGCATGATGAGGCTCAAAGGCTAGCAAAGGCAAATAATAAGCTGAAAGGAGATCTAAGATGACACATCACCAAACTTGCAGAAATGCAAAATGAACTTTGTAAGTTAAAAAAAGAGAATGAAAAATTTCTTCAAGTTACAAGGCTAATGGTTGTATATGTCCCTTTTCCTCTTCTAAGGCAGAAAAATGCAAATTGTTACAAGATGAGTTTGATGCTTTCAAAAGAAAACAAGGAGAAAAGTATATGTTACTACTTTCTGAAAATAACTATTTGGTTGATCTTTTGAAAAGACTTTATAGAGGAAAATGCAACTTGGCTGAAATGTTAAGTGTGCAAAAATATACTGGAGATACTTCTGGTTTGGGTTACAAACATGGTTCAAAATCAAGTGGAAAAACCAAATTTGTACCACCAAAACAGAAGAATCAAAGGAGCTTTTATAAATCAAATTCTTACTTTGAAAGATCACCAAGAACTATAACTTGTAACTATTGCATGAAGAAAGAACATACATCTTTTAAATGCTATGCTAGGAAATATTATGTGCCTAATGGAGAATGTGTTTGGGTGAAAAAAAAAGAAGAAAATATCTAACCTCTATGGACCCATCCTCAATTGGGTACCTTTCCTTGTTACTTGATTTGAATTTTGCAAGTATGTCTAAGAGCAAGATCATCACTATGGTATCTTGATAGTGGCTGCTCTAGGCACATGACATGTGATATTTCCATGCTTACTAAAAGATGGAGGATTTGTCACCTACGACGATAATAACAAAGGGAAGATAATTGGAGAAGGAAACATAGGAGACAGCCTCTAAACTATAACCAGAAATGTTTTGTATGTTGATGGCTTGAAACATAATCTCCTAAGCATAAGCCAACTATGTGACAAAGGGTTCAAAGTTTCTTTCAACAACAAATGTTGTTTGATTTGTGATAGTCAAAGTGGTGAGGTTCTCCATGTTGGTAAGAGAAAGGGTAACATTTATGTTCTATCCATTAACCATGCATTCATTCATAACATTAGCTGTCTTGTAAGTAAAATTAATGAAACATGGTTATGGCATAGAAGAGAAAGTCATATAAATATGCATCATATGAATAAGCTTGTGAAAAGAGATTTGGTCATAGGCTCTTGCCTAAGCTTAAGTTTGAGAAGGATAAAATATGTGAAGCTTGTCAAAGAGGGAAACAAACAAAGAATTCTTTTCAAAGTAAAAATGTTGTTTCTACTTCTAGACCTCTTGAGCTGCTTCATATTGATTTATTTGTTCCTTCAAGAACCATGAGCCTGGGAGGTGATTTCTATGGACTTGTTGTCATTGTAGATGATTACCCAAGATACATATGGACTTTATTCATAAGATCCAAGAGTGATGCATTCACAGCTTTTAGAAAATTAGGCAAGATAATTCAAAATAAAAAAGCTGCAATATTGTTTCAATTAGAAGCAATCATGGTGGAGAATTCCAAAATGAATACTTTGAAAATTTTTGTGAAGAATTTGGAATTAATCACAATTTTTTAGCTCCAAGAACACCCCAACAAAATGGTGTTGTGAAGAGGAAAAACAGATCACTTGAGGAAGGTGCAAGAACACTTCTAAATGAAACAAACTTGCCTAAGCACTTTTGGACAGATGCTGTAAGTACGGTTTGTTATACTTTGAATAGGATTCTCATAAGGCTTATTTTGAAGAAAACCCCTTATGAACTATACAAAGGAAGGAAACCAAACATATCTCATTTTAGAGCATTTGGGTGCAAGTGTTTTGTGTTAAACAATGGTAAAGATTATCTTGGCAAATTTGATTCTAAAGCTGATGAAGCAATTTTTCTTGGTTACTATTTGCAAAGTAAAGCTTATAGATTCTTTAATAAAAGAACATTGTGTGTTGAGCAATCTGTCCATGTCATATGTGATGAGTCTAACCCCTCTAAGGAGGATTTGGAGTGTGATGTTGATGCAGGACAAATGGAAGAATTTCTGCAACTTAATGATCTGAATAAGAAAGAAAAAGATAAACCAAATGATGTATTGGAACAATCAACTCCTTTACAAAAGCACAAGGATTAGAGGACAACTAAAGATCTTTCTCTTGACAATATAATAGGAGAAGTATCCAAGAGAGTTTCTACTATATCCTCTTTAAGAAATCTTTGTTGTACCATGGCTTTTGTTTCTCAGATTGAACCAAAAAGTATTGATCAAGCTTTGCTAGATGAACATTGGTTAATGGATATGCATGATGAGTTAAACCAATTTAAAAGAAATGAAGTTTGGGAGTTAGTCCCTAGACCATCAACTCATAAACCTATTGGCACATAGTGGGTTTTTCGAAACAAGCTAGATAAGAGTGGCATCATAGTAAGGAACAAGGCTAGATTGGTTGCTAAAGGATACAACCAAGAGGAAGGCATAGACTATGATGAAACTTATGCTCCAGTAGCTAGATTAGAAGCCATTAGATTGTTACTGGCATATGCATGTTTGATGAACTTCAAATTGTTTCAAATGGATGTCAAAAGTGCATTTTTAAATGGTTACATTGAAGAAGAAATATATGTAGACCAGTCTCCTGGATTTTTTGATCACAAACATCCTAACCATGTTTTCAAATTAAGAAAAGCTTCATATGGTTTCAAACAAGCATCAAGGTCTTGGTATGAAAGGTTAAGCAAATTTCTGCTTGAATAATCTTTCATAAGAGGACAAGTTGACAAAACTTTGTTCATCAAGAAAAGAGGAAATGATATCTTGTTGGTTCAAATCTATGTAAATGACTTTATATTTGGTTCAACTAATTAATCTATGTGCAGAGAATTTTCAGTAACAATGCAGAATGAATTTGAGATGTCAATGATGGGGGAGCTTACATTCCTTCTAGAACTACAAGTCAAGCAATTGAAGAATGGAACCTTCCTTAGTCAAGCCAAGTACTGTCTAGAGATGATCAAGAAGTTTGGAATGGAAAATTGCAAGGATGCTGCAACACCAATGACAACATCTACCTATCTTGATTCAGATGACAAAGGAAAAACTGTTGATGAGTCTAAATACATGGGAATGATTGGATCCTTGTTATACTTAACTGCTAGTAAACCTGATATTATGTTAAGTGTTTGCTTGTGTGCTAGATATCAAGCAAATCCCAAAGAATCCCATCTAACTGCAGTAATGAGGATCCTCAAATATCTCAAGTCTACACCAAGAGTAGGACTTTAGTATCCCAAAGGTACATCTATCAGCTTGATTGGATATTCTGATTCTGAATTTGTAGGGTGCAAATTGGATAGAAAGAGTACAGTGGAACATGCCACTTTTAGGAAGCTCTTTGATCTCTTGGCATTGCAAGAAGCAATCATGTGTTGCCTTATCCATTGCTGAAGCTGAATATATTTCTACTGGAAGCTATTGTGCACAAAGTCTTTGGTTGAAGCAACAAGTTCAAGACATTGGTGCTGATATACATGAGATACCATTGCTGTGTGATAATACTAGTGCAATCAACATATCCAAAAATCCTATTATGCACTCAAGGACCAAACAAATTGAGATCAGGCATCATTTCATCAGAGATCATATCCAAAAGGGTAACATTAAAATTGAGTTTGTTGAAACCAACTATCAATTAGCTGATATTTTCACTAAACCTTTGGATAGAGATAGATTCTACACACTTAGAAACATGCTAGGAATTTTAGATGAATCTAATGTGTGTTAGCATGATGTTTATATGCTCATCTACATGAAATTGCTTGATTTATTGGCCATTCATCTCAAGTTATACAAATTCAAAATTTCCTGCATAATCACTATTCATACTGATAATTTCATTGTAATAATCGATTAAGGCACGCATTAATCGATTAAATGAACTTGAAAAGCTTTTAAGAATGAAGTTTGTACTTATGTAATCGATTACATTAGCAGGATAATCGATTATTCTTCATAAGAAAATGTTTCCAGAAAATGAATGTCACTGGAATAATCGATTATTCCATCGAATTAATCGATTACACAAGCTTAAAATTCTTTTACAAAATTTTAATTCACTGGAATAATCGATTACGGTGAATGGTAATCGATTACATTGTATGAAAATTGTTTGAAAGCTCGAATCTTCACTGGAATAATCGATTACTCTTCGAGATAATCGATTACAGCCTTTGCAGGATCTGATTTTGCTTACGAATTTATTGATTACTGATAAGTGCCATATCTTAGTAAAAATAGGACTACAATGAAGGAACTTATCTTTGGCTTTCACTAAATTATCTATGAAATTGCCCTAAAACCTAGTTAGTTTGTAATTAGTACATTTGATGAATGTTGTTTTCATATTTTGGAAGATTTATCCAATCATATTTTACATTTTGATAGGTTCGAGGAATTTCGAAGCTTACGAACAAGCAAAGCAAGCAAGAAGGGCTTAAAAGATCAAACCTGGGAGGTGTTACAAGCAAACAGGCCTACAATTCGTCCAAGCCCAAAAGGATTCTTCAGCACTAAGCAATTAACTCGCCCAGGCGAGCTCCTCTAGTTCATTTGGCTCGCCCAGGCGAGCTGCAAGTTCCAAGAAGATAAAGTTAAGCTCGCCCAAGCAAGCAAACACAGGAAAAATCACTCGCCTGGGCGTTTGAAGCTAGTAGGAGGGAGATTTCTATAAATAGCCAACGAATTTTTGAAGCCAAGCATCCATTTTCTTCATTCCTTGCTTCTTAGCTGGTTCCTTAGTTAAGTAGGTTAAATATTAGTAGTAGGGAGGTTAGGAAAATGAGAGAAGTGAGGATTAGTGTGGAGATTCTGCCGGAAAGAAGCGGTGATGGTTCATTTCATCAATTCTTCTCTTGAGGAGGTTCTTTCCATGCTTGGCTAGCTTCTCTAAGGATTGGATGTAATCTTCTTATCCCTACGTATCTCTTTTAATATTTATTTATGCATGAATCTTCTACTCTTTGTGGGTAATTTCATTCTATGCTTATGCTTGATTCTACTTGATCACTAAAATCCTAAGCTTGACTGGAAAGTGCCCTTAGAGTTTGAACTGAATAATATTACTCATTACATTAAGTTGCTAGGAATAGGGCATAACGTTTTGATTACATAAAGTACGCGATTATGAATTTAATGTTGGGGTATTTACTTCATATGCGAGGGATCGATATTCGGTAGATATTCTTAGAACTCGAATGCGAGGGATCGATTCAGGGTAAAATAGTGTGCATCAATAAAGATAGAAATTGATTTATGCATGGTAAAACTTAATTGAATACTAAGGGTAAGAATTATGAAACCCAATCCGACTTTCTCATAAAAATATTTCAATTTACTAAGTTTCATAATTTTCCGTACTTTCTTAAACAAATGAAATTTCGCTCATCCTACTTGTACATAACTATTGAACTGTTAAATTTTATTTGAAGTAACTGAGTAGCTCAAGTCCCTGTGGAGATGATCTTATAAAATTTGTAACTTAAAATGACAAATTGGTGCACTTGCCGAGATTCCGTATCAATTACATAAGCATATAATCGATTATTCATGGAGTTACTGCAGAATCTACAAGATTTTTCTTGGAAATTGTAACTGCCCAACTGCCACCAAATTCAAATTTTGAATCTTCTGTGCTTTAAAATTAGTGGGTTAATTCAAAATAACTATTCCTCATTTCAAATTTCAATTTTGGAGACCAAAATCATCTATAAATACTGTCTATGTTGAAGGAAATAAATACACCATTCTCTTCTTCAACCTTAAGCTTTGCTGTGTTTTTTCTTCTTCTGAGTCTAGTTACTCTGTCCAGATAGTCTTTCCTCACATATTCATTATGTCTGCTCCTAAAAGAACCAAAACCTCTAAGAGAAAGAGTGTTGAAACATCTAACCCAGTAATGAATAGGTTAGATCATTGGTTTCCTAGTGAGAGAGAAAATGAACTACCTGCAGTTTAATGTCACTAAACTGATATGTCCACCTAAATATCTTGACCTTGCCTGGTTCACTAATGAAGGGTTTGAAGAAAACCAGGGTTTGAAGAAATTTGTTGAGATGAAGGGTACTTTCTACCTTGAGTTAGTGAAGGTGTTTACACCTGTTCTAAATTTTCCATGGATGAGACTATCTTGTCTCAAGTAAATGGAGTAGCCATGGAAATCACTCCTGAAGTTTGGCAAGAGGTGGCTGGCATTTCCTTTGAAGGAGAAAGGAAATTTAAGGAGGAGGCTGAAGGGTATAATAGAGTGAAGACCTATAGAGGGATGCTTCTTGACCCTCAAATGAGGCTGAAGCTGAGGCTTAGCACGGGTCCTATGACTCATGAAGATAGACTTCTTCATTATATCATCACCTATATCTTGACTCCTAGGTCCACTAATCATGCACAAGCTACAGATGATGATATTCAGATTGTGTATGGTATGAAGAATGATATTCAGATGAACTGGATCCTCATCATTGAGGAGATTATGCTTAAAGCCAAAAGATTAATGAATTATCCATTTCCATATGCTGTGTTGGTTTCCAGATTTATTGATTATTTCAAGATAGATGTCACTAATGAGGTTGTTGATCACACAAATTCCAGCAATAGCCTCATTAAGGAGAAACATCTTACTAAGTTTGGAATGGTTAAGACCCCTTATGGATGGCAGATGGCTAGGCAACAAATTCCTCCTGCTGGTGCTGAAGAGGAAGCTGATACAGAAGATGGAGAAGAGGTTGAAGGCTCTACTCAACCATCCTATAGTCCTTTTGAATCTCTTATGATTTAAAAGATGGATGCTTTATTGTCCCTTCATCATAAGCACAGAGCTGAGACAAATTCATCTATGGAAGAGATGAAATCTAGGTTGGAAAACATAGAGGCTAGGCTTGTACTTGATGACTTTGATAAATTAGGTTAGGTTGCTTGTGTTTTTCTCTCTAGTTGCTGCTTCATTATGCTCTTGCTGTCTTCTGTCAATCATTGCTAATTTTATTATGATTTGTTTACTATTTTTACTGATTTTTCATTTGATTAATGTACTGCTTGCACTTCCACTAATACAAGTATTTTCTTATCCCTTCTATTACTCTCCTCGTTAATACTATAATCATTTTTTGTCTTTGATAAGCCAAATAGGGGGAGAAATAATTGTAATAATTTTAGGGGGGGAAAGTATTGAAATAATTAAATGTTACATGTATGGCATGTATGCTTTTAATTTTGTAAGATCTACCCAAGTCAGGGGGAGCATATTTTTTTAAGGAATGACTTATGCTTATGCTTTTTCTTGCAAAAAGCTAACTTAGATTTTAGGAATCATTCATCTCTCTAAAGCAATTAAAAGATTAGACAAATGGACAATTGATTTGGCATCCTCAAAGCCAAAAAGGGGGAGATTGTTGATTTTAAGGGAAGCTGCAAGAAGATTAAAGCAAGGATGAAGGCTTGATCTTTTAGCTTTTTACATGCCCAATCATTTGAAGGCATTTGTAATTTGTCTAAGTGGTTCAAGTGCATTGCCTTGTGATCTTTTTCATTTGCATTTGCATTCTCATTATCATGTGATGGAGTGCCTTTAGTTAAATATTTTTCTATCATTCTTAGCTTATTTGACTTCTCTTGGACTTTTATTTTTCCATTCTAATTCAGTTTTTGTCTTAGACAAGTTAGTGGGCTTAATTGCTAATTGTTGCGTATTTTTGGATTTTAAGCTCACTTGACGTATCTGGCTTGTATAGGACCTACAGAGCTCTACGGAACTCCGAATGGAGCATTCTAGGAGTCCCTGGAAAGATAACAAAAAGATCTACAAGTTTTCTAGAAATAGCCCGAGGCCAATTCTGTCATTTGGAGGGTCATTTTAAGCTTCGAAATCGGAACCTCTGCACTTGTAATTTTGGGCTGCGAATTTGATTTTATGGTTGTAAATAGCAAATAACTAGAATTGTTGGGTTTGTTTATGGTCCATTTTAAACTCCAGACCTTGTCACTACATATTAGTGACTTTAGTGAAACAGCACTTTACATTTTGCACAAACAAGTTTATTATTTCTTTTCTTTAGTTTTTAGAATCAAAAGCTTGTTCTTCATTTTCTCTCATTTGTTCTTCATTGTTCTTCATCTTCTTCATTTTCATTTTGCTATTCTTCCATTTTTTCTGCACTTAATTCATGGGGCTTTCCTTGGTGATCATCATGGAAGGCTAAATAATCACTCAATCCAAGGATCCAATCCAAGCAAGAGGAGAATTTGAGTTCTGGTTTAGTATTTCGAATTCTGTGTGAATGTTCACTTTCTTCTTCAATTGCTATTCTGTTTTCATGATTATGAATGCGTTTAGAATTGAAAGCGGATTAGGTTATGGATTCATTGCCTAATTTCGAATATAAATCACAGATTAATTGGATGATATTTCAATTAGGGTTTGTGGTTTCAATTAATTTAGGAGTAGAATCGATTGAACTGCTTCTATTGAGATTGAATGAATGTTCATGATAGAATCAACTTATGAGAATGATGATGATTCGAATAGCTTGGGTTGGTGAATTGGATTGATGTTTTCTAATCTGTTTTACTTTACTCTTTGATAATGTTGTTAATTTCTGCATTGTTCTTTAATTTTAGTTTGTGTTCTTGCATGTTTTACTTTGCGCATACAAACTGTTTGACAAAATTCCCCCTTATTATTACCAATGATTTGAAGCTAGAACCATATTGATCGTGTCTCTCAGTCGACCCAGGTTAACCCTGTGCTGCAGAATTAGCTTAGTTAAATTGTTTTGAAGCCACATGACAAACGCATATCATCATGCACACATGTTTTTGGTTAAAATCTCAAAGCAATCCAATGATTTCATAAGAAGTTAAGTTCTCATGGCTAAATATTTGTACAATGAAAACTTACTACTTTAATCGATTACATAAACATTTTAATCGATTAAAGACATTCATACTATTTCTGGAAAAGCCTTGAAGATCAGTTTAATCGATTACTAGCTTCTTATAATCGATTACATAGTGTTTTATGAAAATTATGTATCACTGGAATAATCGATTATCTTAGCTTGTTTAGTCATGATGCATTTCTGGTATAATCGATTACCATTTTCAGTAATCCATTACACAGGCCATTTTTGTGTTTTCAGCTTTACTGGTTTAATCGATTACCAACCTTATATAATCGATTATTTCTTCATGCTTCACATTCATTAAAACTGCTTTAATCAATTACGTTTCGGTTTAATTGATTATCTTGTTCATGAAAACATTTTCAGGAAGCTCAAGAACATATTAATCAATTATGTTATATTTTAATCGATGACATATGGTTAAATAATTGATTACCTTGTCGTTTTAATTGATTATTGTTAGTTAAATCAGTTTTTTAAAAAAGTTTGCTTAACTTGTCTTTATAAATAGACTTAGAGCGAATTGTTCTGAGCAAACTTGAGCATTTTTGTGAATCACTAAAAAGATAGAAAGCTTTTTTCAGAGCCAAAAACACTGATTTGTTCTAAGAGTGAAAATTCTCTCATGAGATCAAGAGAGTTGAGTCTTTGAGATGAGGTTTTAAAGAAAATAAGAGATTTCAAGAGTTTTGTTTCTGAGCTTTGATTTGCATTCAACCTGACTGATTGGTAATATCATTCATTTATTTATTCATTCATTCATTTGAAGGATCACAGGTTGTATCTCTTGAATCTTTCTTTAGAATTTTTCTGTGTATTAAAATTTCTGTTGGTGTATATCTTTGATACTTTAAAGTTGTTTTCTAGAGTAGGGTTCTCTAGAGGTAAGAACAGAGTAGGGTTCTCTAGGTCTTGATCACTTGAAGTCTATAGGGTTTAGATTTTTGTTTCTTTGTCTAGTGTGGATAAAGGTCATCATTGTAAACTCCTTGTAAAGATTCTTTGATACAGTGAAAACTCTAACCTTGTGTGGGTTGGAAGTAACTGGATGTAGCCTCCAAGGTTGAGAGGTGAACCAATATAAATTGCCTTGTCTCTTGTCTTAAATTCTGTATGTTTCATTGCTTGTCTTTGTGAAATCAAAATATTATCATCAAAGAAACTATTTCTGTCATTGCATGCATATCAAGGATTGATCTTGATTGAAGAAAGATTTCTGGATTTTCAAAAGGTGAACAAGTGATACGATCCAAGATTTTAATTCCGCAATTTGTGTTTAGAAAACTTTCAAATATCAGTTTTGAACCAATTTGTAACGCCTCTCTTTACCCTCTCGTGCTTTGGTTTATTTTAGATCA
>CM023952.1:19797600-19843476 GCA_013407115.1 Glycine latifolia | reverse complement strand
AATCAAATATCAAAATTCTTCTTCTTGAGATTCTTCAATCACTTGAATCTAACACAACGTTGGTGTTGCCTCTGATTGCAACCATTATTAATGTGTTGTGGTCGAAGGGAAAGTTCCTTTGACCCACGGTGGGCGCCAAATGTTCTTATCAGATTTGCCAGAACCTTGTTATGGTGGTGCTCCTCCATAAGCTCCTTCCATTACGGAGGTGGGGTGTACCTGCAAAGACACTCCAACTCTCAAGTTAGAGGCATAGAAGTAAAAAATAGGTTAGAATAGAAGTTGGTTACCTAAACTCCAAGTGACCCATTTTATAGAGGTGGAATTAAGCCTACATGCTTAATTTCCCAAAATTAGATTTCGTAAGTAAGATAATATGTAATCTTATCTTATCTTATGTGGTAAATTCGTTTTGAATTTATAGGTAATCTTTACCTTTCTGTTGTATAAATAAGTAAAGATATAATTTTTCTCTTTCCTAATTTATTTCATACGAGAACCTTTGAATGAACTAGGTGATCTACTCTGTCGATCACCGAATTCGGAGACTAGCCAAGTTTGAGTAGTAAAATTTCATTTTGATAGATTTATATCATAAAATTAATAAATAAATAAAAATATAAAAGTATGATATTTTTAAATTTACTTTCCAAATAATTATTTTAAATAGTAAAAGAAATACCAATAAAAAAGTAAATAACCACTTTGGTCCTTGTAATTTACATTTGGTGACAATTTGGTTCCTGAGTTCAATAAATAAAAATATTAACATTTTACATTTATGAGAATGGATAATTTATAGAAATATTTATTTAAAACTTGTACTAAATATAAAAGTATGATATTTTTAAATTTACTTTCCAAATAATTATTTTAAATGGTAAAAGAAATACCAGTAAAAAAGTAAATAACCACTTTGGTTCTTGTAATTTACATTTGGTGACAATTTGGTTCCTACGTTCCTCTATTTTGGAAATGATTAATTTAGTCCATAAAAATATAAATATTGTGACAAATTAGTTCAATTGTCAAGTATTCATTGTTTCTGTTAATATTGAGTGCATATGTGACATGTCATTGCTAACGCGGTAGACTTGCAAGGTTCAGTTGGAGGTGGTCTAAATACATGTAAGGTTAGAATGTCTCTTATGCACGTAGATTCGACATGTCACATATGCACTCAACATTGACAAATATAATAAATTATTAACGATTTTATTAATTTATCATAACATTTGCATTTTTATAAACTAAATTTTTCATTTCTAATTTATAGGAAATCAAATTATCAGCAAAATTCAGTACCAAAGTCTATATTTACCCCATAAAAAAATACCAAAACCCTAGTTTTTAAGGTAAAAAAGTATAAATTTGTGCAGATTACAATTAATACTAACGGTCCAAAGAGGAGAGAAAACGGGTAAAGGGTAAGAGCTGACTGCCGAGTCATCCAATCAAGTGTGGTGTACGAAAGAGCAGTCTCAGAAGAACAACACGGCGTTAACAAAACCGTGAAATTGGATTAGAATAGAAGCAACGGCGATGCAGGTCCAGTAGCAACGGCGAGAAGTTGTGGCAAAACCCGACAACCCACCTGGAAGAGAGAGAAAGAGCCTACTAGTCAATAGCAGTCAAAGAAACATATACCCCGACACACAACACCTAGCTTTCTTCCTTTAATTCTTTCACAACACAAGCCCAACGCATTCTCTCCATCAAATACTAATCAATCAAATAGCCAGCGAGAAAATGAAAATTCGTGGTGGAATGATCATAGACTGAGGAGAAAAGTTGTCGTTGTGCAGTGCAGTGTCATGGAAGAGGATGAAGAGACGCAGCAACGAGTCATTGACTTGTCCCTCTCCACCGAGTCACGTACTTCCACTCCTTCTGATGGAGCGCCACCCAACTCGGAAACCCTAGTTCTCCGCTCTTCGCTTCCGCATGACCTGGCCACTCGTACGCTGTGTTTCAATCACTGTTTTTTCTTCCCTCTCTCTTATTTTAATGAAAGTAGTGAATAATGAATAATAGTGTGTGGTTGATGCCGCAGTTATGCAGGGCAGCTTCACCGCACATAAAGGTGGAAAAGCTGAGAGTAAGGTTGGAGCATTTTTTTTTTTGTGTTAAATTATTATGATTAGACTAAAAATTTGTACTTTCGGTAAAATTGGTATTAGTTTCTGAATTTTAACTTTGATCAATTTGGTCTTATTAGAACAACACTGGTTTCCGTCCCTCATCCCTCACTTTTTCACTGTAACAAGTGACAAAAACCACTATTTTTTTTGTAAAGTACAAAGATCAAATTGAAATTGGGGAACTAAAACCAATTAAGGAACTAAAATCAAGTTTTACCTAAAGTACAACACTGAAAACATATTTTATCCTTATTATTATTAAATTTTGAGTCATGAATTTTGAAGTTTGTTTTGCTGTTTGATTCTTTTGAATTATGTTCTGGTTGGTCTCTGGTGCATTATGTAGGGATCATTAGCCGATGTTGGTGCTTCTTGTTGTTAGTTGCTGAAGATTAATTAAGTGCTTATTAAACAAGTGTTTGTCATGTACTATGTATAAGATATGTTTCTATGATTGAATATGAAATAAAGTTCAATTGTTTTCTTATAAGCTTAAAACTGTATTTACAAAAGGAGTCTATTGAAATAAGCTGAAAACATCTTATGGATATATCATAAATGATTTTTATTAGCTCTCCCAAACAAATGCTCACGTCATAAGATAAGTCCTAATAAGCTGTAAATAAGTTATTTAAACTGGGTTTTTGTGCCACTGTTTTTAAGAACTTGGCTTTTCGCGAGGATGTGCAATCTGAAACTCATTAGCTGCTTGAAGGTTATATGCCTTCTTGGGCCTTTAAAATCATTTGTAGAGGCTTAGAATCTTGGGATTACATGAAACATAAAAAGAAAATGAGAAGTAAACTCCAGATCCTAACTATAGGATTCCAAGATAAACTATTATGTACCCCATTGCCCAGAGGCTCCTCGCTATGCGAAGGTAAGGGGGAGGGATATTGTAAGCAACCTTACCCTTGCATATGTAAAGAGGCTGTTTCTGGATTTGAACCCATGACTAACAAGTCGCCAATGCACAACTTTACCACTGTGTCTGGGCTCGCAGGATTATTCCAAGACAGTAAAAAAAAGAAAAAAAAAAACTACGTACCCCATTGCCTAGAGGCTCCTCGCTATACGAAAGTAAAGGGAGATATATTGTACGCAGTCTTACCGTTGCATATACAAAGAGCCTGTTTCTGGATTCGAACCCATGATCAACAACAGGGCTCACCCTCTATTCCAAGATAGTAAAAATTAATTTAAATTTAATCAAGCCCCCGTGAATCTAGCTACAAAATGCATGTTCTTCCATGAATAAGTGGACGGGAGTTTGATACTTTGATTCATGCTTTCCCTTTGTAATTAATTTAAATTCTAGTACAACAAGTTATCCATTTTTCTAGCCCTAGAGGGGGATCACAAGAAGGGGCATGCTAGAGATATGAACCATTCATTAGTTTTCACCTAAGAGTTTTTAGGGCTTAATTAGTCTTTGAAAACTCCTGATTTCGCAGTTTGGCTTCTAATCTTGATCAGCCAATTCTGGAGTTTGTATGGTTTTATGAACAATGTATATCTAAAAGTGCAACGCAAGAAACTTTCTTAAATTCATAGTAACATCTCCTAGGCTGGAACTCAAGTTGCATTTATTAATTAGTAATTTGATTGCTTTCTTTATGAACCACACCCAACATGACATAATGCAATATTTTTGTATTCAAATTAAGCATAAGATTCCATTAATTTGGTTTCATTAAATGAAATGCATCATTTTATGCTCAGGGGTCAGCTCAGCTTCCCGACGAGGAAACTATTGAAAAAGATGCAGTTGAGGCACCTCAAAAACAGACAGAAAATCAACTTCAGTCTGTTTGTTCAACTTCATTATCAGGACTATCACCAACTTCTGTTTCACATTCTTTATCATCTGCCCTTAGTCCAACTGTACCACCACAGAGACCGTCTCCTCCTAAGGCTAATAGTGTACAAGTGCCGAAAGTAGACAAAGGAACACCTTCTGATGGTACGACCTTATCTTCTGTTTCTGCTGTAAGGGCATCTGCATCTGATGGATACAACTGGCGGAAGTATGGCCAGAAGCAAGTGAAGAGTCCTATGGGTTCTCGAAGCTATTACAGGTGTACCCATTCAAATTGTTGTGCTAAGAAGATTAAATTTTGTGACCATTCAGGACATGTGATAGAGATTGTTTATAAAAGTCAACATAGTCATGATCCTCCACATAAAATTGATACCACCGACGAAAGTAAGCTCCTGTCTTCCAGTGAACCTAAAGAAGAAAGCATTGTTCCAAAGCAGTCTACCAAAGTTCTGAATAATTCTGATCCATCATCTCCTCCAAAAGAACCTTTGCAAGAAGCACATTGCAATGGTGATAAGAATCTAGAAAACTCATCTAATGTTGAGAATGGTAAAATTATTTTGAAGGAAAAGCATTTTAATGACCCAGAGCCAAAAAGAAGGCAAGTTGCATGTGAATTCATTTTCTTCAAAGGAAAATAATTTAAAGATTAAGTACTTTTTCTTCTAATTGTGGCTGGATCTAATGGTCTAATGCTCTTCTCCTTAATATGATAACTAGATTGAACAATGGTGATTTGGATTCAGCAGTAAAACCTGGCAAGAAACCAAAGTTTGTTGTACATGCGACAGAGGATGTGGGGATATCAGGTGATGGATACCGGTGGCGCAAGTATGGACAAAAGTTAGTGAAGGGAAATCCACATTTCAGGTGCATGGCTATATTTTGCTTGCTTTCTTTTCATATTTAAAATAAAACCTGAATTTATAATTCCTTTCTTTTGTGGAAGACCTAGCTTCAATGTTGAATTTTATAAATTAATTTCCTGTTTGATTTGGTTGTAAATCTTAACCTAAAGGATGACTACGTGGTTTATTTTATTTGGTGATAAGGATCAAGGCACTAGTACACTGAGTGTCAAATCCATTAAAGATACTGTTTTAGAAAAATGTTGGAAAGTTGCCTTAATTGCAGTCGCCCCTAACCTTCTTTATTTGCAGCCTTTTTGGGGGCTGTGTTATTTGCTTGGTATTTAGTCACACATCAACCAAGCCGGTTTTGTGGGATTGAGTTAGGCCCTAAGCCCAAGTTCTAAGTCAAAATTTTGTATGCGCTTTTATTTATGTATGACATTGTTTTGGTTACTCATGCAATGGAATGCTTCTTAATGCTTGTGAGTATTTTATTTTAAATCAAATCTTGCATGTCCCCTTTTAATATTCTATGAAATACTGCATCCTTTATGGAAATGTGTCCCCATAAAAGTTAGACTAATTGGATTTCAAGAGAATGCAGATGGACATTACTGTAAATACATACCTTCTGTTATTCTTGGCACTCAGCTTTACAATGGTATTTTTATAAAAGCAGGTAGAATTTTTTTTTTCTCCTGACACCACTTATGCTGGGATTTGTTTTTCAACATTCTCTTGGTAAGACTCTCTTTTAACTTTAGTTGTCTACTATAAAACCCTCGACAAATGTATGCACAGCCAAATTTGGTAAAGCTAAGAAACATTAAGCAGCTTCTCATTCATGGTACTCTTTGAGAAGGATATGAATCTCCTTGCAAAGTTGTATTTCAGAAGATAAGCAAACAAGCCCTTATGACATTGTAAAATCTTTTTTTTTATTTTATTTTATCGGCAAGTGTTGGTTTTTTTTTTGTTAGCAAGGGGGATTGAACCCACAACCTTTCCCCCCTTCCCTTCTCCCTTAACCACTTATGACATTGTAAAATCAATTCTCAACATATTAAAATTAGTCAACCATACATTTTTCTTTAGCAGCCACTCACAATTACCTGGTTACATTTGGGTATTGACACTATTATCACAACCAGAAGGTCAAACAACAATTATGTTATCAAATTTAGGTGGATTTTATCCAACAAGAAGGTTTTAATGATTTGATGGAGTCCATATATTATCCAAATCCAAATGTGCAATAGAGCCAGATCTTCAGCCCCCTGAAATAAACTTAAAATACAAGCTGGATATTGCGCAAATACCGAAATATTTTTAGCTCTGAAGAATATTGTAATAACCACATTACCATTATTGAAATGTTATTAACAGCTGCAGTGAAAAATTGGCTTGATATGCTAATAGAACTGGACAGAAAAGAGATATATATATATATATAGAGAGAGAGAGAGAGAGAAACTGAATCTGTTTTGGGAGCTTCCAACTCCTAAATTGATACAAGTGATTTCAATGATCACTAACCTCCACAATAGTTCTGAATCCCCTCCCCCAATCTACAAACCAACTATTTAACTGCCTCTAATCAATAGTTAGTTATAACTAACTAACAGTTAGTTATGCTAAGTGTCAATTGCTAAATGAACCCTCCTAGCATACACTTGTCCCCACCTCCTACCTCTATCAATACCCCGGCCCCCGCCCGCTTTTCAAGATCCAATTGAGGAAAAGCAGCCTTCATGTCTTCAACCAATTTTCATGGTGTGGTAAACCCTGCCACTTGATGAGGTCTTCCATCTTCTGAAGTCCTAGTCTGCAGAATCCTCTCTGGCTGAACTTGGAGTTCCTAATTCTCATTTGAGGAGAACAAGTAGACTTAATAGCCTTCTTGAGCAGTGATACATGAAACATTGGATGTATCCTACTCCCTTCTGGCAAGTCTAATTAATAGGCAACTTCTATTTTCTGCAGTACCTTATAGGGTCCATAAAATCGAGGGCTCAACTACTCATTTGGCTTCTTGGCTAAATATTTCGTTCTATAAGGTTGTAATTTCAGAAAAACCTAATCATCAACCTGCAAAGTCAAATCTCTCCTATGCTTATTTGCATATCTTCTCATCTGATCCTGGGCCTTTAGCAAATTGCTCCTCAAATCCTGCAGCAATTCATCTCTATCCTTGCACAGCTGATTCACTTCCTCTAATCTGGAAGGGATATCAATTCCCTTAATCAGCAAATGTGGATCCTGTCCATACAAGTTAAAAGGAGACATTTTAGCTGAAATTTTGTAGTTGGTATTAAACCAAAATTCAGCCCAAGATAAGTGGTTGGGCTACTGCCTTGGTTTGGTAGGCAGTACTCGTTTTTAATTGAGTACCCGCTCTTCTGAATAGTTCCTTCCAAAAGAGACTCATGAATAATCTGTCTGTCAGAAACAATGGAAACAGGAAAACCATGCAACCTCACTACTTCCTTGATGAATAACTCAGCAACTTCCGTAGCTGTATAGGGATGACTTAATGCAAAAAAACTAAGCATACTTAGTCAGCCTTTCAATCACCACCAGTATAATGTCCTTACCTTGAGCCTTTGGTAGTCCTCCAATAAAATCCATGGAAATATTAGTCCACACCCTTGTGGGAATTGGCAAAGGCTGCAGTAACCCTGCTGGTGCTACAGTACTGGCCTTATTCCTCTGACAGATTTCACATTCAGCTACATAATCTCTTATCTTTTTCTTCATTCCTTGCCAAAAAAACAACTCCAGTCACTCTCTTAAAGGTTCTAAAAAAACTTGAGTGTCCTCCCACAAGAGAAGAGGGATTCTAGACGAATTTTTAGATAAAACCAACCTATCCTTGTAATACAATTTACCTCCATGGATAGTGTATCCTGGCTTCTCAGCTGTCCTAGTTAATAGTCCTTGGTAAATTTCATACATTTGAGGATCAACTTTCATCTCTTCCTCCCAATCACTCCATTCCTCCTCTTGCACCCTTGAAATAGAATACAATGAGAATTGCCTGGACAGTGCATCATCCACTATATTCTCCTCTCCTGGCCTATATTGAATATCAAAATTATATCCAATCAATTTAGTGGCCCACTTGAACTATTCCTCACTCAATAACCTCTTTTCATTTAAGAACTTCAAACTCTTTTGATCAGTTCTAATGATAAATTTCCTACCCAACAAATAATGTCTCCACTTTTGTACTGCTAATACCACAGCCATCAATTCCCTCTCATAAACTGATTTGAGATGAGCTCTTTCTGAAAGTGCCTTACTCCAAAAGGCTAAAGGTTTCTCTTCCTGCAGTAAAACTACTCCCAGCCCAGTCCCTGAAGCACCAGTTTCTAAGATAAATACCTTAGAAAAATCTGGCACCACCAATGTAGGCAGCTTCTTCATAGCTGCCTTGAACTTTTCAAAGGCAAGTATTACCTCTTTATCCCATTGAAAAACATTTTTTTCCAGCAAGGAGTTTAAAGGTTGTGCCAGCTTCCCATAACCCTTCACAAACCTCCTATAATATCCTGTGAACCCCAAAAATCCCCTTAATCCTTTTACATCTTTTGGAAGAGGCCAATTAGACATGGCTTCCAACTTATTTAGAGGACCACAACCTATAATACTGCCCTCAAATGCATGTTGTGGTCCTCTAAATTCTGACTATATACCAGTATGTCATCAAAGAAAACCAAAGCGAATTGCCTCAAGAAAGGTCTAAGTACCTCATTCATGAGTGTTTGAAAAGTAGATGGTGCATTGGTCAGCCCAAAAGGCATTACCAAAAACTCATAATGGCCCTCATGAGTCCTGAAAGCTGTCTTCTGAATATCTTCTTCCTTCATTCTGATCTGATAATAACCAGCTTTATAGTCCAGCTTTGAAAACCATTCAGCCCCACCAATCTCATCCAACAATTCCTCTATGATAGGTATAGGAAATTTATCAGGCACTGTGATCTTATTGAGTGCCCTGTAATCAACACAAAACCTCCAACTTCCATCTTTCTTTTTGACTAAATCACAGGACTAGCAAAAGGGCTAGTACTTGCCATAATAATTCCCACAGATAGCATATCCCTCACTAACTTTTCAATCTCATCCTTCTGATAATGAGGGTATTTGTAGGGCCTTAAATTGGGTACTTTGTTACCTGGTTGAATGGTTATAGCATGATCCTTTTCGCTATGGGGTGGCATCCCTTAGGGTTCCTGAAAACCTGCTCAAACTCTGCCAATACCTGCCCCACTGAATTTGGAATTTCTTCTGTCTGTTCTTCTCTGTCTACTGTTTTCAGCTGCCCTACAAACCCTTGATCATCTTCCAACAAAGTACCTCTAATCAACTTCATGCTGATGGCAGTTTTAATTAGTTATGGTTCAGTCCCCAATGTGATCTTCCTATTTTGCACCCTCACAGCTAAGGTTAACTTCTCAAAGTTAGCCTCAACTTCACCCAAACCTGCCAACCATTCCACCCCTAACACCACATCAGCTCCTCCTAATTCAAACAAATAACAATCTTGGATTATTTGTAAATCTTGCAGCTCAATTGGCAAAGATTTACACACCCTTGACACCTTACCTTATGTCCATCTCCCACCTCTACAAAATATGGATTGGTAGGCGTTACCTCTAATTTCAGCTCCTTCACCAATTTCATGGAATTGAAATTGAGTGGCTCCACAATCAATCTACACAATTACCCTCATGCCTCTTATTCTTCCCCACATTTTCAAGGATTTCTTGGTAGTAAATCCTCCAAGGCTATGCAGGGATAATCGATGAAAGCCCTCAGCCTCTTCCTCCTTATCTTCTTCCTGACTTTCCTCCTCTTCTTCTTCCATAATCATCACCCTTACTTGTTTGTTTTTGCAGACATGAGTGGGATGATATTTCTCATCACATGTGAAGCATTCTCCCTTCCTCATTTTCTCATTCACCTCCACAGGCGAGACAACCTTTGAAAGGTTCTTCTTTCTTTCCATCCATTATCTCCTACTCTAACAGCTTGAACAGATTCACTGGCCTTACTGCTAGCTGGCTGTCATTCTTTCCCAAATTTCTGATTTGAGAAGCTGGGTTTCTGACTTTGATAGCTCTTGCTATTACTTCTGCCCAGAATTCCCATAACTCGATTCTTTTCTTCCACTTGTCGAGCTTTATTCATGGCCTCCATCAGGTTTTTAGGCTCATGAAGTCTCACCTCTGTACTAATCTCTTCCTTTAATCCCTTGAGAAAAACTTCCATCAAGAAGGATTCTTCCAGCCCCTTCACCATATCCACACACTTCTCGAACTGGCTGATGAAATTCTGCACTTTTTCTTCCTGTTTCAGTGCCAACAAAGCTTGAAACGAACTCCCAATATTAGAGTTTTGAAATCTTTGGGATAGTGCCATCTTGAACCCTTCCCAAGACTGGTTTGGGTTCCAAGATTCCCACCATTGGAATCAGCCCAAAGCCTCCCCATCCATAGCTACCAGCACTGCCTCCAAAATATTCTCCTCGCTTATGGATTGTAGTCGAAAATATCTCTCAATTTTCGACAACCAGCCCAAGGGATCTTCACCCCCAAAAATGGGTATCTCGATGTTCCGCCACTGGTTTGCTCTGAATGCTGCGCTCCCCATGTTTCCTCCCAATGAATCGCTCCCTTGGCAGTGTGTGGCTGGTGGTTGCTTCTCCCACGCTGACGCCAACCTCTGGATCATTCCCTCGATGGATCTCAATCGCGAATCAACAGACTCGCGATTCTCCTCCATTGCCTTTTCTATCACTTCCATTCGCACCTTCATTCTTGCATTTGCCTTCGACACCATCAACGGTTCCACAGCTCTCAGATCGGAGCTCTGATACCAGTTGATAGAATTGGATAGAAAAGAGATACATACATACATATATAGAGAGAGAGAGAGAGAAACTGAATCTGTTTTGAGAGCTTCTAACTCCACAATAGTTCTGAACCCCCCCCCAAATCTACAAACCAACTATTTAACTGCCTCTAATCAATATTTAGTTATAACTAACTAACATTTAGTTATGCTAACTGTCAATTGCTAAAGGAACCCTCCTACCATACACTTGTCCCCACCTCCTACTTCTATCACATGCTTGCTTAGTTAGCAATAACAAGTTCTAAAATGCTCCTCTTCTTCAGAGCTTGATCTTCATTCAAGATATATTTGTCCCTTTATTCTAGTTTTGAAATGTGTTTTGCATTTAATATTACTTTGCTTGAGGATCCATGCGCATTTTTAATTATCTTTCAGGAAAAATATACATGTTTTTTCAAAAAGTTCTATCAGAAAGATTTTGAATGTATTCAAGCATAAAATAACTTAATCCGTAAAGACACAATATAAGTTTCTAGTATGCACAATCAAGGGTTGGTATGTTGCTTAGTATGTGTGTCTAGAATTTCCACTAAACCAAAAATTAGTCTTGATAGTTGAAATAACAACTGATATCTGGAGGAGGATTTTGTGCCTGTGAAGTACCATGTCATCTCCCCACCATTCTTTATGTTGTCACTGGAATTGTTGATATCTGGTAGACTGGTAAGATGGTCTGTGGCAGTTAGTCAAGGACATCTGTCTGCTGACTCTGCTCTCTGATACTTGTATGGACATGAAAGAATATTATTATGAAACGGATGGTTTTACTCTTATCTGGGCATTTTCATTCTTAGATTTAAGGGTGTTATGTTTAAAATTACATCTAAGTTGGACATGGTTTCAGATTCCTTTGGGTGCAACTTGTGATGATGGGAGCATCCTATTTGTGGTTTTTGGGGACACATAGTGGCAGATCTAGGACCCTAAGTAGTGGGGGCAATTTATTTAAAAATAATAATAATAACTATTATTATCATACATTATGAAAATAAAGACAAATATCAAAATCAAATGCAGTGAGTTGAAAAGGGATTGAAATGTCCAACTAAATAAAGCATAGAAGTACTTAATGAGTTGAAAGAGGAACTAAATGTAAGGAAAAAAATAGCCAATAAAACACAAAATTTGACAATGACTGAAAAAATTGGGAGCAGCGAGTTCAAATTATAAAAATAGAGGGGACAAAAATATAACAACAGTAGATATATACTTATATTCATGGTAGTTAAAATCGAGATCTTACTCAAGATCAGAAAGGGGAGTATGGATCATAAATCAGGAGATCATAACACGGATTGTAAGATCCTACAAATTTATGAAATTCATATATATGCATATATAATAATATATATGTGAATATATAAAATAACAAATCATTATATCACACTTCAAACACATAATTGAACTTCAATTCCTCATGATAAATAAAAAACAGTATAATATACATATATAATCATATATATGTAATCCCATCCTAGTTACAAAACAGTAAAAAAATAATAAAGGTACTTCAAACTTCAAAACACCAAGAGGTAAGTGGAGTTGAGATGAGACAAAACACAGTAGGTGGAGTTGCCAGGCTTCTACACAAGAAATCATATTGTTAAAAACCACCCTGGTGCAAACCATCTATTAAAATTTTTCACATGCTTAGGTTGGACTCTCCTCTTGTGCTTAAGTCCTAACAATTGGTGCTTTCATTGAGAGTCGAGCCACGGAAAGGGCTATCTAGAGGTTAGATTACGGTGCAAATCGAATACTGATAGCTGAGTGAAACCGTCCAATGGAAAAGGACTACCATTGGGTTAATGTCGATAAAGTGAAGGCTGTCATGGACGTTGGCCCTTAAAGGGGGTGAAAATGTTAGGAGTCACACATTGAGTAGAATAAACTACTTGATGTGGTACTTGAGCCTTGAGGTTCTCTCACCTAATGGACTAGTCTTTTGGGTTGAGCTCTCCTCTTGTGCTCAAGTCCATTCTTGAGGATAAGGTTGATTTTTAGGAGGGGTGTATTGTTAGGATATAAGAACAAGGGAGAATTAGTTAATATTGTTAGACTACTAAGAAGTTAGTTAGTTAGTAAGAGAGGTTTATTTGATATAAATAGGGGAAGAACGATAGGAGAGGGGGATCTTATCATTTGTAGATTGAGCAATAGCGCTTTGTGAAAGGAGAAATCCTTTGTGAAGGGAAAACCCTTGAAGGAAAATTTCTCTCCTGTTTTCTGTTCTCATCCTATTCAGTAAAATTCTTTCTTTTCTTTGTCATTTCAATTCTTGGTTTCTAACAGAATAGCTGCTTCCTATGGGGAAGAAAAAGGTAGGAGCAAATATTTAAGTGATGAAACAACAATCTCGAAAAGTTTTAAAAGCCCCTTTATGCCTTTATATGGGATGATGACTTCCTTTTTTGTTCTATTTGGCTATTGAAGCGTCTTTTTTTGGTGCTTATCAATGTGATGTGGCTTGAATTTTCAGAAACTACTACAGATGCACTTCTGCTGGATGTCCTGTCCGAAAGCACATTGAGACTTCTGTGGATAATTCAAAAGCTCTCATCATAACATACAAGGGAGTGCATGATCATGACATGCCTGTACCCAAGAAACAACATGGCCCGCCAAGTGCTTCACTTGTGGCTGCGGCAGCACCTGCTTCAATGAACAATGTGCAGTTCAAAAAAACTGGCTTGCTACAAAACCAGGAAACTGAAGCTCAATGTTCAGAGGACACAGAAGGAGAATTAACGGGGGAAGCGATGGACCTTGAGGGTGAGAAAGCAATTGAGTCGGCTCGAACTCTTTTGAGCATAGGTTTTGAAATTAAACCTTGTTGAATACATCTTTCATAAATTCATGCAGTTGCATCTATATAAATTAATTGGTAGGCCTCATGTAATTTTGGTGGTTTCCTATGTTTATCTTCTCTTTCTTGATTTCTTTACCCATGTACGTAGTCTTTTAGTGGAGCAGTTATATTTGCTTGGACACATGTTCAGCTTGTCTGCTTGCGTAGTCGAGCGAATATGGAATTGACTTGTATCTTATTCTCGGAGAGTGAGAACAGGTGAGGATAGTGTTATCATTCAACTTCACTCACACACATTGTTTGTTTGAGTGTAAATAGAAAGGAATGAAATAAAATGGAAGTTGATAGAATAAAAATATGGGATTTCTGCTGTTTATTTGGGAGGAAAAAAAGGAGCGATTTTTTTTTGGCGTCTACAAGGAACAAAAAAACTTTCCTTTCAATTCGTATGAAATAAGAGGGAAAATATCTCTTTTATCCATTAAAAAATAAGATAATCTTAAAAATTAAAAAAATAGTGAATAATTTTATGTTAAGAAAAAAGAATAAAATTTAAAAGTTCGTTTTTTAAGTTAAATTTAATTTTAATAATTATAAAATTATTTTTTATATAATTTAATTATCTTTTTCAATTTTTCTTTTTTCTCATCTTGATAAATGAGAGTAAATTCTTTATTTTTTATATTTATTCATCCAAACAACACATTATTTACACAATATTTATACTCTATCAGTAGACATTCGATAGTATAAAAATTCATATTATCGAATTATACTATTATTATTATAGCACAATATTATAGTATCATTAAATAATTTATTCAAATGCAAAAATATAAAAATGAATTACAAAATAAGCAATGCTAATTTGCACGAAGTGCATCTAGCATGAAACACATGAATGCAAATCTTAATGGTAGAATGTCAAGAACACAGTTTTAAATGAAAATTTTTAAAAAAAATAAAGAATTTAAGGGTCAATCTCAAAATGTTGTAATATTTCATGAATAAATTGAAACCTTAAAGTCTACATTGACCAAATTTATTGGTGTATATGAAAGTCTTGAACAACTGTTAGGATATTATAGATGTCTCAAACAAATATGGAAATGGAAATGATGGTGAAATTTATGTTCATGATGAAGATACAACCGTTTGCTACTTTTGTGGTGAAGATTGACATATGATGTCCAAATGCAAGGATCAACATAGAAATGATACATCCATTGCATTTAAAACTAACAAGAGATGACCTAAAAAGATTTGGGTACTTAAGGAAAAGATAACTCTTATTGTAGATGCCCTTGATAGTAAGAAGAAAACACTTATCATGGTAACTGAATAGTGGCTGTTCAAGGCACATGACAAAATAAAGGTGTATGTTCCAATGCTTGACTCCCTATCATGGTGAAACCGTCACTTTTGAAGGAAATAAAAAAAGGCAAATAGCAAGAGTGTGTAAGATAGGTATACATCCCTATCCCTCTATTGATAATGTATTATTTGTTGAAGGACTCAAACACAATTTATTGAGCATCAGTCAGTTATATGACAATGGATATGATGTTTCCTTTAACAAAGATGAGTGTATCGTCTAGAAGAAGGATGAGTCTTTACTTTTTTTCTGCTAAGAGGAAAGGTACCTCTCTAAGATCAAGTTGGGTGAACTATCATATCAAAAGGTATCATGCTTGTTGTCTGTCAAAAATAATCATTCGTTGTGCATAAGAAACTTGGTCATACAAGCTTGAGGATAATCTCAAAACTGCAGAAACACAACATTGTAAGAGGATTACCAAGTATGTTATCATATAATGATGCTTTACTTTGTAACGCATGTCGAAAGGGGAAACAAATTAAAAACTATTTTTCAAGTAAAATCATTGTTTCTACCTCAAGACCTCTAAAGTTGTTACATCTTGATCTGTTTGGTCTAACCAGAACAACATCCATCAGGGGAAAGAAGTATGGACTTGTCATAGTGGACAACTACTCTAGATGGACATAAATTATGTTCTTAGCCCACAAGGATGAGTCTTTTAGGTTTTTCTTTAAATTATGTAAAGGGTTCAAAATGAAAAAGGGGTATGCATTACTTTAATCAGAAGTGGTCATCGGGGAGGATTCTCCAAATTCAAAGATAATATCATTTTGGAGAAGATTGGAAAGAAGGCGGGCAATCTCACTAAAATTCTGAATAAAGTGCAGATAGAAACCTGCATGACCAAGAAATGAACGCACTTCCCGCACAGACGCGGGGTAAGGTAAAGCAGTAATAACTTCAATCTTAGCAGGATTTACTTCTATTCCCTTCTTAGACACTATATGGCCCAATACTATCCCTCTTTCAACCATGAAATGGAAATTTTCAAAATTTAATACAAGATTAGTTTGACTTCACTTATTTAAAATCCTAGCTAAATTAGCTAAGCATACATCAAAAGAAGAACCATCAACACTAAAATCATCCACAAACATCTACATTCAATCCTCCAAAAACTCAGAAAAGATGCTTATCATACGCCGTTGAAAGGTGCCAGGTGCATTACAAAGCCCAAAAGGCATCCTTTTATAAGCATAAGTTCCAAAGGGACATGTGAAGGTGGTCTTCTCTTGATCCTCAGGTGCTATATGAATCTGCATATAACCTAGAAATCCATCTAAAAGAAATAGTGAGATTTACCTGCCAACCGCTCTAACATCTGATCAATAAATGGTAAAGGGTAGTGATCCTTGCGGGTGACATTATTGAGCTTGCGGTAATCAATACAAACTCTCCAACTGCTTTGAACTCTTTGTGGAATCAACTCATTTTTTATTTATTTGCAATTACAGTGATTCCAGACTTCTATGGCACTATCTGAACTGGACTTACCCACTGACTGTCAGAGATAGAATAAATGATACCCACTTGCAGAAATTTGGTAACTTCTTTCTTAACCACATCCAGAATTTGTGGGTTCAGGTGCCTCTTGTAACACCCCAGATTTTAAAGTTGCTAAACTGGGCGCTTATATGTGTTATAGTGATTAATTACATGTTTTATTGTATGTTTTATATGATAATTGATGCTGGAGTGTGAAAAATACAATGAATACACTACAAATGAACCAAGAGGGGGGGGGGGGGGTCAATTGGTTCAAACCAGATATTTAAAACTTTCTAAAACAAATTGCAGAATTAAAACTTGGATCGTATCACTAGTTCACCTTTTTCAAATTCAGAAATCTTTCTTCACCCAAGATCAACCTTTGTTATGAATGCAATGACAGAAAATGTTTCTTTGATAATAATACTTGATTTCACAAAGACATGTAATGAAACATACATAATTTTAAACAAGAGACAATTCAATTATACTGGTTCACCTTTCAACCTTGGAGGCTACATCCAGTTGCTTCCAACCCACACTAGGTTGAGTAATTACTATATCAAAGAATCTTTTACAAGCAATTCACAAGTGACTCTCTTTATCAACACTAGACAAGGATACTGATTCCAAAACCCTATTAGAATACAAATCACCAAGATACTGAGAACTCTACTCAGAACCCCAAACCTAGAGAACCCTACTCTAGTATGCTTGAAAAGAAACAAATTGATATATCACAATACAACAGAAAAATATTAGAACATCTAAAAAGACAGGTTCAAGATAAACACAACCTGTGATCTTTCATGTATGAATGAATTAAATGAATTGAGGTTACCACACTCTCCAGGTTGCAAAAAACAATAGCTTAGATTCACTATCTTGAAAACCTTATTTTCTTTAACACATCTTCTCAAAAAACTCAAAATTCTTGATCCTTACAAGAAATGCTATTCACTCAAAAATCAGTTTCTGAAACTCTTAGAAAGCTTTTTATCTTTTGGGTAAATCACTCATATGTTCAGAACAATTCGTTCAATATCTATTTATAGAGAATAGACTCACAAAGCTTTATACAAAACAAAATTAATTGACAATAATCGATAAATCCGCTGGTGTAATAGATTAAATTGCCATATGTAATCGATTAAAACAACTGAATAATCGATTAATATGTTCATCAGCTTTCTGGAAATGGTTTCATGAACAAAATAATCAATTAAACCGTATTGTAATCGATTAAACCAGAACAGCATCAAGATAAACGAATTAAGATAATCGATTACATAATAAGGTAATCAATTATTCCAGTGATGCATGATTTTTCATAAAACACTGTGTAATCGATTAAACTGTTCTTCAAGGCTTTTCCAGAATTGTATGAATGTCTTTAATCGATTAAACTGCTTGTGTAATCGATTAAAGCAGTAAGTTTTGCTTTTTAAAAGACTTAGCCATTGAGAACTTAATTTCTTATAAAACCATTTGATTTCTTTGAGACTGAAAACCATGTATGCATGATCATGAGAATGCATATGCTAATGAAAGATCACAAGGCACTTTACTTGAACCACTTAGACAAATTACAGATGCCTTCAACTGATTGGGCATGTAAAAAGCTAAAACATCATCAGGCCTTCAACCTTTGCTTCAATCTTCTTGCAGATTCCCTTAAACTCAATAGAGTGCCCTTGCCTTGGTATGCATGTTAGTCGTTGATAGTTATCCATGTTGACTGGTGGTTACTGTGTTTGCACGAAGGGCAAACCTGCCCTGTCAGTTGAGTACTTAAGGGTAGGAGTGTGCAGTGGAAGCGTGCTCTTCCTTCTTCTACCTTTGAGTTTTCTATGTTCTCTCTCTCTCTCAAAAACTCACCCAGAAAACCTCTCGTTCTCGACCCCCTCTGTGTTACTTCCAACCCGTGAGAACCACCACTGAATTCTGACGTCGAGACGAACCCATGAGGAGCAGGGAGTCCAACCATGGCGATGGTTACATGTCCCGTGTGTGTGTTGTTTTTTCCAGAAAGCTATGTTTGTTTTATTGAATGGAACGGGTTCACGCTTTATGTTCGTTGGTTGGTTTTTGTGTTGATGTTAATGATGTTCTGGTGTGGTGTTTTAGAAAGCGGGAGTTGATGTTGTAATAACTCCCCGTGCATGTGTGTGAAGTTGGCATTTTGATGTTGAAATGCTCCCAAGACACTTTACAGAAGTGTTCGTGAAGGTGCTGAGTATCGGGAAGGGTTGGCCGAGTTATTTATCTGTGTCAGACCTTCGTGATGTTGGCTACTGGGAAGGGTTGGCTGAGTTGGACACGGACATCAACCCTTTGTGTTTTGATATTGGCTACCAGGATGGGTAGGCCGAGTTAAGCAGGTTACGTAGTAGGCATGTATGCATGCGGAACGTGACTTAGTCCTTGTTGGCGGACGTCTATATACCGGGTTCCTTACTCGAGATGATGCCTTAGAGCTGAGTTCAAGTTTGCTTCGAGAGAGAGTGAGCTACAGGGTTCCATAACTCGAACGAGCTCGTACCTTCTTGGGAAAAGAGCCACTGGGTCCTCTACTCAGTTGGGTTATTATAATGACCCTGTGATATATCCGGGTTTGTGTGACGGGGTTGTTGTAACACCCCAAATTTTTGAATTACGGTGATCTATATTCGAATTATTTAGATAAAAATGTTAATTAAGAGGCAGTATAAAAGGATTCAGGGAAAATGACGAAGATACCCTGAACATTTTAGAAATGACGATTATACCCCTAGGGTGAGTGGTGAAATTACCAAAATGCCCTTTAGGTCAAAAATGACCAGATGATTTTAGAAATTTTGAGGGAACCTGAAGAATGGATGAGATGCTTTTAGATAACTAATTATTAACATGGTTGGTGACAAGAAACCCTAAACTAGAATTTCTAGGAATTTTAATAGATATTTTGAAAAGAGCTTAATCTAGACTACCTCAGGTATCAGAAAATTATAAGAAAAGGATGGACATAATCTATAGGAATTTCTCTTAATTATGGGAGGAATAGGTTTCCTAAATAAGATAGCTTCATAAATTAAATAATTAAAAGCAAATTGGACTAATAAGAAATTAGAATTTGGCTATTACATGTAATAAAAGAAAAATTTGTTGATTTGGTTCCCTAAAACAAAGCCTTGACCGTGTGATACAAAATCAATGGAGAAAGCTTTAAGAAACTTCAATATGGGCCACATGGAGGGTTAAGAAGCTTGGAAATTTGCCATTGGTCCAATTGAAAAGTAAGGTAATAATGAATTAAGAAGATTTTTGAAGAAAACTTCCTCTTGACTCCTTTGGACACGTAGACAGTTAGAGGTATTATTTCAAAAATCCCAACGGTCAAAAGTTATATATGTGGGATAGTAGTATACTCTTAAAATTTTAAAGAGATCCAATGGTTAACAAATCCAGAATGAATATTTTAATAAAAACGGATTTTGGAAGAGACTTTGTGACTAAACCACATAAGAAAGCAATTAAAGACTTGACCTACAAGCCTTGAACTCCACGTACAAATGGAGATAAATGGAGAAGAATATAGAAAACTCAAGAATTAGGACACTTGGAGGGTGCAAAATGCCTAGCCAATGAGGTGAAACCTAGTGGAAAGTGAGTGATGATGACTTAGGAAGATTTTTTTTGTAGCAAAACTAGCCTTCCACGTGAAATGAAGCCAAATGAATTGTTCCACCAGCCTAGCCTTCAACGTGCAAGAGAGAAGAAGGGAGAAGGGTGTAGAAAAATCAAAGAATTTGGCCACTTGGAAGGTGAGGAATGGCTAGCCAATAAGAAAAAACCAAGTAGAAAGCTAGCCATCATAACCCTTGGATATTTGTAACAAAAATCAAGCTTAATCACCCTATAAAAGGATGATGGGAACCGAAATTTTGGGCTGTCCTTAAGGGAGTTTCAACGTGAAACATCCATCCTAAAACCCTTCTATTTCATTTCTTTCCAATTCACCTTTCACCTAGAACAAAAATAAAAGCCTATGCCTTGGAAGTCCACGAGAAGAATTAAGGAAGAAGGATGTCCAAAAAGCTTAAGGAAAGCAAGGTATGGGGAAGTTTATGATAAGCCAAGTTTGAATATTAATTACATGAGAATCCTTACTTGATTTCATGAAGAATTAAGCTTTGTAGACTAGGTATTTGATGAATTGCCTCAAAGAACCAAAGACTTCTATATGAATGGTTATTCAATTAAATGACTTGATTTTAGTTTTATAAATAATTGTTGAATAGATAACTTGAATCTAACTTAATTAATGAAAGTTAAAATGACTTACAACAATATGTTTATGATTATTTCCAAGAAAATAATTGTTTGAAAGTTTAGTGTCTAATAGAATATTTTGCTACAAGTATATGTTTGATTAAAAATATTCTATGATTCCTTGAGCTTATATATTTAATTGATGCTAAAAATTGTTGACTTGAATCTACATGTATTATAACTATCTTTAAAAGAAAAGTTGCTTTCAATGGTAGTTACGTAAATGGTTTCTAAAGTTTAGATGTTTTATTAAAGCGGAGTACTAAAATGATATGGTTTGTTAAAATAAATACCTTGAGTATGTTTGTTGTGATACTAGAATTATGTTGAACCTATGTTTATTATGTTGGACAATATAAAGATTAATATTAAATAAAGCTTTCTTTAAAGTATGTTATGAAAAGAGATAAAAATGGTTCAAGTGTTGTGATGTTGAAAGAAATGTTTGTAGACATGTGTCGTTGAGTATTCAATTCTTATAAAGTCCATGTGTTGCTTGATGATTCTTGAAGCTTGATGAACTTTAAATGGTTGTATGAGGTATGGTGTATGAGAAATAAGTTAAGTTGTGTATTATATTGATAAGTGATGAGAAAAGATGTGATGAAGATGAATGAGTTGTTATAAATGAAACCATCTCATGTGTATCGTTAAAAGTTGTATGTCAGTTGGTTACTAGAATGAAACTCGTGCATTCAGATAAGAGATGTCTGGGCTAGGGGGTGCTTTTGCAGTACGGAATCACTAAGCATGAAAGTGTTCATGTAAGTGAACCTAGAAAACACTGGAGTACCCTGACTGATCGGATAAATTCTGGTAGGCCACTGACATGGGACTAGATATTACATGTGGATGAGTTTCATAGAGTTGTCATATGCATATGCCCTGCGGGGGTTAAGCCGTGTTGCCCTGCGGGGGTTAAGCCGCGTTACCTCAAGAGGAGGAATGTCAGATAGCTGAGGATTGAGACGAGCGTTTAGACAGAAGGTGTCTAAGCTGGGGGGTAGCCACAATGGGGAGATCACTTACCCATGATGATCACATGTAGTGTAGGTGTGAGTCTTTTTGCAACACTGACCTACCCCGACTGTTCGATCCAATTCTGTGCCACTGGGATGGGGCTATCTTGACTATGGCCATTTGAAAAGATTTTGAGAAATTCATGCATCATATAAAAAAGTTGAGCATGCATTACTTGATGAGAAGGTTGTATATATGTGTATTGCTGTGTGGATAGTGTGATTTGAATTGAGTGAACAATGCATGATTATTATTTGATAAATAATATTATGACTATATGTGTATATATAATCCTTTATATATGTCTTATTCAAACTGTGTTTGTCATAAACTTACCCTATTTTTGTGTCTATGGTTGACACCTGCAATAACCTCAATCTATTTGAGCGAGCAGAGAAACAGTAAAGCAGTGGATAATTGTGAAGAGAAGATGATGAAGATATTTTGATGGATTGTATTTGTACTAGACCTTAGATCAGTTTGTATTTTATGTTGGCATGTATTTTGGAACTGTATGACGAACTATATTATGGATTGTATTATGGATTGAATTTAATTATTATGGACTTCGAATGAACACGATTACAATATTGATGATTAGTACCTTTTGTATGGATTATTCTAAGCAAGAAGAAAAGAATTTTACGTGAAATTTATAACTAAGATAATTTTCAAGTAAGTTGAAAAGAATTTTTCATCAAAAACCAATAAATACAAGATAGTAAAACGAGGTGTAACACCCCGTAGGCCTCCGGTGCGTTAACATTAATAATATCAGTTTAGCGCGCAATTATCATAAAATAGTATTCAGCGGAAGTGCAGAATCGTTTTTCTTGATTCATTATGTATGGAATATTAAACTGTGAAATCATAATAATACAGAACACAATACAATCCCATGCTGATCCAGTTTCCCCATTCACATATCAAAACCAGACAACTTAATAATACAGGCAGATAACAGATATAAGACAAATATACTCAGGGTAAAGTCACACATCATATATAACAGGGTTCTGTACATGTACATATCAATGTCCATAGTCCACACCACACATACCGTGGTGGTACAAAAGAATATCAGCCCTCCATGAGGGAGTACAGAACTCATCATCAAAATAAAACAAAAGAGTCATCCAACTTCTAGCCTAGTCTCAACTGGGCCTCCTGCCCTGAGACTGCTCTTCTCTACCAAAATTATCACCTGAAATCATGTAAGCCCCACACGGGGTGAGATAACATATCTTAGTAAGCTCAGGGTTCTCGGGAAATCATTCCCACCCTGGCCCACAGATTCACCACACATAAACAGGTATATAGGTCATATATGGCTCACTGGCCTCAACATAACATAAACATCATCACAAACAAATCTATGACAGGAGGCAGAGCTCCTCGATGCCTGGCGGAGCTCCTCAACGCCCACTGACGGAGCTCCTCAACGTCAGTGCCTGTCATAGTGTGGCAGAGCTCCTCAATGCCACGGGCGGAGCTCCTCAACGCCCAATAATACCCGGCGGAGCTCTTCAACGCCGGTATGTATCTGTTGACCAACAGTTCTGGCAGAGCTCCTCGATGCCAGGGACGGAGCTCCTCAACGTCCAGAATACCCGACGGAGCTCCTCAACGTCGGTATTCTTCTATTGGCCAACAGATGTCTCAAGCACAGCACAAACATCAAATGCAAATGCATACAATCTCAATACAAGTAATGCCATAGCCAATGCATGCATCATGAATCATGACCAACACTCCCCAGGAGTGTGGTGTGCAACCAAAGCGGGAATTCATCCCCAAGAAACACTGAACTTACCTGGTAAGGTCTCAGTCAGTAATTCCTTCCCAGGTCTGTGGCTCTTACCACCAACAGTCTCAGAATCAAAGCCTAATCAAGGCACATGTAAACCTTCTATTAAAATAAGCCCTCAGGCATACAATTCACAATACATAACATATCAGAAATCCCTTATCCTAGGGTTTAATCAATATCTGCCCACACAAGGCTTTTTCTCAGGCTCAACATAAGCATAACTAAGGCTCTGGTATCTCAACAGATAATCAGAAGTGACCATTACACAGGTCACACAGATAACACAGAGCCAAAATTCAAAGTCATCAGAATCAAAAACTGAAAGCTATTCCTTCATCATTAAGCAATTCTAAACAAGTTTCCCAACAGAACTCTGGGCTAATTTTAGCCCCAGAGCAACATAATTCACAAAATCCAAGGATTCCTCAACATCAAAAACAACCGAAGAAACTCATGTTTCTTACCTCAGTGGCGACCCAAAAGGCTAGAGAACAACTTTCCTAAGCTCTGTCGTCCACTATATGCCTCTGGTTCTTGCCAACACTCAGGTTTCTGAGGTTTCTCTGAGGGATAGGATTTTGCTTAAATTTAAGGAATTGATGAAGGATTTTAGCTTTCAATCGATTAAAACAAGTTTCTAGGTCACAGGGAAGTGTTTAGGCTGATAAACAAGGTCCTAGGAAGCTTGGAAAACATCAACAATGGAGGCTGGGACTGAAGGAAGGAAGAAGAAGAAGTTTTTCTTCTCTAAAACGCGACTGCCCTTAAATACTCTGCCTGCCCGAGCTCCCGCGCGATCCGCGCCACCTCCCGCGCGATCCGCGCCACAATGTCGGTGGACTTGGCGCTGTCAGCGCCATCCCCGCGCTATCAGCGTCAGTTTCCAGAACCTCTGGCGCCACCCGCGCCACACTGGCGCCGTCCGCGCCAGCCTCCCCTTGGCCAGTGGCGCCATCCGCGCCACACCTGGCGCTGACCGCGTGGAATTCCAGTGAAGAATGGTTTTCCAGGCTACTTCCCGCGCGATCCGCGCCACCCATGGCGCTATCCGCGTGGGCTGGAAAACTTTGGCGCCATCAGCGCCAGACCTGGCGCCATCCGCGCCACACCCTTAACAGGGTTTTCTGATGCGAATCCCCGCGCTATCGCGCGGGGAGGTATAGCACCAACCATGCCATGACTTAGGGTTATCACACGAGGTGTTACAGTTGTCACAAACGGGGGGTTGTATATTGGAACTCGGATAAGAGGTGGGTGTAGATAGCACCTTTTCAAATCCGGGATCATGTTGTATGTTAGTTTTTATAGGAAGACCAGGTTAGTGCATGACCGGGTTATTGTCACGTAAGTGGTGTATATACATAGCACTTTTGGAGAAAAGCGCTACTGTATAGAAAGGAACTCGGACAAGGAAGGGAAGAGTGACCGAGTAGCTATCTCAGCAGAGCTCGTATATTCCTTTTCTTTGAGGTCCGAGTTGTGATCTCGGATGAGCTTTAGAAGCAATCAGGAATCATAGACTTTCTGCTGTAATCGATTATTTCGTTGAATAATCGATTATTTAGAAGCAATCAGGAATCTTGGACGTTTTGCCGTAATCGATTATTTCGTCGAAATAATCGATTATTTCAGTTTTGCCTGATTTAATCGATTACCATAACGAAGTAATCGATTATATCAGTTCCAGATAGTTACTGCACAGTTTTGGAAGCCAAAGGTCACTTATGTAAAGCTTGTCCTACAAGCTACGTTTGGGCTTCATTTTAGCTTACATTTACATGTCATTTAGGGTTAATTAGCTTAATAATTCGTGGCCTATATAAGGTCCCAAACTGCATGTAAAAAGGATATTCCATCTTTGGATGATTAATACAATTGTTGAATTGTTGGTGAGAGTTTTCTCTCTTTGTTCTTAGTCAAGAACTTCTTGTTTCTTATCAATGGCTTCTGAGCTATTGTGGTGATTCTTGCAAGACTTATTGGAATTCCTATTCCATGGTGTCAATCCAAATCCATTTCTATTCTTCTTCCATAATCCATTTCTGAATTTAGAAAAACATAAACAGCCCCATTCTAGGGAAGGGTTACATGCTCTGTTTTGAAGTGAATTGAAGATTGAGTTCCATTGCAAGGAAGATCAGGGCAAACACGACTTGATTCAATTTTGGAGTCCATCACCAACTAACTCTTCTTTTGTAGGCCCCTCTAACAACTCTTATGCAGGTTCTTCAAATAGGGTTCCACCACAACAACAACAAGAGGCTCAGCCTGATAGAATATCAAAAATAGAAGATACTCTAACTCAGTTTATACAGATGTCCATTTCAAATCAAAAGAACACTGAGGCTTCCATCAAAAATCTTGAAGTTCAGGTTGGACAGCTTGCAAAACAAATATCTGAGCATAGCAGTGGACCTTTTTCAGAAAATCTAAAAGAACCAAAGGAGTGTTTTAGAATGGATGTCTTGAATGGAGGAATTTCTGACTCCAAGAAGTTAGCTCAAGGAAAAGATTATTCAGAGAGAATATCAACTGAAGCATTGAAGGAGATGAGTGAATCTGAAGAAGAAGATAGTTTAGATCATCTCCAACACCCAAATGCTTTCAAAGAAATTCCTTACCAACAATCATTCTTTGAGAAATTGTTAGAGGAAGAAAAGAATCAAGAATCACAAACAAAGGTAAACGCAATACCTCCACATGCTAACAATGTTTTCCCTACAGGAAATTCAAAGAAACCAGTTATCAATAAATCAATGCTCTCTGAAAAAGAAAAGAAACTGGTGAAAATGTTGGAGGAAAATACAAAAGCCATTGGCTCATCCCTATTGTCCAATTGCTGGGAGCCAAAGCCATAACAAAGGCGTCCAGCTAAAAAGACGTTAAAGAAATGCTCCTGGGAGGCAACCCAGTGTTTTTAAGCTTTCTTTTAAAATTTGAGTCTTATGTTTTTGAATTATATTTCTTAAACTTTACTTTTTGAATTTTATGTCTTTTTGGAAAGTATCATCTGTTTTGCTAGAACTGGGATATAGGTCCATTGGTTAGGGGGAGTAGCAAAACAAGTGAAGAAGAAGAACGAGGCAGATCCTATTGATTATCTGAATGAAGGGCACTGAAGCTCCTCAACCACGATCTTCAAAAAAAATTAGTGACATTGTTTTTAAATTTCTTTACTACTTTGTAATTTAAATTCAGTACTTTGTTTATTTAGTTATTATTATGTTTGATCTTTTTGGGGCGTAACTGACATACATGTTTTGAAAAGAATCAACAGATATAAATGTTTTGAAACTTGTTTTTTGGATCAGAACACCACAAAATGATTTTTTGGAAACTTTGAGAATGAAAAAACAAATGAATGGGTTTTCAAATATCAAATGAAGGCAAGACTTTTTACGTGGAATTAATAAAGAACATCTTTCAAAACATTGATTTGATTTAAACATGAAAACAGACCTTAAGCCTAGTGAGTGTGTGCAACCACATAAATTACACTGAGTGTCCGCACTGATATGTTTATAGTAATTTTGCATTAATTTCTAATTGTCATAACATATGATGCAAGGATATGATTTAGGCCTTCTTTCTTTTTGAACATCTTTTTAAGCCACTGGCCAAAAAGCTATCCCAGCATAAATATAATGATTTACCATTTGCAAACCCTTTTGAGCCAAACACTGAATATTATATTGGAACCCTAACCTAGAATAAGAATTCCATACCTCACCTTAGGTTAGGAGAGCAAAAAGGGAAATATTTTTTTGATGGAAACTTTTTGGGTAGCTCATGTGATGAAAAAGATTTTTAAATGTGGCTATATGCTATTCATATGATAAGCAAAAGAAAAGAAAGAAAGAAAGAAAAAGAAAAAGAAAAGGAAAAGGAAACAAATTCCTTGTGTTTTAAAGTATTGTACAAAGTTGGGTGAATAAAAAGATTGATCTATATCTTGGAAGAAAAATGAGGAAATAGAAAGTAATGATCTCACCGTTTTATCTGTATATGCTCTCCTATTCTCAAGGTTCTTTGAATATCCAGAAAAAACCAAGATTCCTTTCTAAGCCAGGCCCAACCCTAAAAGCCCTAATGATTCATGATAAGTATGTATTTTTGATTTGATGGGAAATGAATTGCAAAATTAATCTATAAGGTATCAGTATTGGAATTGAGAATAAACACTCACCAGTGAGAATTAAACACCTTCGAGAGGTTTTCCTCTGTTTGAATCAAGCACATGTTTCCTCTGATGTTCTTTAAAAATGAAATGTGAATTGATCTTAATCTCATTTGGTTTTGAAAATTTCATCTTTTGTTTCAAATTCTTGAGGTTGACTAATTTAAAACATGTTCTGATCACTCTAAAAAGTTGATTCTTTACAAAGCATGTTCATCCTCTATGTTCCTATTAATTATAGTGTTAGTTACTTTGCTTGAGGACAAGCAAGATTCTAGGTTAGGGGGTGTGATAAGTGCCCTAATTCAGTTAAAATCATGTTTTAAATAAAGGCACTTATCCTTTGATTTCATAAGCTTTTATCATAAATTTACCCTAAACCTAGTTAAATAGCTCCTATTGCTTGTATACATGTCATTCGTCATATTTCGGAAGATTAATCCAACATGTTTTGTATTTTGATAGATTCCGAGGATTTCCGGGGCTTCCAAAAACAAAAAGCAAGCAAATAGGGATCATAAAGCAAACCTGGGAGGTGTATCAAGCAAATCAGGCCCAAGGCCCAAAAAGAATTCTCCAGAAGGTGCTTTAACTCGCTTGGGCGAGTGAATATAGTGTAAATTGGTCGCTTGGGCGAGCTGCACCTGCAAATGGGCCTCCAAGTGGCCAAGTGGACGTGCAATTGGGCCCTTAACTCGCTTGGGCGACTGAAACATGAATAAAATGGTCGCTTGGGCAACCAAACACGAGCAGATCAGCCCCAATAAATACCCAAGCACCCCCAAGGCTCACATCATCCCTCTCAACTCAATTCTTCTCCTCCTTGCTTCTTCTAAGCATTTTCTTAGTTTTTTTGTAGTAAATAGTAGTATTAGGTAGGTTAGGAAAGTGAGAGAAGTGAGATTTAGTGTGGAGACTCTGTCGGAAAGAAGCGGTGATGGGGCCCTTCATCAATTCTTCTCTTAAGGAAGTTCTCTTCATGCTTGGTTAGTTTCTCTTAAGGATTGGATGTAATCTTCTATCCCTATGTTTCTCTTTTAATATTTATTTATGCATTAATCTCTTCTATTCCTTCTTGGTAATTTTATTCTATGTTTAATGCTTGATTCTACTTGATCACTAGTTTCATGAAATTGGATTCTAAGTTTAACTGGAAAGTACTCTTAGGATTTGAACTGAATAATTTTACTCATTACGTTACGATCGCTAGGAATAGGGCGTATCGTTTTGATTGCATAAAAGCACACGATTATAATTCTTAATGCTGGGGTATTTACTTTGTATGCGAGGGATCGATATTCGGTAAATATCTTTAGAACTCGATTGCGAGGAATCGATTCGACGTTAACATAGTGTTCATCAATAAGGATAGATAATGATTATTGCATGGTAATATTAATTGGATACCGAGGTATGAATGATGAAATCCAAATCCTACGCTTTTCTTGAATTAATCCTTTTATTAGTTTCCGTAATCTTTCGTAATCTTTCGTTATTTCCGTAAAATCATTAAAACTTAGACCATACTCGTTGTACATAACTATTAAACTGTTGAATTCTATTTGGATAAACTGAGTAGCACAAGTCCCTGTGGAGACGAACTTTTATAAATTTTGTAACTTACAACGACAATTGGTACGCTTGCCAAAAGTCTAACAACCACAAGGAAGTTCTTGCTCTAAGACATACCTGCAGAATTCAAATTAATTCATAGGAGAAGGTACCCAATTGAGGTTGGGTCCAAAGGGGTTAGTGGCTTTCATTTTCTTTTCAACCCAAATGCATTCACCATTTGGTACATAGAACCTTCTTGCAAAATATTTATAAGAAGTGTGTCATGTCTTCATACAATAGTTACAAACAACAACTTTATAAGATTTTCTGAAGAAAACATTTTGATTGACTCTTGATCTCCTTTTATTCTTCTGTTTTGGGGTCACAAATATTGTCTTTTGGGCATTTTTAGAACCCTTTTTATACCCCAATCCAGAAGTATCTCCAGCATGTTTTTGAGCACTCAACATATTTTCCAAATCACATTTTCCCTTGTTGAGCTTTTGTAAGATATCAATTAAATCATTGTTCTTAGAAAGAAGCTGCATATTTTTCTCTTCTTGGTTTATTCTATACTCATCAAAAACTTTTTGCAGCATTTCATATTTGTCAACACTTGTAGAGGAAGAGGCACATACACAACCATTTAATTTGTAACTTGAAACAAGTTTTTGATTTTCTTCTTTTAAGTTGCAAATTTCAGTTTGCAATTCTAAGATTTTTGCAAGATGTTCTTTGATCTTTTCTTTATGTTTATTGTTAGATTTTGCAAGCTTTTGAGCCTCTTTGTGCATCCCTTGAAAAGCAAGAATAGCGTGATCAAGTTCAGAATTTACCTCATCTTCTTTATCTAAGAGATCATCATTATCTTCATTGACAATGGAGGTAAGGCACATGTTTGCTTCCTCAATTTCAGTGGAGGATTCAGAGGTTTTTGAATCATTGTCCTCCCAAGCTATATAGGCTTTTCTAGCTTTTCCATTCTTCTTCATTTTGTTGTCTCCTTGTTGCTTCTTCAAGTAGATTGAGCATTCAGTCTTAATGTGGCCAGGTTTCCACATTCAAAGCATGTAAAGTTGTTGTCAATCTTCCTGTTGCTGTTGTTGTTGTTCTTGGAGTTCCTTGAGAATCTTTTGCCTTTATTCTTCTTCAAGAATTTGTTGAATCTTTTTACTACCAAGTTCATGTTCTCTTGATCTTCCTCATCACTTGATTCTTCTTCTTTTTCCTTTTTAGATGTTGCAGATTTTAGAGTAATTCCTTTGCCTTTCTTTTCTGCATCTTCAACACAAGTTAGTTGAGACAACTCTAATTAATATTCAAGTAACTTACCAAAGAGTGTAGCCATTGACATCTTGGACAAGTCATTGGATTCCTTGATTGCTGTCACCTTTGGTTGCCAAGATCTAGTGAGACACTTCAGGATCTCGATGTTTAGTTCCTCAACATCAAAATTCTTTCCAAGTCCCAAGAGATGATTGACAATGTGTGTGAATCTTGTTTGGAGCTGGGAAATGCTTTCATTTGTGTTCATCTTAAACATTTCATACTCATGGATCAATGAATGCTTCCTTGATCTTCTGACTTCTTCAGTTCCTCCATGAGTAATCTCTAATATCTCCCACATCTCCTTAGCACTTGTGCATCTAACTGTTCTAAAAAATTCATCAGAGGAAAGTGCAGAGGTTATCATATTTTTAGCCTTAAAATCATATTGAACAACCTTTTTCTCAACATCATTCATCTCATCCCATTCTTTGGGAATCATGTCATTACCAACTGTTTTGATGGGCACCACAGGACCTTTTTCTATTGCATTCCAAGCACCTGGGTCATTTGATTGAATAAAGATCTTCATCCTATTTTTCCAAAAACTGAAATTCTCCCCTTCAAACAAAGGAGGTCTGTTTAAAGAAGCACCTTCCTTGAAAGTTATTTGTGAGGTATTCATTCTGAAAAAAAAAATAGTGATCTTGAGTAACTTTCAAGAACCAGCTCTTGATACCAATTGAAAATGATATGAATATCTCACACTTAACCAAGAGGGGGGTGAATTGGTTAGACCTTGGTAAATTAAAAATTTCTTCAATCAAAAACAGAGTTCCTAGGATCTTTATCACTTTTCAAAACCAAGAAACTTTATTCAATCAAGTAGCTCAGCCCAAGGAATTCAATGAATCAAAGCTTATATAATTGGTTAAGCAATTTAATCAAAAACCCAATGAATATAATGAGTTAAGGGATAAAGAAGAAAGACACAATCAGATTTATACTGGTTCACTTCAACACTAGAAGCTACATCCAGTTTTCTTCCAACCAAAATTAGGTTAGAGTTCCACTATTATAATTTTCTGTTCTTACAATCAATTACAATGTCTCCCTTTATCAACCCTAGATAAAGTGCAGAAATCTAAAACCCTATTAGATTCTAAGAGACAAGAACCTGAGAACACTACTCAGTTCTTCCACCTAGAGAACCCTACTCTAGATACATGTGTAACGCCTCAATTTATGATCTTGTATTTTATTGCTTTTTAGTGGAAATTCTTTTTCAACTTATTTAAAAATATCAATTCAAAATTTCCATTATTGAATAATCTTCAAAATTTCGAAAGAATACAACAGATTTTCTTCATTGAGAAATATTTGAAAGTTTTGTTGCTCAATAAAATACAGACTGTTGTTAATTCTTTTTTTTTTGCATAATTAACTAAATACTTTGCACAAAAATTCGTCTTCATATTTTACTGAAAACTCTTTTTAGTTTGCAATTAAAATCTCAAACTTTGTTTACTAATGATTAATCTCAAAAGGTTTTTGTCACTAATTAATATTTTAAAAGTCCAATATAATACATACAGATAAGTCTGATATAATACATACAAATATAAGTTCCAGTACATAGTTCACATAAGTAAAATATTACAAACATAACAAAGTATCTGCCACAACATATCTTCCAAACATCTTCCACAAAATCCATCTGTTTGCCATGCTTTTACTGTTGCTCTGCTCGCCCAAATAAATTGAGGTCATCACAGGTGTCAACCACAGACACAAAGTACAGGGTAAGTTCATGATAAACATAATTTAAGTCACAAAATATATACAAACAGTCATCACAATATATATATATACAGAAAGTCATCCCAACATACACAGAAAGTCATTACAATATATATATATATATATATATATATACAGAAAGTTTTCATAACGTCCTCAAAATATGATGCATGCTTATCTTCTTATATTAACATGGTCTAGCCCCCGCCAGGTAAAATATCTAAATAACACGGACTAGCCCCCGCCAGGCAAAATATCAAAATAACACGGACTAGCCCCCGCCAGGCAAAATATCAAAATAACACCACTTCTCAATTACTGTTTCATATGTTTTACTTAGAAACTCAACATCAAACAAGTACAGAACTCAGCGTATTACTCGTGAACAAAATCTTAACATATCATCCATGTACATCAATTCATAGAAACACATGAAGTTCATAAAGATTTATAAAACTCTTTAGCAACACGTGGACTTCATAGAAATTCGTAGAAATACTCAACAACACATAAAATTCATAGAAACACTTTGCAATATATGAATAAAACACACTTAAACAATTTATCAAACACATGGTGTGCAAGCTTGGTTTTTCATAGAAATACATAAGATTCAAACATAAGCAATACTTCAATTATATTTACCATAAACTTTCCTATACGTACTTAAACAAAGTAATACTTAAACTATATTTAGCATAAACTCCCCTATACATACCTTGTTCTTTCTTCTTAAAAGCTTGACTACCCTACTTTTAAATGCTCCTAATCTTCACGTGAAGTATCAAAATAGTGGGGTTTATGTTTTGCTTTGATTTTTGAAAAAGGAAAGGTAAAAAGGATGTAGAATGAAAGGATGAAAGGAAGAGATTGCACGTGTATGTAGCTTGAAAGGGACTTGAATTTTCGGTCCCTACCCCCTTATTTATAGTGTTGATGAAGTGGTTTTAAATGCTTAGCCATGAAAATATCTCTTAAGTTATGATTATTTAGCTTTCCAAATGGACCAATGGCAAGACTTCTTTCTTTTCAACCATCCAAGTGTCCATTTTCTTGATTGTTCTCAACATTTCTTCATTCCTCTTGATATTACACGTGCAAGGCTTAGCTTGGAGAGCAATCTTCTCTAATTTTCTTTTTCTTCATTCTTGAGTTTTATCCAACAATCGTTTTAGTAAAATATTGATTCTGGATTCGTTAACCGTTGGATTTCTTTAAAATTTTAAAGGTACACTACTATCCCACATATCTAACTTTTGACCGTTGGGATTATTGAAATAATGTCTAGAGATGTCCACGTGTTCTACCAAAGGAAACAAGAGAAGATTTGCTTCAAAAAAAATCTTCTTAAGCTAATCCTACATCATACAAGTGTCTTGACACTTGTTTCCATCCCATGGCTCCCTTTACAAATGGCTTATCTTGAAATTTCTTGCCCCTTCTACTTCATTTATTCACGTGGACTTGCAAGCTTAGGGGAAAGAATGCAATTTTTTCTTTAAGACCTCAACGTTGTCATTTTGTAATTTTCTTAAAAATTTTATTTTAAGGTGCCTTGTCACAAAATATCTTAATAATCTGCTATCTAAGAGTATTCTTTTAATTTTATCAGGTTCTCACAGAATTCCTAAGAATGTTTGATCATTTCTAGCCTGAAGGGTAAATTCATCCTTCATCCTAGGGGCATAATTGTCATGTCTACTAAAAATATCTAAGGGTGTTCTTGTTATTTCCAAAATATCCAAGGGCATTTATGTAAGTTTTCATCTTAAAATATCTTTCTAAAATATCTAGGGGCACTTTTGTAATTCTTAAAAATATCCAAGGGCATTATCGTCCTTTTACCTTCAAGGGCATTTTTGTCATTTCATATTTACGGTGAGGGCAATATGGTCATTTTTCCCAAACATTTTTCTGATTGATATTTCATCCACATAATCAAATCTTTCCTAATTTAAGATTTTCATAAATATCTATTGAACGATAGTTATGAAAATTTTGGGGTGTTACAACATGCAAGAACCCAATTACACTAGCCAATTCACAAAGAAAAATGTAAAAGGAAAATTACAACCAGATTAAGGAGAGAAACAACCTGATGATCCAATTATGGAATGCAAAATGAAGTTACCAGCTCAGGTTGAATGATTACAAATCAATAAGCACAACTTTCCTTAATCTTGAATTGATTTCAAGCTCCAAGAATGATTCAAACACACATGATCAATGCACAATGGAGCAAGAACAAATTTTATCCCTTAGAAAACACTTAAGAATGCTCACAAGACTGGTTAAGCTCAGAAAATACAAATGGGTAATGTTCCACAAAGTTAGAAAAGTAACTGACCCATGGTTCTATTTATAACAGATTTTCGTAACTACCTTCAATCGATTAAATCGCCATTATAATCGATTAAAATACTTATGTAATCGATTAAGTCACCACTTTAATCGATTAAAGTGTTCATAAGTTTTCTGGGTTTGAGCAACGAGCAAATTAATCGATTATTTCGATCTGTAATCGATTATGCCAGAAACAATGTGTTTTCTAAAAGCTTATATAATCGATTACGAATCACGGTAATCGATTATGCCAGTCCAACATGATTTTCTCAAAACATTGAGTAATCGATTACGAACTCTAGTAATCGATCATTCCAGTAAAACTTACTTTTCTCAAAGGCTATGTAATCGATTACGAGAAATGGTAATCGATTATGGCAGTGCAATCTTAAAATCATATATAGCCATGTAATTGATTATGACTTGATAATAATCGATTAAAAAGTTCAACAAGGAAGTTTATATGAAAACGAAGGTCAAATAATCAATTAATCCGATAGGTAATCGATTATATTGTTCTTGAAAGTTTTCCAGTTTTGACGAAGAACAAAGTAATCGATTAAGCGATTAATGTAATCGATTATTGCAGTGTAAAATGCTTTTTCTTTTAAAACCTTTGAATCAATTTAAAACCTTAGTCAAATTGCCAAAGCCTTGTGATTTTTGTTAAACCAATTAAGTTAAATATGGATTAAATGAATGTAATGCACTTGGATCACCAGAATTGCTTTTCTCTTACACGTTTCATACTAAATTATCTTCAAGGCATCCATTGCATGTTGAAAGCTCAAAATCAATGCTTGAATCAAAGTTCCTTTGCATTCTTTAAGTAGCTCCCCCTGAATCCAACAAGGGTAACCCGTCATACACCCCCCATGGGTATCCATGTATATCCACACACAATGACATTGTTCACATCAACATTATCTCTCATCAATGTCATTATCAATCTCAGCATCATATCATCTCAATATCATCATCATGCATATCTATATCATCTCATTTGAACATCATTAACTACCTCAATGGCATCTCAATTTCAATATCATCAACGACATCACAAGCAATCACATTTCACATCTATAGATAATACATATGCCTGAGATTCACATTCTCCTGGTCTTCAGACAACCCAAATTTCATACATTCACAATTCATCATATCACAAGATTGATATTTTTGGGAAAATTCTAAATTAAAGAGGAGGACTACAATATATAAAACACAATTTTATGCCCATTTAAAAATTTAATAAAGAATTAAATAGGAAAATATATTATAAAATTTTGGGCAGAGTCTCCTCTATAATTAAGACTTTTCCCAAAAATCCAGTTATTCCAACAACAATATCATTAACCCAATAAACATATATATCATTTGAACATTATTTCAGTCAGACATCACCAATCACATAAGCATCACTTCATCTAAATCATCACAATTCACGTAAACATCATCAATCATTTCCATGGTATCTCAATTTCACTGTCATCTACAACATCAGTAATAAATACTCCGCATCCCATTGGTTAAAAATATCATTTGCTTTGAAAATGAGCACACACAAGTATCGTCACCCATTAATCATAAAAGCTTTGCATCCTATTAGTTAAAAACTTAGTTTTATTTGAAAACCAGCACACAGCAGGGACAAACAAATATCCTCATAGTTGGACTCCCTGGCCCCCAACTATGGTACCAAAACTATAACTAAATAATAAACTCCCCTTACCTATCTATATTTCTCTGTTAGCTCCTTGAAACGTCATTTTGGGATCTCTCAAGTTCACGTGCTTTGGCTCAAACGCAGAGCTCTATATACCAAACTGAAGATGATTTAGTATAGATTTCAAAAACAAGGCTAACGTCAGCATTCAGGGTCAAATACTCACTCAAATTTAAAAAGAGGCTAAAATGGTGTTTTGAGAGTCCACATCAAAAGACATCATTTTGAAATTCCGATCACACCAATGTGATCAGGGTTCAACAAGGATCACATAAATGATATCAGTTTCATAAAAATGAGACTTTTACAACATCTCATTTTCAAAGGGATTTTCAAAGGAAGTGTAAAACTCCCAACAACGGTACCCAAAACACAAGAGACACTAAGAGAAGCTTAAACTAGCTAGAAGAAGACAAAAGAAACCAAGATTACCTCAAGGGAACCAAGAATGGAGGATTGGGAGCTCCGTTCTCTACTGAAACTTCAAGAAGAGTTTTGAAGATTCCGCTCCGATTAAAGGGTTCCTCTCCGTGCGGTGGTCTCGTGGCAAGCAACGGCGGCCCGTGGTTGTCTCCGGTGGTTGTGGGTGGTGAAGGATGATGAGGGAAAGCTTGGGAGCTGTTTGGAGGAGGAAGAACCTCCATTTTCGTGACTTGGAAGCTTAAATATGTATTCAGCACCGCATCTACTCGCCCAGGCGAGCAAAAGTGCCTGCAAAATTCACCTGGGCGAGCTAACCAGATTCTAGAATTTTCTACTTCAGTGAAAAATTAATTTTTCACGTTCCAGACATTATTATAATAATCCCAACGGTTAAAAGTTACATATGTGGGTTAGGAATCTTGATTTAAAATTTGAAGATGAGCCAACGGTTAACCAATCCAGAATAATTATTTTACTGAAATATGTTTTCGGGTCAAACTCGGAATCACTCAATTACAACGCAGCTCGAACAAACTCTACATATTTGACATTTACACCAAGCAATGGCACATGGATAATTCACATAACATTTCAACTAATCCTAATTAATAAATTTATCAAATCATACAAGGAATACATCACACATATATTTTAAGTTACCGAAATTTCAGGGTGTTACAAGGATGAATATCTAAAAAGTTCATTGAAAGGTTCTTGATGGTATCCATCTGAATCAGAGACTTAAACCCTCAAGATGCTCTCACATCTATGATCATGGCCTTATGATCATGATCCTTCTCGGACAGCCTATGAAAAAGCTGCTAAGACACATAGATGAACTAAGAGTAAATTTTTGGGTTCATCCAAATAGGAAAATGACCAAGTTCAGAAAGTAGGTCTGAGAAGAAGTTCCCCGAAAGGTGGAATACAAAAAAAATTGAGAACATTCGTAGTAGATCAGGGGGAAGAAAGTCGAGGGTTGGTAAACCACCTCGATCGAAGTTTAGTTTCTATACTCCTTTGACAGAAAGTAGAAGTCGAGCCCTAAGGGAAGTATGTAGTGCTAAACTAATACAACTACTTACTGGTGTAACAGCTGAACCCATAGCCATTAAGTTTTCCCAAATCTACCTTGCAATAGAATCCAAGCTTCAAACAAACCTCAAGAACACATAAGCTTCCAACACTCCTTGAATTGAGGCTGTTTTAGAAGTTTAAATTGCAGAAAATGAAAGATGGAAGAAAGGTTAGGGATGAAGGTGAAGACACCATTTAAAATAAGACTCATGAAATTATTTTCTTTTTGGTATTCAAATTTTATACTATTTGACACACAAAAAAGTGTAGTTACTGTTCATGCTAGATAACACACTAGCTCATTGAAGAATCCTAAAGTTTGTGAACCCAAAACCCCAACTAGTTCAGCGATGCAGGACTTAGTCTGACTAAAGAGGTCGGTTATGTACTTGTATCTATTTGTTGAGTGAGTCTTCTGAAAACTACTATATTGGGCGTAAGATCTAAAGTCAAGTGCAAGCTTTCCCTAAGTGACCTTTGGCTTCCAAAACATGTGCAGTTGCAATCGATTAAAGCAGTTAGGGACTGAATTAATCGATTACACTAGCCATTTACTTGATTAAAGCAGTAAGGCCTTGGTTCCTATTTGCAATTGAAATGCTGTAATCGATTACAAGGTTAAAATAATCGATTAACACAGTAGCAGCCTATTTATAATTGTTTTATTGAATTTCTTCTAACAAGTGCTAGAATTTATTGAATTAAATTGGATTTGAGACATCAAAATCCAGCTCTTGTCATCCTTGATATGGTGTGCAACTTCATGCTTGCCCAAGTTAGCTTGAATATGGTCTTGAAGTGCTTGAGTCCTAGCTCTTGTCATTGGTCCTTTGTAGCTCACCAAAGGAAGTGCTTCAAGCTCTCCTTCTAGACCTTTGGCTTGTCTTGGACCTCCATCACTTACTCAGAACTAGTCTTCACTAGGTGCAGATTAATCGAAGTACTGTCAATATCATTGGGTACAAGGTCACAACATCGAAGAGTGTACTACATTGAAGCACAAGATTGAAAAGATGGTATAAAAGGGACAACTACAAAAATTCCTAAAAGATAAAAAAAAAACATCTTAGGATCGAGATAGAGACCAAGATGAAGATAAAGTTGGGGATCAAAGCAAGACACAAGATCCGGTAGAAAATTAATGTCGAGACCAAACTAACCCTCTCGAGAATCGACTTTGAGGTGTAATCAACATGATAGCTGAAGGATCCCCTAGAGGGGGAAGCTCAAGCTCAAACAACAAGAGATATATCTGTAGCCTTTCGTATATTAATTCAACCTAAGCTAAGCCGAGAATCTTGAAGAATCTACCTTCGATTACATTCACAAATGAAGATTTTGAGGGGATAGAGCTGAATTATAAAAAATCAATAGTAGTTAAGGTGGAGATCGCCAATTTCTTAGTGTACAAGGTCCTAATCGATCAGGGGAGCTTGACCGGTGTCTTGTACTAGTCCACTTTCAAATAGTTGAACATCCTAAAAAGTAAGATACAACCATTATTGGAACAATTGATTGGCTTCTTGGGCGAGAAGATTGCACAAGGGGATACATAAACCTACTAACCACATTTGGAAATGAAAACAGGTCAAAAACCATCTCTTAGTGTGCAAGATCCTAATCAATTAGGAGAACTCAACCGATATCCTGTACTAGTCCACTTTTAAATAATTGGACATCTTGAAGGGTAAGATACAACCATTCTCAAAACAAATGATTGGCTTATTAGGTGAGACGGTTGACACAAGGGGATACAGAGACACATTGACCACGTTTAGAAATGAAAATGGGTCAAAAACCATCACTCATAAACAGCATAGGATTTTATCAAACAGTTTGCAGACAGTGAACAAAAATTGCAAAAACACAAACAAGAATTGAAGAAAAATGCAGAAACTAATTGAATTGATAAAATGTGTTGTAAAATTGAAAAGAAACTAATTTCTCTTGGTTAAGCTTTTGGAAAAATGAAATCTCACTGCTTTAATCGATTACACAACGTTTTAATTGATTACAGACTCTGTTTTAAATCTAGAAAAGCCATGAATAACATATTAATCAATTACAGGCTTCTTGTAATCGATTACATAGTACAAAATGAAAAGCATGTCTCACTGTCTTAATCGATTACCATGATATCGTAATCGATTACTTAAGTTCATTATTAAATATGCATGACAGCTTTAATCGATTATCACAATCCGTAATCGATTACACAAGCTTGTTTTCAAAACTGAATCTGACTACTTTAATCTATTACAACTCAGATTAATTGATTATTTTGCTCGTTGCAGTTCCCAGGTTGCGCTAAGAACATTTTAATCGATTACTTGGCAATTTAATCGATTACATAAGATAATTTAATCGATTACTTGGCGCTTTAATTGATTACATTTTGCTATAAACATTTGTTATAAATAGATTAAAGGCTTGACTGATCTTACAACTTACATATTGCGATTTTTCTGAGCATATACAAGCATTCTCAAAGTTAGAAAGAATTTTCTGAGCTAACAAAGCTCTTGCCCCACTTCTTGATCTTCATGGTGTATTGAAAGATTTCTTGGACAAGATTTTCAAAGAAGTTTTGGAGAGAATGTTCTGAAATTGATTTATGCATTTCAACTCTGATTGATAAACCATATGCATTCATATTCATTGGATCATCAGGTTGTCTCTCTCCATTATCTCTTGTTGTAATTTCGTTTTGTGTATTCTTGGTAATTTGGAACTATTGTAAAGGGTTCTTTAAGCTTTCTCTAGAGTGGGTTTCTCTAAAGGAAAGAGTAGAGAAGGGTTCTCTATGTCTTGATCATTAGGAATCTAATAGGGTTTTAGATTTCTGTTCTTTGTCTAGGGTTGATAAATAGTGGTTGTTGTAAAGCTTGTAAGAACTGAAATTTTATAATAGTGAAACTCTAATCTAGTGTTGATTGCAAGAACTGGATGTAGCTTCCCTTGAGAAGTGAACTAGTATAAATTCTTGTGTTGGTTTTCTATTTCTTAAACTCTTCTTGTTATCTTGATCATTAATTCTTGGTATTATTTTCATTACTTAACAAGTTCTATTTTTTAAGAAATTGTTTTCGGCTGAGTGATTTGATTGATTTGAAGCATTCTTGGTTTAACTATGATTAAGATCCTATAACTTTGATTTTCTAAATAATTTTAAAAGATTAAGTTTAAACCAATTCACCCCCCTCTTGGTTATTGTGGGTATTCATATTGTTTTCAAAACTCAACTTACAAAATGCTTGAAATTGCCATAGGATATGAGGATGTATTTTGTCGATTAAAGCAACGAGAGTGTCAATATACTTGTTTGCCAAGTACTTTACAATGACAGTTTGCAAAGGATGTGTGTGAGAGATTGAAGTTGTTCAATACTATCACTGAACTATTTTCTTCTACTAAACATCCAACTGTTAATTTGTATTTTCCAAATATATGTGAGATTAAGTTGGCAATCAAACAATGGATTACTTCTCCTAACCCAATGATTCAACAAATGGCACAAAATATGATGATAAAATTTGATAAATATTGGGGTATGATTCATAATGTGATGGGAGTTGCCACTGTTTTAGATCCTAGGTACAAGATGGAGTTGCTTGAGTATTATCATGAAAAACTATATGAACATGATTCTTTTAATCAAGGGAGGTGCATTCAACAATTATGTTATGACTTAGTTTTTGATTACCAAATGAAAATGAACAAAGACTCTTTTGGTAATAATGTTGGAGATACTATTGGCAGTGAAGTTGTTGGTGATGCATTATCTGAGTATGATAGATTTATTATAAGGAAAAAAGGGCTAGAAGTTCTTATGTTAAATCAGATTTGGACCTCTATTTAGAAGAAGATGTTTTGCCAAGAGCTTTTGACTTTGATATTTTGATGTGGTGGAAAATCAATGGTGTCAAGCATCCAACACTTCAAGCAGTTGCTAAGGATATATTAGCTATTTTGGTATCTACCGTAGCTTCAGAATCTGCATTTAGCACTAGTGGTCAAATATTAAGCCCACATCATAGTCGACTTCAATGGACTACTTTAGAGACTTTAATGTGTCCTAGAATTTGGTTGTGGAGTGTTGAAAATACTGGTAAAATTTGATTCATATAAGTTGTTAAATTGATATTTGTGTTTATTCAACAAAATAATACTTGTAACATATTTTTATAGGTTCTGCGAGCTATAAAGTTGTTGCTGATTGTGCTACTTTAATGAATGAAATAGTTTCAGATGATGAAGGTAAACAATGTTTTGAATTTCAGTTTTGAATTTCTATAGATGAAACTGAACATAGCCAAAGGTTGTGAATGAACCAATATAATTTGTGTGAGCTTTATCCTTCTCTATTGCTTCTGATTTAGACCTATATGTTGCTTACTTGCTTTATGTTTTGAAAAAACATATTTTACAAAGATATATTAAGTATCATTTATATAACTCTTAAGAAGTTTTTACAAATTGTGTTTCAAAGATCAAAAGGAACATCTACAGTCCTTTAAAAAAGATAAAATCAAAATCTACATTAGCTAGAATCTAAACTTGCTAAGGTAGCTTTTGAAGCAATATTTTATATGTAAAAAGTTTGTTTATAGACTATTATAGTTTCATCCTAGTAATCTAGAAAGATAAGTATTGCTCCTAACAAAGTTTTTGAAATCCAAGTTGAAATCTTGATAGAAAACTTCATAAGTTGCATGCTCTTTTGAAGAAAAGGCTATAATCAGTTAAGTGTCAACTATTATTATTATTATTATTATTATTATTATTATATAAAACAAAATTTTGTTAGGTGGGATGATGTCACATGACAATCTTATATTGATTCAACATTAATTAAATGCAATTAATCAAATTTAAATTAGTTAATTCAAAATTCAAAATAATTAAGAATAATAAATTATAATTATGGCATTTAATTATAGTAATGGTTATTAAAATTAAATGATTTTAATTAGTAAATTCAAAAATTAGGTGATCTATATTGGCATGGTTGTTTTACTCTTAAATTGACAATTAATTGATAATATCCTAATTTATTATTTTGATTTTGATTCAAATTCAAATAAAAATCATTTTAAAATTTTTGCATAATTCGAATTTCATAAAAAAAACTGATCAAGTCAACTATAAATACTTACATATATTTTATTGTTTTCATTATTTTGTTTATTTCAAATTTGATTGCTGACATATATTTTTTATTTCTTTTATTCAATGTTAATGGAGGGATATATACAAATTGTATCATCCCAAAATTTCAATCAAGTAAATAAATATAGAAGTGATTCGATTAGGATTTACTGAACCTTATTTGGTTTTAATAAGAAAAAAAGTGAGTAGAATAATTAAATATAGTTAGTAATTAATCAAAAATCAAAGTAATTGAAAAATAGTATTTCTTAATAATGGTTAAGTAGAAAAGTTTACAAAATCAATTATGTGGATATATGTGTATTTATTCTTGTGTAAGTATTTATTGTGAAAGTAATTCCATGTGATTTTTATTTGTGAGTGAATTGTTTGTAGAATGTGATTTAATTATAGTGTTATTTTATTTATTGTTAGAGTGTGGCTTGTGTCTATTTTAAAAATGGATTAAGTTGCTTATGTTTGAAGTTTTGTAAAATTTTGTTTGTAAAGGATTTATTATAGATGAAATTTTATTTGAATAATTAAAGTAGGTTTTACTACATGAGTTTTATGAAAATTTTAGAATGAAGGAATTTCAATCTAAAATTTAATTGCATTATATTGCAATTATGCAGTGTAAAATTTACACTATATGAACTAAACTTAATGTGACTAAATCTTAATCTCTAATTAGCGACAGTTAAATACATGCATTCTCCCTAACCATGACACTTGAATTTCCACTAACCCACTCCACCACACACCTAAACTAATCACAATACACCACCTTACCTTAATCCTCCCTAAACTCAACACCTCACTGCCACTTGGCAACTCACCCTTGACTCACGTAACCCCACTATCTCGCCCTCCATGTCTACACACACACAACCTAAAGATTTATCTCTCACTCACTAAACACAACACACACTCCCACGCATCCCACTTTCCATTGGTGTTGTTCTTTTGTTCTAAAAATTGTTTTGAAGAGTGAAAATGGTTTTGATGGGAAAAATTGCTTGTTGTGAAATTTGTGTTGGGTGCATGCATGTGTCTTTTTATTTTTGTTTTTGCTTTGTAATTTCTTTTGGAGAGTTCTAAATATAAAGGAGGCTCTGTCCAAATTTTATCAAGATTTTAAAAAAAATATTTTTATGTGATTTCAAAATTTTACAAAGAGATGTAGTGGCTAGAAGTTGGTTTTCACTAGAACAGGGGTTTTCTAAAACTTTGTTCTAGTGAGAATTGTGTGTTTTGAAAGATGTGCATTGGTATGATAGTTCATAGGGACTCGAGCATGAGTACCTGTCGTGATTGAAACTTTGTTCTTGTGAGAATAGTATGCTTTGAGAGACGTGCAAGTAGGTGTGAGTTCGTTGTGGAATGCAGTACAAGATAAAGAAAGTTGTATGGGTGATTGAGCATTTTTAGTATAGTATTTTTCTATTATTCTTAGCTTATTTGACTTCTCTTGCATTCTTATTTTCTCATTTTAACTCAGTTTTGGTCTTAGGAAAATAATTGGGCTTAATGATATTTGTTGCTTATTTTTAGATTTTGTGCTTACTTGACCTATCCTCCTTGTGTAGGACCTAGAGGATTCTAAAGAATTTCAAATGGATCATATAAGTAGTCCTTGGAAAGCTAAGGAGACGATCTACAATTTTTTCAGACATAAGCATGGGCCAATTCTACCATTTTGAGGGTCAAATTAGGCTCAAAAGTTAGAACCTCTGCACTTTAGTTTTGGGCTGCGAGTTTGGATTTTTATTGATGTAATTAGCATAATTAGTTAGTTTGGATGAGACCAATCAGAGCTCATCCTTCATTATGTTTAGTCACTATACATTAGTGTAGCGAGGAAGACAAAAACACAATTTCTAACTTCTTGTACAAGTTTTCAGAATTAAAATCCTTTTTCTCTTTTTTTCTCTCAATTGTTTTTCATTGTTCTTTATATTTCTTCTTCCTTTCATCTCTGTTATTCTATTTTTCTCACACAAATTTTGTGGCTCTTCCACTGCTGATGATCATGGAAGGCTAAATTATCAATCAATCCAAGGATCCAGTCCAAGCAAGGAGAATTTGAGTTCTGGTTTGGTATTCTAATTTCTATGTGAATGTTCATCTTCTTTTTCAATCCTCTTTTCAATTTTCATGATTATGAATATGTTTAGGATTGAAAATGAATTAGGTTATAGATTTATTTCCTAATTTTTAATTTTAATCATAGATTGTTTGAATGGTATTTCTATCCAGTTTGTGATTTCAATGATTTAGGAGTTAATTCCATTGAACTGTTTCTAATGATATTGAATGAATCTTCATAATATGATCATTATATGAGAACTATGATAATTTGCATTGCTTGGTTTGGTTAATTGGATTGATATTCTTGAATCTATTTTACAACACATTTTATCAATTCAATTAGTTTCTGCATTTTTCTTCAATTCTTGTTTGTGTTTTTGCAATTTTTGTTCCCTCTTATCCAAAATCAATTATTTCTCCCCCTATTTGGCTTGTTAAAGGCAAAAATGTAAAGTGCACAACAACTAAGGATAAGAGGGAAACATAATGGAAGTCTATATCATTAAGGAGGAACCATCACATAATAAACACAAAATAAATAAAAAACAGAGCATAAAAAAAAAAACTAAACAATCATAGGCCTTTTTAGAAAGAAATAGAATCATCAGCATTTAAAGTGGCCTCTATAACATCTAGCCTATTTTTTATTTCATCTAAGGAGACACTAGTCTCAACTCTAAAGTCATGATGCATTTAAAGAAGCCCATCCATCTTCTGCAA
>CM023952.1:19775261-19797590 GCA_013407115.1 Glycine latifolia | reverse complement strand
CATCAATGATTCAAACTGGGTGTACATGGGCTGATTGGGGTCCCCTTCTTCATCCTCGGAAGCTTTTTCTTGAACACCAGCATCAGCAGGAGGTTGAGGCACTGGTTGTGGACCTGCCATCACCCATCCTTGTGGTGTCTTCATCATACCAAACTTTGTGAGGTGCTTACTTTGGATGAGATTGGTACTGGAGTTGGTGTGGTCCATAACTTCATTTGTTACATCAATGTTGAAGTAATCTTTTTGGCTTTTAACATGCCAAAATTTTAATTGATTTCTAGTTGGTCTTGAAGTTAATTGAGGAACCATATTGGGAAAAGCTTGAGCTTTACAAACCTGAAAAATTTTCCAATTCCTTTGCCACGAACAAGTGTTAAAAGCATTTGTGGTTTATTCATCATTCATTTATAAGATTTGTTGACTTAATAGGTTCATTTTAAGTACTCAGCTCCCCCTAAATTTCAGAATCCATTCAACTCAAAATTTGGGCAAAATATTGAACAAAAAATAGGGATAAACAGAGTAGTATGCAGAGCTTGTCCAAAATCAATTATTTCTCCCCCTATTTGGCTTGTTAAAGGCAAAAATGTAAAGTGCACAACAACTAAGGATAAGAGGGAAACATAATGGAAGTCTATATCATTAAGGAGGAACCATCACATAATAAACACAAAATAAATAAAAAATAGAGCATAAAAAAAAACTAAACAATCATAGGCCTTTTTAGAAATAAATAGAATCATCAGCATTTAAAGTGGCCTCTATAACATCTAGCCTATTTTTTATTTCATCTAAGGAGACACTAGTCTCAACTCTAAAGTCATGATGCATTTAAAGAAGCCCATCCATCTTCTGCAGCATCAATGATTCAAACTGGGTGTACATGGGCTGATTGGGGTCCCCTTCTTCATCCTCGGAAGCTTTTTCTTGAACACCAGCATCAGCAGGAGGTTGAGGCACTGGTTGTGGACCTGCCATCACCCATCCTTGTGGTGTCTTCATCATACCAAACTTTGTGAGGTGCTTACTTTGGATGAGATTGGTACTGGAGTTGGTGTGGTCCATAACTTCATTTGTTACATCAATGTTGAAGTAATCTATGAACCTAGAGACAAGAACAGGATATGGAAAAGGATAATTGACAAGCCTTTTTGATTTGAGCATGATTTCTTCAAGAATTATAACCCAATCCATAGGAATGGAGTTCTTCAGACCATACACCAATTGTAGGTCTTCATCAGTAGCTTAGGCATGATTAGTTGCCCTGGGAGTTAGCACATAGGTTATAATATAGTGTAATAACCTATCCTCAGGGGTCATTGGCCCAGTACCCAATCTATTTCTGATTTGCATATGAGGGTCATGCAACATTTAACTATAGATGTCTAGCTTGTTGTAACCCTCTGGGTCCTCATCAAATTTTCTTGCACCCTCACATATAAGACCAGCAACTGATTCCCAGACTTCATGGGTGATTTCCATAGTGACACCCTTCACCTTGGATTTCATGGTACCATTCATGGAACCCTTGGCACAGGTATAGAATACCTTTACCAGTTTTGGGTAGTATGTACCCTTCATCTCCAAGAATTTCCTAAGGCCTTGGGTTTCTAAAAACGCAGGGAATTGAAATCCTTCCCTTATAAACCAATTCAGGTCAAGATATTTGGGTGAGCGCACCGGTTTTGTGGCAATAAACTGAAGATAGTTCATTTTATCAGACTAGTTGGAGAACCAAAGGTCAAGTCTGTCTGGTGGAGGAAGAGGAGGAGGATTGGAAGAAGATTCGCCTACCTTCCTTTTGCCAGTTCTAACACGTTTAGGAGTAGACATTGTAGGATTGACACAAGGTTGCTGAACACACAGACGCAGGGAAAAACACAGAATTATCGCAAAAGAGAGAAAAGATAATGGTGTAAGGTTCACCATGGATGCAATGTTCTATTTATAGACTTAATTAATTTTCAAAAATATAGCTTTTAGAAGGAGTTAAGGCACAACAGTGAGTTTAAATTTTGATTTGATTTGGTTGGGCAGTTACAATTTCCAAGAAAAAGTGCAAAGTTGCAGTAACTCCATATTTAATCGATTAATTTCCATATGTAATCAATTAATTCTTCACAAAAATTCAGTTTTAAAACGTACAGTAATCAATTAATTCGTAAGCTAATCGATTATTTCATATCAGTATGGTTAAGGAAGAAGCATTGTAATCGATTACCCTCATATGTAATCGATTATCACAGTGTCAAGACAAGTTTTAATGAGTTTCAAAGCAATTTAATCGATTATCCCGTAAAGTAATCGATTATACAAGTGGGAGTGATAATTTGTAAAACATTTGGAAGCTTATGTAATCGATTATTTCGTTGGGTTAATCGATTATTCCAGTGAAATGGTTTTTCTGAAAAGGAATTCTATGTAGAATAATCAATTATTTCGTTGGTTTAATTGATTATTCCAGTGAAATGGTTTTTCTGAGAAAAGAATTCTATGAAGAATAATCGATTGTTTTTCTTATGTAATCGATTACATGAGATAAATTTCATTCCTAATGGATTTTTAAGTGATTTTAATCGATTATCCCGACACATAATCGATTATTACAAGGAATTATGCAGAATGAACATTTCTTATGTAGCACAACTTCGAATTTTCAAATGTAACTAATTACCAAGCAATCATTCAAGTATTTCTCATGGTTTGGCACAAATCAAGCATGTTAGCAAATATTAGATTCATCAAGAATGCCTAACATGTTTCTTAGAGTGTAAAATCTATCTCTATCAAGGGGTTTTGTAAATATATCAGCCAATTGGTTGTTTGTATCAACAAAACCAATCTTGATATTACCTTTTTGCACATGGTCTCTTAGAAAGTGATGTCTTATTTCAATGTGCTTGGTCCTTGAGTGCATAACAAGATTCTTTGAGATATTGATGGCACTTGTGTTGTCACATAGCAGGGGTATCTCCTTAAGATCAACTCCAAAATCTTGCAATTGTTGTTTTAACCATAAGCTTTGTGCACAACAACTCCCAGCTGAGATATATTCAGCTTTAACAGTTGACAAAGCCACACAAGATTGTTTCTTGCAATGCCAAGATATGAGTGAGCTTCCTAGGAGATGACAAGTACCACTTGTGCTTTTCCTATCAAGTTTACATCCTGCAAAATCAGAGTCAGAATATCCAATAATATTGATTGGAGCACCTTTGGGATACCATAGTCCAACTTTTGGTGTTGCCTTGAGGTATTTGAGGATTCTTTTGACTGCTGTAAGGTGAGACTCTTTTGGATTTTCTTGATATCTTGCACATAAGCAAACACTTAGCATTACATCAGGCCTACTAGCAGTAAGGTATAACAAGGAACCAATCATTCCCCTATATTTGGATTCATCAACACTTTTGCCTTTGTCATCTATGTCAAGATAAGTAGAAGTGGCCATAGGTGTTGCAGCATCCTTGCAACTTTCCATTTCAAACTTTTTAATCATCTCTTGACAGTACTTTGATTGACTAAGGAAAGTTCCACTCTTTAATTGCTTGACTTGTAGTCCCAAAAAGAATGTGAGTTCACCCATCATTGACATCTCAAATTCTCCCTGCATTGTAACTGAGAATTCTTTGCACATTGATGTGTTAGTTGAACCAAAAATTATATCATCTACATAAATTTGAACTAATAGTATATCATTTCCCTTTCTCTTTATGAAAAAGGTTTTATCAACTTGACCTCTTATGAAAGATTGTTCAACCAAAAATTTACTTAACCTTTCATACCAAGATCTAGGTGCTTGTTTCAAACCATACAATGCTTTTCTTAGTTTGTAAACATGGTTTGGATGTTTATAATCAATAAATCCAGGAGGTTGTTCTACATAAACTTCCTCTTCAATGTATCCATTTAAGAAAGCACTTTTGACATCCATTTGAAACAATTTGAAATTCATCAAACAAGCATATGCAAGCAATAACCTAATGGCTTCTAATCTGGCTACTGGAGGATAAGTTTCATCATAGTCAATGCCTTCCTCTTGGTTGTATCCCTTAGCAACCAATCTAGTTTTTTTCCTTACTATGATTCCACTTTCATCTAGCTTATTTCTAAAAACTCATTTAGTGCCAATAGGTTTATGAGTTGATGTTCTTGGAACTAACTCCCAAACTTCATTTCTTTTGAATTGATTCAACTCATCATGCATAGCTATTAACCAATGTTCATCTAATAATGCTTGATCAATACTACTTGGTTCAATTTGTGATACAAAAGCCATGTCACAACAGAGATTTTTAATGAGGATCTAGTAGAAATTCCCTTTGAAACTTCACCAATGATGTTATCAAGGGAAAGATCTCTTGTTGTTCTCCAATCTTTAGGCACTTGATTAGGTGTTGATGGAATTGTTATAACACTTGGTTCTCCTTTTTCTTCAATAGGCTAGACAATATCTTCCATAGGACCTGCATCTAAATCACATTTCTTTTCCTCTCTTGAGGGGTTAGATTCATCACAAATTACATGAACAGATTCTTCCATGCACATAGTTCTCTTGTTGAAAACTCTATAAGCTTTACTTTGTAATGAATATCCAAGAAATATAGCTTCATCAGCCTTTGCATCAAACTTTCCAAGTGATTCTTTCCCATTATTTAACAGAAAACACTTGCAGCCAAAGGTTCTCAAGTGAGAGATGTTTGGTTTTTGCCTTTGTACAACTCATAAGGGGTTTTCTTCAAAATAGGCCTTATGAGAAATCTATTCAAAGTATAGCAAACTGTACTAATTGCATTAGCCCAAAAATATTTTGGCAAATTTGTCTCATTAAGAAGTGTTCTTGCACCTTCTTCAAGGGATCTATTTTTCCTCTCCACAACACCATTTTGTTGAGGTGTTCTTGGAGCTGAAAAATTGTGGTTAATTCCATTTTCTTCACAAAAGTTTTCAAAATGTTCATTTTGGAATTCCCCACCATGATCACTGCTTATTGAGATAATTTTGTTGCTTTTCTCATTTTGACAGCTTTGGCTAATTTTCTAAAACCATGGAAAACATCACTTTTGGATTTCAAGAACAAAGTCCAAGTATATCTAGAGTAATCATCAACAATCACAAGTCCATAATAATTGCCACCCAAATTCATAGTTCTAGAAGGCCCAAACAAATCAATGTGTAGCAATTCAAGTGGTCTAGAGGTGGAAACAATATTTTTGCTTTGAAAAGAGATTTTAGTTTGTTTCCCTTTTTGACAAGCATCACAAAGTTTGTCCTTTTCAAATTTGAGTTTTGGCAAACCAATCACGAAGTCCTTTTTAATAAGCTTGTTTATATGGTGCATGTTGATGTGACTAGCTCTCCTATGCCATAGCCAAGATTCATCTAACTTACTCATTAAGCATGAAGTTTTGTGAAAGAATGCATGGTCAATAGAAAGTAGATAGATATTACCTTTCCTTTTGCCTATATGAACTACTTCACCATTTTGGCCATCACAAATCATACAACAATTCTCATTGAATGAAATTTTAAAACCTTTGTCACATAATTGGCTTATGCTTAGAAGATTGTGCTTCAAACCATCCACATATAGAACATTGCTAATCTTGGTGTTAATGTTATCTCCAATGTTGCCTTCACCAATTATCTTACCCTTGTTATTATCTCCATAAGTGACAAAGCCTCCATCTTTAGGAACAAGATTTGTGAGCAAAGACTTGTCACCCGTCATATGTCTTGAGCAGCCACTATCAAGATACCACAAAGAAGTTCTTGCTCTAAGACATTGATGGAGGTCCAAGTCAAGCCAAAGGTCTAGAAGGGGAGCTTGAAACACTTCCTTTGGTGAGCTTCAAAGGACCAATGACAAGAGCTAGGACTCAAGCACTGCAAGACCATAATCAAGCCAATTTAGACAAGCATGAAGTTGTACACCATATCAAGGAGGACAAGAGCTGGATTTTGATGTCTCAAATCCAATATAATTCAATAAATTCCAGCACTTGTTAGAATAATTCAATAAAACATTTGTAAATCAGTTACTACTGCTTTAATCGATTATTTTGGCTTTGTAATTGATTACAAGATGTTTAGAAGCAATCAGAATTAAGCCCTTACTGCTTTAATCGATTATTTCGTCGAAATAATCGATTACCAAGAAGTCAATTGTAAGCAGGAATCATAGCCTTACTGCTTTAATCGATTATTTGGCTAGTGTAATCGATTATTTCAGTTTCTGACTGATTTAATCGATTACCATAACGAAATAATCGATTATACCAGTCTGAGATGGTTACTACACAGTTTTTGGAAGCCAAAGGTCTTTAGGAACAGCTTGTCTTGTAAGCTACGTTTGGGCCTCATTTTAGCTTACATTTACATTTCATTTAGGGTCAATTAGCTTAATAATTCATGGCCTATATAAGGTCCCAAAAACTGAATGTAAAGGATCTTTGGATGATTAATACAATTGCTGAATTGTTGGTGAGAGTTTTCTCCCTTTGTTCTTAGTCGAGAACTTCTTGTTTCTTATCAATGGCCTCTGAGCTATTGTGGTGATTCTTGCAAGACTTATTGGAATTCCTATTCCATGGTGTCAATCCAAATCCACTTCTATTCTTCTTCCATAACCCATTTCTGAATTTAGAAAACATAAACAACCCCATTCAAGGAGAGAGTTCCCTACTCCGTTTTGAGTGAATTGAAGATTGAGTTCCATTGCAAGGAAGATCCGGGTAAACAAGACTTGATTCAATTTTGGAGTCCATCAGACATACCTGCATAATTCAAATTAATTCATAGGAGAAGGTACCCAATTGAGGTTGGGTCCAAAGGGGTTAGTGGCTTTCATTTTCTTTTCAACCCAAATGCATTCACCATTTGGTACATAGAACCTTCTTGCAAAACATTTATAAGAAGTGTGTCCTCTCTCCATACAATAGTTACAAACAACAGCTTTATAAGATTTTCTGAAGAAAACATTTTGATTAACTCTTGATCTGCTTTTATTCTTCTGTTTTGGGGTCACAAATATTGTCTTTTGGACATTTTTAGAACCTTTTTTATACCCCAATCCAGAAGTATCTCCAACATGTTTTTGAGCACTCAACATATCATCAAAATCACATTTTCCCTTGTTGAGCTTTTGTAAGATATCAATCAAATCATTGTTCTTAGAAAGAAGCTGCATATATTTCTCTTCTTGGTTTATTCTATACTCATCAAAAACTTTTTGTAGCATTTCATATTTGTCAACACTTGTAAAGGAAGAGGCACATACACAACCATTTAATTTGTAACTTGAAACAAGTTTCTCATTTTCTTCTTTCAAGTTGCAAATTTCAGTTTGCAATTCTAAGATTTTTGCAAGATGTTCTTTGATATTCTCTTTAAGTCTATTGTTAGATCTTGCAAGCTTTTGAGCCTCTTTGTGCATCTCTTGAAAAGCAAGAATAGCTTGATCAAGTTCAGAATTTACCTCATCTTCTTCATCTAAAAGATCATCATTATCTTCATTGATAATGGAGGTAAGGTACATGTTTGCTTCCTCAATTTCAGTGAAGGATTCAGAGGTTGTTGAATCATTGTCCTCCCAAGCTATATAGGCTTTTCTAGCTTTTCCATCCTTCTTCACTTTGCTGTCTCCTTGTTGCTTCTTCAAGTAGATTGAGCATTCAGTCTTAATGTGACCAGGTTTCCCACATTCAAAGCATGTAAAGTTGTTGTCAATCTTCTTGTTGATGTTGTTGTTGTTCTTGGTGTTCCATGAGAATTTTTTGCCCTTATTCTTCTTCAAGAATTTGCTGAACTTTTTTACTATCAAGTTCATGTTCTCTTCATCTTCCTTATCACTTTATTCTTCCTCTTTTTCCCTTTTCGATGTAGCTTTTAGAGCAATTCCTTTGCCTTTCTTTTCTGCATCTTCAACACAAGTTAGTTGAGACAATTCTAACTCATATTCAAGTAACTTACCAAAGAGTGCAGCCATTGACATTTTGGACAAGTCCTTGGATTCTTTGATTGCTGTCACTTTTGGTTGCCAAGACCTAGTGAGACACTTCAAGGTCTTGATGTTTAGTTCCTCAACATCAAAAGTTTTTCCAAGTCCCAAGAGATGATTGACAATATGTGTGAATCTTGTTTGGAGCTGGGAAATGCTTTCATTTGTGTTCATCTTAAACATTTCATACTCATGGATCAATGAATGCTTCCTTGATCTTCTGACTTCTTCAGTTCCTTTATGAGTAATCTCTAACATCTCCCACATCTCCTTAGCACTTGTGCATCTAACTGTTCTAAAAAATTCATCAGAGGAAAGTGCAGAGGTTATCATATTTTTGCCCTTAAAATCATATTGAACAACCCTTTTCTCAACATCATTCATCTCATCCCATTCTTTGGGAATCATGTCATTACCAACTATTTTGATGGGCACCACAGGACCTTTTTCTATTGCATTCCAAGCACCTGATACCAATTGATACCAATTGAAAATGATATGAATATCTCACACTTAACCAAGAGGGGGGTGAATTGGTTAAACCTTGGTAAATTAAAAATTCTTTAATCAAAATCAAAGTTCCTAGGATCTTTATCACTCTTCAAAACCAAGAAACTTTATTCAATCAAGTAGCTCAGCCCCAAGGAATTCAATGAATCAAAACTTATATAATTGGTCAAACAATTTAATCAAGAACACAATGAATATAGTGAGTTAAGGGATAGAGAAGCAAGACACAATTAGATTTATACTGGTTGACTTCAACAACTAGAAGCTACATCCAGTTTTCTTCCAACCAACACTAGGTTAGAGTTCCACTATTATAATTTTCAGTTCTTACAATCAATTACAATGTCTCCCTTTATCAACCCTAGATAAAGTACAGAAATCTAAAACCCTATTAGATTCTAAGAGACAAGAACCTGAGAACACTACTCAGTTCTTTCACCTAGAGAACCCTACTCTAGATACATGCAAGAACTCAATTACAATAGCCAATTCACAAAGAAAAAATCAAAATGAAAATTTACAACTGGATTAAGGAGAGAAACAACCTGATGATCCAATGATGCAATGTAAAATGAAATTACCAGCTTAGGTTGAATGATTACAAATCTAATAGCACAACTTTCCTTCATCTTGAAAAGGTTTCAAGCTCCAAGAATGACTCAAACACTCATGATTAAAGCACATTGGAGCAAGAAAGAATTTATCCCTTAGAAAACACTTAAGAATGCTCACAAGACTGTTTAAGCTCAAAAAATACGTATGGGTAATGTTCCACGAAGTTAGAAAAGCAGCTGAGCCATAGTTCTATTTATAACAAATTTTTATAACTGCTTGTAATCGATTAAATCACCATTTTAATCGATTAAAACACTTATGTAATCGATTAAGTCACCACTTTAATCGATTAAAGTGTTCATGAGTTTTCTGGGTTTGAGCAATGAGCAAATTAATCAATTAATACGAGTTGTAATCGATTATTCCAGTAGCATTGTGTTTTCTAAAAGACTTGAGTAATCGATTACTAAATGTGGTAATCGATTATTCTAGTGCAGCATGATTATCTCAAAACATTGTGTAATCGATTACAAATTCTGGTAATCGATTATTCTAGTAAAACTTGCTTTTCTCAAAGGCTATGTAATCGATTATGAGAAATGGTGATCGATTATGGCAGTGCAATCTTAAAATCATATGTGGCCATGTAATCGATTACTACCTATTAATAATCGATTAAAAAGTTCAACAAGACAGTTTACATGAAAACAAAGGTCAAATAATCGATTATTCCAATAGGTAGTCGATTATATTGTGCTTGAAGGCTTTCCAGAATTTACTAAGAACAAAATAATCGATTACGGACTTTAAGGTAATCGATTACATCAGTGTAAAATGCATTTTCCCAAAAACCTTTGAATCAGTTTAAAAAACTTAGTCAAATTGCCAAAGTCTTGTGATTTTTATGAAACCAATTAAATTAATTATGGATTAAATGAATGCAATGCACTTGGATCACCAGAATTGCTTTTCTCTTACACTTTTCACACTAAATTATCTTCAAGGCATCCATTGCATGTTGAAAGCTCAAAACCAATGCTTGAATCAAGGTTCCTTTGCATTCTTTAAGTAGCTCCCCCTGAATCCAACACAAATACCCACTTAAATTCAAAAGGGGTTAAAATGATGTTTTTGGAGTATACATCAAAGAGATGTCATTTCAAAATTTTGATCATGCCAATGTGACCGGGGTTCAAAGAAGGTCACGAAAATGACATCAATTTTATAAAAAATAAACTTTTACAATGTCTGATTTTCAAAAGTTTTTCCAACGGAAATGCAAAAACATCCAATAATGGTACCTAATCACAAGAGATAGTAAGAAAAACTTAAAATAACTAGGAGAAGACAAGAGAATCATGGTTACCTTGAAGAAACCACGAAAGAAGGATTGGAGGCTTCGTTCTCTACCGAATTCTCAAGTTGAGTTTTGAAGATTATGCTCTGATTAAAGTGTTCCTCTCCGTACGATGGTCCGACGGCAAGCAAAAAAATGATATATGCGTTGTCAGTTGTAACACCCCGTATGCATCCGGTTGTTAACATTTCATAAAGGTCATTAAGCTTAACAATTAATTTAACAAAATTAATTAGGAAGCAGCTAATAAAATGATGTCATCATATGTCCACAAATAATAATAGTTGTGCATTATGTATGGTAATTGTTCACGAGTTTACAAACATATAAGACCCCGGGCATGTTCTCCCCTCAGGGACGGGTTACAAAACACATAAATTACATATGCATAATAAAGAAGGGAGTCAATGTGCTCGTAAAATAAGACTAAGGTTCATCTGGAACCCATCCTGGCTCGGCCTTGTGTTCGGAATCCCTCAGACCGCCCTACTACCTGGGCCTCCTGCCTCGGGATCTGCCATCCTCACTCTGCTCATCACCTGCAAAGACGCATAATTCCCCAACCAGGGTGAGATAGAAATCTCAGTAAACTCCAGGTCCTTAGAGGCTTCTCCTTCCCTGGGTTCACTTCCACGATACATAGCATCAAAACATGCATTACACAAGCGAGCCATCCCGGCTGTCATTCAAGCATTACATGTATATAATCACACAGATATAATAAGAGAAGATCATCCAACTTAATGGGCACATTCTCTGTATATCATTGCCTGAGGAAGATCATCCAACTTAATGGGCACAATCCTTCAAGACTTCGGGCAAACACTACCTGAGGGAGATCATCCACCCCGGGTGGGCACATTCGCTCAGGGTTCTGCTCGGACGTATATGGCTCTTCTAAGAGAGGATCATCCTGGCTATAAGGGCACAACTCTCTCAAGATTTTTCATATATACTAATTGACCACTTAGAGTTGTTCCACATGACTTTGGCTCTAAGGGAAGTCCATATTTTGTCCATTCTACTGGCCAGAGAATCTCATACATCACAACATATCTTCACAGTGCAAATCATATACATGTTCTCAATCAGAAGGGCAGTAACACACAATTTCAATACATGCATCATGACATACAATAACCATCACTCCCTCGGAGTATGGTGGAACACGGTCTAGAGAAGGACTCTCAAGAACAAAGAGCTTACTGGTTCTAAGCATAACACAGGTATGCTCGACGTCGTGGTCACGAGCACCACTACCCTCTGCGTCACGCCCTACATACATGCATGCAAGCTATCAGTAGCAGTTTTCAACCGTTGCATGTAAAGAAACTCTATACTTCTCTAGGTTACAAGAACTAGTCACCCACAGGTGACATGCAGACCCTCAAAAGGCCTATCATAACCTAACCCAAAAATCTATAACAATTAGATTTTAAGGTTAGACCGGTGTTTCTTACCTCTAAAACTATTAACGAGGCTAGAGAACAGCTTCTCCAAGCTCGAACGTCCTAAAATCGCCTTCTTTCCCCTAAACTTGAAGCTTTCCCTCGTTCGTCAATGGTGGAAATGTAGAGAGAAGGAAATAGTGCCTTTTGCGAAGAGACGGTGAAAGAAATGAGTCATGTAAGAAATGACCCACACCCACGTTACTTATATATCTTGGGAGTTAACGTACGTCGTATACGTCACTTAAGTCAACACGTGTCACTCAAGTAACCTGGTAGTTAATGTGGATCACGTGCATAGGGTAAGCTTGTGAAAGCACCAACTACCGGGTTAGCGAGTCAGATACATTTTACCCATTTTATGTGTGACTGCCGGGGTCTCTATATTCTTACTAACGCTGTCGGGTGGGTTTAATAACGTAGAATATGTGCGGGATACGATCCTAAGCAGTCCACTATTGGCGAAGGTCAATGCCCCCGGTTCCCATGGACTTATATAACAAAACAAGGGCGGCACCCGGGTTGGCGAGCCCAACGCATTTGACTTCCCCACTTGATATGCGCAGCCTAGACAATCTTGTCCGGGTCCTACCTTGGCCATTTATAAAACCCGAGGTTCCTCACTTAATCGATTGCAATGCTTATGAAATCGATTACATAGTGCTGAGGTCTCATTCTGGTTCTTTCCTTGGCACTTTATAAGTCCAAGGCTTCGTCTTTCTGCCGACTTCATCCGACCTCGCTTGGTTCTTACCTTGGTGCTAGAACCTCATCCAACCTCATCCGGGTTTCTACTCCACGTCAGCGTTGTCCCACCTCCTTATAGAAACGACATCTCAGTCACACGAATCCAGATGCCTCAGCACTGACTTAGGAAACGCGAACCTAGAATTGTTTTAAACGCCATTACTTCTTAATCATAATATTATTATATTAAAGTGCCAACATGGACACCTAAGACCTTACATCAGTGCTGATAACGTATTTATAGATTGCAGATCTCGCTTAGCATGCTTGTTTCGCTAAGCGCAATTTTATCTTTGTCTGGAAAAGTTGTTATTTTATCTCGTCTCGCTGGTCGCCCTAAGAGAGATACTGAAAGTTATTATTTTGAAAATCCAAACGGTGAAAACATGAAAAGATGGGTTGTGAATCTACTATACAAATTTGAAGGCGATCCAAAGGTTAACGAGTTCAAGATCATAGTTTTAGCGAAACAGGTTTTGGGTAAAACTTGAAATCACACATTTTCAACGCAGATCAAACAAACTCCACATAACCTAACATCCACACCAACCAGTTACACAAGCATAATTTACACAACACTTCAACTAATCTAAAATAATCAAATAACATAATAAATACATCAAACATCTATTTTCAAATATCGAAATTTCATGGTGTTACATTGTACCCATTATGATCAACTTGCTAACATTTGCACAAAACCCTTGACTGAGGAGAGGTTGATTTTGGTAAGAAATCACCTTGAAATGATGCTTATAAATGAATTAATTAATTTCTATATGTCATCTGCTATTGCATCAGAGGAACTATCATCCAATGAGTATAAGCACACACCCATAACATTAAACATATGGATGCTCATTCATGCATTTATATTTATTAAGTAAATTCAATGTTTCTTTATATAATAACATTGTAATTCTTTTTGTGGAGTCAACTCTCAGATGGTGGGCTTAATGATTGCTTTTCAAAGCCCATAATAAACCCTTAAACCATGAGACTCTTGGTATCACTCTTATTTTAGCTTTGTAACACTTCATATTCCTCTCTAAGAACAAAATCCTAAACCTACCCAAGCTCTCTGCAATGGCCACTACAAGCTCATCTACTACTAAAATCATTCTTGCCATAGAGATAACTACCATACAAATTGACAATGAGCCTTCCATCCATGTTGAACATTTTTTTCCCATCCAAGAACTTGAGAAGGTTGGCCTTAAACTCAATGAGACACTTTTCTTCTATGGAGTGAGACACTTATTCAATTAGCCTTAGATAATCTATCCAGAACTCATCAGAACATTCTAGAGGAATGCTAAGTTTTCCAACAAGAAGTTTATAGTATCCAAGGTTCTGGGAACCAAGGTGGTGTTATCAAGCAACTTGATTGCCAAAGCACTCAGGTGCCTTCGTGAAGGAAGCACCTATCAAGATAGATGGGAAAAAAACCATGACTCTCATGTTACAAGAGTGTTGTACAAGGAAAATGCTGACAAGACAGGTGACAAAAGACTATAGTTTACAATCCGGTGTGTAAGAGGGCCAAGATTTAGGCCAACATTCTTAATAAGAGTGTTCTCCAAAAAGCAAGATCAAAGACATCATTGTCGGATCTTCACAAGTTTGTGTTCTTTTACTTAATGGAGAATCTTCCCTTTGACCTGCCTCACACTATCTATAACAGCATTCTGAGGAATCTGAAGGGCTTAGGTGGTCTGGACAACATCGATCATTCTACCCTAATCAACAAGGTGCTCTGGGATCAAGGCGTATATCACATCTTTAAAAAATTGGACCATGATTCTAAGCATACCCTTATAGCCAAAGGTTCAGTTGTTGCTAAACAACAAAAATTTAGCAAGACTAACTTGAAATCTATGAAGGTTTCTTTAGAATAAAACCTAAAGGAAGCTCCTTAGGTGGACTAGGATGCCATAAATAAGAGGAATCAAAATAGGCTTGCGAAGGCTATCACTATTGAAGACAAAGGTCTCAACAACTTTGGTATTGCCAAGACGATTAGAAGATCATGATTGAGCAATAGAATAAGAAGAAGACAAGGAAGCAATCATAAAGGGAGGAAGAAGAAGAGGAACTAATTGCAAGGGAGCACAAAGCAAAGAAGATACTGAAAATACTATGAATACATTGCAAATGAACCAAGAGGGGGGGGTGAATTGGTTCAAATTGGAAACTTAAAACATTTTGAAACAAATTGCGAAATTAAAACTTAGGATCGTATCACAAGTTCACCTTGATCAAAAACAAAAATCTTTCTTCACCCAATATCACCCTTAGTAATGAAAGCAATGACAGAAAGTGTTTCCTTGATAATAAAACTTGATTTCACAAAGACATACAATGAAACATACAGAGATTTAGACAAGAGACAAGCAATTATATTGGTTCACCTCTCAACCATAGAGGCTACATCCAGTTCTTACAACCAACACTAGGTTAGAGTTATTACTATATCAAGAATCTTTTACAAGCACAACACAAGTGACCTCTTTATCAACCCTAGATAAAGATATAGATTCTAAAACCCTATTAGAATACAAATTACTTAAGAAACTGAGAACCCTACTCAGGATCCTAAACACTAGTGAACCCTACAATAGCAAGCTTGAAAAGAAATGCAATGATTTATCACAATACAACAGAAATTTTCAGAACTTCTAAAAAGATAGGTTCAAGAAAAACACAACCTGAGATCTTCCATGCATGAATGAAATGGAATTAGATTACCAAACCCTTCAGGTTGTAAAGATTAATATCTCAGAAACACACTCTTGAAAACCTTCTTTCTTCAAAACATCTTCTTTAAAAACTCAGAAATCTTGATCACATGAGATGTTGCTTGAACACAGAGTAAAACAGTATTTTGTGCACTTATGAAAGCTCAGAAGCTTTTGGGTAAGTCACTCTTGTAATGAGTAAGTCGTTCAATGTCTATTTATAAGAAAAAGACTCACCAAGCTTTATAAAAAAATAGATTTAACTAACAATAATCGATTAATCTGTTAGTGTAATCGATTAAATTGCCATAGGTAATCGATTAAGTCAACTAGATAATCGATTAAACTATTCATCAGCTTTCTGGAAATAGTTTCATGAACAAAATAATCGATTAAACCAGAACAACATCATGAAAGACGAACTGAGATAATCGATTACAGAAGATGGTAATCGATTAAACCAGTGATGCATGATTTTCATAAAACACTATGTAATCAATTAAAATGATCATGTAATTGATTAAACTGTTCTTCAAGGCTTTTTCAGAAAAGATTGAATGTCTTTAATCGATTAAACTGCTTGTGTAATCGATTAAAGCAGTAAGATATGCTTTTTAAAGAACTTTAGCCTTTGAGAACTTATTTTCATGAAAAACCAATTTGATTGCTTTAGAGATTTGCAAATATGAATGCATGATCATGAGAATGCAAATGCTATGAAGGATCACAAGGCATTTTAACTTGAACCACTTAACCAAATTACATATGCCATCAAATGATTGGGCATGTAAAAAGCAAAAACAAAATCAAGTCTTTAATCCTTGGTTCAATCTCCTTGTAGCTTCCTTTAAAGTCAATAGATACATGAATAGACAAGTGTATCCACTCCTGTTGATGTATGTCTAAACCCATTAGACAAGAATTTCCCAAATCTACCTTGCAATGAAACCCACTCTTCAAGAAATTTTCAAGAACTCAAATTTGTCCAGCATTTCATGTGGAACATGGGGCTGTTTGTAACTTTTAATTTCAGCAATGGAAGATGAAAGAAAGGTTAGGGATGAAGATGGATGGCACCATGGAAAAGCTTTCCAATAAGCCTAGGAAGAATCGCCACAATTGCATGAAGCCATTGATAAGAAACAAGAGGTTCTTGCACAAGAACAAAGAGAAAACTCTCTCACAAATTTCAGATTTGCATTCAAATGATCAAAAGATGTTTTACAACAGTTTTTGAGCAGCCACATATATGCACGAAATTACAAGCTAAATGCAAGGAAAATTACAATGAAATGAAGCTTGTAATGCACACTTAATGAAGCCTAAATGCAAGCTAAATGAAGCTTGTGTGCAAGCTTCCCTAAGGACTTTTGGCTGACCCAACTAGTGTCAAATGGTGCAGTATTTTCTAACTTTAAGTGCAGTTTTTAGCTTCTAGGTGCAGCCCCTAGGTGCTACAAAATTTACACCCAAGTGTGCCTCCAAAGCTTTACACAAATGCACTAAAAGCCTTTTTATTTGTAACTATTTTTGCTATTAACAAGTGCTGGAATTTATTGAATTAAATTGAACTTGAGACATTAAAATCCAATCCTTGTTATCCTTAACTTCTTCATGCTTGTCCAAATTGGCTTGGATGTGGTCTTGAAGTGCTTGAGTTCTAGCTTTTGTCATTGGCCCTTTAAAGCTCACCAAAGGAAGTGCTTCAAGCACTCCTTCTAGACCTTTAGCTTGCAATGGACCTCTATCATCCCCTCCTTCTTGAGAGAAACTTGACCTCAAGTTTGCTTTCTCACTTGTACCTACATCACTCAAAGAAAGATCACAAACAATGAAAGTATTACTCGCACCATACTCACTTGGCAACTCAAGGTTGTAAGCATTGTTGTTGATGATGTAGCTTTTCCACTTGTGTTTGTATTTCTTTTGCTTCCATGGAGGAAGTCTCACTACTTCCTTGAAGAAGAGATTGGCTACTTCACAAGCATCATCACTCTTGTGACAAGGAATTAAGGGTGCCATCTTTGAGAACCTATTAACAACAACAAAGATAGAATCATTTCTCCTCTTGGATCTTTGAAGACCAAACACAAACTCCATAAAAATGTCAACCCAAGGGGAGTTAGGAATAGGCAAAGGTGTATATAGATCATGAGGCATTAATCTAGATTTAGCTTTATGACAAGTAATACATTGAGATACAAGCTTATGAACATCATGCCTCATCTTTGGCCAATAGAAAGGTTCATGTAAAATAGCTAAAGTTTTATCTACACCAAAGTGCCCATGAAATTGTTCTCATGAGCTTCCCTCATGAAAAGTTCTCTCAAAGAGCTTTTAGGAACACATAGTTTCTTTTCCTTTTCAACATGTAAACAAAGAGAGCTAGAAACCATATAATGAAGAGGTTGTCTTGCTAATAACACTCTCTTGACTTCTTTTCCTCTCAAGAACAAACTCTCTTTAATCTCATGAATTTCTTTTCTCTCATTTTCTTCCACTTTTCTTTTCTTCTCACTAGTTTTTCTCTTTGGAAGCTCACTTTCTTTGCCCTTTTTTGTGCATGATTTTTTTTAAGTGCAGTATTTTTTTTCAGCTCCTCAATTCTCTTTTCTTTCATCTTTATTTGATCCTCACACACTTGTCTAGGAGTGAAAGGCCTCAAAATAATTTTCTTGCCTAAGTGCTCAAACTCAAAAGTGTTTTCCATGCCATTGTGTATCATTTTTCTATCATATTGCCATGGTCTACCAAGAAGGATATGACCAACCTCCATAGGTACAATATCACAAAGAACTTCATCATTATAAGCTTTAATAGAAAAATGAATGAGCACTTGAGAATTTACCACAACTTCTCCACTTTCACTAAGCCATTGTAGCTTGTGTGGCTTTGGATGCTTTGTGGTTGGCAAGTGTAACTTCTCAACAAGCCTTGTACTAGCCACATTGGTGCAGCTGCCTCCATCAATGATAAGTGAGCACACTTTCTTTTCAACTAAACACCTTGTGTGAAAAATATTTTCTCTTTGATTTTCCTCTTTTTCTAGAAAAAAATTGCTCAACATTCTCCTTACCATCAAGAGATCACCCTCCTCGGCCTCCACTAGTGTGAGTTCTTCTTCTTCTTCACTTGAAGAACTAGATGAGACACTTGAAGATTCACTCTTTATGTTTCCATCCTCTAGCAAAATCATAGTTCTCTTGTTAGGACATTGGGAAACAATGTGACCCTTACCAAGGTACTTGAAACATTTGATATTGCTGGATCTTGTTGGAGTTGGTTGCACAATTTTTTTTCTTGAGCTTTCCACCATTTCTTCTTTATTTTTCACTTGAGAAACCTCCATTTTAGGCTTGTCTTTCCAGTTGGAAGTTGCAACCCCATTGGTAAATTTGGAAGTTTTTCTCCTTTTTAGTTGTTGCTCCACCCTTTGAGCTTTGTGGACTAGCTCCTCAATTATTGTATAAGAATGTAGCTCCATCACATCTTCAATTTCTCTATTCAAGCCATCAAGGAACCTAGCCATTGTTGCTTCTTGGACCTCCACAATTTCAGCCATCATCATCATTAATTCCATTTCCTTATAGTATTCATCAACACTCTTGTAGCCTTGGAAATGTCTTTTGTAATGACCCGCCTCGTCGCTACGACATCACTAACTCTAGATCGTACAATTTCAATTTTTAATGAAAACTCCATTAATTTGATTATGAAAATGATAGTAAATTTTTTTCACAATAATACCATTATTATACACATGATACAATTATAGAATTGAATACACATGTATGCATATATTGAACTAGTACATATCATTTACATATCAAAACTTAATTTGGTTTTACATATATTTACACCTAGAATCTTACATGACCAACAAAAAGAATCGAAGAACTAACTAAGAAAGAGTTGATTAACAAAACACAACTATTTCCCAAAAAGAATTTCAACGTCATCACGTCGGCTTGGCGGCTCCAACAAAAAGAATCTCCCTCCAAAGTCACCTAATGTTGCTCATTTGCTCACACAAACGAAAGTTCACGATCATCATAGGTACCAACCACATGGTACAACAAATGCAATCGTGAGTTTATTATATAAAACCAACAAGCATAAGATAACCACAATTGGAAAGGAAACAATGTTAAAAACCACAATCATTACCAAAAATCCATCAGTCCAATACACACTCGACAAACTAATCAACCAATTCATTTCACAACTCAAACAACCATGCTCAGAATGATGCATGCACCTGACTAATCTCTCAGAATACAATGTGGTACCATCCTCATGGAAATAGCCTTTTTCAGGAAAATGATGCAGTAGCTCCTCGAGGTCACCCAGTCGTGCACTGGTCGTTCCCCCCATGGTGATCAGCCCTGAGTCACAAAGGAGTTCCAAATAGAGTGATTGCCCCCTAATACCCCCGGTACTTACTATCCATCATTCTATTTCCATCCACGCAAATATGAAGTATGAAACATAGGCACCATCAATGCACTGACCATGGATAGATAGGGACCAGAATTTTAACCAATCCATTTTCTCTCTCTTAGGATGCTTAAAATTCGTAAACCCTCCCTCGCAAGCTTATCCAGTCATGCACCCCTCATGCACATACACAACATCACTGATGCACTGACCATGGATAGCTAAGGACCGGAATTTTAAACAATCCCTTTCTCTCCTGGAATGCTTAAAATTTGTAAACCCTTCCTCGCAAGGATATCCAACTGGTCACTATACCCCACGTGGACATATACCGCATATAACCATGGGCACCATCAATGCATGACCTTGCTAGGAACAAATCCTTCCTCGCAAGGATAACCAGCCATACACCCCCCATGGGTATCCATGTATATCCACATCACACAATGACATTGTTCACATCAACATTATCCCTCGTCAATGTCATTATCAACATCATCATCATCATCATCATCATCATATCATCTTAATTTTATCAACAACATCAACATCATTTTATTTCAATATCATCATCACAAACATCATTATTCAACATCATCATTATCTCATGTCAACATCATCAACCCAATCAACATTATCTCATTTCAACATCATCATCATCATAATCATCAATATCATCTCATATTAATATAATCATCAACATCATTTTATTTCAATATTATCATCAACATCACGAACAATCACATTTTACATCTATATACCATATGCCTGAGATTCACATTCCCAGTTCTTCAAACAATACAAACCTCATTCTTTCACAATCTATATTACCATGAGACTGGTAATTTAGGAAAATTCTAAATTAAAAAGGAGGTCTACAGTATAGAAAACAAACTCTTATGCCCATTTAAAAATTTAGTAAAGAATTAAATAGAGAACGAATTATAAAATTTTGGGTAGAGTCTTCTCTGTAATTAAGACTTTTCCCAAAAATCCAATCATCACAACAACAACATCATTCACAGTTTTATCTATCAAGAAGCAAATTCATTGCATCCCATTAGTTAAAAACATCATTTGCCTTGAAAACGAGCACACACAGGAACAAACACACATCACTCATACATACATCGCATCCCATTAGTTAAAAACTTAGTTTTTCTTGAAAAACCAGCACACAGTAGGGACAGGCAGTTATCTTCATAGTTGGACTCTCTGGCGCCTAACTATGGTACCAAAACTACAACTAAATAATAAACTCCCCTTACCTAACTATATCCCTCTGTTAGCTCCTTGAAACGTCATTTTGAGATTTCTCAAGTTCACGTACTTTGGTCCAAACACAAAGCTCCATATACCAAATTGAAGATAATCCAGTATAGATTTCCAAGGTAAGATCAATATTAACATTTGGGGTGAAATACCCACTCAAATTTAAAAAGAGGCTAAAATGGTGTTTTGAGAGTCCACATCAAAAGACCATTTTGAAATTCCGATCACACCAATGTGACCGGGGTTCAACAAGGATCACAGAAATGACATCAGTTTCATAAAATGGAGACTTTTACAACATCTCATTTTCAAAGGGTTTTCAAAGAAAGTATAAAAACAGCCAATAACGGTACCCGAATCACAAGAGATATCAAGAGAGGCTTCAGACTAGCTAAGAGAAGACAAGGAAACCATGTTTACCTCAAAGAAACAAAGAAAGAAGGATTGAAGGCTCTGTTCTCTACCGAATCCTTGGGTTGAGTTTTGAAGATTCTGCTCCGATTAAAGTATTCCTCTTTGTACGGTGTTCAACGGCAAGAAACAATGGCTCGTTGCGGTCACCGGTGGCCGTGGTTGGTGGAGGAGGAGGGGTAGGGGTTGGGTGTTGTTTTGGGGGAAGAAGACCACCATTTTCGTGATTTGGAGGCTGCTACATGCTTTTAAAACCGCCTTGACTCTCCCAGCCAAATAGCCTTCTAAAATTCGCCTAGGTGAGCTAGCCGAATTTTAAATTTTCTAGTTCAGTGAAAAATTATTATCTCACCCTAAAGATATTTTTTTGCAAATCCCAACAGTGAAAAGTTACATCTTTGAGTTAGGAGCCTACCTTTAAATTTGGAAGGAAATCCAACTGTCAATCAATCCAGAATGGTGATTTACTAAAACAGGTTTCCGGGTCAAACTCAGAATCACTCAATTACAACATAGCTCAAACAAACTCCACATAACTTGACATCTACACCAAGCAATTGCACATGGATAATTCACATAACATTTCAACTAATCCTAATTAATAAATTAATCAAATAATACAAGGCATACATCACACATATATTTTAAGTTATCAAAATTTCAGGGTGTTACATCTTTGGAGCTTGTTGTGGACTTCTCTTGCATAATAAGTTGGAACAAATCTTTCTCTCAAGAATATTTTCAAGTCATTCCAGCCATGTAATCTTTCTCTCCTCAACCTCTCTATGTCCATTAGAACTTGGTTCCTGTAACACCCCGTAGGCCTCCGGTGCGTTAACATTAATAATATCAGTT
>CM023952.1:19712104-19766925 GCA_013407115.1 Glycine latifolia | reverse complement strand
AAAAAAAAATATTAGGTCCAAAGCCCTTCCATAACTCATAAGGAGTCTTATCTATCTGTTTATGAGAAACTCTATTTAGCATATAACAAGCAGACAATACAGGTTCCCCCCACATTTGGTTAGACATACCGAAACTTAATAGCATAATATTCATTATTTCTTTTAATGTTCTGTTTTTTCTTTTTGCTATGCCATTTTGTTGAGGATTGTAAGGGGCACTAGTCTCATGGACAATTCCATTCTTTTCACAAAATTCCTTAAGAAAAATTGTCCCATATTCACCACCTCTATCAGACCTAGGTTTAAAAGGCTTCTTTGCATATTTTGCTTCCACACATATCAGACACTTAGAAAGGTTATTTACATATCGTACATTAATCAAATACATATTTTCAAGTTTCTTAATAGAAGCCACATTCACATGTCTTAGTCTACCATACAACAAATCAATAGATTCAACAATATAAGCACAACCAGCCAAAGAATTAGCATTAGAAACAATAGAAATGGTGTTCAGTACAAACAATCCATCAGCAATGTATCCATTCCCCACAAAATTTCCATTCTTAGTTATTACTACCTTATCAGCTTCAAAAACCAGTTTCAATCCAGCCCTATTAAGTAAACTACCAAAAATTAGGTTCCTACATAAGAAGGGAACATACAAAACATCACTCAAAGATAAAGTTTTTCCATAAGTAATTTTGAGGAAAATCTTTCCTTTACCAAGCACTCTGGCTGTAGCAGAATTTCCCATGAAGACACACTCTCCATCAGCAGCATCCTCAAAGTGGTGAAAAAGCTCTTTGTTGGCACATAAGTGTTTAGAAGCACCGGTATCCAGAATCCAATCCACCTTGTTATCCACCAAGTTTGCCTCCACTACCACAGCAGCTATCACTTCTTCATTTTCTGCTAGATGTGCTTGACGTGCAAGTGGTGCAGCAGGCTTTTGGTTCTGATTTTGTTATCCCTGTCTCATGTAGCACTGATATGCTTTATGACTTGTTTTGCCACAAACATAGCAGATAAGTTTCTTTTTTTGAATCTTGTTATCACCTCTGTTGATACCAGTATGATTTTTATGTTGTCCATTTTTCTGGAATTTTTTCTCTTTTCCTTTCCCTTTGAACCTGTTTTGATCAAAAATCTTAATAACATTAGCATTAACCGAAGTTTTAGAAAATAAAACATGCTTATATTTAAGTCTATCGACCTCTTCAGTCTTCATATGATTGATCAACTCTTGAAGTGACAAATCTTCTTTTGTTTCAATTGGTTGCGGTAGTCACTCCACGATGCTAGGAATTTCTCCAAAAGCACATTAGCTTGTAATATCTCACACATCTTCATTCCTTCATTTAGTATGTCACCAACCAGATTTTCATATTCATGAACCTGCTCCATGATTGGCTTATTATCCAGCATCTAAAAACCCAGCCAATTTCTACCACATATTTTCTTTTTCCAGCATCATCATCACCATAACGTTTCAGCAAAGTGTCCTATATCACCTTTGCAGATTTCTGATTGATGAACAAATCGAACATATTATTTGTCATATGAGTCAATAAATGACCCTTAACACTCTTGTTGTCCTTTTCATATTTCTTCTTAGCCTCTTCATAAGCTTTCTTGGTTCCTCCAGAGAGCGTTGTGACAACAGGAGTAGCAAGAGAAGGGTTAACAGGAGAAACAATGTCAGCATGAGGGTCTTCAGATAACACATAAGGCTTCAAACAGAATCAATAATTTTTGTGACCATCTCATGTAATTTGTGCCATCTAAAGGTTCCAATTTTGACATATCCGGAATCATTCTTGGTACATTCATCGCCATTTATGTTCAGTGTTGTAATAACGTTCTTTATACCCCTAAATATTTTGCTTTCAGATTGTTAGAAAAATAGAGAATAACATAGAACAGAACAAGGAGAAAAGTGGAAACCACTGCCCTGATAGAAAAATCCAGCTAGACCTCAGTGCAATCCAAATTACCGATTGCTTCCTAAGGTTAACACAACGAGCCAATGAACACGTGCACTCATGGCCTTAGGCTATGGAAATCACAGAACAATTGCCCAACTTTTTTTAACTTGTCAAAAATAGAAAAGGAAATAGAAAAACATAACAGCAGAGAAAGGTTTTTCTGTCCCCTTCTTCTCAGCAATGTCAAGCCCTTTTAAATAGAATAAATCTAAAAATTGTTCCCCTTATTTTTCTATAACAGCTCCATTCCTTCCTCAATATTAGCCTCACCACTAATAGCCCTTTAATGTGTTCAACAATATCTATTCTCCACTATTTTGTTTCTTAATCAATTATATATGAAACTAACAATGGCTTCTCCCTTTTCCCTTTTAGCTAGTGGGTCTTGAACAAGATGGGTTGTGTCACACAACAACCATTTATCTTCAAACACCTGTACCTAGCTCCTACTACCAATCCTCCAAAACATCCCTTCCACCATAAGATCTTTGGTTAAAATGATACTCGACCAAGTATAGTTGGGGCTATTCCCTTTTATAGCCTCAAGTAGATGACATTTCGGCTACAAAAGAGTTTTATTTTTGGAGATTGATCATCTGACTTGAGGTTTTTTCATAAACCTTCGAAAGAGAAGATATTATGCCAACCTCCTTCAAGTTTGCTCTAGCAAAAAGCAAACTATCATCTGCAAAAAATAAGTGAGAGATCTCTGGTGCACGTGGACATATTGTAACACCATGTATGGATTTTCTTTGGACTTCTTATTTTTATCATAGCTAACAAAGACTTTGCACACAAAATGAAGAGACAATGGGACAATGGGTCCCCTTGTCTCAAACCTCTATGGAGGTGAAAATCTCTGTAAGGCTCGCCATTAATCAAAATTGAGAAAGTCACTGTTGATACACACCTCATAATCAGACCAATCCATTTCTGAGGAAAACCTATGCTGCTCAAAACTTTCTCCAAAAAAGACCACTCTACTCTATCATAAGCCTTAGACGTGTCTAACTTGAGTGCCATATGTCCTTTCTTGCCCTTTACTTTCTTCTTCATAAATTGGACACATTCAAAGGCAATAATAGCATTATCTGTGATAATTCTATTTGGCACAAAGGCATGATGGGTTTCATCAATAGTATGAGGCAAAATATGTTTTAGCCTATTAGCAATTGTTTTCGTGAGAATCTTAAAAATCACGTTGCAAAGGCTAATAGGTCTAAATTCACTTGGTTGAGATGGATTCTTTTACCTTGGGGATCAAAGCAATAAGAGTCTTGTTGATATGTGTGGAATCCTCCTTATCATTCAGAACTCTAAGAACAAGACTCGTCACATCCTCTCCATTGACATGCCAAAATTGTTGGTAGAAAAGGGCAAGCATTCCATCCTCACTGGCACTTTAGTAAGGCCCATTTCATGCAAAGCTTCAAAGACTTCATCCTCGAGAAGCTTCATTCTAGAAAATATTGCTTGTTAATGTCCACACATCCTTCAACTAGCCTCGTCACTTCTTCCATATTTTTAGGATAGAAGATGTGAAAAAATTAGAGAAGAAATTGGATAAGGTTTCCCATATACCTTTCCAATCTTGATGTACACACCCCTCCTCATCCTTAATTCCCTTTATTGAATTCACCTTCTTATGTTGTGAATCCTTCTTGTGAAAAAAGGTTGTATTTTTATCACCATATGATAACCATTCTGCCCTTGACCTCTGATTCCAATACACTTCCTCCAATTTCAAACACTCATCCATTTCTCTCTCTATATTTGCCTTCATCTCCATCACAACATCATTTTGGGATATCTTTTGCACTTCTCCCAATCTTTTTCATAGCCTACGGATATTGTTTGTGAGGCTGCCAATACGATCATTTCCCCAAGCATCTAGATTCGCTCCGACTTGGGCTAGGTTTTGTGTCACGCCTTGCCTATGTCTCCTTATCCTCACACCCTTCTGACAACTTCCTCACACCTCTCCTTATTCTCCAGCCACATTTGTTCAAACCTATACCTTTTTTGTCTCCTCCTTTGATCACCCACCTTTGTTGTTGAGAACCCAACATATTAAGAATAATAAGATTATGGTCAAACATAAATTGGACTATTGAAGAAACTACTCCTCCATTGATCTCTCCATGTATTGTTCACAAAGGCCTTATCTAGCTTTTCCTCAATCAAATATGGACCTTTTCTCTTATTTGTCCAAGTAAACTCGTAGCCCTCTAATTCCAAGTCCATCAACTCACACTCTGTCAAAACCTCTTGGAATTGTGATATGAGATCAAGGTCAATAGCATTACCTCCACTATTTTTACTCGGATTCAAAATCTGGTTCAATCTCCTATGCACATCAAAGGGCTATTCTCCATAGGCTTTTTGGCTTTTGAGAATCTCCCACGTCAAATGCTTTTTATTTTGCTCAAGGAAACCATACATGAATGTGGCTAGAAAAGCATCCCTATCCAAGCCTCTATTTATATAAGTTGAGATATGATTCAGAGATCAAGACTGCAACTCCACCTCAATTCCTTCCCTCTACAGTAGAATAATATCCCCAGCTCTCCTTCTTCTAGTACCTTTAGAGTCCACCACAAACATGTGGTCAAGGCTTTTCATTCCTTTTAATATATTCAACTTGTAGCTTTCTTCCTTGGCTCCATTATGAAAGCTACATCGGGAACTTCACCAGAGAGGATTTTTCACAAAGCTCAAATTGCATGTGGGTTCCCAAGCCCACGACAACTCCAACTTAGATTTTTCATTGGTCGTGGCGAGGCTGCATAGCAGCTCCTGCCAATTCTCTCTTTGATTGTTTTGTTGCATTCATTCCTTCATCATCTCCCTCCATTGTATCCATTTGCATGTCCTTCGCCTAACGTTTTCCTCTTACCATAATTTCAGCTTCTTTTTCTGGCTCTCCTTGACGCGCCATCCTTTTCCACCTCTTATTCAGATTCAGTGTATTCATTGTGGTATTTATAGGATTATTATGACCAATAAAGAAACCTTGAACCTCCTTCTCCTTTCTTTCTAAAATCATTTTTTCAGCATTGTTTTCATAATTTCCCTCCACTTTTCCTTCTTTCTCCTAGTCCTCCAACAACAGATGGTAGTTAGTGAGTATGCATGTAACATCTACACCCTGCATCTCACTTTTCTCCCCCATAACCTCCACAATTTCCTCCTTATCCTTCGTATGATTCAACAATAGCTTCTCCTTCTCCTTATCATCAAACATATTGGTATTTTTGACCTTACCATAGATGACTTGTTGTTTGACCCCGACCACTACATTTAGACGTGATGGCGAGGCCTTTAGCCATGGACCATAAGACATACCCTCTGTGTCTTCTTCCTCCCATCATTCTACCTTAATAGATGATCCAACTAGCCACACATATAACATAAATTCCCTAGCCTCTCATACTTAAGCATCACTTTCCTCCTATCTTCAACATCATCTCTCTACGCAAGGGTTTCATTATGTTCATAGAAACCCTAATACACATTAATCTTCCTACCCTACATTCTTCTTATTCACCCCACATCATAAACAATCCCAAAGAGTTTCCAATTGTTCATGCTATCTGCTTTGTACGATATCCTAAAGGAAGATCATAAACTCTTGCCCAAAATAGACTTTTGGATAAATCTACTTCTTTAGGATTTTTGGTCTCCTTTTAGATCTTGTAGCACCAACAATTAATTATCAAAGTTCCATGCACCTCCTTTTCATCATTAGCCAAAAACCTAAAAGTAAATAGGCCTCTCTCTTAAGTCCCAAACTTCAACCCCTTCCTTTGTCTCCCATGCTTGGACTATTGTTGTTTTAAAATCTCTAGCATTGAAAGACCTATTCATTATCACCTTGCCCACCAACCAAAACTCATCAGCTATCTCTTTCTCCCCCTCCCCCCTCCCCCATTTGGCACCTCAATCATCACTTCTTTCTTCTTAGTAAACTCCACTTCTATCTCCTTATTCATCCTTGATAATAGTTAAGTACTCACAACCAAAGAGAATCAAGAATAAATGAACCTTAAGAAAAACCCTTACATTGCTAGGTTTTCAGAAAAGCCCTATCAGAGGAAAAATATCTTTATGAATATTGTTAATTTATACTAATGGATAAGAATTAAGAATCCCTATTAATATTAAATTAACCTGTATACTAAACTCTGATTTTCACACCTGAAATTAAATAAAAAAAGTCTTTTTTATCATTAAACGTGTCAAGGCTTGGTACTCTAAGTGTGAAAATTTGAATAAAAAAAGCATAAAATTTAAATACAGTTTGTTAATTTTTTATATTAATTTTAATTAAATTAAAATTTCACTTTGATAAGTCACCTGATAAAAATTGACATTCCCTTAAAAAAATTGACGTAAAAATCAATAGTTACGTACTATAGTATCCAGCTAAAACTTTAATTCTGATCCAGAAAACAATTACATTTGTATTTTATTTCATTCTAAAATAAAAGAGTAAATTACACTCACACCCCCTGTGTTTTGCTCAAATTTCACTTGATACCCCTCCCTTTTTGCACATTACTTTTACCCCCCTCAATTAACGCCGTTAACTAACGTCAATTGAAACATTGAGCAGACAAAATTGCCCTTACATTTTAATTGTAAAACCCAAATTATCTCTTCCCAATTAGTTTTAGAATTTATGATTCACGTTTCATTCCTCTTTACCATTAATGAGTACTGTTCATCTTTCTCTTGTTAGCGAGTTCTTCTTCAGCGTCCAAGGGGTGCGAGTTTTTCTTTCTCTCACGACGTTCACATTTCATTCATCTTCACCGTTCGCGACTTCTTCATCTTTCTTGTTCCAGTTCACGAATTTTCCATTGTTTCTCTTCTAGTTCGCGACGTTCATGAGCGTCTTTATTTGTCTTCCTCTTCGACATTCACGAGCACTTTGATGATAAAAATTACATAATTATAAATATATCATTTATCTAAAATTTCATGTATATATGATCATTAAATAAAACAAATTGTTCAATAATTAGATTAATACAAATTAATTTGTAGAAAGACTTATTAAAGGGAGTATATGTCAAATAAATAAATAATTAAAGGGAGTAATTTTATCATGAGGAATAACTTGATTTTTCCTCATTTGATATACCACCTCATATTTCTTCATAAAAAAGTCCATAGGAATTCACACGACTTTTTTTTTCCAATTATAACACATACTAAGTGAATATGTGGATGTTTGGTTTAGCATTACGTTAAAGGTGACTTGCGTCCATTTCTCACGTCTAATCAGAATCAGTATAATTTCTCGTTTTCCACGTTTTTTATGCACGTATGGAGTGTTGCAGCCAAAATATTATTGTTTGCTAAAAACAATCTATCTGAATCATCCTAAACAAAACTAACTATAAGTTACCAACCGACTTCATCACACAAATTTCTATTGCATGATAAACCATTCACAACTTGTATAGAAGCAGGCCACTCAAGGAAAGCCTTCTGACTCTTGCAATACTCTCAACATAGAAAATTGATGACCATCTGATTCTCAATATCTGCACAGAAGCTTAAACAATTTCAATAGCATCATAAATTGTCAAATAAAATAAAGTGGATAAATAAAAGTTATAAAGTTCAAGTTATGGAAACGATAGAAGAATAATGATAGTTCCATAAAGTGGATAGATGAAAGTCATGAAGTTGAAGTAATTTTAAAAAAATAGGAGAATAATAAAGGGAAAAAGAACCTTAAATATGAATGCAATTGAACATAGGGGAATGCAAGTTCCAGGTCCATTACAAAGTATCTGGATAATAGCAATACAGAGTTACCTCAAATTGTAACAATAAATTAAATGATACAAGTGTCAAGCAAATGATGAAAATGTTTGTTGAGAATCAGAATTCAGTTCATATGTATGTTAGTAGAACAAAGGATGAGAGACAATGTGTTAACATTGCGTACCAACAAAATGGGTTCAAAGTTGGTTTACGTAAAAAAAACAAAAAAGAAGAAAGAGTATTAAAATATTTTCAGGTTGAGAGGAAAAAGATGAGTGTATTTTAGACATAGATTTTCATTAAAAGTCATGTGACCAGTATGTGCCTAATTTCTGTTAGATTATTAAACGGTATTTAGGAAGGAGGGGGTCTAAGTGTAATGTAAGCTAAACAATTAAGGGGTTTTTTGTAGGGTGCAAGAAGGTAGGGATATCAAATGAAATTTGAGCAAAATACAGAGGATGCGAGTGTAATTTACTCAAAATAAAATTGATTCGAGAGTGGAGTTCACATGAGAGAAATGCTATAGTTGCTTAGAGTTATTTAAAAGAGAGACGGTAATAAATTAATTTTTGAAATATAAAAAATTTAATTTATAAATATATAAAAAGTTTGACAACTTATTAAATATGTGAAATCAATTTGTTGTATTTTTATACATTCTCAGATAAATTTAAATTCTGCGTCTTAAACTTTGAACAAAAATTGATATTTCTAAATAAAAAAAAGGCAAACTATTAACTCATGACAAATGATAAATTATTACCTTATTATAATATAGCTGTAAAATTGCAAAAAGTGAAAAAAGGTTATGATGCCAGAAAGAAAAGAAAAAACACTTGGGACGTGATTTTTCAATCCAAGGCAGATAGATCTGAAGACTGAAGTTAATGGTCCAAAATTCGCTAGTTAGTCACTGAGTTCATCCATTCATCCTTAGCTTATTCCTCTTGTTTGGGTCATGGCAATTTGTTCCTCACCTTCGTCGTCGTCGTCTTCTTCTACATCGTCCCTTGGTTCCTCGAGCACCGCGAAGTCATGGATCATCCATGGCATTGTGGCCGGAGTGGCGATTGCTGCGGCGGTGGGTGCACGCGCTTACATGACCCGATTCAGCAAGTTTCGGAGCCGGGTCGTTGGCATCATACCCGCCCGATTCGCTTCCTCGCGCTTCCAGGGAAAGCCTCTCGCTCAAATCCTTGGCAAGCCCATGATCCAGGTCCCCCATAACACTGTCTCTTTTACTATTTTTCTGCAATTTTTTTTCCTTTAAATTATTTCTTGTCACTTTAATAATAATAATTGTTGGGAGCTGTTGACTAGTGATATGACCAAAATAGGATATGAGAAATGCTAGCAACCACTTCTATCACACACACTCTACTTGTAGTTGAAATTTGTTGAAAATTATAAAATGGGATAAGTGTTACACTTTATTTAATGAACCTTACTTATGATTTTGTAATTTTTAGTAAATTTAAACCAATAAGAAGGAGGGTCTGGTGCTTGAGGTTGAGTTAGATCCAAGCTCAAATCTTGAAATGGTATTAGGGTTGATTCTAGTGGTTGCTGATGGGTTTATTTGGCCACCCATTATCGGATTATATGTGGATGTCTAGTACTTCAGACTATACCACTGTTAAAGATATTCAATCCTTGATGTGAGGGGGGATGTGTTAAGAGATTTCTCATAGTGTATATAAGTGAAAGACAACCCTCATTGCATGAGCTAGTTTTTGTGATTGAGTTGGCCTCAAGCCGAAATTCTAAGAATAATTGCATAAATGTAGTGCGGACACTGGATCTTTCAAGAAAGTACATGCTTGGTGATTGCTTTTACAAGAAATGGAAGGTGAAGATTACTTTAAATATAAAAAATAAAAAATTGGGGGATGTTTTAAGAGATTTCACATAAAATAGTACTATGGTCAAAATGGTGTATACCTAAGAAGCATCGATACCGATACGGGAATTTCGATACGTTCCCAATACGAGACTTCGATATGTTACTTCAAAAATACTAATATTTTGATACGTTCCCGATACGTTTTAATATTAAATAATATTTTCTTTATATAGAGTGTAAGTAGAAATTAGGGAGGTGTAAGTAGAATTTTTCATAGCACAGCAGATAGAGACAACAAGGAAAGTCCATTTGCGTATACTGTAAAAAGCAATGCTAATAATAGCACAGCAGATAAAGTCCATTTGTCTTAAACCTCGTAACAGCGTTTCTCTCTTCTTCTTCGCATAGTAGCAGCAACAAAGGAGAGTGTAAGATGACAAGAGTATCAGCCGGGTCCTACTCCAGTTCGGGATGGGCTTGGTGGATTTTCTTCTTCTCCCACTCCTTGTCCTCGCGATGCCGCTCGAGTTCGTCGACCAGCAGGTCGACGGCAACGGTGGAGGAAGTGTCGACCTGGTAGCGGTAGCATCCCTGGTGGCAGTCGGCGTCGGCAAGCTGGTCGCAGATGGAGGAAGAGCAGGGGACAGAGGAGACGGAAGCGGAAGGGGCTGGGTTGAAGCAAGCGGCATGCGACGGCGCGCGAGCGGCGTGCGACAGCAAGCGAGACGGAGCATGAGCGGCGTGCTACTGGATATGCGAATTTGCGTATCGTCCACGAATCCGTATCGGACGCGTGTCCGATACGGTGAAATTTTTTTTTTTTGCATGTATCCGTGCTTCGTAGGTGTATACAAGTGAAAGACAACCCTCACTGTATAAGCTAGTTTTTGTGGTTGAATTTGCCTTGAGCCGAAATTCTAAGAATAATTTCCTAAATGTAGTACAGACTTTGGATGTTCGAAGAAAGTACGTGCTTGGTGATAGCTTTTACAAGTAAATGGAAGGTGAACATTAATTTAAAAATAAAAAATTGTGAGTCTGTGACTCTTTTGCTTTTGTCTTTTGAAAAAGTTGCTTCCTTCTGTTTTACTCATTCGTTGTTGGACTAATATGATGAGTCAGTTCACAGTAAAGACATGTCAGTGATCTAATCAATCAGTTTTCTAGTTTGATATAGAAATTTTGGAATGTTATTCCTTTTCCTTCTAGTTGCCTTGGAGTGTGTGGTTAAGTCTATGACATTTTTGTGTAAGTTCGGACAAATTTGGACCTTCCTTTGTATGACAATTAATATGCTGCTCAACACTATTGATAACTGTAGAGCTACCATGGTTAACTCTTCTCTGGCTACTGAGTATGCCAAGTGTGAACCCATGTAAGAGTGGCATTTTTGTAATATGCTGTGCCTAGTTGAGTTAATGTGAAAATATGAATTTATCTCTCAACTATTGTACTTGCATCACTTGTATATTTCTCTCACAACTAGCTAATTACTTATTTGTGATATATATAGTTCATCAGAAATTTCCAGTTGAGCTGTTGCCTTTTAGCAAACTATTCCCAGCACCTATTTCTTTTAATTTTTCGTCTCTAATGATCAAATTATGATGTATTTTACCTTCATTGGGCTGAATTTTACAGAGAACATGGGAAAGGGCGAAGCTGGCAGCTACATTGGATCATATTGGTAGGTTTATCCACATGATCTTCCTCCAATCTGGCATTAGTAGCTTTAATATATGTGTCTTAGCCTTTCATTGATCTGTAAGTGGTATTATAAAATATATGCCTCCAAGTGGAAGTGTGAAACTAAGATTCACATCTTATTTGTCTCATATGGCCACAGCCCACAAAGATCCTAAATTTGACATATGAAGATTTTTGCTTAGAGGGTATACAAGTTTAAAGTCTGTTTTCATATGCATGTCCAACAATATGTGTTGCTTTTGAGGGGCATTGAGCAGTCTCTCAATTTATGCACAAACACATCCTGGAAATGGACAAGTAAATGGCTTCCAATTTCATCTCAGCTGTTGTTTGACTGTTTCTTCATTTGTTCATGCATGTAGAACCTCTTGTTGGTCTTTTGAAGATCTGCCAGTTTTGCATTGCTTTCCTTTCTGAATTTCTAGGCAAACTAACTCAAGAACATCATAATTTGGCTGGATTGTAATACAGGGAGGTTTTAGTGAACTCTGTATGCATGTCATCTGGTGCTTCATATTCAAGAAAATCAAGTAATAAACAGTTTTACAATTTGGTAGATGTGTACGAGCATGTGCACATCTAGCTAGCTTCTTTGATTTCTGACTGGTAATTTACTCTGGTTCTAGTTGTGGCAACTGATGATGAAAAGATTGCTGATTGCTGTCGACAATTTGGAGCTGATGTTATAATGACATCAGAATCTTGCAGAAATGGTAAGCAAATTAGTTGCTTATTATATTGTATCCATTCAAAGCTTTTTTCTTCACAATGTTTCATAGTCTTTATTTTTCTAAATAGGTACTGAGCGCTGCAATGAAGCCCTACAGAAGCTTGGGAAAAAATATGATATTGTTGTCAACATTCAGGGTGATGAACCACTTATTGAACCTGAGATAATAGATGGTGTTGTGAAAGCTTTGCAGGTAAGGGATTTTTTCCCCTTAAATTTATTCTTTTCATACCATGGAAAATGCAAATATTGTTCCATTAGAAAAAAAATTAATAACTGCCTGCTTTAGGCTGTAATCGTTATGTGCATGTTTTATTCTGAACAAAGCGGTGAATCAATTGTTCCAAATTACTTGTTTAATATAGCATCAGGTTATCCAGAAAATTTTCACATTGAAGTATTGTAACTTTACGGCCAAAAGGAAATATCACTATATATCTATGATTATTGGATTTATTTTATCCACTTATATTCTTATACTATCTATACCAATCCTTACAGGCAGCTCCTGATGCAGTGTTCAGCACTGCCGTCACATCTTTAAAGCCTGAAGATGCACATGATCCAAATAGAGTGAAATGTGTGGTAGATAATCGTGGTTATGCCATTTATTTTTCACGAGGATTAATCCCATTCAACAAGTTAGAAATAATTAAAGTTCAAATTTTCAATCTTAATTGTTCCTCCATTCACAAAATATCTTGTGAAATTGTTTTACATATTTTGTAAATCTGGATAAATGTTTGCATTCATACTGTAGGTCAGGGAAGGTCAATCAACAGTTCCCGTATTTGCTTCATCTTGGGATTCAAGTACTAATGTTAAATTCTCTTATTTCTCTCTAGTTGGCCTTGATAATAATCATTGTTTATGGTTCATTTGTTTGTTACCATTATCTGCTTCATTTTGAGTTAATAGTTTTCCGTCTACACATCTGCCAGAGCTATGATGCAAAGTTTCTGAATATATACCCTGATCTTCAACCTACTCCGTTGCAACTCGAGGAGGATTTGGAGCAGCTTAAAGTCCTTGAGAATGGCTACAAGATGAAGGTACCCAAAGTTATTATACAAGCCCTTATTATAATTTCATCTTTATCCTATTGACTTGCATGTTTTTTACATGCTTATTCTAGACTGACCTTATAATCAAATAGCCTTCAATCCAAGTATAAGGTTTGGTTGCCAACTTGCCATTAGATGTGAGTAGTCTAAAACCGTTGTATATTCAGGTTCTCTAATAAAGTTGTCTCTGTCTGACTATTGAACTGAACAATTGGTGCAGCTCTAGTTGGTAAGATGCTGTTAGGAAACCCTCTATTAAGAGTGTCTATGTTTGGAATGAGAAATAGGGGAGCACCAGGTGATCAAGCCCCTGAGAAAAAAGTATAAACAAATATAAATAGAAAGGGCGTTACACATCTGCACTAGAAAGAAAAGAATAGTATCAAAATTGTAGCTACTACTAAATACTGAAACATTATTATACACTTCATACTTGTAGTTGATGAGTGTCGCTTTAATCGTCTGATCTGATGTGGGATAAATTATTTTGGGCACTTTATAAAAATGTTTATTTTTATTTTCTGCTACAGGTTATAAAAGTTGATCATGAGGCTCATGGAGTTGACACTCCTGAAGATGTTGGAAAGATAGAATCTCTAATGCGTGAGAGGAACTTGTCTTGAACTCTCAGACACAGCAATGAAATCATATGCAAATTAATCATTAGCACACCACATCACAAATAGAAAAAGGGTTTTATTTTTTTTGTTTTGTTTTAGTATAAACCTTCTTGTTGCTTACAACATAGTACGCGTGTTATTATTTATAATGTATTTTATTTTATAGCATCGGCAGTATGACTAGGTTTCTCGGTTTCGTGTACACAATGTGGGGGTGTGTGCAGAGAATTAAAATTTTAGTCACACATATAATGCAAGCTATGTATGCTATCAAACAAAGGAGATTAATAAAACACAAGAATATAGAAATAAGAGAGCATCGCTGCCTGTTTTACATCGGCTTCTTCAAAAATACTATTAATCTTCTTCTTTGATAATCTGATATATAACCTGGTCCGACCCGGTTAGAAGGATGAGATTAGGTGGCTTAACTAGATTGATTTTCCTATTTGATAAGTTATGTAGTTGACCAAGATGATTTGGTCAAACTTAATCGGTTAGGTTATCAGATCACGGTTGGATTTGGTCGGTTTTACAAAAAAAATTTATTGGAATTTTTATTTTTAATTATTATCGGTTGTTATTTTGGATTTTGAAATATTAATGAATTTTTCTTATTCAAATAATGTTAGTTATATATTTATATATATATATATATATATATAATTTTGAATTTTTAATATATATATAAGATCAAATTAAATCATTTGTAATCTACTAATTTGATCACTAATCCACTAATTCTTGACCAGGTAAATAACATGATCGGATTTCATAAGTATACATATAAGTACGTTGACCAGTTCCAAGGTGAGAAAGATTAACAGGTTTCCCATTATGGGAAAGGAAATCTTCACCATTGGATCAGTATTTTTATTTGGAAGGTTGAGATTGTTATTTTATTTTATTTTTTCTTTTCATTTTCTTTTTTGTCTTTCCCCACTTGTACCTGTCATTTTCTCTATCACTTCAAATTGAGAGAGACTTTCGTCACTGTCACCTCTATCTCTTGTAAGTAGGGATGGAAAAGTGGGCTAACCCACCCAAAACGGGTCGGGCTGGCCTAAATCACCAAAAAAACGGGCTGGGCTGGCCCACTTTTACAAAGTGGGCTGGAAATGATAGCCCACCCCACTTTGGAGTGGGTTAGCGGGCTAGTGGGCCAGTCCACCAAAAAAAAGTTAATTTTGTTTAAAAACGTCAAAAAAATTATTTAAAAAAATGTAATTAATTTTTTTATAAGTTATAACAATGGTTTTTAATATAAAATTAAAATACATGCCTACTAGAAGCAAAGCAACCAGGGAATACCAAAAAAAAAAAAAAGGAGAAAATGATACCTTCAACGGGATCAATGATGTCATTCTGGCCAGCACTAACAGCATGTAGGCATGTAGCAAATAGTAGCAGAACCACAAGATGAAAAGTGAAAACAACTTCATGCTTGAAACTCTTTGAAAGATACATGAATGCAAAAATCACTAGAACTCAGAACTCTAAAATATCTCTCATGAACTAAGCACTGTATTTTTCAATCCCTGATAACAACCAAAACCAAGTTATGAAAACTCAAGAGAGAAATAGGTTAATACACAACTGGGGGAACAATTATTGATAGTTTGATACCAGACTGATACATTATAATAAAGTTAGCAAAGCAACATCCATACATTAAATTTAAAATTTGCGAATAAACAAGTTAGAAACATTACAACTTCCAAAATGCAAAATAATTAAATTGAAGAAGTAGTTGCATATAAGCATCTTCAATAGTTATTGTATTTGATCCCTTGGAAACAGTTGGATCCATGTTTAAAGCACAAAAGTCATCCTCATCATCTTCAGCTACACATTATAATAAAAAAATAAAAAATAAAAATAGCTAATGAATAATGATGATTTAAAAGAAAATTAATTGGCAATGTAAAATAATGAAATTAAAGAAACTACCATTCTCAGCAAAACCATGCAGTCAACTACGAGTACAAATCAAGGCTTCGAATTTTCTGACAAGAGACTATTTCTATACTTGTTTATAAGATGTGATCCAATTCTAAAAGCAGATTCAGAAGTCACGTAGTAATAGGAATGCTCAACACATCATGAGCCATTATGGATAATTCTGGAAAGCGATTATAACTATCCTTCCACCATTGCAACACATCCAACTCTTCATAGTACACAAAATCCAAATTTGGCTCATCCAGATAAACATCAAGTTGTAACTTTCCAACTTTAAAAGCAAGTTGACTACTATGCATTTTCGATTCCTATTAACGTTGAGAGTTATAGGAAGGTTTCCATACTACTGGACTCCTATGATTTCACCCTGTATACAAATAGCACTAGACTACTCATACTCATCTGAATCATACTTATATGACAAGTTGAACACAAAAAAATAAAATAAAATCAACAAAGTAGACAACACAAAAAAGTAAATACTTATATAATAACATAATAATAATAATTAATAAGCATGTACTTACACCAAACATTCTTTGATTTATTCCCTTGAGTTCCTTTGACATGGTTGAAGAACTAGTCTTGGGTCTTGGCTGAAGATTCTGAATAGAGGCATCATTATTAATGTTTCTTGGGTTTAAATATCTCTCAAAGAGCATGTATAACTTTGTTCACACATGTTGAATCTTTTCCTCACAAGTAGATTCATCAGTTGTTGAGTAACAATAACTCAATGAAGTAAACTTAATACGTGGGTCAAGAACTACTCCAAATGCAAGAATGGTGCTATACTGGTCCCAGTATTTTTCAAACTTCATCATCATCATTTCCCCCACACTCCTTATAACCTCATCTTGACTTTGTAAACTCTCAATAAGAACACGCTGAATTTTCCAAACTTGCAAGAAATATAGATTAGAGGTAGGATAGGAAGTGCCCGAAATCAAATTTGTAGTATCATAGAATGATAACAAGAACTCACAAATTTGTTCTCCTCTTCTCTACTCATCTACTGAAGGACACCACTTGTAATTAGGATCATTTGATTGAAAATTTCCAAATGCCTGTTGATATTTGAGAGCACTACAAAGCATCATATAAGTGGAATTCCATCTAATGGAAACATCTAGACACAATTGCCTCCCATCAGACTCATGGCCAAGCTGTTGAATACATTCTTTAAACTTTCTCATTCTACCCTCCGATCCCTTCACATATTTCACACTCTCTCTAATTTTATGTAAGGCATCACTAGCCACTTTTAATCATTCTTGAACAATAAGATTCAAAATATGTGCAGAACAATGAATATGAAAAAACTCCCCATCACATAATAACCAACCACTTGTTCCAAGATCATTTTGTAAAATGTTTTGCATGTTATCATTGGCGGATGCATTATCTAAAGTGAGAGAAAAAACTTTTTGCTCTATTTTCCAATCTTTCAAAAATTGAAAAATCCTTGAAGTCAAGTCAAATCCAGTGTGAGGAGGAGGCATATGAAAAAAATTAAGAATTTTACTATTTAACTTCCAATCAACATCAACAAAATGAGCAGTTAAACATATGTAACCCTCAGAGGTACAAGAGGTCCATAAATTAGAAGTTAAACATATTCTATTTGGAATACTAGCCATCATCTGTTTTAGCTTCTCCTTCTCTCTCTTGTAAATGGTTAGGACATCAGACTTTACTGTATTCCTAGAAATAGGGAGTGCATCAGGATCCAAATACTTAATCTAACTTCTAATCTTTTTATACTCAACAAACTTAAATGGCAAATCATGCTCAATGATTACAGTAGCACACATCTCACGTGACACCATTTGATCTAACTTTGGAGACTTCAATTTTCCTTGTAAGTCTACCATCATTTGACCAACATCTACAAATTTAATTCCCTTACACTTTGAGATATGACGCTTTAAGTGAGATGTCCCATATGCTTTACCCCCAATTTTATACTTTGTTTTACATGCCTTACACTCTGCTCTTCCTATCCCATCATCACCCACTCCTATCTTAGTGAAAAAGTTCCAACAATTTGAACTTGTTGTTTTCTGTTTCTTCTTGGTTGGTCCATCAGCTTGAGATAATTCAATAGGTACTTCACAATTTTCAACATCTTGCTCATTCACAGTCTCAGAATCCATATTAAATTTGGGACAACTATTTAAAAGCACTACAGAAAATCAATTTAAAACAACAAAAAGAATAAAATACCAGCCACTAAACAGTTCATTAAAAGGTCAAAGAATGATCATTAAAAGATGCATGAAACAACATTATCAAAGAATAAATGAATGATCATTAAAAGATGTTGCCAAACATCATTAAAGTGCTTCTGTGACCATAAAAGATTTAAGATTAATTAGCATATGTTGGTGGGAAAAAAAGATGTGAGACTGGCGGTATTGATTGCACATTAGATAAACCTATGAAATAGCATAAATTCTAAAAAGATGCTGCCAAACATCATTAAATGTGATTTAATCTACTTAATATGTTGCATTAAACAAGTTCATGATAATTATACAAGAACCACACTTGATAGGGGAGTTCAATTCTATTTTGAGTTGAATCCTTTAACAAGTTCACACAAGAAATCTTTACAAAAATTTTATCATCAAGAGAAATCCTGGTTTGTTAACTAATATGGTATCTAGAGAAATTTGAACTAGTTAAAGCACTTCAAAGAGGAGATTTCTCAGTTACCATAATCTTTAAATTTTAGAATGAAAATTACAAAGTAAAATTACGTTTTCACATTTTAAAATTTGATTTTAATCAAACATTTTATCCCAAACAAATCCTGAAATCCTGATCAAAAAAAGTTGCAATCTTATTCAAGAAGCAACGATAAATTGCTCTCTGCAGATAGCAGTCACGCATTAAGTAATATAGGACAAGTATGAAGGATGAAAAGTGTGAGAAACCCCAACCCCAAAGCGTACCTAGACCCTATTGGTTGGTGTTGTGGAGTCGTGGCGGACTGGCGGTGCTTCAGTGCTTGGTGGTGGTTGGTGGCAGTCCTTCACGAAGACGAAGAGTGAGACAGTGAGTGGGATAAGTATGAAGGATGAAGGATGAAGACGAAGGACCAACTAGAATACTGGATGTTGCAAGGTCTCCCTCTCGCTCTCGTTGAGGAAGACGAAGATGAAGATTGGACCACTGTCCACTGGCGATTGGACAAAGACAAAGACATTGGAGGAGACAACTGGTGACTGGACCACAAACGAGGTGAGAGGCTGAGAGCTAAGGACTGGACTGAGGAGAGTGAAAGTAGTGAAGTCACAAGATCTGGAAGTCACGAATCTAGAAGTGGAGTTTGTGTTGCTGCCTAGTGCCTGTTGGACAAGACAAAAACCACATTACTAACCATTACTCGATTACCAATTTACCATTAGTGAAAAATGGAAAATATCTCAGCCCGCGGGTTGGCCCACCTTTGGCCCGTATTTTGGCGGGCCGGGTTGGCTCGGCCCGTTTTCTTTAGTGGGTTGAAATTTTCAACCCAACCCACCTTTTTTGGTGGGTTAAATGGGCTGGTCCGCTGGGCCAGACCCATTTTGCCATCCCTACTTGTAAGCAGCTTACTTCTCCACTTTCGATGTTGGTATTCTCCCTTCACCTAAAATCAAAGCAGTCATTTTTTTGTTGTTCCAAAACCTTGTGAAGCTATTGATGCTCAGATCTCTTCACTCCTTGGCTACCTATAACACGTCTCACCTCTCTCATCGTGGTTACAGCACCGAACCAGTGCTAGAGCCGAAGGTGGCGGTTCTCGGTGCCATCAACAAGCTAGATTGCACAAACCCTCTTGCTTCTAATGAAGCAAAGACAAAACCCTCTTTAAATCTCACATTGATGGAGAAGATACAATGCCCATAGGAGCTAGTGAGGAAGTTTCCTGCATTCTGTGGTTTCACCATCGCTGTCGAATCCTACGAGAATGAATTGCGCACCGACATCGACAAGGACTCTCGACCTAATCTTCTTTACCTACACTGTCAACAAGATTCTCGACCTAATGTTCTCCGTCTGCACTCCCAAGTTTCACGTTGATTCAATGTTAGTTGGATCAACTTCGACTGTCAGAGGATTGAAGCTTTTGCTTCTTGATTTTCACCTTGAACAAACAATTCGCCCGCAGTCATAAAGGAATGCGCGATTTATTGCCAATTGCAACACGAGTGTCCAAATTGTGAATTCATGTTGAGTTCTGCTGTAGTCTAGCACTTTTTGTGGATTCTAATATAATAAGGAAAACATTTCGAAAGAGGTTTTGCCATGGCAGTGAAGATTAGGGTCTAGGAGGCAATCCAGAAAATTAATGAAGGGGATTGAGTTCAAATTCATATATTTTAATAACAAAAATATATTACAATAAAAATAATTATAATATCATCCTTCTAGGTCTTATTTTTTGGAATTCTATCATAATTGTCTTATTATCAATGCTTTCAAATACATCTTTTTCTATATAAGGCACTAAACAACCATTCAATTATTTATCCCTCATTCGATTAGGAAGTGTAGTCTTGATGTATTTCATAGCTGAAAATGCTCTTTTCATAGATACATTTACTACAGGCAAAGTTAATGCTAACTTTACAAGTAAATAAACCAAAGGATACATAATATATTTTTTCTTTTTAACCATTATTTTAGCAAGATCAGCTATTCCTTACAAATTCAAAAAATCAAGATCACTTTGCACATCAACAATATACCTACAAATTGTGAGAGAACATGGCTTAAGTTAGTGGATTTGGATTTTCAGCTGTCACATGGAATCATAGGAGAGAAAAAAAATAAGTTAGTGGATACCATTAGTTCTTATATTGTGGGCACCAAACTTGTTTCTTTCTCTCTCCAATTGATCTCAGGCAGTAACAGAAACAATTGGTGCATGCTCAAAATTGCACAATTGATCTCAAGTAGTAATCAAACTTCAAACAAAACATTATCAAGTTGAATTGGAACCTATGCATATCAAATGAAATGATTAACGTGCAATCACAAACTAATGCTTATTTCATGGCCAGCCTTATATAGAAAGTATCAAATACAAAAAGAAATGTTATCACAAATCACAAACTCTACTCCAAAACTAAAGCCAACATAAAAAAGGATACAAAATCCATCTTCTGTGAGACATATTTTCAGCACCTATGACTTTTTGCCAGTGTATCAAAGAACATTTCAAGTGGAAAGATAAACAATATTAAGAAAACCAATGAACAAATGAATGGCCATTGCCAATTAAATCCAAAAGAAACGAAAACACTCAAGCTAGCAGGACATCAACAACGCCACAGCTAGACAAAAAGCATCATATACAGAAAGAAACAACAAAAAAGGAAAAACCAAAACAAGAGTAAAACATATACATAAATAAATAAAAAAGGGGAAAAATCAACTTGTGACTTGAAAAAACTACTGTATTTAAAATCAAACAAAAGCTTATTATCTTTGTGCTAAAAGGGTGTCTTGGTTGGACAAAAAAAAGTAAAGATTTTGACTTTACACACGCAATAAGCATAACCACAGGAAGGAAGGCAATTACAAAATAAAGACAAGAAATTGAAATTTACCTTCTCATCTGAAGAATCAATCTGAAGAATAGAGGAGAAAAAGAAAAGTGCTCAATTTAATTTTGTTCCTATCCTCACTTCACCAGCTTCAAGGCTAGAAAATAAAAGCCCTAACATCATGAGGCATAACCCGTGTCGTGCGTCTGTATCTCGGTCATATGTTAATTTTTTAAGAGAGGGGTATTTTGGTAATTTCACCCTAAAATTTAAGGGGGGCGGCACTTGCCCTTTCTCTCCAACGTGGGTCTGCATCTCTAGGAGGAAAAGGGAAAATTATGGGTGAGACGGTCGCAAGGGAAGGGGGCAAATCGAGGAAAAGCAGGAAAAAAACATGAAATGTCTTTAGCCTTTGATGAGAAAAGCAATATATTATACGATTATAATTTCTTTCCCAGTGTGGGAAACCCATTGACCTTTCTCATCATCCTAGAACTCATCATGTATGTTTTGATATGTGTGTCAGTGTCTGTTTGAATTTGGACAAACTTGTGAAAGAATAGTTATAAAGTGAGAATCAAGAATATATTTGTATCTTATAAAAATCTTGACTAAGTATCAAACACTAAATGTAGCCTAAGATCTAGGTTGACCTTTTTTTTATTTTTTTATTTGTTTTCTAATTGAAGAAATGATTAAACTATGAAGGATTTTTCAACAAGATTTTTCATTCAAGATTTTTTCTCTATATTGTTTTAGTTCTTAATGATATTTATTTGTCCAAAGATTAAGAGTGTGTTTGAAAGCAAAAATACAAATAATATTGAACAAAAGTTTTATTTTTTAAGTGAGATTCACAATTTTTACATTTTATTTTAATTATAAAAAAAATTATATTTTCATTATCTAAATTAATTGTACCATAACTGTTATTTGTATAATTTTTTAGAAGTTTCTGAACTAAATATTTTAATCCATCAATTTGATTTTAAAAGATAACAAAACACAATTAAACTCATATTGTATTTACCTTTTTATTAAATAAAATATAAATTAAAAATGATAATACATAATTTCATTATTAATAGTAAATATTTTATTATATTGAAAGTTCAAAAGTTAAAGAGATAATATTTAAAAAGTTGATAAATAATTATGGAATTAAATTACTAAAATCAATATGTCATATTGACAAGGATCAATCAAGGAACATGGACAATGAAGCATTACAAGGATTTCGTGGCCTGATTTGCAAGACAAAGTTCATGAAGATATATTATTTAGTTTTATTTTTTTATCAAATAAAATTGTAAATATTTAATATGGCATAATAGGAGTGACTTTTTAATAAGCAACTAACTTCAAATAATTACTATCCACATAAGTTCATTATAATCATTATAATTAGGGATTCTTAGTATCTCTTAGGGTAGTTATATGTATTTCACAATTTTGTCAATGAAGAGGATTTAGATTTGGCTAAAATAAGAATTTAGTTTTGTATTAAGTGTGAGAGAATTGTTCTCTCTTGATTATTGAATAGAACCTTAAATTTTTATCAAAGAATTCATATTCTTTATAATGAATTTTCTTCAACTTATCAATTTTTAGGAATTATGGTGTTAATCATTTCCATTTATTACCTCAATAAGCTTTTCCTTTTTTTTTACAAAATTTGTCTTTAATTTTAAATATGTTAAGATGTTGAATTGTAATCCATAAAAAAAAAAAAATCTCATCATTTGATCATTTGGTATCAGAACAGGGATTCAGAATCTTCTATATGAATTTGCATCACGATTGTGTTTCACAATTGCATCAGAATTTGCTTTGATTGTCTCGGATTTTAGACCCTCCAAATATCCAATTGTTGTTCTCGCGGGTTATTCTGCTTCACACGTGATCTAGATTTGTGCATCAATAGCACTTTAATTCAAGTCCAGGTGCTTAATGTATAATTCTAATGGGAGCAATTGGTATGTGCTAGTTCAATTATTGTGTCACTTTAAAGTGGTCTAGTTGTTTTGTGTCAATTGTTTATTGGTTAATGCTTTAATTCCCTGTGCCTTGTGTCATCTACTCCCAGAATTGTATTCTGTTTTGCGTAAATTTGCTTCTTATTTGTTGATTTGTGTGCACCAGTTTTCTATTCATGATCTGTTTGTGCGTAAAATTTTATTCTCTGATTTACACATTTCCGTGTTGTTTTTGTGCTTGAATTTTATTTGTTCAAGTGTTATTGGTTGAGTTAAATTCTGATCTTGTGTTTGTTTCTTTCAATTGTGTCAAATTATGCACATTGGGTTCATCTTTTGTTTATAGTGTTCTTGAGAGGCTTTTTATTCATAAAAATTTAGTTTGAGTGAGTTTGGGTGTTTTTACAAATATTGTAAAGTTGAGCACTTGTTAGCCAAAAAAAGGGACTGAAAGTATAAAAAAAAAAAGAACAACGAAAAAAATATTGGAGCAAAAGTAAAAAAAAAAAAAACTGAAAAAAATTGAAGTTATATTTATAAAAAAAAAATGTCCTATAAAAAGTTCTTTTACACTAGTATCAAATTCTTTATTTTTTTCATTTTGTCTCTCTTGAATACACTAGTATGACGTAGTGTAATTTTGGAATTCTTGTTTTGTGTTCCTCTTATTCTTAAGTCTTCTAATTTGTCTTTACTTAACATTCTATTTTGAGTTGTTCCTTTTATTTCTTTTAACTTTTATTATTTGTCTTTTAAATTTTTTTGGTTTTATCTTAGAGTATCTCTCTCTCTTTGGACTCTTGAATTAAGCTTGAAATTCGTTACATCTATTACATTGGATACTTTCTTGATTTGAATTTTGAAGGTTCCACTTAAAAACTTACAGTGGAACATAGGGTGGAAAAAGCATGTGTGCACATTATAGAAAAGCCTTAAAAGAGAGAAATATGAATGGACTTTAAGTGAAACACTAAGTTGAGTGGTAAGGTCCATATTTCTATTATTTGTGCTAGTCATTTTGTGCAGGAATGTATTATTCATCTTATCGTTGAAGTGATGGAGGTTGTGGGAAATATGAAGGAGAAAGGAAGCTTAAAAGACATGGGACAACGATTTATGGAGGAAGAGATAGAGAGGAAAAAATAGTAGAGAAAATAATATGGAAATGGAGAAGCTTAAAATTCCTAATTTTCAAATAAAGCGTGACCCAAAGGCATATCTTGAGTGGGAGATGAAAGTTGACCAAATCTTTACATGTCATGAGTATAGTGAAGAGAAACATATTAGGTTGGCTACCTTGGGCTTTGATGACAAAATACACACACGGTGGAAGCTTGAAGAGAATGCAAGAGGGAGGATAAGAAAACCTAAGATAGCAACATGGAAAGAAATGAAGGAGTTTATGAGGAAGACATTCTTACCACCTTCTTATGTGAGATATGCTTATGACTGGCTACAAAACCTCACACAAGGTAGCAAGAATCTTGAAGACTACCATAAAGAGATGATAATGACTATGAGGAGAGCCAATTTACAAGAGCCTAAAACTTCTATGGCAAGGTTCCTATGTGAGCTTAATATAGACATTCAAAGCATTGTGAAGTTCCAACACTATGAGAGCTTGGAGGATATGGTACATCAAGCCAAGAAAGTGGAGAGACAACTTGAGAGGAAGCATTCCTACAAGAAGACCTATCACTATGACTCTTCTAATGGTAAGGACAAGTCCAATAAGGAGGGATCTTCCCCACCTAAGCAACAAGGTTCAAAGTCTCCAAGTGGTAAACATGTTCCTAACCCTAGCACTTCTTCTACTTCTAGGAGTAGTTCAATTAAATGTTTTAAATGAGTGGGTAAATGTCATATTACATTACACTGTCCAAACAAGAAAACCAAAGTTTTGAGGGACAATGAGATTGTCACTAGTGAGTTTTCTTCTATTAGTTCATCTAATATCTCTAGTGATAATGATAATGGATGTGGTACCAAATGTCTAGATGATGGATTGATGATGTATAAAAGGTTGTTGGGTATCCAATGTAAGGATATGGATGAGATTCAAAAGAATAACATATTTCAAACTAGATGCTTGGATCTAAGGAATGTGTGTTGTTTCATTATTGATGAGGGGTAGTTGCATTAATGTGTCCAACACAAGGTTGGTTAGCAAACTTAAATTCAAAATCACCTCACACCCTAATCCTTATTGCTTGAAATTTTCATATGAAGAAGGTGCGTTGGTTGTGGACCAACAAATGTTGATGAGTTTTACCATTGGAAAATATAAAGATGTTGTGTTGTGTGATGTAGCTCCCATAGAAGCATGTCACGTCTTGTTGGGTAAACCATGACAAATTGAAAGAAATGTGAAAACACCATAGAAGGACCAATAAGATTTCTTTTGTACATGAAGAACATAAGATCAAACTTGCATCACTTTCACCTAAGGAAGAAAGTGAGGATCAAGTTAAACTGAGAAAGAAAATAGAAGATGAGCGAAAAGAGGCAAAAGAAAAAGAAACAAAAGATAGAGAAAAAGAGACTGAAAAAGAGAGAGCCAAACACAAAGAGAAGTATGAATATTCCTTTTGTTATTTTGGCCTTTTGTTTGTTTGTGAAGATTCTTTGTTCAAGTATTTCAAGAAGAGCCTCCATGTGCAGAATTTAAAATTTCATGTTCTACTTCGTTGTTTGATGATGAAGTCTCTCATGGGAAGAAACAAAATGAAGATGAGGTTTCAATGGAGGAATGCAAGACTCTAATTCTTTCTTCTAATTTGAATGATGAGGATTAATTCTTATTGTAATTTTTTGTGTGCATCTAACCATGCAAAGCATGGTTATCAAAAGCGTAATTTAAATCGTAGAATCGTCTGATTTTACGATTTTACTAAGCCTCCGCGAGTTAAATCTCATGTAGAATCATTTTCTGAGTAGAATCGGTAGACTTGGCATAGACTCAGTGGAATCGGCGTTGAATCGCGAGTCTAGTTGCGATTTGGAGATTCTAGGATTAACAGAGAAGCCATGGACAAAAATTAAAAAAAAAAAAGAAGAAAAAATTGTGGTTGACAAAGAAGAGAGAGTGGATAGAAACTATCAGCTGAAGGATGATATATTCCAGTGAAAGAGGAAGAGAGGTTTAGTTTAGACACACAATGCTTCACGAATCATCATGCTTCACGTCATATGTTCTGTTTTTCCTTGAATGGATACACAGCAGCGGAAGGAAGAAGAAGGGGAGAAAGAAGATGCAACAGAAGAGAATAATTTATAAGGCGGAGAATTAGTTTTTTTTTTTTAATTTGGGCCAGGTCCATAACCAATTTACTTCCTTCACCCCTTTTTTTTCTTACTATACACCTTATGGCTCATTTATTTTCGTATTTAGGTAATTTACTTTTTTTTGGTCTGAAGTAGGCTATTACTATTCTATGATTCGGTTCTACGATTCAATTCTATGAGGCCTCCACGAGTCTACGTAGAATCGCAATTCTAACAACCTTGATGCAAAGTATTTCGTTTTGATGCCTAAGGAAGAATTGTACATCAAGTATCAATGGACAATACAATTTGGAGAAAAGGTGGATGCATATGAGGATCAAGACAACCATTGGGAGAAGAAGATTTTGAAACATCTCATCTCTAGGCCTAATGTTTTGATTGAAATACAACCTGCGCTAATTCTTGATTTGCATGATACTTGTGATGTGCTTAATGCATATGATTTGCATGATATTGTTTTAGGTGATGGTGTCAAGTCCTTGAGTTTTGAGATTAATGTACATTATTTGGAATTGTGTGATCATGAAGAGTGTTCCTCTATGTGGTTTGTTATTTATGAAGAAACTGAAAATTATGAGTTCCATAGGCATGAACAACATATGTTGAAAGATGTTACATTTTATGTGCATAAATCTTTATTCCCTGATTCTTTGATTAGAGGAACTCATGATGAAAGTGTAATGTTGCATGGATTTTCCTTTGGAACTTACATGGAACATGAAACACTCAAATGTTTTGGTAGATCTATTTGCATACAAGGGATAAATTTAAAGATTATGTTCATGGTTTGAAGATGTCCTTGCTTGTTCATAATTTTTATCGGGTTCACTTAGCTATGAAATTTGTGCTAAAGTGATCAAGATCCAAGAGAGGGAAGCATTGTCATTTAATATTGTGTGGTAGTTTCATTGTCCTTGTATTTGATCCGGGAGGATGGATAGGTAAGCACATAAATAATAAGATATTTACCCTTTTAAAGAATTAAAGTCTCCTTAGAAGTAGGATTTTGTTTTCATTGAAACTAATACTTTGTTTTCTTTTGATGTAGGTAAAGAAGATTTCAATACGAGGTCGAATTTCTCTCGAAGAAGGAGGGAATGATGAAGATCAAACAAGGAGCATGGACAATGAAGCACAACAAGGACTGATTTGCAGGACAAGGCCCATGAAGATATATTATCTAGTTTTATTTTTCTATCAAATAAAGTTGTAAATATTTAATATGACATAATAGGAGTTGCTATTTAATAATCCACTGGTCTTTAAATAATTACTATCAATAGGAGTTCATTATAATTAGGGACTCGTGGTATGTCTTAGGACAACTATATGTACTTCACAATTTTATCAATGAAATGGACTTAGATTTAGATGAAATCAAAATTTAGCTTTATTCTATGTGTGAGAGAATTGTTCTCTCTTGGCTATTATGTAGAATCCTAAATTTTTATCAAAGAATTTCCATTTTTTGTGACAAATTCTTTTCAACTTATCGATCTTTAGATATTGTAACGTTAATCATTTCCATTTCTCACCTTAATCCGCTTTTCCTTTTCTTCTACAAAATTTGCCTTTAATTTTGGATCTATTAAGATGTTGAATTGTGATTCATGAAAAAGGATTCTCATCACAAATTTATTATTATGATTTACTAAAATTCAAAAGTCAAAAGTGAACTTCAAATAACTATTAATTAAAACTGAAATAATTATAATAATCATTTTATTTGAAAAGAAATACATTTTCAATTATATATATATATATATATATATATATATATTTAACATTTAAAATAAAGTTAAGTTTTAAAAATATGTTTACAAATGATAAAATATTATAAATAAAAATAAAATTAAACATTTAATTAAAATTCATCCAATTCATAAATTATTAAATAATTACTAAAATTATTTCCTTAAAAAACAATGCTGAATAAATAATTCAATCTCTTAAGCATATTAATCCAGTTTCAATTAATAAGATATATTGATCAAAAGGAAAAAGTATATTTTACCCTTATAATATTTCAAAATTCAATTATAGTCTCTATAAAAATTCAATATATATATATATATATATATATATATATATATATATATATATATATATATATATACACGAGATTTACACCGGTGTAAGAATTAATAGTCTTACATCATTTAATAACTTTTTATTGAATGAGTATTTTACAAAATTCACCATTAGATTGAAAGTTTATATCATGTAGATCATATGTCTCAAATTTCACAAAATTTAAACATCAATAGGAATCAAATAGTCTAATTTTCACATATTTTAGAAGTGCATATTACGTTAATTTATATATATATATATATATATATATATATATATCAATTAGGTATCAAATGATTTCGCATTAATGTGAAATTTAAGACATGTGATCTACATGATATAAGCTTTCAATCTAACGGTGAATTTTGTAAAATACTTATCTAATAAAAAGTTATTAAATGGTGTAAGACTATCAATTCTTACACCGGTGTAAATGGATCTCATATATATATATATATATATATATATATATATATATATATATATATTATTTTAACAAAAATGTGTGTTTTTAGTTAATAGCTAAAAAATGAAAATAACATTAGTTTTAATAAATATGAAGATTAAAAATTATTAAACTTTTATAAAAATATAATGAAATTTTTAGATGTTTGAAAAAACTAGAAATACCTTTTAACTAGAAAAAAAAACACTTACCATGTTGAAAAAATTAGTTGAAAGCTGAAAAAAAAACTTAATAGTTGAAAATTTTAACCTAATTTATTAAATCATAAGTATTTGATAAAATTATTTGTAACTGAAAAATATAAATTGAGGTATTGTAATTTTAGTTTTTTTTTAATTAATTTTAAACTCTTATAATTTTTTATTTATAGATATGTTATTTGCATTATGTTTTTAGCTTCATTTATTATATTTTTTGTATTTTGCTATTAATCTTATACTATATCTTAAAATAGCTTTATTCAAATTTAGAATAAAGTAAAAGAGTAAACTTAAGGAGACATTATACTTTTATTATATTAATTAGTGCAATAGTTAAAATAAATAATCTAATATAAAATTATTCAAAAATAATAAAACAAAATAAATCTAGCATTTATTATTATCAATTTCATGAAGTATAATGTTGAAATAATAAACTAAATATTATAAATAATAAAATGATTAAAATAAATAGTATAATATTAAAATGTAAAATATAAAAACAAAAAATCTATAATCTATCATTGTCAATATCTTAATGTATAATGCTAAAATAATACTCACTCCATATTGAAATATAAGAAGGGAATAAACTAATTCATGTCCATTAACAAAATTAGTTAATATTATTTAATTTTTATAGTCTCAATAAAAAATTAATTCATTTTCTAAAGTACTTCTAACATTTAATTTCCTAAGATAAAAAAGGAGAAGATTATTAAGAATAAAATTATAATTAAATGAAAGATATTATAGAAATTATATTATTAAATAGAAGAAAATGAGTTAAAATTTACTTATACTTTTTTAGTCTACCATATTTTTTTTATAGTCCAGTACGTCCACAGGCAATATAATAAATAGTGTAGTTGTTAAATTAAACAATGGAATAAGGAAATTTAATAAATAGGGCTAATAAGGAATAAATATTTTAAGCATAAAAATGGAATAAATATTTTTAAAATAAAAATGAAATAAAATATAAAAATTAAAAATTGGACATTTTAAAAAATATTACTTAAAATAATATTTAAAAATGTTTAAACTATTAAAAAAAACTTGTTTGAATAGTGAAATAAGTTTATCAATTAATAAATAAAGTTAAAAGCTATCCAATGAATTTGTAAAAAAATAATTGAATTTGATTTTTATATAATACCTTTTTAAGAAAATAATAAACTTTAAATATAAATAAATCTTGAATCCAAGCTTAGTAGCGTAACCGGCTCAAAGAATCAGATACCCTCAAAAATCCTAATTACAATAATTAAAAAATAAAAATGAACTAAAATAACCTGTGGAATATAACCTCCGTAACCCGAGCAAACCAAAAATGTGGCACAATGTTTATAGACATACAATTAAACAAACAAAAAAAAAAGAAATAAAAGTGTATTTTATTCCCCACCACAAGTTGCAAATGAAGCAAGGGGTTGCATAAGTATTTAGGAGTGGTGACATGGCGAGGATCCATTGGTGGAACCTACTTCAAAATATTACTTCACCAGTCCCACCACCTCATCCTCATCTACCCACACAGCACTCAGCTTTTTTCACTCTTCACTCTTCTTTCGCCACACACAAGTACACAACACATTAACCCAATACACTCACTCAACTCAGATCTCTCTCTTCTTCCATTAATTTTACGATGGCCGCTCTCTTCGACTCCCTCGCCGTCGTGCGTCTCCCCACCGCCGCCCTCTCCCCTGCTGCCGCCCGCCGGACCTCCGTTTTGCTCCCGCACTGCGCCGGCCTCAGTCTCAGACCCGCCGCCGCCACGCGCTTAGTTGCGTCGCCCGCTCGCAGAATCGCTTCACGCGCCGCCCGCGTCGTATGTGAGGCTCAGGATACCGCCGTTGAAGGTCCGCTTCCATTTTTTTTGTTCTTGAAAATATAATTATAAAAAGATTTTTCGTTTTTAGTACCGATTAAATGCATGTGAACCAACGAAGTCTGGTGGTAGATAGCTGAGTTTCTTAAGCAAGCTGTAGGGATTTGATTTCTGGTCATGTGATTTTTAAAGATTTTGTAGAGACTGAAATAAATAATTGTTCTGAAATTAAAAATTGTTGTATTTTCAGACACCGAAAGATGAAAGTAAATTTAATTTAACCTCTCTTTTTTCTTCTGTGGCTTTATATTTTCGTTGCAATAAATAAAATAAAATAAAACAAAACATATGTTGGATTTTGTTGCGTAATTGCGGAACTTTTGAGTTGTGATGTCGAAAATAAGTACGAAAAGAAATTCCACTTGTATGAGTTTCCCATGAAGTACACTGTTAGAACATACGGCTTTGACTAGCACCGCTCGACACGCATATCAACTGTTGAACTATAGCTAATTGATTGATATTTTTTTCTTTGTTTTTAAATTAATTGATTGAATATTTGATATTTTGCCTTATTTGAGAAAGTATGAAATGCATCAATATGAAGACGGTTTGGTAGGGTAGGAAGTGATCTTGGATTCATGTGAAAATTGATTTTGATTTTGAGTTGCACTTGTGTTGATAGTTCGCCTGTTTATTTTCTCATGGTAACCTCCTCATGGAGTTAATGAATTGATCATTGATGTACGGCATTGGCATACCCATTTTCAATGTTGAGGTTATTGATGGAGCATCGATGGCTTTGGTTTTTGTTGGTGTGTGAAGTGATAGTGATGTTGTCAGACATGCACATGATCCATAGGTTTTGTGTATGGAGTATGGACAAAACTTAGGTGCATAATGCGTTAGGCATTGTTCTCCAATTAAAATTAGAGTTTCATCTCAATAATTAGTGTTGATCTTTTATGCCAACTTTTATTTTACCTAAGGTGTTATGTCTAACTGTTGTCATCTGTGTATTTCCTTTGCATTGATTAAATAAACCTAGTAAGAAGGTCTATTTATTGGTTAGGTAAGTTTTCTCTCTTATTAATCAACATAAGCATAAATTAAACTGTCTATGGTTTCATAGCTAGTTCTTAGCTCAGGTAAAAGGAGGGTTGTCAGCCAACTTAAAACTTGTCAATTCCCAAACATGGACAACTCATGACAGATTAATCAACAAAACATAAGCATAGATTGTTTGTTTTTAGTTGTTTTTTCTAATTGCAACAAACATAAGCATAGATTGTTTGCTTTAAGTTGTTTTTTTCATTTTCCTGTTTGTGTTTTTTTATCTGGTTTGCAAGTTCTTCATTTCAGCACAGCATCATTGTAATCAAATTCTTATGGATACACATAATCTCTTTTTGTTCATACCCAGATAAATTTTATTTATTTGAGAAAAATACTAATTGAAAATTTTGCTTGGTTGAGAGAAATACTGATTGGAATGAAATCATTTTGATTATTACATATTGCAGTGGCTCCTATTACTGATGCAAATTGGCAATCCCTTGTCCTTGAATCCGAATCTGCTGTTTTGGTTGAATTCTGGGCGCCATGGTGTGGTCCCTGCCGAATGATTCACCCTATAATAGATGAACTGGCAAAGCAATATGCTGGGAAGCTCAAGTGTTACAAACTCAACACGGATGAGAGCCCTTCAACTGCTACTCGGTATGGAATTCGAAGCATCCCAACTGTTATGATCTTCAAGAATGGTGAGAAGAAAGATACAGTTATTGGTGCTGTGCCCAAGTCAACATTGACCACGAGCATAGAAAAATTCGTATGAGGTGGTAAGTAAAGAAGGCCTTTGCTGGAAGTAAAGCTGTTTTTCCCCCATTAGCTTCTTTTCTTCTAAGCCCCATATCTCAAGTTTCGATAATTTGTTTACTCAAATACTCATTTATGCTCCTGTACAGTTATCGGATGCTACCTAATTTTGTGTTTTTAGATTATTCGAGTTACCAATATGCTAAGTGAATTTCCTATTGAATCATAGCACGTTTTAAATTCATTTTACATATTTGTCCGGCTTCTGTTTCTTTTCAACTTTCACTCAACACTGGTGACATGTGGGGTCTGTGTGTATAAAACAAATTAGATAATTCAAATTAAATTTGTTAGGTCTCATGCAGGTTATTGTGGGTTCTGGTTGGAGACCAAATTAAATTAGATAATGCATATAAAAAGGTTTACATTAAAACTAGGATAAATGACCAATTTTGTCTCGTTACTTTACACTAGCCATTAATTTAGTCTCTATATTATAAAAATGATCAATTTAGTCCACAATTATGTAAATGTCCAACCAATTTAGTCCTACTGTTAAGTCTCTTCCTTATTAGTTAACGTTTTTGGGGACGTGGCATGTGAAAGATGATGTGGCAAATCCACATGGTGAAAGTGAAAGTCATGGGTTGGACTAGATATGCGTGGACCAAATTGTCAGTTGTAGTATGTGTATTTTTTAACCTTTTATTAAGTCAAAAAAAAAAATTTGACCTTTCATTTATCCTCTTCCTTTTTACCTTTTGTGAGAAGAGTTGAACTTTGGGTGCTACGTTTGCTTTGCATTGTTGGTGGCCATGGCAGTGGACAGTGGTGTTTGGTTTTGTGGCCATTGTTTTCATTTGATTACTCCTTGTGCATTGAAGACGAACCTAATGAAAGTTTCGAGGATGTTGCCCCCTACACCCTTGTCGGGGAAGCTTCCTCGAATCCTTGCCTGCTCACCTGGGAACGGGACCTCTGTCTACAAGCAACTTATCTTTTGAAGGTAAAGTATGAGTCATATCCAACAGTGCATACGTGGTAGTTTATGGTTGTCACGTGTCATTTATGTGATTGTCACGTGTTAAAAGTTAGATTTTTTTAATTTGGTATCTGAACTTAACAATTTGGTATCTTTTAGTCCCTAAATTTGATCACTTATGAATATTTTAGTCCTTAAACTTAACATGTATTGTCATTTTGGTTTCTGAAAGCACTTTTAAATTTTCAATTAAGTCTCATGTTGCATGAAAATATTAGCATAGACGATATCATATCTTCTCCTATTCTTTTTGCAATTTTGTCATTTAAATTATATTATAAATATAAAAATCTAACTTATGAGTGATTACATCACACTAGCAAGTGTTAAATCTAGAACATTACTAATAAAATTCTATAAGATTCTAAATCGGATATTGTACCAAAATTAAATTATTATCTTAGGTTATTAATATGTGTAGAATGTTTGATTAATTAATTAATTAATCTATTTTATGAAATAATGTTAATGACAAAAAGATAGTTAAAAAAATTTGACCAATTATAAAAATTGAGTATAAGAGGACATGAAAAATAAAAATGTTAGAATTATTTTCTTATATACCCTTTGTTGTTCAATGATTGGATATTAGAGGACATGACTCACTATAAGTTAAAAATATACTACTTACAAAATTGAGCATAAAATATAGTTTATTCATTATATTCTCAATGAAAAAGGTAGTTCTTGCCTATTGTATTAGAGTATACAATATATATAACATGTAAAATTAAATATAAAATATAGTTTATCCATTATATTAATTATGTTGAAATATACAAAGTAAAATAAAATATAATAAAAAGTAATATATATATATATATATATATATATATATATATATATATATATTTTCGTCTTAAATTTTGGTCAAATAAAATGATTCATTGTGTATATATTTACTTTTTAATTTTCTCCTTAATTAAATAAATATACTAATTTTTAAAATAAATTATTTGTTAGCATATATATATATATATATATATATATATTTACATACAACACATTTTTTATTTGATTTTTATAAAAACTAATTTAATTTTCATATGTTTATTTATTTTCAATTCAACATATTGTTATTTATCACTGTTATAATATTATTTGTTAGAATCTTCACTTAATAAAATATAATATATAAATTATAGTGATTTCAAATATAAAACATTATATTTCTTTTTTATAATTGACAATTATTTTTTATTCAATTTTTATTAACATAAATAACTGTTATTATTATAATCAAATGTCATTTATTATCACTATGCTAACAATTTATATGTAGTGTAACACTTAATTAATTTTAAAAGTGCTTTCAGTTTTAGAGACAAAAATGCCTATATATAATTAAGTTCATGACCAAAATGTGATTAACTTTAGAGACTAAAATGACAACAAGTAATTAAGTTTAGAGACCAAATAAAAAAGTTAACTTTTTGACACATAATAACCATATGTATGACACATGACAACCATCAGTTGTTACATCATCATTGAAAGTTTCATGTAGTTACAACCACTCGAGTTAATAAATTTGGACGACAAAATATAAAATTTTCTTTTAGTGACCTAATTATCAGCGCCTAATAAATTTAAGGGTGAAAATGAATATTTACCCTATTCATATTTAAAAAATTGATAGAAAATCAATAATGTTTTTATAAAATCATATTAATATTAAAAAATATTTTAAAATTTTAGGTAGCTTTTTATTATTATGGTTTAATTGCATGATTTTCAAGTATAATTTTAGTCTTTCGAGTATTGTAATTGTGCAATTTTAGTCCCTTTGTTTATGTTTATATATATATATATATATATATATATATATATATACATATATGACATATCTTATGAGAGGAAACATCTTATAAGAGAGTGAGAGAATTAATTTTGGATCATATAACCATACATGTTAAGATTTAGTGTAAAAAAAATCATGACTTTTAAGTGGTTACCTAACAATAAATTTTGCATTTATGATTGATTATACAATCTACATTTAATCATCTCATTCTCGTATAATATACATTCCTCCCATAAAATATGTCATATAGAGGACATTTCATGAGAAAAAAATGTTATTGTGAGAGATGAGAGGGTTGGATGATAACTGTTAGATCTTAATTTATGATTCAGATGGATTTCTCACTAAAAAATGTCATGTGACCCCTTTCCTCTAAACCCATGCACATCATCTCTTCTTCTATCATGGACGTCCCTTCCCTTCATGTTATGATCATTGTGGCTGGTTGCACATCATCTCTTCTTTTGTCACACTGTCCAAACCCCTTTGTCTAACAAGTGATAGATTCAATATTGGCGAAACGATTATTTGACATCATCTTTTTTGTTAATTATCATTTGAGAGTTCGTTTTGAATTATTACCAATAAAAGGATAACTCGTAACATATGTTACAACTTCTTAACTAATTCGTAAACGATGTTAAGACTTCTATTTTTTTAACCGAAGTTGTAAAATATTTTACAACTTCAGATATTTTTTTTTAAATTTACGACTTTAAAGTTGTTAAAGTTTTTTTAAGAAGTCAAAAATTAGTTTAGTACTTCTATTTTTTCAAATACATTTTTAAAAAAATTGTAAATAATTTTTTTAATTTAATTATTTCATAAATAAATATACTTTTAATTTTAATATTTTGTATATGGTTTATTTAATATTTTTTTTACATTTTGAACATTGTTTTATTTAATATATTTTATATGGTTTTATTTAACATTTTCTTAATTTTTGGAATATTATTTTATTTAATATTTTTTTTATATTTAATTTTATTTCAATATTATCTATATTTTTTATATTTTTTTACTGATGTTAAAGATTATTATTTGTTTTGTAAATTAATAGAATAAGGGAAAAGACTTAAACTTAAATGAAAATATTAAAATATTTTGTTACTAATATTAACTTATAATTTATCAAATAATGTTATTTTTTTAAAAAAATTTCACGTTATGTTCGCATGTATGTTCCGGAAACCGGATAATTTGTGTGTTTCTTATATTTTAAATTACAATGACTTTGTTGATATGTATACTAGTTGAAAAACATTTATAAAGTTTATCAATATTACTTTCATTTCCTTAGAAGCGAAGATAAATGATCTTAATATTTAGTAACAAAATATTTTAATATTTTCATTTAAATTTAAATCTTTTTAAATTTAAGTATTTTGCATTTTTTTAATTTACAAAATAAATAATAATCCTTAAAATTTGTAAAAATATAGATAATGTTGAAATAAAATTAAATATAAAAAATATATTAAATAAAATAATATACCAAAAATTAAGAAAATATTAAATAAAAAATATAAAAATATTGGGAATATATTAAATAAAAAAATATTTAAAATAGAAAATATTAAATAAAACTATATAGAAATCAAATAAAACTAAAAAAAGTAAAAACACATTTATTTATTAAATAATTAAATTAAATAATTATTTACAATATTTTAAAAAAAAAGTCTTAAATGAATTTACGACTTCTAAAAAAATTTAACTACTTAAACGTTGTAAAAACAAAAACAAAAAATATTTAGAAATTCATCATGAGTTTGGGTTCTCAAGTTAGAACCTTTCGTGTAGGTGTTGTTTGTACGAGTTTGACGTCTCGATTTGCATAGCTCCTCCTTGTTATAAGATGGCATCTAAAATCTCTTCTACAACTTCTTCTATTGGTCCCACAATTTCTTTTTTTGGGACACTTGTCATAACCTTAGAGAAGCTAAGTGTTAGTAAAAATGATTTGTCTTGGTCTGTATATGTGGAACTTTGGTTACTTGGTCAAGGGCATCACAACCACTTGGAGAAAGAGTTCACTGAACTACTTGCAAAAAGTCAAGAACAATGGAAAATGCTTGACTTCTAGCTTTTTGTGCCTTGTTGTGGCAATTTGTGGAGCCAAATATCTTAGGAACCTTGAGGTCCTTCAAAACCTGTTACTCTTTTTGGAAAAAGGCCCAAAAGATCTATGACAATGACATTCAGGGATTGTATGATGCAACTGCCAAGTTGACATCATATAAGCAAACAGATCATGATATAACCTCGTTTGTTGCTCAAATTCAATATGTAGTTGAAGAACTAAATATGCTCTTAGATGTTGACTCAATGGAGGAAAGGAAAAGGAAGCATGACAATCTGTACATGGTACTAGCCTTACATGCCATGAATCCAGATTTTGATCATATTTGAGATTGGTTAAGAAGTTCATTCAATGGATAACCTCATGACTGTCTTCTTTGTGTTCCCACCCCAAGGAAGATTGGAAACTCACTTGAGCATTCTGAATCTTTAACAATGGTGTATACTAAAGGAATTAGGGGTCTAATAGCTTCTGATGTATATAAGCGTGATTAGATCATTTAGTTTTTCTTACATTTGGTATCAAAGCCCATTTTTGCCTCTGCCTTGCTTTTATTTGACACTCATATTTTGAAATATTGTTTTATTGAAATATTTGTACTTTATTTGAAAGTTTTAATTATTAAGAAACATTGGAATCATATGGAAATTGAATTTTTAAGCTTTATGTAAATTAAAATATGGATTTCGGTGTTAAAAAATGACTGAAAAACCATCGGATTTTTAATTCGGGTTCATGGGTTGCAACCAGGTCAAAGTGACCTGGCTCAAGGTTGAAGATGATGAGCATTAATAATATTAAAAAAAAACCAACGTTTTGCATTGGCTGGGTCTCAAACCCACATCCATCCATTTAGTAAAACTCACACAAACCACTAAGCTATTTAAAATTAACTAATAGTTATTTGTTTTCTATTTCTTATATGCTTATGTGTTCCTGTTTAATGCTGGAATTTATAGAGTTTTGATTTGTTTTATGCATGAATATATTCTGGAAAAGTTTATTCTATGCATATATATATATATGTGTGTGTGTGTGTGTGTGTGTGTGTGTGTGTGTGTGTGTGTGTGTGTGTGTATTAAATCAAATGCATAATATTATGTTTCAATTATGCAATTGTATATGAGAATTTTATTCATCATTATATTATATTTGATCTTGAAGTGCATAATATGATTTATTCTCATATGATTAAGTTTTATGTCTAAGTGATCTTTATAATTTTAATTAATTATAGATATTGTGACTAATCCATAATTAATTAAAATTATAAATTAAGTTGTTTAAAGATCATATAAGGAATTAGGCATAATATTGTAATTAATTATTACACTTTTCAAGTTATTATTCCATGATATTTAATTATCTGACATTATTGCTTGGAGTTCGATGCAATATTATAAAGATAAGGTTAGTGATCTATGTAATTTAATTAATTAAAGCTTAGTCACAACAACTTTAATTATTTATGTTATATATTAAGAGCCTTTAGATCACATAAGATAGATGATATTAATTGTAATTAATCGTAATATAATATAGTAGTTATTATCCCACAAAAATTTCTATTATATTTTTGTATGATTAATTATGATAAAATATTAAATTATATTTTTTGATTTACCCACATGTATTAATAAATATAACTTGATAGTTTTATCATAGTGTTTATGTGAATTTAATTGAATAAAAATTTTAGCCCACAAACAAATTTTATGTGCTAAATTCATAATTTTATAAACATGACTTATATTGGTAAAACATGATACATTATTTTTGCCTCAAATTTTAATGATAAGCATATATGTTGAATTATTTTGCAACTATACAACCTATTAATACAATTGATGTTCCAGAATTGAGCGAAAATTATTTTTCTATTTGGAAGGAAAAAATTGCTGACGTTAGGGTATATGAACATTGATTATACTATCAGGAAAGCTGAGCCACCAGCAATTATAGAGAACAGTGAACCAAAGGAGATGAATCTATATGAGAAATGGGAAAGATCTAACCGACTCTATGTGATGTTCATTAAGACTAAAATATCGGCTGGTATTAGGGGCTCAATTGAATAGTATGACAATGTGAGAGTACTCCTGAAGTACACTGATAAACAATTTAAGACTTCAGGGAAGACATTGGCTAGTACCTTAATAATGAAATTTTCTTCCATGAAACTTAATACTTTGATGGGTGTGCGTAAGCACATCATGTAGATGAGGGATATTATAGCTCAACTTTAAAACTCTAGAGGTGGACATGTTTGACTCCTTTCTAGTGCATTTCATTCTGAATACTCTCCCATATGGTTCCTTAAAATATCCAACAACACACATAAAGACAAATGGTTTATTAATGAACTATGACTATGTGTGTTCAGGAGGAGGGGATGTTGCACTTGAAACAAGGAGAGAGTTCTCTTATGACAACTGAAAGGAAAGATAATAAGAAAGATCATAAAAACAAGGGAAGTGGTAAAATACCACCTCAAGCTGAAATTAAGAAAAAATCCAGGTGTTTCTTCTATAAAAAGAAGGGGTACATGAAGAAAGATTGTCCTAAGTTCAAGCTATGGTTTGGAAAAGAAAGGTATACCTACCTCTTTAGTTTGTTATGAATCTAACATGATTTATATTAATCATAACACATGATGGATTGATTTGCAAAATAGTATTTTTTATATTTATTTGCAGAATGATACCATTTATGATGCTATGCATGTGAATGTTGGTATGAAAGGATGTGTTATGAATGATGATTCCTCTATGTTGTGACACCTAGGATTAGGACACATCTCTATCTAGAGAATTAAGAGATTGGTAAATGAAGAGTATTTAGTACTTTGGATATTGCTGATTTTGATACTTATATAGATTGCATTAAGGGTAAGCAAACTAACAAGTCTAATAAGCTTGCAAAGAGGAGCTCAAATACATTAGAAATCATACATACAAATATTTATGGTCCAAACATAAACGCAAGTAGTCTGAAATACTTTATCTGAAATATAGATATTTGTTGGCTTCTACTATCGATGAGTAGTGTGTATTCTTGGAACGGTGAGATTTTAAGAGTTGGAACCTTGAATGGATTCATGTTCACTGGAATCTGGCATCAATGAGTGCAGTGCAAATGCGGCAAGCCGGTGGCAAGGTTCCCTTCGCGATTAGTGTGGCGGCGACAACAAAGTCATTCCTAGGTAGTTGTGGGTGTAGTAGGGGAAGAAAACATGATTGTTGGAAAAAAGCGGCTGTGATGATCCACTAAGAATTATTAATTCTGTTTTTTAAATTTAAAATGTTGATCTTAAATAAGGGGATGTAACCGATACAATGGCTTTTTAATTAAATTATTAGCAGCTTTCGGCACGTTACTCTTTCTCTCTTTGCTTGTGTAAAATTCTTATATGACGACGTAACATTTTGTCAAAAGTTATATATTATAAATAGATTGATCAATGATATTAAAGTTCATACTATCACAGCATTTTCGAGGCATTGCAGCTACAGATGTTTAAGGTAGTTGTGGTGGTCAGCTTAGGGGTAGATTTTGTAATACTAGGCTTCCTCTTCTCTTATTTTAGACTGTCTGTATTTAACTTATTTTGGGAAGATAGAATCCTCTAGCATGCATCTTCAAAAAAGTGAGGGAAATTTCTCTACTTCTTTTCTTCTTTTTTATCCATAAGAACAAAACATTTTTTCTAGTCCGTTCCTATTTTACTTTTATCTTTCACATATTCTCTTTTGATTTCTTTCCTCTTTATTTTACTTTTAGTTCAAACAAAGTATAAAAGCTAACTATTTTATGTGTGAAGGGATGAAAAATAAGTAAGAATTTCTAGATGTATCCTTTATTTGTTTAAGAGGAAAAAAAATAAAGAAAAAAATATAATTTGAATTGAAAAAATAAGAAAAAGAAGAAAGAAAATTTTGAATATTTTCATGTATCCAAACACACGTATGAAATAAGTCAAGAGTTCTTTGAAGACAAGAATTGTTATTGATAGCAATTTGTAATAGAATATGGTTGTGAAGCTTCTTTAGTTTCTTGACAATGTATATCCCTCTAAACTTGCTCGACACATCACAAGAAAGCAAAACTTCGAAAAACTTTGACCATAAGAATTAAATTGATAAAGATTACTTTTTAAGGACTAAATTGATAAAAGATGTACTAACAAAAAAATGATAAAAGATGTATATAGTGATAAAAATAAGGCGTTTTAAATTTAATTTTGAGAATTTCATTTTGCCTGCCGCATATTTTATCCAATTTGTTTCGTTTCTCACCAAGTACTCAGCAAACTTGTTACAAAACATCTGCAAAGGACCTAAAACATTAACACAAGGAACCTCGTATGCAGAAATGCTTTTTGAATGGGAAAAGATATGTTTAAAACTTACGTGGAACATCAAGATTTTAGAGAGTTTCTTCTAAATTATAAAAGTGACTCATGATATTTTATAAGTTCTTTTTTTAACTTATTTCTATATATTTAGTGAACAAACTTGCCAAAACAAACTTTTTATTAACTTCTTTCAATAAATTTCGCGGAGACATACTAAATCATTTCTTATTTAACAAAAGCTTGAGTTAAGTAGTTTTATCGCAGAAAGAAAAATAGTTTAAGTAGTTCATGTGTCATGATATTAAACAAAAATCCAACTAACGTAGTTTATCTACATCCCAATAACAACTTTACATAACTCAAAAGGACTTTTTTTTAATGCTAATCTACCAATTGCACACTTTATGTGTTTACATCCATACTTTGACGAACACAAGTTCCAACACAAATTGATTCAGAGGAGGGAGGGGAGAGAACATTCTTCACCCTGCCTCTTACAAACCGCTCCATCTGGCTTATAGGAAATTTGGCTTCAGAGCAGGGACATAAACTTTCATCTAGTTATTACATACATGCATGCAGTAGTTAATCATAAAATAACAAGACCAATATCAACATAATCATAATATATGCCAAAGTCTACTATCCACATGATGGCGCAACCTAAAGTAGATCCCTAACAGCATGAACATTCAGAGCTGCACATAAGTGCCTATACAGTCTGTGAAATGAAATGTCCTCAAAATAAGAGAAGACACAACATGATGCAACATAGGAGGAAAATAGAAAGTCTGTTCAGAGACTTGTCAATCTGCATTTCCTGCCTTCTCATCCTAGGACTTCCACCTCCATTATGAGGGTATGCAAACAAATTTGCATCTGAGATTCCAAAAATCCTTGTCAAGACCATCTCCCCAAACATACCAATCACAGGATTAAAGAAACTAGTCATAGCAGCACCTCCAAGATAAGGTAATCCATTGGTACCATAACTTCCATAAAACTGCTGATAATGAAATGGTCTTGATTGTGTCTGGAAATAACTTGGATGCAGTTGCTGACTAGGATATGAAATCCGCAAAGGAGAAGTTAACATAGAATTCAAGCTGCAAGGAGGTTGCCTGTGAGGTATTCCCAGGCTCATCTGAAGTTTCTTGGCATTGGATTCCGAGTTCGATGTTCCGCAGCCATAGAGGGGGACTATTGAAGTGTGAGAGATCTCTGATTTACAAACTGGGCATGTCTGCTGCTGGTACGGTTCAACAGAGGAGCTTTGGACATCAAGCCACTTGTATATGCATGGCCAGCAGTAAAGGTGGCCACAGAGAGTGACCACAGGGTCATGTGCTGATTCCATGCAAATGTTGCAATCAAAGCAATCAGTTTCACTAGTAGAGATTGTTGGTTCTGCTGAAATGGATTTTGATTTTTGCTTTAGTGAGACCTCCCCATTGGAATCAAAGTATTTAGATTCCATGGAATTTTCTACCAGAATTTACACCCTATTAAATATTTCAAAAGTGTTAGAAAGATGTAATTGTGTTAAACAGAATAGATCTAGAAGTATAACAAGTGAGATCAGAGATCCAAATGAGAACTAAAACTAAAGAAAGATGCCTATTGATAATTTACCCCCAATGAGCAAGCATGTCGCAAAAGCTCTTTAATATTTGCAGGCAGATCCAAATGTTTGCATTTAACCTAGAAATTTATGATACTGTTCCAATTTGAAGTAATAACTGGGGATCACAAATCATATCTATTCACTCAGATGTGCCAAAGGTTTCTTCAAAACAAAAGTCACATACATGTTTACAAATTTGGGTTATGCAGCAATGCATTCACAATATTAATTTCTTAAGAAATGATCATTTCTATGCATAGGATAGTATGCTAAAGAAACAAATTAATTTTGGAATTTCATCATGGTAATCCACAGAACAAATTGATGTATTCATAGATCCTATCACAACAACTTGAAAGAGCAAGTCTCTCATTTTGGAATAAACAATAATATCTAGATCAAAGAAATACCATTTACAAACAACTTTTAGTAAAGAATTTGCAAGAGATATAACTCTGTAAGCAAAAACCGTTTTCTATTCCTTATGAAAATGAAAACAATGATTTAAGAAAGGAAAAACTCAACACAAACTTGGCTATTTCACGATTATTCATTACCACTTCCCAGTTTCCTATCCCAGAAACCCAAATTGAACAAAAACAAATGCAGATTTAATCCTCAAATACAGAGAACATTAAAGGGAACCTTAAAACGCCACCCCAGATGAAAATCCAATGCATGCAAACCATTTTAGAGGAACATCAAGAAACAAAAGCGAATACCCATGTGAACAATTCCAATTTTCATTCCAAAAAACATAACAAAAACGATAATTCTCATTATTACACATCAAAGCAAGAACAACAAAAACAACAAACCAATAGATAAGAAAAAACGCACCTTTTTACAAACTAAGGAAAATTCAAGTGCCAATGAAGAACGCAATGGATAAAAGGAAACAAGAGAAGAAGAAAAAAAGGTGGTTTCAAAGGGAAAGAGAATTGTAATAGAAGAGAAAATGATTATGAGGGAAACAATGGAGGAGAGTGAAATGTGGAAGAAGATTGTGTTGTGGTACGAATGAGTGGGAATGTGGTGGTACCACTACCACCCCGTGTATATATTTAATGTGCTTTTACTAACCATTAATCGATAAAAATAAATGGCTTTGTTTGTTTCTGTTAATTAGTTTTTGTAACAGAAAAACCGATGTCCAATATCTTCTTAATTGTAACGCCATTTTTATGTGGAACTTTGGCCGGAATGCCACATATGGCATAAAAATTACCCAAATTGCCACACAGCCAAAAATAATTGCCGAAGTGCCACGGTACATAATTCGTTAATGGCATCAGCGAAATACTCTAGCTGACTTGGCACAATTCAATTGGCAAATGCAGTTCGCTAGACAGGGTAGCGTTGTGGGAAATTTGCACAGCAAGCCAGCGAAATACGTGAAATACTACCGACACATGGCAATTTCGCAAATATAGCCAGTGAATTACGTTGCATTGACAAATTTTGCAAGCTACCTCAGCGAATTTAATTCTCCCTTCTTCCTATAAATACCCCCAGCCCCAGCACAAACGTTGTGTTTAAAAAAAAATTGATATTGCATGTTATATAGAATTGTTGTGTCGTATTGTTGTGTTAGTATGGTTTGTTATTTTTCAGTGTAAAACACTTTGACATATAGGTGACATATTTTATTGCAGGACATAGGGAATTTATTCCTACTTAGACCCGTTTTTTAAATCAGCTGAGATCTTCAATTATTTTAGCTTATTAATTTTTAGTTCCAAAGACGTTATTTTGTTAGTTTTGACTATTTTATTCGTAGTTGCACCTTTTTTATTTCTATTTACACCTTATTTTTTAAATCAGTAGACTCAATTATTTTGGTTTATTAATTTTCAGTTTCAAAGGCATAGTTTTGTTATTTGTGACTTATTTATTACTGTTTACACCCTTTTTTTTATAAATTAGCAGACATAGTTAATTATTTTGGTTTATTAGTTTTAAGTCCGAAAGGTGTTGTTCTGTTATTTTTTACTTTTTTAGCACAAAATGAGTAGTGGTAGAAATGGTCTAATTACGATTGTGTATTATAATGGGAGTAAATATGTTGGACCTAATGGTCAAATATTTGAAGGAGAAAGTAAAATGTTTCGCATGCCCCCAGGATGTAGCCATCGTGATCTAATGAAAATGATTTACAAGAAGTTGAAATTACAACGCGGACAATCTGTCTCTCGATTGACTGCTAGATGTGCATCGGGCAACCCAGTGCAGTGGGTTGGTGTGGATATTGTAGATGATGACGATGTAGCGTTAGTTACAGACGCATGCACATCTGACGGAGAAAACCCCAGATTTATCGAATTATATGCAGAATTAAATTGCGGTGGACAATCAAGCAATCAACAATATGTTCAACCCACTGGCTCCATTGACATTAATAGAGAGCCGCAAGTCAATCCTGAAGAGAGAGATGTATCCCCATCACCACCACTACCAACCCAACAAACCCAAGAAATGTATTACGAACATAGGGATATATCAACCACAGCACCACCACCCAGTCAAGTAGTGGAGAATGAAATGGTGCCGGCCTACGACCCTTCTTGGCCAATGGATAGTTCTGAGGACGAGGTGGATGAAGGTGTTGTTCCAGACAGTGAGTCATCGGATACCGACGTAGATGGTGATTTCGATCGTGCTTTTCCTATTCCTTCTCCGGGCATTGTCGGAATGCAAGAGCAGCCTTTGGTTCCAGGTATGGATTCACGTTGTTTTGTCAGTCAGTAGTGTTAAGATTATTGCAGGTTTAATGAACAATGTGCTTAATGTCTTATCACATAGGAGAGGGCAACGTTCCTTTTTGGTCTGACATAAGACATTACACAAATGTTAATTGGACATACCCAAATCAGGAGTCTGAGGATATGCAAGGAGTGCGAATACCTAACTGGCAGATAGGGCAAGAGCTATATAAGGACCAGGTGTTTGAGAGCAAGCGGGATGTTCAATTGGCAATAAAACAATACTGTATGGCCGAGCATCGCACTACGGTTGTAAAGAAAAGTGATACGAAAAGGCTTATTATGGTTTGTGAAAATCATTTTGATGGTTGCCCATGGAGGATGAGGGCATATGAAAAAAAGGGTGACATAGAATGGGTTGTTGGCATATGGAACAACCAACACACATGCGTCGGTCAGAATCTATCTCAAGATCACAAGCAGCTTGACTCAAATTTCATATGTTCGTTGATCTTAGGTACTTAAAATACATTGAATTGAAGTCTGATTATTGCTAACATTTAAGTACACGATCTTGTTTTGTTTGATGAAATGCAGAAATGATTAGGGAGGATCCCAGTGTTAAAATTGGGTTAATTCAAGAAAGGATAACAACAATGTTGGGATTTCATATATCATACAAGAAGGCATGGAAGGCAAAACAAAAAGCCATTGTTCATATTTTCGGAGATTGGGATGAGTCCTATGCGTTTCTGCCAAGGTGGTTGGGTTACATGTTAAATTTTTCTCCTGGGTCTGCATACAAGCTGGATTTGAACGACCATTTTATTGATGGACTAGTCGATGGAAGTGCTAAGGTGTTCAATAGGGTGTTCTGGACATTCAAACAGTGTTGCGATGCTTTCAATTATTGCAAACCTGTTATAAGCATCGATGGAACCCATTTGTATGGGAAATATCGGGGAACACTGCTCATTGCAACATCAGTTGACGGAAACAATTATGTACTTCCAATTGCATTTGCGATTGTTTCCGGTGAGAATATTGACAACTGGTCGTGGTTTTTGGCACTGATTCGGATACACGTTACGCAGAAAGAGGAAATTTGTTTGATTTCTGATCGACATGCCGGCATAATTGCTGCGGTAAACAATGTCGAACTGGGATGGCATCCACCAAGGGCGTACCATGTTTATTGCATTCGCCATTTGGCGAGTAATTTTAATCACAAGTTCAGCAATGTCATGTTGAAGAAACAATTGAAGAAATTAGGTATGTTGTTCATTACAAGATAATTTTTTGCATGTCGTCACTATATTCATGTTATGTAGTAAGCTTTTAAAATTGTGTTTGTATATGCAGCTTATACAACCTCGCGCTTAGATTTTGATGCCGGATTAGAAACTTTCAAAGAATCAAGCCCTCAAATAGCAGCATGGGTTGATAATATCCCAAAGGAGAAATGGAGTATAGCTTATGATGAACAGGGAAGAAGGTTTGGTCACATGACAACCAATCTTTCAGAGTGCTTTAACAAGGTACTGAAAGGAGCTAGAAGCCTTCCAATTACATCCCTTGTCCGGTTCACATACGCTTGATTAGTAGCATACTTTGTCGCACATGGTCAAGAGGCCCGTGAGGAGGTGGCGAGAGGTAATCATTTCTCCAAATTAGCATGACAAAAATATAGGAGGGCAGTTGATAAATCGGCAACACACTATGTCACTTGTTTTGACTCAGTTAAGACAAGATTTGAGGTTCAAGAGACGTACAACATACGGACTCATGCAGGCGGTAAAAAATGGTCGGTCTCATTAGCTGAACGAAATTGTCAATGTGGTGAGTTCACTGCGTATAGGTTTCCCTGTAGTCATGTTATTGCAGCATGTCGATCGACAAACCACGATCCCAGGCAATATGTACATCCTATATATAGTGCTGCGTATCAATGTCAAGTTTATTCACCGCAGTGGTTTCCTATTGGGAATGAGGAGTTCATACCACCAGCTGTACCACTCATCATTATACCAGATCGGAGATTTAGACGTAAAAAAGGAAGGCCAAAGACTACACGCATACACAATGAGATGGATTCGAGAGAAGGCTCAACGACTCGAACAACATGTGGGTATTGTAAGGTTGTCGGTCACAATAGGCGTAATTGTCCTTCACGTAGTCAAGACCAATGATGTACTTCGTGATTATACTTATGTTAACCATTTTCAATAATTATAAACAATCATTATCAAATATGAGTAGACTCCATTAGTTGCATAATACATCAAATAATGAAAAGTACATCTAGTCCAGCATAGTCATGCATACAACATAAAATAAACATACAATTAAACACCATCCTATTCATGATCCGCATGGTATCCTCCACAACGGCTCATATCATGCTCGTAGGGTGACATATTGCATCGAAACCGCGCTTCCCTGACCGGATTTCGCCTAATGATGCGATCAGCTTCATCATCATTGTCTTCATCTCCCTGATCCATTGCTTCGAATATTTGATCTGTCGAATATTGTCCGAAACTGGGAGACTGTACTAAATGAGACGAATGTGCTGTAGGAGTCGAAAAAAGCAGATGCAATTCTGACCTTGTAGTTGGAGCACTGGGCCTGTAACAGGCTTCAAATGTCTCTGATCTGGGCGTGGACTGCAAATCAAACGAGGTAGGCCCAACTGAACTTGGGCCAGCTGTACTAGGCCCAGCTGCATACATGGGGTACGATGAATATGGATCCCTGGTCTGCGCCATCAACGATCCTGGAACCCAAGGGGGGTACTGTGATCCAGGAACATACTGCGGTGGCCACCAATACTGCTGGGATAGCCCTGAAGGGTACCCAGGTGCATAGAACATGCCTGGAGGACGTGGAGGAATAGGTGGTACAATGACTGGTGTGTCTGCAACTGGCGGAGTGGAGTGGTGAAGGGGTAAACCCTCGTGACGTGCACGTCGATTACGTTGAACCACTGGAGGAGGGGCCTCAGTCTGCCGTCGCACAGCTGGCGCTGCAGCATCTCCAGGATCTGTTAGTCTGCCAACATCATTGCATGCGGCCAACACTCGAACCGCCTCCTGGTATATCTCACTCAGGTCAAATGACCCCCGTGCCTCAGGTGAAAGCATGTGTACAACAGTTTCTGCTCGATCTGCCTGCAAATGAATAATTATTACGAAATATAAAATGTAAATTAACTTGCAAATTACACAACTATAACTAATATGCGTACCACATGATCATTCAAAGCGGCTCTGTGCGTGATCCAACGACAGGTAACTGAGAAATACCATTGCATATACTCACTATTGGCGGATAGGTACCCGTCTCTCCGCATAGGTTGAACGTTTTGTAACACAAGGGCGTCTCTACCTACCCATTGGGCAATAAATAAAGCATGGCGGTGAGTCCAATCTACGTCTGTCTTACCCGTTATGCTAATCGTCAGCATCTCACTACAATTAATAGGATCGTCTGAAATTGGCTGGTCAAACCCAAACTGACGTATAACTCTATCCGGCTGCTGGTAGACAACAATCTCATAGCAGATAAGAGGACAGACAGCCAACCATCTCTGCGCCATGTGCACATCCGGTGGATGGACCATGTCTACAGGGTCATAAGGTCTCCAACGTATGTCTCTCTTGTCCATCATATCAATATGATGCCGATATCTACGAATGTTGGTATATACCGTCTGTCGCGTCTCGTATACATTAAATCTGCAACAACAAAAACGTTGAATGACCAACATATACTCCAAATACAACCAAAACTCTAACACGTTATAATGCACAAAAACAATACCTGTGCGCATATATCTCGTGTTGTATGATCTCGTGGTTTTCCACCGTAGGAAGGTTAGGAGAGATGGTCGGGAATCGCGTCCATGCCCACAATTGCAACAACAAAGCACATCCACCCATCTCACGACGTGATGGACGTGTCGCCTTACACAATTCCCTATATAATGCTGCAAGAACTGCAGAGCCCCAACTGAATGTGCCTGTGCGCTCAAAATCATCCAGATATAACAAGTAACGAGCTGGCACGAAGCTCGAAGCGGTGTCAACAAACAACATACCGCCTAATATGCGCAATATCAATGCACGAGTATACCTCCGACGTCCTATTTCTGTGGCTGAGTGAACCTCATAAACATCAAAGTGCTCCCGCAAAAAATGAAGGTTTAACAACCCGCCGTGCAAATCACGGTCAGCTACCGGCTCAACTCCTAACAGGTCACCAATGATAGCCCGAAAGTTATGGTGTCCGTGACGACCACAAACAACATCACCATATGTCGGCAGTCCCAACAGATGATGTACATCCTCCAGGGTGATTGTTACTTCGCCCATCGTCATATGAAACGTACGTGTCTCTGGACGCCATCGCTCGACAAGCGCTGAGATAAGGTGATGGTCAATCTGAAAATATAAAATTAACATAACAGTAACGTATACATTCCAATACAATGAAAAGCAATTAATACGAAGTGAACAAGCCATTAAATATGTGGACCTCATGATTGCGTAGACGCGCAACATGATAAAAACCAGCTTGTGTAAGCCACGGGTGGATCTCCTCAGGTATAGCAGCATGGTTGTGTGTCGCCGCAATCCGAACATTAAGTACACGATCCCGCATGGTCGCATCACCCTGCGAATTCCACACATACGTGGATATATGTTTCTGTTGTAATGTAAGGAGACTCCGTATCGATGGACCTGGGTCAATGACGCTCAACGCATCCGATGATGTCGGTGGAACATGTTGATCGCGATCCATTACTCTATATACATTTTCCCATGTAAAATTAAAACACAATCTTAAACAACAAATGTGTAGTCTGCCTAAAAAATTGTATACATTAATTAACAAACAAATTAATATCCTAATATAATAACATTGTCATTTTTAATTAAATATATCTAATTTCGTATGTTGATCAACTATAATATATAAATATTTTGTTTAATGTTACTATATATTAAATTTTTTCAAATAAATTAAATTTTGTACTTCAACATTAGAAAAATTGACTCTACTATTTTTACAAGTCCATCATATATCTTATAACTTAATAATAATAAACTAACATTAAATATCATCTAACCTAATGTTTTAAATGTCCAACATAAATAGTATTTAAAAAACTAAAACTACATAAATACTAAATATATTAAAAACTTAAAATACAAATTACTAAATTAAAAAAATAGTTACAAAAAAATTAAAAAAAAAATTACTAACCACGAACATCATGGACTGCAAAGCTAATTATATTTATCAACTATCATATATAATTAATTTGCTTAATGTTGTTATATATTAATTTAATTTAAATAAATTAAATTAACTACTATTACATAACAAAAATTTAGTCTAATATTTCAATAAAATTATCATATAACCTCTAACTAAATAATTAAAAGCTAAAATTAACTATCCTCCAATCTAATGTTTTAAATCTCCAACATAAATAGTATTTAAAAAATTAAAATTACATAAATGCTAAATATATTAAAAAATTAAAATACAAATTACTAAATAACAAAAAATTGAAACACAAAAATAAAAAAAAATTTACTACCCACGAACATCATGGAATGCAAAGCTAATTATACTTATCAACTATAATATATAATTAATTTGCTTATATATTAATTTAATTTAAATAAATTAAATTTAGTACTTTAACATAACAAAAATTTAGTCTAATATTTCAATACCTCTAACTAAATAATTATAAACTAAAATTAAAAAAACACCAAGCTAATATTTTAAATCTCTAACATAAATATTATTTAAAAAATCAAAATTACACAAATAACAATTATATTAACAAATTAAAATACAAATTACCTAATTATACAAAATATAAACAGAAAAAAAACTTGAAAATCTGTTGAGGAACCAAGAGAAGCAACAGATCTACACAAATAACAAATTATATAAACAAATTAAAATATAAAAATTACCTCATTATAAAAAATAGAAAGAGAAAAAAAAAATAAAACACTAACCTGGTGAGAAAAACGGAGGAAGGAAGTGGTCTCCACTGCTGAAAGTGACCAATATATAGTGGTCCCAGGCTATGTATAATCCGCAAGAGACCCACGCGAATTCTCCAATGTCTGCCACGTGTTGAACGTACATGGTGCCATGTAATTCGCAAGGTGCAACTGCGAATTACTTCCAGCAATCTGCAGGTCAGGACAGCGAGCTTTGTTAGCCTCTGACACGCCATAATTCGCAGGTATTGACCGCGAGGTTTGACCCTTCCAGCACCCCTCTCTGCAGCCAATTGGGACACGCCACATCAGATGTGGAATTCGCTAACTGTATTTGCGAGGTATGCCGCGTGGCATTCGGGAAAATTGTATTGTGTGCGTGGCAGTTTGGGTAATTTTTTCCCCAGCCGTGGCATTTTGGCCACTGATTCTTTTTATGTATTGGCATACAAAATCAAAATCTAGAAACTTCTAAAAAAGCAAAATAATATATGCTGTAAAAGATAAATATCTTCTGTTAGTATCATGTTTATGTAACAATAGGATAGGATTAGAATAAATGATTAAGTTGGTTCATCTGTGAATTATTATAAATTTTTTAATATTTATATATTATTGAATATTTATGAATGGTTTTTTTTTAAATATTTAATACAATTTTATTTGATTTGAATGAAATTATTATAATTATTTTTTCTATATGTTCATTACAACTTTATAGTCAAAAGTTTGAATTTGAGATTATTAATAACTCACTATTTTAAAATAATTGATATTTTAACATTTCAAAAATCATATTAATTGATGTCTACAATTTTTAAATAGATATTTTCTTGTTATGTTTTTTTGAAAAATTAATTTCTTGTCCTAGCTTTATATAAGGTTGGTGTATTTCTTATTATAAATAATAGAATAAAAAGGAAAAAAAGTAAATAAAAAGTTGGATAAAATATCTTAACTCGTGAAAGATTAATACCATTATGTTTGATAACACAAATTAATAAGTTAGTTGAAATCTTATAAATTATCTACAAATTTATAAGTTATGCATGTGTTTAATAAGTTATTTCAGTTAACTTTTAGTTTTTTTTACTAGTTGAAAAACTTGTTTAACTATCATAAATAAATTTCTTTAATAAATTCTATTATTTTTTGAAAACATAACTCGAAATAGTATTTTTTAAAATACTAACTTCTAGTTTTGTATATTTTATTCCTTTTTATCCTTAAAATATTTATTAAATTTCCTTATTATTTTTTTTAAATAAAACAAAGATTATTTTCACACAATCCTCCTAAACATTTTTTATATTATACTATTTATTTTAACCATTGTACTATTTAATTTATTATTTAAATATTCAATTTATTACATTAGATTTATTTTATTTTTCTATTACTTTTTAAATAATTTTACATTAGATTATTGATTTTAACTATTGGACTAATTAAGATGCTAAAAGTATAATATTTACTTAAGTGTATTTTTTTACATTATTTTATACTTGATTGAAAATATTTTAAGATATAGGATAAGATTAATTTTAGAACACATAATATGAAAAAATGTAATAATTGAAACTAAAATTATAATGGAAATAATTTATCTATAAATAAAAAATTACAAGAGTTTAAAATTAATTATAAAAAATTAAAATTATAATACCTCAAAAATATTTTATCTAAAAAAAAATTTGAAATTCATATAAAAATATAAATATGTACATTTTTGTCATTTTATGTTTTTCAATTTATTTTAACATATAGTTTTATTGAATATTTATGATTTAATAAGCTAATTTAAAAGTTTTTAGCTTTTAGCTACCAATTAATTTTTCAACTTTCAACTAATTTTTCGACCCTCAATTAGCTTTTTAGCTATAGGTTTGCCAAACATATAGCTGCTAGGGGCTAAAAAATTGGAAGCTAAATGAAAGCTTATAGACTAGTTAGTTTAATTGAAAGTATTTAGTAAGACTAGCTAATAAGTTAATTTATAAATGTTAATGCTATATTTGGCAAAGCTAGCTAGAAGATGAAAAATTAGCTTATTAAATTGTTAGACTTTTGGCAAGCGTACCAATTGTCGTTGTAAGTTACAAAATTTATAAAAGTTCGTCTCCACAGGGACTTGTGCTATTCAGTTAATCCAAATAAAATTTAACAGTTTAATAGTTATGTACAACGAGTATGGTCGAAGTTTTGATGGTTATACGGAAATAACGAAAGATAACTAAAAAGTACGAAAACTAATTATTTCAAGAAAAGCGTAGGATTTGGATTTCATCATTCA
>CM023952.1:19659696-19692104 GCA_013407115.1 Glycine latifolia | reverse complement strand
TGGATTAATCTTCCGAAATATGACGAATGATATGTATACAAGCAATAGGAGCTATTTAACTAGGTTTAGGGTAAATTTATGATAAAAGCTTATGAAATCAAAGGATAAGTGCCTTTATTTAAAACATGATTTTAACTGATTTAGGGCACTTATCATAAATTATAAATGTTAAGTAAAACTAGTTGTTGAATTAATTGAAAAGTGTAAAATGACAAAAAATAATAAAATCATGATTTATTTAATAGGGTAAGTAGGAAATTTGATAAATATATCGAGGATAAAAGTGGAAAAAATATAAAAATTAGAAGTTAGTATTTTAAAAAATGCTACTTCAACTAGTATTTCAAAATATGTCAGAAACTACTAAGAAGTTACTAAAAAAGTTTGTTTATCAAACAGTTAAATAAGTTTTTCAGCTAGTAAAAAAAATTAGAAATTAGCTAAAATGTATTGTTGAACATAACCTAAATGATATAAAAAGACATTTAATATTTCTAATATTTGAATTTTATTTCTAATAACTTATCATCTTAAAATGTAGGACATATTTTTTACTTTTACTAATTGAATAGATAAATAAAAATCATGCAAGGAATCATATTAAGTCATATAATTTTTCTAAAAAAATTCAAGCAAATAATTGTAAAGTTAATATGATTGAAATGTTTCTAAGCCTAATGAATGGTGTCGCAATCACAATTAAAGAGTGAACTATCTTGTGTGTATAATAAAGTAACACTAGATATGGGGATTTTTTTCAAACAACAAAAATAAGAAAATTTTTAAATTAAATAAAAGGATAAAACAAAATTTAAATAAAATAGTAAGGATAAAATTGAGAAGAAATAAAAGTTAGTAACTTATAAACCATGTTATTTTCCATAAGTTAATTCAAATAGTTTATGAAAATAAGCTTTTTTTGGACAATAAACTATTAAAATAAGTTTGTGCATGAAATAAGCTTAAAGTTAAAGTAACTTATAAGATAATTAAGAGAGCTTATAAGTTCTTTAAGAGTCTTTTAAACATTAATTTATTATATTTTATTATGAGAAAGTCTTTTATCATATTAAGTTGTTGGTCCAAGTAGTATTAAATTCATTCTTTTTAAATGAAGTCTCAAACTTATTTATATATTTTTTAAAATTAAATTATTATTTTTAAAAAATCATGATAAATTTTCTATTAAATTTTCCTTTTTTAAATCATGTTCTTAGCAAAATCTGGAAATTTCACGTGTGGGCTAGACGTGGTCTAGGTGGGCTCCAAATTTTGCACGTCAGACGGTGATTCGGTTTTGTTTAGGAAAGAGAGACCTGTAAAACAAAGGAAAGATACTCCGACACTCAAGTAAGTACATCAATTTATAAGAAAATAACTGAGTGTGGGAACTCAGTATGAGATCTAGATAATGAGTAACTTGAGTAATGCATTCAAGTATTGTGTATTTGATGTGTATTCGTAGTATGATTTGAGTCATGAATGAGATGTCTTCGGGGTTTTTTTATGAAGTGAGTTAGAGAGAACCTGTAAGGTTGTATTTATAGTGTGGAGTGTGGGCTTTAGATCTTTGTTCGTTGATAATCTGTTGATAAGATAATAACAGATAATATCTAATTTAAATATAAGATAATGTGTACCTTATTGATATATTGTTACTTGTAGATAAGTAACAGCTTGTAGATAACTTGTGAAGATATGATAAGATAAGGTGGTTGCACCTATTTGAATATCCAGTCATAGTTGATATGTTGGTGTTAATATTAAGATATGCGCAGTAGGCATTAATGTTCTTGTAGTAGGTTAGTGTCCGCGCTCTTGTAGCAGGTCGACGTCCACGCTCCAGTAGTAGGACTGACGTGGAGGGCGGACACGTATGTCCAGGTTGACACTTGGATAGTGACTAAGCACTATTAATGTAGCAATGCTGACGTGGAGGGTGTCCACATGCACGGTGACCTTGCAGTTATGGTCATGTGTAATTTTACCATATTTGGACGGTACAAATCAAGTATAAATTTTTATGTTAAATTTTTGTTCCCTAGATGTAATTTTTATGGGTAAATTCAAATAAAATCACTGGAAATGATATGTTCTCTCTCCAAATGTTTCAAAAGATTTGTCATTTTCTAATTTTCTAATTTGAAAACTTTAAAGCTGCTGGTATCCTGGTATTGACACAAGGTTTCGCAACAGTGCTTGTGTGACTACTTCTTATCTGCTAACAGGAGATTCTACATACATTTATCTTTTTTACATAAATTTCTTTCCAAGTGTTTAAATACTAGTATTTAATTTAGTTTCTTTATCAATATAACATATGATATTTTTACTTTTATTTAAAACTTATTTTTTTAATTAATTTTGAGCTAATATTTATTTTCATTAAAGAAGGATCCTAGAGTTCGTCACATGTTGTATCAAAACTCCAGGATTAAACACATTACATGATCTGCAATACATCAGAATTGTTAAAAAAATAATACAAATTTCTAGAATAGATAAGAAAGACTTAGAAACTTATGATTTATCTAGAAGTTAAATGTATTAAAAAAGTACAAGAGTATTGTTAAGAATAATCTAGAAAGATATATGACCAAAGTAAACAATAGTATTCTAGATTATTGTATAAAGTTTAGGAAAAACTATCTTTAGAAATATGATGTCATCAACGTTGCTTGCCTATAAATAATAAACTTACAACACCTTAATGTAATGAGTTTTGAGAAATCAATATAAGCTCCTTCTTCTATTATCTAAGAGTTAATGATCATTAAGTCATCTACTACTTCTAATTAATATTTCTAACTACACCTCCATCCTAAACCCAACTATCAATCACCATCCAACAACTAACTATCTTTCTATTCTCCTAAAATACTAATAGTGGTAGCAAAGCTACGTTTGGTTATATACTGAGCGTAGAATTATCATCTAACTACTTTCAAAAACTCCTATCATATTCTAAACTACTCAAAAGAAAATTTATCTTAAACCATGGTCAACACTACCCAAACTTCATCTATTTATGTCTTTATTTTCACAGGAGAAAATTATGAATATTAGTGCATTAAAATGAAGAAATTTTTTTGTTTTCAAGATTTAAGGGACATTGTAGAAGAAGGACCCATTGCTCCTACAAACACTTCAACTCTTACTGCAGCAAAAAAAAGGATTTGAAGGAGAATAAGCTGAAAGATTCAAGGGTGCTATATATTTTACAACAAGCAATAGACATCACAATTTTTCCAAAAATAATGGATGCCACAAATGCTAAAGATGCGTGGAGTACATTGCAGCAGGAGTTTCAGGGCAATGACAAGGTATGTTCCATTAAACTTCAAAGTCTAAGATGAGACTTTGAGTTAATAAAGATGAAGGAGTCTGAAGCTGTTAAAGACTATTATTGTAGAATAAAAGAAATAGTTAGTCAAATGAAAGCATGCGGGGAAAATATTCTTGACAAGAAGATTGTTGAGAAAATTCTTATTTATATTCCCCATAAATATGATGCAATTGTGACTGCAATAAAGCAAACCAAATATCTGTCTACCTTTTTAGTGATAGAACTTATGGGCTCTCTTGAAGCGCATGAGCAAAGATTAAAAAGGCATGATAAAGACTCTGTTGAAAATGCCTTTCAATCAAAGCTTAAATTGCGGTCTCATAAAAAAGAAAATTGTGAAAGGAAATTTGGAGAAGTTTCTAGAAACAAAGAGAGTTCTATACATTTATCTAAGACAAATCAAGAAAAATATCCTCCATGTTGCATATGTAAAAAGACAAGTCACTTAGAGAAGGATTGTTGGCATCGTGGAAAGCCAAAATGTCACTATTGTAAGAAATTTGGACACGTGGAGAATAATTTCCGTAATAAAAACAAGCATTAAGCAAATTTCATTGGAGGGCATGACACTGGACAACATCTTTTCTATGCTACGTGAGATTCCAGTGATGATATAGGTGGAAACTGGTATTTGGATAGCAATTGTAGAAATCACATGGCTAATGATAAAAGCATCTTCAAGGAAATTGACGACATTGTCAAAGTCAAAGTTTGATTGGGAAATGGCACCATGGTAAAGTTAAAAGGAAAAGGCACTGTCATTTTGGAAATAAAGAAAGGTATGAGATTCATCAAAGATGTCATACTAGTTCCAAATCTTAAAGAAAATCTCTTGAGCATTGGCCAAATGATGGAGAAAGGATTTATCTTCACTTTGAAGGAGATACATGCACTATTTATGATAAAAATAACAAAAGGCAAGAGATTGCCAAAGTTAAAATGGAGAAAGGAAATAAAAGTTTTCCAATAAGCTTCAAGTATACTACTAATACTAACATTGCCATTAGAGCAATAATTGATTATTCATGGTTATGACATCGAAGATTTGGTCACTTTAACACTCAAGCTTTGAAGTTGCTACATTAGAAGAATATGATAAGAGGTCTGCCATGCCTAGATTAAAATAATGAAGCTTGTGAAGGATGTCTTCTAAAAAAGCAGCACAAATTACCATTTTCAACTAACAAAGCATGGAAAGCTAAAGATTTGTTAGAGTTAATCCACACTAACATTTATGGACCAATGAGGACACTGTCACTAAACAACAACAGGTACTTCATCCTCTTTATTGATGACTTTTCTAGAATGACTTGGGTCTACTTTTTCAAAGACAAATCAGAGGCCGTTGGAATATTCAAGAAGTTCAAAGCCCTTGTCAAGAAACATATTAAAGTAATAAGAAGTTATTTAGGCAAATAATATAACTCACAGTAGTTTGATAAGTTATGTGGAGATGAAAGCATTGAGCAACAACTTACAATCGCATATTCTCCACAGCAAAATAGTGTGCCTGAGATAAAGAATTAGACAGCCATGGAGATGGCCAGATCAATGTTGAAGGAGAAGGGATTGCCTAACACATTTTAGGCAGAAGCAATTTATACTGTAATTTACATACTCAACAAATTCCCGACGAAGGCAGTCGAAGACAAGACTTTTATTAAAGCATGGAGTGGACGAAAGCCATAAGCTAAACATCTAAGAGTATTTGGATATATTTGCTACATACACGTTCCAAATCATAAGAGACACAAGCTACAAGACAATACTATAAGAGGAATCTTCTTGGGATACAATATGCAATCAAAAGGCTACAGAGTCTACAACTTACAAATGAAAAAGCTCACCATCAGTTGAGATGTTGAGGTTGATGAAAATGCTTCTGGGAATTGGGAAGCAAAAAATGTTCAAGAAGTGGCAAAAGAAGCAGGTATGCTTCTGTAACCTCTACAACAAGATTCTTCACCAGAGTCTACTCCAAGACGAGTAAAATCCTTGGTGGACATATATGAATCTTGTACCACAACTATGGTTTAGCCTAAATGCTATGAAGAATTCTCAAAGAAGCAAAGGCAACTAAGCAAATCAAGCTTGAGTACTACAATAGAGAAGACCAAGTTGGAGACACTTTTATGAAAGAACTACCAAAATTTGTATCAAGGGGGAGTGTTAAAATATGATACAAACTTCTAGAAAAGAAAAGAAGCTCCTAGAAGCTCATGATTTATCTAGAAGTTAAATGTATTAAAAAAGTATAAGAGTATTGTTAAGAACAATCTAGAAAGATTTAGAATCTAAGTAAACGATAGTATTCTAGACTATTGTATAAATTCTAGAAAAATTCATCTTTAGAAGTATGATACCATCAATTGCTTTTATACAGGCTTACAACACCTAAATGTAATGAGTTTTGAAAAATCAATGTAAATTCCTTTTTCCATTGTCTAAGAGCTACACCACCACTAAGTCATCTACTACTTCTAATTAATATTTCTAACTACACCTCCATCCTAAACCTAATTATCAATCACCATCCAACAACTAAATTATCTTTCTATTCCTCTAAAATACTAACAAGAATTAACCACAAAAATACCATATCCCTCCACAAAGACCTGACCATGTGTACCTAATCAAGATCTATATATACTATATAAAGTGTTTGTAATGCCTTAAATTTTAAGCATGTAATTAAGCTTAGATTAAGCTCATGATTAAGGGTAATTAAGATGCTTAAGAGTATTTAGAGAAAAGCTTGAGAAAAGAGTTGAGAAAACCCTGTCTGGGTTATGGCGCGGATCGCGCCAGGTTTGGCGCGGACAGCGCCAAGGTTTTTGCTGTGGCGCGGGTAGCGCCAATGGCCACGCGGATCGCGCCACAGGTGCTCTGGAAAACCAATTTTCGCTGGTTTTTCACGCGGACCGCGCCAGGGGTGACGCGGATGGCGCCATAGGTTTCGTGAGCCTGGCGCGGATAGCGTGGGAGGCGGCGCGGATCGCGCCAGACCTCGGGCAGGCCTATATAAATAGCTCATTTGGACGAAAATGGAGAGGAAGAAAGGAGAGAAACCTCCATTGATGAACCACAGAGCTTTGTATCTTCCTTATCGTTCATCTAAACACCTCTAGCCCAACTGAGAAAATGATCAGCACCTCGCTATAAGTGAGATACCCCGATTGATTTCTGAGAAAAGGTGAGAAATAGTGAGATTGATTTCTCTGAGAGAACCCTTGAGAGCTCAGAGTTTAAAGACGAAAGAGGCCGTGATTGGGCGAGTTATCTTAGGGAAAGCTATTCCCTGGTGCTTCTGAACATCACAGAGGTAAGAAACTCGAGCTCTAACCGTTGGTTCTGAGTATTGGGTTTTGTGATTTTGGGGTTATCTTGAGGGGTGTTTTTTGGAGGTGTTAGAGCCGTTATTAGGCTCGGACTCTGTAGAGTCTTATGCTTAGAGGACTATTCTGAGAAGTTTAGAGCCTTGAATCATCATTATTGATGAAGTTTGATTTTGGCTCTGAGTCTGCATGTGCAGAGAAAAAAAGGTCGACTATTTGACTAGTCTGGACCTTAGAGCAGTTGACAAAGTTGCTCATGAGACTATATAGAGGAGTTTGATCGGTTGAAACTGATGATTATGAGAGGTTGGAGTTTAGGCCATTATAAGCAGAGATATGCTTGGCCATAGTTGAGCAGAGATTTTGTGGAGACTCTGTAGCCTTGTGTAGGCTGAGAGGGATCCTGTTGAGGATCAGATGATCACTTGTGAAGTGATTGCTTATGTGGTTTAGAAAGGATAAGAGTTTCCTTTCGCTTGAGCGGTCTAGAACCGTATTTGATATGTTTATGTGCTTGTCTGATGTAGGACGTGAGCGTGAGAGCTCTGGTGGTGCTGACCACGAGGCCGGGCAAGTCGGTGAGCAGTTTAGAACAGGTAAGCTCTTGGTCCTTGGTTGTGTATCCTCTGCTGTGTTCCACCATATACCCAGTGGGGTTAGGGTTCTGATGTGTGTGTATATTAGCAGAGGAATAATGTATAAGGTTATGATTGAATGAAGTATGTAATATGAATCCTATGAAAGGGTAGCTGATGCTTGATGTTTGATCTGAGCCCAGAAATGAGTAATTATCGTTACAACCATGAGCTGTTGATTGATGATGTGATTCCTGAGAAAGGGGAAGTTGTTATGTGGATTGGTAGCATGCTTGATTATATATGACATTTGAGTTGCATGCTGAGATTGATTGATATCCTATTGTAGTAGGATAAATGGCTGTGCTTGATAGATATCCTATTGTAGTAGGATAGATGATTTGAGATTGAGAAAGACCTGGTGACAGATGAGCCTGTGATATGGAGGCAGCCTCCCACGTGGAGATGTGCCCATATCCACAGAAGAAGCCTGCCCAGGCAAGTGTATGGTGATAGAGGATGAGATGGCCGCGATACATAGAGGTAGCCCCTTGGCCAGGGATGTGCCTATGTACACGAGGTAGCCTCACCAAAAAGGGGATGTACCTGATATATAGATGAAGCCTCGTGTGAGAGATGTGCCTATATATCTAGAGGAAGCCTCCGCTAGGGATACATGCAGGAGATGTGCCGGGTATATAGAGGTAGCCTCCCTTAGTGGAGATGTGCCTATATACTTAGATGTAGCCTCCTCATGACAGTGATTGATGTGTTAAATGGCAGTGAGCCATGTGTATAACCTGATTGTGGTAAGGTGTTGTGCATTGATGTGCATGATGGATGATTTAATCACTTGATGGTCTTGTTATGCTTTGATACATGTATGATGATGTTCTGATCCCTATGAGAGGGAGATTGAGATGTATTAATTATTCTGTTTGGAACATGGACTGTACCCTGTGCTAGGGGATTATGATGCATGGATGTATACCATAGGTATACCCTGGTGTGAAACAATGGAGGTGTATCGAAGTACACTGATATGTGATGGGTGTATATATATATATATATATAATTATATAGCTGATGTTTGCCTATCTTGTGATGATAATTGTGATGTTTTATCTGTGTATCTGTTGTCAGTGAACCAGGGGAAGGAAATACCTTCAAGGGCCCTGAGTTTACTGAGATTTTATATCTCACCCCGTTTGTGGGACTTATATTTCAGGTGATTCATCAGGAGGAGGAGCAGATAGATCCCAAGGCAAGAAGCCTATGCAGGGATAGTTGCTGCTGATAAACCTTAGGCTTAGATGACATGAGCTTGTGGCTCGGATGTTTTGTACTTAGCCTTTGGTTTGTTTTGATGTACCCTGATGGGATATTTGTATAATTTTGTACTGTACAGAGGAACTTGATGTATATTCACCATATTATAGTGTACAGTGTTATGATAGTGACCCTTGATGATGTCACTTTTTTTTAGTTATGCTTCCAAACTGCTTAAACTCTGATTGATTATCTGCTTTTATGTGATTCTTTGGTTAGTAATGACCCTTCCAGCTGAGGGGGCGTTACAGTGTTCCCTATAAGATTGCCCACAGAGCAAGAAAATAATTCAAATGCAATTCCCTACATAAAGACTCAATCATGACCACCCTCAAAGCATTCCTAACGTGATGATCTGCCACTGAAAAACCTCAAAAGGTAACTGACTATTTGAATTCTATAAACACGAATGTACAATAAATGCTAAACAAAATACCTAATACTAATAGTTATTCCAATATGCTTTTAACTCTATATTTCAACCTTTACTTGATATTTTGCAATTGTCTTTGTCTAACCCTGTTCAAGACACCCTATTCCATTCTTCCAACCTGATATCCACAATAAAACACAATTTTTTTACAACAAATGTGATATTAAACAACACGTCATAGTTGACAATAAACAAAAATTTGACAACATGCTCAAATTGACAAGAAAACTTACCAAAATTAGGGAGATGACTTTTGGGGACAATTATGACTATCATGAAATTCATATTGACCACATGCTTTACATAGCCGAGTTATTTTTTGTTGTTGTTCAACAGATTTCTCCTTGATTCATAATTTGACAACATGCTTTACGACTATCATGAAATTCATATTTACCACCCTTGATTCGCTTACCACTTCCTTTTGTCTTGGACAATTGTGGTGGAGGAATTTCCATATCAGTAGGAATATTAGAGCCAATAAGCTCTAGTGCATAGCATCAATCTGGTGTTGAATCGATTCACTTTGTTTAGAATTCATCATATTTATAGAGAAGTTAATGCCTCGGCAGATGCTTTAGCTAAATAGAGTCTTTCCTTAGATCAAGAGACGAGGGTTAGGATTCTGGACTTTGCTCCAACCTTCCTGAATTTAGCCTGTTCTATCGTAGTGAACAACAATCTCTAGCTGAATAGCTAGTGGGTTAATCTTGGATCAAGATCTTTCATCAAGGTATCTATGGAGAAGATACCTCTAAGTCAAGCAGATCACCATGCACGTCGATACCAATATTGGGCGTGATGTGTGTACACAACGACAACATATATTAGGTTTGAGAGAGAATGAATATACTCGTGAGCGTACCTTTTATTTATAAGGGTGTTACCTCTAGGTTAAATCGCTGCCACCTCTTGATTAGATAAGATATCTGTCTGTTATGTTTGTTATGATCTCCTTTGATAACTGTGCTGCACGTTGTTGAGATCTCCCGTTATTGTTGAAATTCTAAGCTAATGGATCCTTAATGGGCCTCACGGTAATGGTACACCTTACTAGGCCCATATGTTGGGTCGTAACAGTTGCCCCCCTAGCCCGGTTGTCGAGGTTTCTAGGCAGCCAGGGTGTATACTTTGATAACCTTATCTTCCAGTTCTGACAGGTTCTGATTTACGCACATCCTTTCCCCCCACTAGTTTATTGATTTGCTTCTTTTCTTGACATTGATCCCAGTATATGTTGGGTTATTTCTTCATGGTTGATCCCGGCTTTGTATATCCTGGGTTGTTTCTTTATTGCAACCATGACTGTCCATATCCAAGTATTACATGCGTTTCGGTTTCCCTTGTATTTGCATAATCCTAGTTGCCCCCCGGATTTGGACATTCACAACAAGCCCATGCATCTTCATATTAGGAATGAGGAACGTTTGTCTTGAAGTTGCTTTTTGCAGCTTGTCATATCATTGGCTGTAGTACATTGTTGGCGTTCTGTTTTTCCCCTTCAATACACACGCGCATTTAATGCCATGTCGTTTCATACTGCGTGCTGATTATGAAAATTCGAATTGACTAGTCTTTTTAGCCTCCAGACGTGACACTTCACTCACGTCTGACGATTATGCTTGCATTGTCATTTGACGGTTACGCAACGTTTCACACGAATCCGACGATTACATTTTATTTTCCTTTGTGCCTATATATATCCCATTTCATTTTCATTCACTTTTTCTTCCTGAATATCGTTTGCGTTCTTGAGCCCTTACTTCTGCTATTTCCAGTGTTTAATCTCTTGCATTTTACGAAATCTTCGCAAAATCAGGTATCCCCAGTACCATTGAACTTCTTGTTTTCGTTTTTACTTCGATTGTAGTTTGTTTGTTCCTCTTGGGTTGATTTCGAACTTTGGTCATTTTCTGGGTCATTTTTTGGGTTTGTTTCTTTGCTGCAACTAATTCGATTCTTTAGTCATGTTCCTTTTCTTGCTGCCACTATCTTGATTCTTCAATTTTCTTGAAAAATCTCTATCTTCTTCATTTATAATGAGCATTTCTCCATGGAAGAAGCAAGATTGCACCAAACCATTCCCCTTAGGGTTGGATATTGGTTATTTGGTTTGCCCCTTTTTGAAGAAGAAAGGGAAAAGGCTCTGCTTCGCTTATATACTGGTGGGGTTGGTAGAAAAAGGAAAATTAGGGTTCCTAAAAGCACAACTCCTTTAGGCACGACTAGGGTTCAATTGGACACTAGGGCTTCCCCTATATGTCGTTCCTTTTTTCCTCCGGGTTCTGACCTGGAAAACCTGGAATCCTCATTGTCCTAGAGTAGTGTTACCTCTATCTCAAAGCCTGCTTTCGAAACCCGGTTTGACCCGTGTTTTGACTACGTCTATGAAAGCAGCATACTTTTAGAATCTGGTTGCAATTTGATGGCGGAATCGCTGCTTGGGTCTTGTCGTCATAACCCTGTTCTTGACCCTAAACTGAGTCTTGCCAAGCCAAGTAACGCCATTTTCGTGCCGGATAACTCTTTTGATACTGCTAAGGAGATTAACGAATCTAAAGATATCATTTTTTTAATCTCGGATGATTCCTCTAGTCCAACAAACTCTCCTCCAACCAAAAAATATCTTCCTTCAGGTATGTCACTGTCTTACTGATTTCTATTTCTTTGACGTAGGTATTTATGGACCCGTCTTTGGAACAAACTGCTGAGTCCATCCGCTGAATCACATCCTAGTTCCCCTTCTCCCTCCATGACTTCTAAATTCCCCTGGATAACCCATGAAGTACTGTAGACGTTGTCCAAGCTTAATTCGGAGGACGTTGCTGCACTTCCTGTCATGAATCAGGAAAGTTTTGTCGTGCGCCCTCCTGATAAGGGACTAACCCTTCTTTTTTCTTTTTCTATAAAGATTTGATAACCCGGATAGGGATCCAATTTCCCTTATCCGAGTTTCAGATGAATATTTTAAACCACCTTCATTTGGCTCCTTCACAACTTCACCCAAATAGTTGGGGCTTCATAAAAGCTTTTGAACATTTTTGTGCACATTTAGAAATCCTAAGTACCGTTCCACTTTTCTTTTATTATTTTATTGTCCAAACTGGAAGGACGGGTAGGAAACCCCCAAATAGGAAAGGATGGACCTCCATTCGGGGTCATACTGAGCGAAAGCTCTTTCATGTATATACGGACTCCTTTAAAAATTTCAAAAACAAATATTTTAAAGTTGTTGCCGAACCTGGCCAACAACCTTTTTTTCTTTGTTCTGCTGATTCACGGGATGTAGAGTAGAAATTTCCTCTCTATTGGTCCCATATTCACCATGACTTATCTCCTTCCACCTACCATTTCGAGGAAGCGAATTTATCGGATTTTGATGCTTTCTCTGTTACCCAGATAACTGCATATAAGGAAGCTCACGGCTATCCCAGCGTTGCTTCCTTTATTCAAAAATATTGATCTGGGTTTCCAACACCATCAAGTATGATTATGTCCACTTCTGTTTATTATGCATGACTTTGCTTGTTCTAACTGTGCCTTTACTTTTACTTTGCAGTTTCTGAAATGGGAAAGCAACCAACTTCTGCTTCGACCCCTGCTCCTGGTATGGGAAAGCCAACACCCCCCTTCAAGTTCTAGCAAAACGGTTGTTACTTCCAAGTAGCCGGGGTGATCTCAACCCCCTTCTTTCCTTGCAACTTTAAAGGCAGGGAAATGTGGGTCAAAAAAGCGAAAGCTTTCAGAGGCCCAGAAGGAGAAGGTTCATGCTGCCTCAACAACACCTGTTCCAACAATGACCTCACCCTGGGCACCTACTGGTGTGTCTGCTCCTACTCCCTCCTCTTCCATTGCACCCGGGTTATTACCCAGATCCTTGTGGGAGAAGGGTTGTATTTCTGATGAACTCTCCAGTGTTGTTCAAGCACCCAAGCACTTCACGGATCCGGTTCCCTTCTCAGATGCCGAAATTGAAGAGCTCGGCCTCATTGAGCATAATGCCTTGAAATGCTCGTCCCTGGTTCAGAGTTTAGCGACCATGAAGACTATGTTTATTAAGACTATCAATGAGCTTCAAGCATCTAGGGAAGAAACCAACAAGACCCGTGGAGAACTTCTTGCGGCTCAAAGTACTGCTGCAAAGTTGAAGTCTGATCTGGATTCTATGCGGAAAACAAATGCTACTACAACACAAAATTTTAAGAATTTGGATGCGTTGTATAACAAGCTACAGAAGACATTGCAACAGACTGAGGCGAAGCGGTAGTACGTGAGAGATCAACTTTTGACAGCCGTGGAGGGGTCTTTTACCAATACATTGGAGCAGATTCGCTGTTTGAATCTTGGGGTTGAGCTTAACACCACCTGTATGCATTTTAAGGCTTACGTTAGTGATGGTAAGTTAGTCCCCCTTCTCCTTTCAAAGATTCAGTGACTCAATTTGAAGATGAAATCCGCGAGGAGGAAGAGGTGGTGCCTACCACTCAAACTGACGACCAAGCTCAATCCTGGGCAGGTTAGGTGTTGAAGAGCCAGGATGCTAGTGTTTACCTTGTAATATTTTTCTTTTTGAATTTGTACCCAACATATCCGGGTTTTGTTCCTGGTTTCACCTTGCAAAACATTGTTGGGTATATTCCAGACTTAATTTATTCAACTTTTTACGTACAACATCAACTCTTCTTAGAATTCCGATCCCACTTCTTAGAATTCCAATCACGTGTATGAATCCGTACTATATCGGATTCTATTAAATGATTTGGCCAAAATTAAAAATATTTTTCGTAGTCTGCATAAATATTCATCTGGTTTCAACGACCAGGTACTATATTGTACAAAGATTCCTTTTGTTTCATCTTTGCAACAGGTTCCGGGTTATCATCGTTGAACTTAATCCCAACAAAGATTAACTTGCTACATGTAGAACTTGGATTTTTTAATCACACATTCCCACATTTTAACCTGATCAGGGTTTAAATAGCATATTTTTCTTTGCCATGATAATAACTTTGATGCATCGTACACGTGAAGGTTATATCCGCGCATCTGTTCACAACCAGACCATGATGACCAGTTCTCTTTACTATATGCAAAGTCATAATAAAGACAAAACTGCTACATTTATTTGCAACTTGCTATAAAATGACTCAAGATCTCAATAATATGAGAAACAACATGATTGCCAAATTATGCGTACGAATCCTAACAAAGGAAAACTTGCTATAAAATGACTCATGATCTCAATAAATGAGAAACAACATGATTTCCAAATTATGCTTACATATCAAAAGAAAACATCATTACTTGCCGAGACCAAGGCTTATTAATCCTAACAAAGGAAAAATAGTAATATCACTTGCCGAAACTACGGCTTATTGATCCTAACAAAGGAAAAATATTAACTTGGGACAAACTTTGGAACTGGATCTAACTGTGATACACCTTCAGTTTATCCGCATTCCAAGTTCGTTTAATTGGCTTCACGTCCAGGGTCTCTAACATATAAGCCCCCTTGTCAAGTTTTTTTGTAACCCAGTAGGGTCCTTCCCAGTTGGCTGCTAGCTTTCCATCCTTGGCATTTTTATTTCCAATATCCGCTCGTCGGAGTACTAGATCCCCTGTGTTGAAGGTCTGGGGCTTCACTTTCTTGTTATACTTGGCGGCTGCAAGATGTTTTTCTGCTAAATCTTAGCAATGTGCCGTAACCCAAACTTCGTTGACCAAGTCCAACTCTATAGCCAGAGATTCATTGTTCTTTTCCTCTCCAAGATGGTTGACCAATCTCAACTGGAATCATTGCCTCACAACTGTACGTCAACCTAAATATGGTTTCTTTGGTGGATGTTTGAACAGTGGTCCTGTACCCCCACAAAACGTAATACAGTTGCTTAACCCAGCTGGGATCAGCATCTTGCTTACGCTTCCTTAACCCGTCTACGATCACTTTATTTGTGGCCTCGGCTTGTCCATTTGATTGTGGGTGTTCTACAAAAGCAAAATGGTGCTTGATCTGGAATCCAGCCATCATCTCTCGAAACCTTTTGTCAATAAACTGAGTTCCATTATCTGTAACAATTTCTCCCAAGATGCCAAATCTAGAGATGATGTTTCTTTCAAAGAACCTTTGAACCCGGGCTGAAGTTATGGTGTTGATTGGTTCCGCTTCTATCCACTTAGTGAAATAATCCACTACAACTAGCAACCATTTTAGCTGCCCTTCCCCTGCCTTGAATGGTCCCAAAAAATCCATTCCTCACTTAAAAAAGGGCCATGGAGCCAAGATAGACTTCAACTCGGCAGGTGGGGACCATATTATCTTGGCATTCTTCTGGAAACTTTCACATTTTTTGACATGACTCTTTGAGTTAGCCTCCATAGTTGACCAATAGTATCCTGCCCACAGGGCTTTCCTTGCTAATGCCTTGGCCCCCATGTGTTGGCCGTTGATTCCTTCATGTATTTCGATAAGCATATACTCAACCTTATCCGAGTTCAGACACACCATCATCAGGGTATGTAACCCTTTACGGTACAAGTCGTCTTCCACAATTGTGTTTATAACAACGTCATGTACCAATTTCTTGGCTTCCAGAGTGTCATCTGGCAAGATTCCTCTTTCAAGGTAATCAATCATAGGCCTTCTCCAATCTTCTGCAGCGGAGATTATCATTACAGAACTCGGTTCGGAGACTTCCTGCTGAATGACGGTCCTATGACTTCCCAGATTCTTGGTACTAGCTAGTTTTGATAAGATATCAGCCCTGGCATTTTCTCCTCTAGGAATATGGTTAACTATAATTTCATCGAAGTCGGCCATGATTTCTTTGACTTTATTCAAATACTTTGCCAATAATGGCCCTTTCACCTGGTATCGCCCTTCAATCTGGGCTGTAAAGAGTTGGGAATCAGTAAGCACCTTTACCTTTTTAGCTCCTTGTTCTTTTGCCTGGGCCAAACCGGCTATCAGTGCTTCATACTCAGCCTAGTTATTTGATGTTGGGAAATTTAACTGGAGTGATTGCTCAACTGTTATTCCTCCCGGGTTCTCAACTATAATCTCGGCTCCACTCCCTTTGACATTTAATGATCCGTCAACATATACCTTCCAAACATTAGTGTCGTTCCCAGTTACTCCTTCAGATGGAGTTAGCTCCATTACGAAGTTAGCCAGTGCTTGAGATTTTATAGCATGTCGGGCTTCGTACTTCAGATCAAACTCGGATAGTTGTATTGCCCAGTTGATCATCCTTACAGCCAAATCTGGTTTGTGGATTACTTGTCGAATTAGCTGGTTAGTTCTGACAATGATCATGTGGCTTTGAAATTAGGGGCGAAGCCTCCTTGCTGTCACCAGCAATGCAAAAGCTATTTTTCTAACTTTTGGTACCCTAACTCGGAATTGCAAAGGGCCCTACTTACAAAATAAACTGGCACTTGTGCATTCTTCATCTCCCTCACCAGTACTAAACTGACCGCTTCATCTCCCACAGACAAGTATAATATCAAAACTTCTCCTGGTTCTGGTTTTGACAGTATAGGCGGAGAAGCTAGACATTCTCTAATTTCTTTAAATGTAGCTTTGTATTTCGGGTTCCAGCCTACTGTAGCCTCCTTTTTGAGTAGCTTGAAGAACGGAAGGGCCTTCTTTGCCGATTTAGGGAGAAACAAGGTTAGAGCCGCTAGCTTTTTTGTCAATTGTTGTATTTCTTTTTTATTTGTTGGAAACTGCATGTCCAACACAGCTTTACACTTATCCGGATTAGCTTCTATTCCTCTGTGGGTCAACATGAATCCCAAGAATTTCCCGGCCTGAACCCCCAAAGCACATTTGACCGGGTTTAACCGAATTTTGTATTCCCTTAACTTGCTGAACGTTTCTTCTAGGTCCTGTATATGATCAGCCGGGTTAGCTGTCTTGACAATCATGTTGTCAATGTATACTTCAATATTCCGGCCGATCTGATGTTTGAATACTCTATTCATCATTCTTTGATATGTGACCCCCGAGTTTTTCAACCCGAAAGGCATAACATTATAGCAGTAATTCACTTTTTCACATATAAAGGCTATTTTATCCTGATCTTTCGGGTACATTGCTATCTGATTATACCTGGAATAGGTATCCATAAAGGACAATAACTGGAACCCAGACGAGTTATCCACTAGTTGATCAATATTGGGCATTGGGTATGAGTCTTTAGGGCACACTTTGTTCAAATCAGTGTAATTTATGCATACCCTCTATTTACCGCTAGGCTTCTTCACCATCACCACATTAGCCAACCACGTAATCTATTGAATTTCTCGTATGAATCTGGCATCCAAGAGCTCTTTAACATGTTCTTCCAGTGCTTGTTTCCTTTCTGCACCAAGTTTCCTCTTCTTTTGTGCCACGAGCTTCGATCCAGGGTACATTGACAACTTGTGACAACAAAATTTTGGGCCTATCCCCGGTATTTCTGAAGCCTTCCATGCGAAAACATCCTGATTCTTTTCCAGGCACTCCACCAATTTGGCTTTTATGACCGGGTTGACCGCCTTACCAACCTTGGTGATTTGCCAGGGCTGATCCGCTATCTTCAAATCCTATAATTCTCCTATCGGCTGTAGTCTCAATTCCTCAGCATCTTTTCTCATGTCGTGTTCTACCATATTAACTGGTTTCCCTGTCTTACGTTTCTTGACCTTCCTTCCATTCTGGTCTCCTTGGCCGATTCGGGGTGGTGAGGATGGACCCCCCTCGCTATCCTTAATCGCGTTGTAGTAACACTTCCGGGATTCTTTCTGGTCCCTGCAGATTGTAACCACTTTGTTTGTGTTTCCCACCATTTTTCTTTTTTGGTGCTTGGTAGAGACCAACATATCCCACTTATGGATAGTTGGCCTCCCTAATATAACATTGTACTGCTACGGAAAATCGGCCACAATAAACTTTACTCGTTCTGACTTGAATGCCTTCTTTGTGCCTAACGTCATTCTGAGCTCAATGTAACCTTTGGGGGCAGTGTTTTCCCCATTGAATGCTATTAAGACTGTTTTGCATGGCTTCAAGTCAACTTCATCAAGATTCATTTTCTTAAACGTACTCCATAGAATTATATCCGCGCAGCTGCCATTATCTACAAATACCCTTTTAACCCTGCAATTCACTATTGTTCCAGTAATTACCAAGCCATCTTTATGACCCAGCACTACGTTTCTTATATCCTCATCTATGAAGTAAAGTAGAGGGGGCTCCGCCTTATTAATTTTTCCTTTAAACTTAGGCTATTCTTTGACTGAAAGAACCTCCTTCAAATATTTCCTTCTTTGGCTGGCGGTGTCTCCTCCTCGTCCCAGAGCTCCACAAACGATATTACATTCGAACTCGGGTTCTGGAAATTCACCTTCATTATTATTTTGCTTTTTCTTCTTTTCTTCTCTATCTTTCCCGTGTGCCTGGTCTTCATTCTAACCCTCGCCTTTGCGTTTGTTCTTACGGTCCCGAGTCTTTATCACATATTGCCTAAGTCGGCCATCTCTGACAACCCTGAGTCTTTATCACATATTAGCATTGGTCTGTGGTATGCCCTGGTCCATTGTGGAATTCACAGAACTGGGACTGATCTATCCCCATCTTATTGTACAATGAACAAGGCCGGTCTACCTTTTTCATCTCAGTTGAAGCCACTTCCTGCCAGATTTGTGATCGGGATGCATTTAACGGGGTGTACTTCTTATACTTGGTCTCATATTTCCCTGGCTTGAACCTAGTATCCACATTTCTTCCTTGGTTGTGACCCCTTTGCTGCTCTCTGCCTCTTAGGGATGGGCTTCTTCTTCTAGGACTTCTTTCTTTCTCTTTGCCGACCGCATTGGCAATCTCCATCTGTTCTAGCTCCAGGTACTTTTTTGATCGAGCCCTAAACTCCAACAGAGATTTCACTAGATCTTTATAGATTGACTTTGCCAGCCGGGATGACCCATCCAACCCGGCTGCTATGATGTGCACATGCACTTTTTCTTCCAACCCTTGTACCTATAAGGCAGTCTCCTTAAAACGATCCAGGTAACTCTGGAGCGTCTCACCAGGTTGTTGTCTTATCTTCCCAAGTGCGAATTTAAACTTAGGTTGTTTCTTACTAGTGACAAAGTTCAACAGAAACTTCTGCCCAAAATCTTCAAAACTACGGATTGACCGTCGTGGCAATGTATGAAACCACGTTTGCGCAGCCCCAGTTAAAGTTGTAGCAAAAATCCAAGATATAATGGGCTCATCAATTCCCCTTACACACATCTGCATGTCAAACTCGTCAATATGCACTTGTGGATATTCTAAGCTAATGGACCTCACGGTAATGAAACACCTTATTAGGCCCATATGTTGGGTCCGTAACAAGCCTCTCTAGTCAATTCTTCCACAATGCCTTTTTGTAGATGACTATTTGTTCTTTTGCTATTTTCAGCCAGCTTGTAATAAAAAAAATACTCTCATTTGATGTTCTGGGTCTATCTTTTTATGTTTAAGCTTGAAAATTATTTTATTTTTATTATAATTTTAAAATTATATAAAATTTTCTTTTAATATTTATATAATTATATAAACAAATTTGGTGTGCTTTTAAAAATTGACTCTGGATGGTTGCCGACCTAGACCCCCTCAAGGCCACCACTGGCTGAACCTCTTGAAACAGGAAATTATTCAATTACCATTAGATAAGATACTTCCTTCATGTGACACCATCATGTAGATGTTGCGGCTTAAATTTGTGTACTTTGTTCACCTATAATTTGGGGAATGAGAATCATGTGGGATGTATCCATAAAAATGCAGAAAATCCCACAACAGTCGAATAATGTCCATAACTTCTCAGCAACTAAACAGAACAAATAGTGAAGTGGTTGCAGAAAGCTTTCAATTCGCCATCGTGTTCTTCCTCTCTGCTCCAATTGCGCCTTTAGGCGGGATCTTATTATTTATTATATTGTTATGCACCTCTTAATTAATAAGCGCTTGTAGCTCAGTGGATAGAGCGTCTGTTTCCTAAGCAGAAGGTCGTAGGTTCGACCCCTACCTGGCGCGTCCTTTTTTTATTATAAATTTTGTATATTATCATTTATTATTTTCGGCATTTTTAACGTTCATCACTTTTTGTTATATGTATATTTTTTGTTCCGCCAAATTTTTGTTTGACTATCTATTCAAACTGCAACCGATATATTTTAACAAACAAATATTGATCGATTTAACGCTTTTCATTACGCAATTGGTTCCTAAATTTGTTTGTGCTCTAAACAAAATGTAGAAAAACATGTGCACATCATTCATTATAAGAAGCACAAAATCTGCTATCACCGTGTACATTTCTTCAAACGGCTGGCATATCTATCCATCTCCTTTTACAAAACTTAATGTACAATTATGTACCACAAATGCAGCTAAGCTAACTAACTAACTAATTACTCTGCTCGTGTTAAAAGAAACGCTAATATTTACAGGTAACTCAAAAGTACAAGATTTCATCCATCTCCATTCTCCTCTAGTTGACTTTTTCGCATTAGTTTTTAGGTGAATTCTCCACTGAGTGCAGCAGCAGCAGCTCTACGAATGGGTCTGGCAACCCTCCAAATCTCTTGTTGAATTGATGATAGCCGATGACCTAGTGATAGAATCAGAAATCCATGGGAAGAAATTAACCTCCCACGGTTGCTTGAAGGCACAAACACCTATAACAGAAAATGGCAGGTTTTATGTTTCATTTACAACATGCAACGATGATAATACACGAGTAACACATGAGAGATGCTTGAAGTCCATCTGCATCCAAGAAGCCTTTTTCCGCAATTAGTCTATCATTCAATGCTCGCTTTTTCATATCTACCAAACAACCTTCAGTTTCTTGCAATCTCATTTTTTGCGGTTCGAAAGACAGACAAGCATAAATGCATAGCAATTGGCAACCAGTTGGAGTGTTTACAACATAAGAAACAATATCTGAAAACCATTGCGGTTATTTTGGCTTTACCTTTAATTCATCATCGGCTTCTTTGGCAGCAGAGACAAATTCTTCAATTGAAAGGGTTAATGGATGTAGAGAAATTTTATGGTCTATCAAGATGCTCAACGTGTTTTTGTACAACTGCCCAAAGCAGGGAAAGATTACATAATCAATATATGGATGCTGTGCAACTAATACTGTATACATGGTGCCAATTACACAACCAACATCAATATTGCAAAAAAATTCTTCAATTTATTTCTCACTGTTTGTTTCAGCCCAATGTTAATCTTCTTTTCTTATTAAATAAAGACCAACGTTTTTTAGATTAAAAAAACAAATTTAATGGAATTCATGAAAATTCAATTTTAAATATTTTTTATGTTTAACAAGAAAAAAATGTTAGATAATAATCAATGAAAACACACTCATGGTCCATCCATTATTCAGGCAACTTTCATACATTATGTATCATGCATGTCAGGATGCCACTAACTAGTATCATTGCATCAACTCATTTAATTTAGTAGTTGACTCTCAAATAAAAGTCCCTAGTTTATTTAACAGTGGAACTACCTATCCCAAAAGACAGTAGCTAACAAGAAGTTAGTTTAAATCAGAGGTAAATATAAATGCACACCTGTAACTGTAACTAATTTGCATATGAAACGTAATTGAAAGGAGGATCGGGATCATCAGCCAAGTGAAGGGCTAGAAGCCCCCAAACTCCAACGGTTACAACAAACAGAAAAGTAACATCTTATGAATGTCACATGGATTTACAGTTCATTAAAAATAGAAACTTTTAAAACATAAAAGAAAAATCTAACCAGCAACATGGCAGTGGAAGAATGGATCTCGATAATCTGCCATCCAGTTATAGGAGTCGAATGCAGTGTGATAGACAGGGAAATCTGGAAATCGGAAAGAGATTATTACATCACTAATTATTAGAAATTTAAGCCTATGGATATATGACATTATAGACATGGCATATTACAAGCATATTGACGTAGCAGGGCCGTGGAAGCCACTAGGCGAGTGAGGCAACCACTTTAGGCCCCTCTTTAGTTCCTAATTTCTTTAAAAAATGATAATTTTTAATTTAAATTATAAACTTTATTATAGTATGTGAAATTATTTCTTAGTAAGTCTATGCAAATTAAAAATATATATATACAAAGATATTATTGTAAATCATTTAAGTTTATTGCTCATTTACAAAGACAGAGAAAACTATTTGCTTTTAAAAAGTAGTGATTGAATAGATTACCATAAAGTGAAATGTTGAAATTGTTTTATTGTAAATGTATTTCAATAAGTTAGAAATAAAATGAAACTCGACTAATAATATCAAAGTAAGACTCAACTCACTCAAGTATAAAATTAGCCTCAGGCCTAGAAAGTTTTAGACACGGCCCTGTGAGCTAGAAATAATTTAATTTTGTATTACACAAAACAATATATGTGTAAAGAATCTGGGACCGGACAGTGAATCATGAGTTACATATCTCTTCCATAATACATATCAATGAATGGAACCCCTGCGTGCTGCACAAATGGAGCAAAATCAGAATCAACTCCACTCAGCCTCTGAATCTGCAATCCAACAAAAGTGGTTCGCAATATCACAACAAAATTGAAACCCACTTTGAAAAAAGCATGGCAAAAGCACACATTATCATAATACAGCAATAAAATTTAAGTGTTTTCATCATTTAAAAGTCAGATATCATATCCTACAACTAAAATAAATCTGTTATAGGGAAACAAAAGAATGCCAGTCTCCTATAAATTCAGTTTCAGCTTTACACACTAGGGTTGCCAAAACTCAAGCAACTTGTGAAACCCCAATTATAAGCTATTCATTATCAATCTGGTACATTAAAGCAACAAAGATAATCAAGAGATCATGGTTCTCTGGAACATCATAAAAATTGTACAGACAAAACATATATGGGACGTGTGCAAACAATTACTTGGCCAGTAGTGACAATAGCATTACATTATTGCCTCCACCAGCAGCCACCCAATTCTTGTGATACACCCTCAGAGTCAGGATCCTTGACATTAAATTAAAGCAAAAGCTGATTGATATTCAGAATTACTGAATTATTAGGAGTAAGCATAATATATATTTGTTAAGAATTACCCATATGTATGGTTGCACATGTATTTAGAAATGATAATAAATTCAACTAAATACCTTTTTTGTGACCTCAAGAATAAGACTGTCTAGCTGAGAAGTTGAACCAACAAAGCAACAAGGACCTTGCATAGCACAGTCCACATTAAGGTATGCTACAGCTTTGGAATCAAGATTATTAAGGTTTTGTTCAACCCACTCAGTGGATCCTATCTACATAAACAGATAAACTTGATTTCGAGAGAATATTGCAGGAAATGACACCATTATTGAAATAAAGCAAACTCATTTGATTTGATAGTGAGCATATCTGAATGTTGAAGAAGGCAACTGACAACACATTGAAGAAAACTGGTAACAAAATTGCAATCCATATCAAGAAGAAATTCAAGAGCAAGACAACGACATTTAATTTAGTCAAATGAAACAAATAATAGTAGAGTTTCACCCCAAATGTCCAAAATTATTTGTCGCTAGCTTTTCAACAACCATTGACACCACATCATCATGAAAGTGGTTACAGCAGACATTAGGAGACATTACCTGGTCATTTTCCATATTATTCATGGAACCACAATGCATATCAGTTGTGAAGAAGGAATTACTACCTACCATCCCAAATTCCTCAGCATCCCAACTGCAGAGAATGATAGTCCTGCTTGGCTTCCACCCCGAGCCCAATAGAGCATAAAATCGACGGTCAACGTCAAGTAGTGCAGCTGTTCCACTGCTGGGATCAACAGCACCATTCGTCCATGCATCTCTATGGTTCCCAAGCAGAACATATCAATCAGGTTCTTTCGATCCCTTTATGGCAGCTCAAACATTTTGAATTGTGCCACCTTTTCACCCTAAAAAATAGAAACCAAAAGCCAACAGAAACATACACACCAAACAATATCAAGCTTCAGCTTAAGTATTCCCATTCCTCCTTTTCAACTCCCCACCTCATTTCTATCAAATCATGTGCCATCTTACTTAGGTGTTATCTTATCCACTAACAGAATGGAGCTGAGTCGAGTGGCTGGCAGAATTATGGCATTTTTAAGAGCGATCTATTAATCCTTTGTGATTAGTCCATGATATGATGAACATGTACAATACTGAAACAGTTTCAGAAAAAGACTCGATGGCGTTGTGCGAGGCAAAGCTAGGTACATAAGATTCAGTTAAGATTTTCAATGTGTCCCAGCTGAGTGGCTGACCTTCACAGCCAAACACACAGGACAAAACAAAAAAAACATGGTGGCTATAAACGTTAAAGAATTTGCTATCGCTGTTAACTTGTCAGTTTCAAGTCAAGTTGAGTGATTTTGCTAATCTGCATCAGCTTAAACAGTTTCTTAGCCCAAGTTGAGTATGTTAGCCAACACCACCAAATCGCGCAGCTCAATTCACAAGTCTATCTGCTTGATCATGGTCACTTTAAATTGTAAGTCAATTAAGGTTCTGTGGAACTGAGGATAAAAAAAAACAAAACAAAGAGCACAACTCACTCAAGCACACTGAATCATACAATTAAACAAAATCCATTAAAACTTAAAAAAAAAGGCTAAAACGAATAAAGGATAAAGAGTTACAAGGACTAAAAGACTCTGTTAAACCATATACCAAAAGCAAACTTGAGCTAGGGGAATATAGAGGAAAATGGGATTATCATTCATTTTCTATTCCATTACCATTTGTGACTTAAAGTTTATGGAATATTAAGTTTTGGTCAAGGAATGATACATCCAATCCATGAATTCAGCTGAAAAAGCACATTGGGCCATTGGCAAATAACAAACAAAAGTATTAGCTCAACTACAGCCATTCAAAAAAACATTAATAAATACAAAGCTAACTGAGCTAGGCTAACATCCTGGAATCCGAAATGTTGGATGAAAAGGTAATTAGAGGCCTTCATCTTGTGGCGGCTCTAGCACTCATTGATGAATGGTAATTGGTGCTTCTGTGCTTCCTGTAAGATGTATATACATCATCATACTGACTCACTTCATTGGGATTAGCTGTGGCCCCAAGCCCCAATCTTCCCAAGCCACTGGATCCTGGTTTCTGTTCTACACTTCCATCAGCATAGGTTCCCGTCTCTGGATCAACCTGCAAGGTTGGGGGTGGAGGTATGCAAGCACCTCCCTTTCGTACTGGAGGCTCCCTCTCATATTCTCTATCATATTCATCATCTTCACCTCTTGAATCGGAATTCATAGGGCCCTCAGAAGGATTTACCTCTCCAATTTCTTTAAAAAATTTTGACACTCTTTGAAGAATTTCTGATGGCGGTACAGTCGATGGTGGTATTATAGTTGGAATATCCAAAGGGCTCAAAGGAGAATATGGGACCCCACTACCAATCTGCATCTTTCTAATCATTCCAGGAATGAGGCCAGGCGGGAATAATGGATATGGTGGCAACTGTTCAGTGGTGTTGGATGATGGGAGGGGCAACAAATGAGCACCAGGAGCTTGGTTAGCTGGTTGACCAGAAGATGGTATAGCCATGGACCCAGGAGGAGCAGAACTTGGAAGAAACTGCTGAGCTGTTAGGGGAATTGATAGAGACTGTGCTGAAGCTGCAAGTTTATCAGGACGATCTTGATCCAAGGAACTTAAACCAGCGCCTAACCTATCAGTTTGCCACTGCTGGGCAACATGGTTAGGAGTCTGCAGTATTCCTGCAACAGGGAAGGAGAAGAAATTATAAATAATTTACTAGATCACATAATATATACCTGAATTGCAAGCTTCAGATTTTTTTTTTGTAAACTTCAGAGTAATAATTTCAAGAAAACAAAACTAAGTTTTTCAAGTTCAGTGGTGACCTGATCGGTGTGGATGACTATGTAATCAGAAATTAATGCCTAGTCATTATTTATTACAAAACTTCATGAAAAAAAACATGCAAGAAAAACACCAAATTAGCTTACAGTGTTCTAATGGATAAATTTACAACAGATGACACAACAAAATTACTTGAGTCAACCCCTTCCCTCTCCTTAAAGAAAGAAAAAAGAACATGAGTATTCCTTAAACTGAGATGGACATTATCCAGCTATCATGAGAGAAGAAATTGACAGACTGACTTTATCAAGCCATAAAACATTCTGGCTAATAAAGGGAAGCTTACCTGAAGCTGACTCTGCTGAAGCAGAAGATAAATCCTTTGAAAGCCCAGGAAAAGAAGTTGATTGTGGCCCACCAATCATCTCACCCTTCAGTAAAGATATAGTCTCTTGATCGTATACCTTTTTAGAAGACCAGAATTCCACCATTTGCTGCATTCTTTTCCTGTATACCTCATTGCTTTGTGGATTATGATAAATTCTTGCAAGCATGGAGCCTAAAACAGGTTTAAAGGCAAGAGCTTCACTGTCGAGGTCATTATTGGTTGTCCTTCGATTTAAGCTGTGATGTAGTGATACAAAAGTCAAAGATAATGAAAAGCAGAATCATCCATTCTAGCATCAATGTCAAGACAATTATCAAACCAGGACCAAAATAACCAAGAGGGCAAAGATCTTGCAAAAAAGTACAACGAAAGGAAAAATATGCTCTATTTTTATATAATTATAGTACAACCATAGGGCCAGAAATAGTTAAAAGTTAATAAAACTCCCAAATAAAATCCAGCATGCACCTTCTTGTGAAAAGTGCTTTGATAATTGATAGGATGACTATGTATTTCAGAATAATTTCCTAGACATTTGGAAAGAAAATAGAAGGTTTTAGGGGGAAAATGAAATACATGACAAGGGGTAGTGTTTGGTAATTGTGGTAAGTCCTATAAAACATGATTTTTATTGCATTCCTAGAGTCATGAAAATAATCCACCAATTAGGCAAAAACTGCAAATGGAGAAAAACCTACACTCATAACCAAGATTATTTTGACATGACAACAGGGAGGGAAAATAGAGTGTATGCATGATCCATACTTTGTGCTTATTAGAATGCAAATTAATCAAAGAATGTTTCTGAATTTTTTTGGAGGGGGAGAGAAGAAAAACCAAGCTCAACACTGAAATAATATCGTATGATACCTGTCAAAAAGTATGTCATTGGCAAGGTATATTATGTGTAACTGTCTCTCAACTTCATCCAATGCAAAGACTCTATCTCTAAGAGCCTCTGCTAGGGCTGCTGCAAATGGAGATCTCTGCATGAACCAAAGTTTTGCACCTTTGATGGATTCTTTTGTACCATTCAGATTGTTAAGGACATTACTGAGCTCCATTGCAACATCAGATGGAAGTGGCCCAGAGATCCCTTTGAAAGACTTGGATGACGGATCATATTCAGGCTGACCAGGAAGTCCAAAAGACTGAGGATGTTGATGGAGGTGTTGTTGATCATAGAACTGTTGGAAAGGAGGTGGACCTAGCATCGAAGGTGAAGAACCAATTCCTGCAGGGTTCATTGGAGAAGCATTTAGAGGAGACGAATTCATCATTGGATTTGGAGGATGCATCATGGGCAAGGAAGATGATGGGAAAGACGGGTTGAATGGACCACCAGGGGGACGAGTTGATAACCAAAGCTTATAACGGTAGTAACCATGACCTTCCCCACCAAAGAGGAAGCTATAGGAAGGATTATCCTGTTGTTTTTCACATATCATAGCTTCAAAGTCAGGGCCATTTTTCACCGCATACTCAACAAGCTTGTCAATTCTCTTGTGCAGCTCAGGATCAGAAGGGGGAGCAACCGGGGGCGGAGCAGGAGCAGAATCATAAAACGGAGATGGAACAAGTGGAGGAGGATAATGCGAAGGGTATGCAGGTGGTCCTTGGTGCTGGTGCTGCTGAAGAAGAAGATGAGGCGGGGGAGGGGCATGAGGGTGTAATTGTGGAAGTGGCTGTTGCTGCTGCTGCTGCAGGGCAGAATGATAAGGGAATTGTTGCATAGGGGGGTGTGCAGGACCAGGACCTGGGGGGATAAAAGGAGGACCGTGCATTGACGAAGGAAACTGCTGATGCTGGGGATGAAATCCAAACTGCTGCTGTTGTTGCATATTAGCAGTTTGTCGTTGTTGCTGAGCATATGCCATAGCAGATGCAGCTGCATAATCATGACCCTGACGCTCCATAACCTCAACAGCACTTCAGAAGTAGTATTATCTTGATTAATGTACCTAAAACAAAAGAAAATCTTAAAATCCCTTCAATTTTGTTAAATATATATATAGTTGGTTGTCATTGATCCATAACCTGACATATTCATAATAACTGAACCGAAAAATACTGCAACAGTAGACAAATTTCTAAACAAACATTTCTAGAAAACAGAATTGGCTCGATGGAATTCCTATTAAAAAAAATCAGTTGAAGTTTGTTCATAGCATTGAGGCAAGGTAATGCAATAAAAATTAATAGGAAAATAAAAAATTATTATAATCATAAATATGCGACCCAAAACAAGAACAAAAGATCGACACATACACCACCAATTCCGCCATGAAATCATAAATATCCAAACTCGAATTAAAAGAAAACAATTATTGACGAAATTTCAAATGACGAAGCGAAATAGAAAACAGTGAAGCGATAACAATAATTAATCAGAGATTGAGAAGAAGGATCAGCGGTGGATAGAAAGCAAAAGGGTGAAATCCCACCAGATGTAAGAGACGATCGAAGAAAGCACACGCTGCTGGGGTTTTGGGATGCTTGCTTACACTTCCACGAGACCACCGTGAAAAATTTAGCTCCACCCGAGATTTACATATGGCCTATAATTTCGAAATTACATTTTTACCCCTTCTGTTTTTTTTGTGATTATAGATATAAGGATATTTTGATATTTCATTAAAACTTATTTGTTGAAAAATGTTTATTTTAATTAAATAAGTATTTTTTTTGTTTTCTTATTTTGTTTGGTTAAATTATTTTTAATTAAAACAAATATGTTTATTTTAAGAACCAAATCCTATCAATTTATCTGCTTATTAAAAATCTATTTTTTTTTGTTAAAAGTGTTTATTTAAAAATTATTTTTAATTAAATTGATCTTTGAAAATTGAAATTTTTATATTTTAAATTTGAAGAAAATTAATTATGATTGATTCATTTCTTGAATATTTTTTTAACTTAACCTAATCCAATGATCATTATTATTTTTAAACTTTTATATTAGTATATTTTAAATTTTAGTACCTTATTTTTATTTTATTTTTTTCTTTTCTTTATTTTCTATTAATTTTTATTTTATTGTGATATCTCTAGTTTTAACAAATGTCTTAATTTTTTCATATTTATCAAAAATATTTTTATTAATTTTTAGTAAGAAAATTGATGAAATACGTTAGGTGATAATCATAATAAAACTAAATATTAAATTAAATAAAATAAATAGTTAGCCATTTTAGAATACGAACTCTTTTTTTCTTGCATTTATATAAATTAAAAATTTACATAATGTCATCAAATCAAACCATTTCTACTCCTACAATCAACAAAAAAACCAATTATTAAAAATCAGAAACAATTAAAAGTACCAACAATAACACATGCAACAATTAACGAATCGAACATTATCAAAATTTACGGTACAAACAACATCCACAATTTTGTGTATTCCTAAGGTAAATTGTAGGTAGATTTTTATCAATGAACATATTAAAGTAAATTAATATCACATTTTAATTTAAAGGTTTATGGATTTTGTTTTTACTTAGATATTTTATCAATAAACATATTTTAACAATCTCACTATAGAGTCCATTTTTTGCACTGTTGCACTCTCCATTATTCTACGGCCAAGGGACACATTATTTGACCTCTATGTATGAACTTACACTTGAGGCACCTATGGATACAAAAAAAAATTCCGTGGGACAACAATAGTCTAATATTTTCTCAAACAAAAAATTATATAAACTTTATTAAAAATGATAAAAAAAATTAAAAGCAGTAAAATTTAAAAGGATGAAGTGATAAAAATTAGTATCAATTTATTCTCTCTTTTATCTTTTATAACTATTCACTTTCATCTTATTTAAAAAAATTATCTTGTGAAGACAACATCTATTTTTTTTATAGAGGTAAAAAAAAATTATTCAAGTAAAAATATTTTCTTTGTGGAGGCAATTGCTCCCTTACCCATAATGTAGATCTGCCATTGACTTGAGGGAAAATTTGTTAAACTAAAAGTGTAATTAAAGTTTTAGATTAAAATATAATTTCAGTTTGCTTGTGTAGTATGTTAAATGTCACCACCCTCAATTGCACAACACACAATGTTCATCCTAAATAACATAGGTCAAACAATCATTATTTATGGCCGACAACTACCAAAGATCTTATATCAATTTGACACTCGTTCGCCTTCAATAACAAAATGTGCAACTATTGCTCTACCACCCCAAAAGCAAGTTTATGCCCTAACTGCTTAATCAACCAAGACTAAACGGAATATCTGACGAACCGAACCTCTAACCAATTCTTCCATAAGCCACCAAATCCATATTCAGAGTACCCTCATATCTAAAATATAACATAAATCCTCCAAATGGAGTCGAAGCCCTATTCTGAACATTCGATCAATGCACGTCTAGCCAAATCTTCCATACACCACCTAATCAATAGTCTAAGTTTCCCAGTACGCATAAAAAAACAACAAGAATCTTCTAATATGGAGTCAAAGCCCTATTCTCAATATTTGACCAATCCAACCTCTACCCACGGAGGGAATGTTAAATAGCTGAAGAAAAGGTCCCATCACAATTAAGCTTAACAAACTCACGTTGTGGAGGCTCCCAACTAAAAAGCTTCATATGATTAGGGAATAATCTGGAATGGTTCCTTCTTTTCCTCTCTATGCATCGTAATTACATTAGAAGTGGTTCTGGTTGCATAGGTGAAAATATCATAGTCCTCCCTCCAAAAGCCATTGAAAGCCCTGTCATTTCTCCTCTTCCAAATGGCTTCAAGGCAAGCCCAAAAACTAGACTCCAACCCACCCTAGCAAGCCCCATATGGTTCAAATTAAAGGACAACCAGTGAGGAAATTGTTGCTTCTAGAAATAGTCATCTTTAAGACGCAATTTAGAGAAAATCAAATTCCACAAACCCATTGAGAAAGGGCAATCAAGAAGTATATGAATAGTGTTTTCTACTTGCCCAATGCAAATTGGACATAGAGCATCTTGGGTTATACCTCTGGCAAAGTGAAAAGCATTAGAAGGAAGGGCATTGTGAGACATTTTCCAGAGGAAGGCTTTAGTTCTTTCAAGTTCTGGCAAAGCCCAGAGAAGGCAAAATAATCTGTTGTTGTTTCCTATCGCAAGGACTAAGGAGCTGGCATACGCAGCGGAAACACTGAAACTTCCATTTGCTAACTTTACCCATCTCATCAAATGCATCCTCCTAGGGGAAGAAGAATGAGGAGGAATAACCATGATAAGATTGCTAATGTGGTTCGGTAACATTTCCAGAAGGTAGTGATGATTCCACGATCTATCCACAAGGGTAAGCTGAGATATAGTCTTTTGAGTGTGATAAGTGTCCTAATTCAGTTAAATTCATGTTTCAAATGCAGACACTTATCTTTTGATTTCATAAGATTTGATTATAAATTTGCCCTAAACCTAGTTAAATAGCACCTAATGCTTGTATAAAAGTTGTTGCTTATATTTCGGAAGATTAATCCAATCTTCTTTTGTATTTTGATAGATTTTGTGGACTTCCGAAGCTTCCGTACACTTAGAGCAAGCAAAAATGGATCATAAAGCAAACCTAGGAGGTGCAGCAAGCAAATCAGGCCCAAAATGCATCAAGGCCCAAAAACATGTTCCAGAAGGTACCTTTAACTCGCCCAGGCGAGTGAAATAGGCATAACTGGCTCGCCTAAGCGAGCAGCTCCTGCAATTGGGCCATCAAGTGGCCAAGTGGACGTCCAAGTTGGGCTTTAGCTCGCCCATGTGAGTGGATAATGAAGAAATTGGTTGCTTGGGCGACCAAACTCGACCAGGCCAACCCCTATAAATAACCAAGCACCCCCAAGGCCAAATTCACTTCTTCCATTCCATTCTTCCTCCTCCATGGCTTCTTAGCTTGTTTTGAGCCTTAGGCTCTTAAATATTAGTATTAGGTAGGTTAGGAAAGTGAGAGAAGTGAGATTTAGTGTGGAGACTCTGCTGGAAAGAAGCGGTGATGGGGCCCTTCATCAATTCTTCTCTTAAGGAGGTTCTCTCCATGCTTGGTTAGTTTCTCTTAAGGATTGGATGTAATCTTCTACTTTTAAGTATCTCTTTTAATATTTATTTATGCA
>CM023952.1:19641252-19653466 GCA_013407115.1 Glycine latifolia | reverse complement strand
AAAACTTCATAGATTATATCCATCCTTCTCTTATAATTTTCTGATATATGAGTTAGTCCAAATTAAACTTCTTTTCCAATTACCTTCCAAAATTCCTAGAAATTCTAATTTAGGGTTCTTTGCCTCCACCCTTGCTGATAAATTGTTGTCTAAAAGTATTTTATCCTATACTCAGGTTCCTATTAATTTCTAAGGTCATCTTGGTCAGTTTTGACCTAGGGGTATTTTGGTAATTTCACCTTTCATCCTAGGGGTATAATTGTCATTTCTAAAAGTGTTCAGGGAAACTCTGTAATTATTACCCTAGGGGTACTCTGATCATGTTTCAAGCATCCCAGAGTATTTATAAAGTTTCTTCCTTAAGATATCTTGCTAAATACCTAAGGGCAATTTGGTCATTTCCAAAATGTCCAGGGGTATTTTCGTCATTTCTTTCAAATCTTTTGTATTGTCTTGAATTAACATTTTTTCCCCAGTAAGTGACTGTACTTCCCAAAATTTTGGGGTGTTACAGTTATGCCCTTCGGTGTGACCAATGCTCCTGGTGTGTTCATGGATTACATGAATAGGATCTTTCACGCCTACCTTGATAGCTTTGTGGTAGTTTTTATAGATGATATCCTAGTGTATTCTAAGACCAGAGAGGAGCACGGAGAGCACTTGAAGATTGTGCTGCAGACCCTTAGGGGCCGACAACTGTATGCTAAGTTATCTAAGTGTGAATTCTGGTTGGAGAAGGTGAGTTTCTTAGGGCACGTGATAGCCCAAGGTGGTATAACTGTAGATCCTTCTAAGGTGGAAGCCGTCCTTAGGTGGGAAAGCCCCAAGTCCGTGCTTGAGATTAGGAGTTTTCTGGGCTTGGCCAGGTATTACAGGAGATTTATAGAGGGTTTCTCCAAGTTAGCCTTACCTTTGACCAAGTTGACTCGTAAGGGTCAAGTGTTTGTGTGGGATGACCAGTGTGAGCTTAGCTTCCGAACTCTTAAGGAAAAGCTAACAACTGCACCGGTGTTAGTTTTGCCTAACCTAGGAGAGCCCTTTGAGGTGTACTACGACGCAACAATGATAGGCTTAGAGGGGTGTTGATGCAGGGTGGCCGGGTTGTGGCCTATGCTTCCAGGCAGCTTAAGAAGCATGAAAGGAACTACCCTACCCACGATTTGGAACTAGCTGTCGTGGTGTTTGCCCTTAAGATATGGAGACATTATCTTTTTGGTTCTAAGTTCAAGGTGTTTAGTGACCATAAAAGCCTTAAGTATCTGTTTAGCTAGAAAGAATTGAAAATGCGTCAAAGAAGATGGCTAGAATTCCTTAAGGATTATGATTTTGAGCTTAGTTATCACCCCGGCAAGGCCAATGTGGTGGCCGATGCTTTAAGTATAGTGTCCGATCGGGATCCGAGGTTCACATCTAGATTCTGGGAGAGTTTGAACAAGGCCTTAGGAACACGGCTTCGGATGAGCTCGGCCTATCACCCTTAAATTGACGGGTAGACTGAACGAACCATTCAGTCACTAGAAGACCTTTTGAGGGCGTGTGTTCTAGAACAAGGGGCTAGTTGGGATAGTTTTCTACCCTTGATAGAGTTTACCTACAACAATAGTTTTCACTCTACCATTGGCATGGCTCCCTATGAAGCCTTATATGGTAGAAGGTGTAGGACACCCTTATGTTGGTTAGAATCCGGCGAGGATCTTGTGCTAGGACCTGAGGTGGTACAACAAATGACCGAGAAGGTCAGGTTGATTCGGGATAAGATGAGAATGGCTCAGAGTCGGAAAAAGAGCTATCATGACGAGAGGAGGAAGGACTTAGAGTTGAGGACGGTGATCATGTATTCTTAAAGGTCACCCCATGGACCATGGTCGGTCGAGCATTGAAATCCCAAAAACTCACACCCCGGTTTGTTGGTCCCTTCCAAATCTTAAAAAGAGTCGATCTCGTAGCCTACCAAATTGCCTTACCCCCGTCCCTTTCCAATCTCCATAATGTATTTCATGTGTCTCAACTTCGTAAATACATTCATGATCCATCTCATGTGGTCGGGTTGGATGACATTCAAGTAAAATAAAACTTAACGTATGAAATACTACCCTTGAGGATTGAGGATTGATGAATAAAGCATCTAAGAGGAAAAAAGATTCCCCTGGTCAAGATTATCTGGGGAGGCATATCTAGAGAAGATGCTATATGGGAGCTAGAGAACCAGATGCGGGAAGCCTACTCGGCTTTGTTTACACCCAGTAATTTTAGGGAGGAAATTCCTAAAAAGGTGGGGGAGTTGTAATGACCCAGATTATAAGTGCAAATCTGGATGCTTGATGCATGTGCATTATATTAATTAAAATTACATGTGTTATGTTGATTAATTGTTTTATTTATAACTTGTTGTTTGAGTGCTTTTGTCCTGATATGTGTGCTTGATGGGTATTGGACGTAAGTCAGCCCTGTTGTGCTATGGTTGCTAGTTGAGCACGCTAAGAGGACGTATTGTGTCAGCTGTGTTTATAAGCAGTAGGTTGGCACAACAACAAGTTTACTCTTCCTTCTTCTACCTTTTCGTTTCCTCCATTTTCTCTCTAAAAAACTCACCTAGAAACCTCTCGTTCTCGACCCTCCTTCTTTGTTATCTCCTACCTACGGGAGTCACCGTAGCTGCTGCGGAAATCTCGACGCTGAGAGGAACCTCGTTGTCGGAGCTGAAGCTTAAGACAAACACACTGTGAAGCTCGTTGGCGAACTCCTGGTTAGGTAAAGGGAGTTTATCGTGTTTCTTAACAACTTTAGGTACCACGGTTTGGGGGCTAGGGAGTCTAGCTGTGATGATAACTGCATGTCCCTGGTGTGTGTGATGTTTTTCCTAGAAAGGCTACGTCTTTTATGAATGGGATTTGGTATGCCTTAAATTTGTTGAGTGTTGTTTTGTGTTGATGTTTGGTATTCTTGTGGGGAGTAGATGTTTTAAGAACTCCCTGTGCATGTGGGTGAAGTTGGCATTTTGATGCTGAAGGGTTTCTAAGACACTTGTGGAAGTGTTCGTGAAGGTGATGAGTACCGGGATAGGTTGGCCGGGTTACACGTAGACATAAATCCCTTGTTTGATGTTGGCTACCGAGATGGGCAGGCCGAGTTAGATATACGTGTTAAACCCTCGCGCTTTGATGTCGGCTACCGGGATGGGTAGGCCGAGTTGAACGGGGTACGTGGCATTCATGCATACAGGATGTAACTTAGTCCTTGTTGGCGGATGTCAGTGGATCGGGTTCCCTACCTGGGGTCGTTCCCTTAGAGTCGTTAAGACTCATTTCCCTTTTTATGAGGTATATCGGGTTCCTTACTCGGGTAACATGTAAGAGCTATTGAGCTCAAGTTACTTCCCCATAGAGATAGCTACTGGGTTGCTAACCCGGATGAGTTCGTGTTCCCTCGGGAAAAGAGCCACCAGACTCCCCTACTCAGTTGAGCTTGTGTTCTTTTTTCTAAAACGACCGGGTTACATACACGTGTCACCTTTAGAAGCTCATCCTTCCCTTTTTTTAGAGAGACCGAGTTCCTTACCCGGGGTGGGCTGTTTCCTTTAGAATTACCAAGTCCAAATCCTTTTTTCCTTGAGAACTACTGGGTTCCCTATTTGGCAGAGCTTGTATGCTATTGGGAAATGAGCTATCGGGTTCCCTTACACCCTTGTGTGGGTTAGTGAAATACAAACCCGGGGTCTTACAAGTGCTATCTATTGTAATCGATTACAACGCTTATGCAATCGATTACATAGTGCTGAACCCATCCTGAGAACTTTATAAGAAACCTAAGGACCTCCTGACCGCCTTTGGTAAATCCTTAGCAAACCCAACCGACCTTGATCGAGTTATTCCGACCTCGTTCATTTTTGCTACCCTTGTCTTCTCTTACCCAAGCTATACCCCTCTGATCGACCCTTACCGACCTTCTTCAAGTTCTATCGGCCTTGACCGACCTTGTCCACCTTCGTCCGACCTTGTTCAGATTAACACCGGTTCACTTGTTTGTATATGTTTGTGAATGACGTATATGATTACGTTGGTGCCATTCAAACTCAGCCTATGTGATGGTTCGAGATGAGGAATGTGTTTGGAATACACATAAATACCCACGGGGGTGTCTGGCGTTATCCTAGCTAGGTCGGGTTGAGCCTGGTTCTGTGTTATACATTGATGGTGCCGTGGTGATATTCGATGTATAGTCGTGAGATGCCGGGACTGGGTGGTGGTAAACCTTGCGAGAACCACGGTCAGTGCATCCGTGGGATGCCGGGACTGGGTTGTGGTAAACCTTGCGAGGACCACGGTCAAAGCATCGTTGGGTCCTTGCGTTGGCGGTATGTTACATAGGGGGTGTATGACGGATTACCCTTGCGAGGAAGGATTATGTTCCTAGTCGGGTCATACATTGATGGTGCCTACGTAACATACAACATTTGCATGGCGGAAATAGGATGATTGACTGCATTGTACGAGAAGTACTGGGGGGCCATGTCTGTACGGAGATCCTTATGACACCCATTTTGGCTGATCACCATGGGGGTGAGTCCTGTGCACAACAGAGTGACCCTAACGAGTTGCAGTATTCATTTTTACCATGGATTTGGCCTATTTCTAGGATGGTACCACATTGTATAATGAGAATTGAGTCAGGAGCATGCATCATGCTAGGTTTTATGAGTTGATTAAAGAAATGGTTGTGGATGTCTGTATGTTAGTGTTTGATGGATGCTTGGAATGTTTGTATTGACATGTTAATGACCATGTTGCTTCTTGACTGGGTTGTGCTCTTTTCCTGTTGTGTTTATTGTTGTTATTTAAAATGATGAACTCACATTTGCTTTGTTGTACCTTGTGGTTTTGTACCTGTGATGACCGTGAACCGGGTTCGTGTGAGCAAATGGGCAACAGTAGGTGCTTTTGGGAGAAGACCGAGTTGTTTAGAGCCGTCGTGTTTTGCCGGGATGTCAATGGACATGATCCCTGGCAGGAGTTGCATTTTGCTAGATGCACCCCTTGTTTTAATGGATGCACTCTTTGTTTTGCTAATCACACCCCTGACTTCTATTTCTCTTTTACTTCTCTTTTCATTTGTAAAACACTTGATGTATATTCTTTTTGAGACATAATCTTTGTACTTCTAATTAAATTATGTTTTGTAAGTGCGTACATATATTCAAAATGTTTTATGAGTACCTTGATCTACGTGTATATTCTATGATGATGGTTGTTATATGCTTGCGAAAAATTTATCACCATTTTCACAAGTAACCAAAGGGTGTTCTTTTATTAAAATGAATTTATATCATGGTTATGAGTTAGTAATATAGTAGCGATGTGGTGGGTCATTACAAGAGGCGCTCAAGGAAGATGACAAAAGGTATGGGGATAGCAGGTCCCCTGCGTAATACCCCTTGAAGGAGAAAATCTCTGCAGAGCCTCCCCATTCTAGAGGACACTTATAGAAGAGGTAGAAATGTACTGCCAAATAGTATTAATGGCATGAATAGGAACCTTAATTACCTATAAAGTTTCCCCCACGAACTTCTAACTTAATTTATCGTAAGCTTTTTCTATATCAAGCTTCACAACCATCCAACCTTTATTTCCCTTCTTAAAGCGCATAGAATGGAAATATTCTTGGGCTATTATGATGTTATCACGACTTTGCCTATTGGGCACAAAACTGCATTGCACTGGGTTAACTAGTTTCCCTATGATGTGTCTGAACCTAGTAGAAAGCACCTTCATAAGGATTTTATAGGAGACTTTGAAGATGATAATAAGGAAAACTTTGGTTCAATATAGAGCATTATCTTACTTTGGCACAAGGACAATCAAAGTACCATTAAAGTATGCCACACTCTCAGGGTTTTGGGACAAAGAACATATGATCTCACACAGGGCTAGACAAATAACTTCCCATTGATTTTGGTTGAAAATAGGTTTTAATCCATCATTTCCTGGGGATTTGAGGCCTCCTATCTGGAAGAGTAACTACTTAATTTCAATCTTAGAGATATCCCTTCCAAATTCCTGAGTCTCCACATCAAATAGAGTAGGGAACCCATCCCACAAGCAAAGGGCAGTGTGCTAATGAGTTTAAGAGAACCTATCCATGAAGTTCCTAGAAAATTCATGCTCAATGGTGCTTTGATCATAAATCCACTCTCCATCTTCTAGCTAAAGACTTTCATAGAAATTCCTCCTTTTATGAATGATAGTTGCTGAATGGAAAATTTGGAGTTTTGATCTCCATACTTGAGCTATTTACAACTAGATTTCTATTGCCAAAGGATCTCCTCCCTAAAGAGGACTTGTTCAATGTCATTCCATAGCTTCCCTTGTAAATCAAACAGAAAGGGGTTATAAGAAATACTAAGCTTTTTTGCAATACCTTCTAGCCTCTTAAGAATCGATTTCTTTTGATAGAAGATGTGGCCACACACATCTCTATTCCATCCTTAAAGCTTCTCCATGAAATTGGATAAATTCATATTCTAATGGATCAGGAATTGTCAATTGTTCTTCACAAAAGTTGGAAAGTCGCTATGGGTAAGCCACACTGCCTCAAATCAGAAGGGTCTTCTTTGCACTTTATAATTTAAAGAGGATTTGAACTTCAGGAGTAGGGGATTATGATCAGAAGTGAAGGGTGGAATATAACACACGAGGGCTTCAGGAAATCTAACCTTTTACTCCCTATTAATTAGAATCTTGTTTAACCTTTCATGCACCCCATTCTTATTCCAGCTGAAGGGGAACCTTCAAAACCCGTGTCTAGAAGTTGACATACTTGAATGGTAGATTGAAAAACAAGGGAATCCTTTGCCAAATGATCCCCCTTTTTTCTCATGCGGGAAAATAAAGGAGCTGAAATCTCTTGCCACCATTCATTCGCCACTATTACTCGATGCCAAACCAATAAGGTCCTCCTATAGGACCTTTCTCAGATGAACTGGAGATCGACCATATATTTCCATAAAGAACCAATGATTCTATTCCTTAAAAGACCTTCAGGTGAATGGTTTTCATAGACAAAATAAATTAATTCCACATCCCACGAGTCCTTTCTCCAAAGGCACCAGATCCCCATTGGTTGGCCTGTAGCATCCACACAGAAGGTTTTGTCAAAATTGCACTTCTTAGTAAGAATATTCATTGTATTGGAGTCTCCATGAATGGTAGATGGCCTTTAGTCCACAAACATGGATTATTTTCCTTGGGTAAGGGCCTAATGTTTGTAACCCCCATAGCTTCAATCATATGATTGCATTCCCCAAAATTGTGCCTTGGCCCACCTGCACCCCATGCTAAGGTTGGGTTGTAGGAAAGGTCATGCTATTGTGAACCACTCTAATTATGTTAAATAGGAGTCCATACCAAAGCTATTACCCATCCTCCTCATTCTTTGTAGAATCATCTTATCTCTGTGTCATTGCTCCTCGTCACTAAGGCTTGTCCCCTTCTCTGTACCAACATCCTTATCATTTGAACCTTTTGTGTAAGTCACCAAATGGGACCCACTCGAGGACAATTGACCTTCCCCTTTTGTCCTAGCCACCTTTTTGTTACTCTGTTTCTTTGGATTGGCTGAATTGCCCATGGCCTCACTCATCTTGCTCGTAGGATTCTTTTGGGGATTCTTACCACTCGTTCCTCACCACCATCTTCTGAGCAAATTGCTTTTGTGTTACTACAATCTTATCTTGTTGATCCCCTACTTTGGCCTTATACCCATGTGTCATATCCTAATTGGGTTTCTTCCTCTGGTCATTCCCAACAACCTTAGAGTTGATACCCCCATGCTTTGACCTTTCATAGTCAGCCCCAGCCTATTGTCATTGTCCCTCCTTTTTCCTTTGACTTTTTCTTTTTACCAACATCCCTTGACCAAGTAGAAGTCATCAAGCATATCCACTTGCTTGATAGGACCTCATTCTATCCAACTACGATTGAGTTTTGTTAGGACTGGACAACTACTTTTCACATCTACCTTGGATTTTGATGATTAACAATAAGTATAAATTATTGATGTTTTAATAAGTTTATGGCAAGTGGACAGGATCAACTATATTAAAGGACTTAGCTACAATCTACATGTATCATCCACACTCTAAGAGAAAATGCTCTGTTAATTATTTAACTAGCATCCAACTCGCTAAAACCAAAGAGCATCCATTCATTATGTTAACCAGTGTTAAGCATTGCATTTTGTTATATCTTGTGTCCAACTTATGAGACTCACACATTCTTTGAAAATGATCAACATTGATAAAAAAAAGTTTGTGATTGCTTAAAAGGGAAGTACACGTGCTCTAAATTAAAAAAAATCATTTTTCCTCTCTTTATTTTGAATTGCTAACATTTGAATTTAAGAAAAGGAAGGAATAAAAGAGAATAGAAGGTATTCACAGATTATTTCATTGAGATCGCTTTCGTCAAGGACAGGGAACACATGGCGTTGTCTGTACTATTGCTCATTTCCTCGCAAATTAGAGCATGTTGCGTAACCTTATGTCCTAATGTGAGACAATGGTCTTTTCAAGGAATCAACACTGACCCCGTAATGGATATTTCACTAAAGTCTATAAAAGACAGTCTCTACCCAAAAAGAATATGACGAAAAAAAAATTACAAGAAAACGAGAATATCTCTGAAGTAAAACTCTGTTTAAATCACTAGACAATTGATTTAAGTTTTCATTTGTTTATCCTTTTCCAAGAAAAATTATATTGTATTTGAGTTGTATTATTTACTCACTCATTGAGTGTTATTGAATACTTGTATTCATTCTAACAACTATTTGTTAAAGCCAAGAGAGACTTAGTGTTAAACAATACTTGGGTTTCTTAGATTCAGGGAGAGTTTAAGACAATGCCAAAAGTGGTATTAAGAATACTTGTATAATCAAGAGTGGTAGGTCAGAATACTTGTTTTGTAATCAAGTTTTGATTAGTGGAACCCTTTACTATTCTATAAAGGAGAACTGGATGTAGCTCAGGTTGAGTGAACTAGCATAAACCAAGTGTTTCTACTTCACTCCTTAATGGTTTGTTAAGAATTCTCTTATCACTTTCTATCATTCTTTTCATACCAAGTATTTGCTTTTAAAGACTCTATCTTATGTAGTCATTGGACGGTCAAGCTTGGCCTTATTAAAAACTATTTTCTTTTCAATGGACGACTAACCATACATATACATATGTGTCTATATTTGTGTTAAAAGTTTTAAAAAGGTATTATCTTTGATTAACACACTATTCAAAATCCCTTCTGGTGTGATTGTTGTTATTTCAAGTTTCTGATAACAATGAAAGATTAAATGTATCGTCCATCAATTTCTGTAGAGTTTTGCTTTAGAGATATTCTCATTTTCCTTTTATAAATTATTATTCTTCTCTTTATGAGTAGAGATCACCTTTGAAATGACTGTTGTTTCATACTAGGAGGTGAGGCTACATGACATGCTCTGATTTGAGAGGAAAGGAATAAAAGTACAGACGACAGCATGTGCTCTTTGTCCTCCATGATAATGACCTTTAAGGATTATTCTATGTAGACTTTTTATTCTCTTCTATTTTTTCCTTTCCTTAAATTCAAATGTTAGTGATTCAAATAAAGAGAGGTAAAATGAATTTTTATAAGTGAAAATAAGTGTATTTCCCTTTTCGGCTATCATACCAACTGGACGCGAGTGTTGAACACACTCAATGTATAACACTCATTATCATAACAATTGGACGCTATTGGTTTTACTGTGCATGGGACGCTAGTTATATCTTAACATAACATTTTCCACTTGAAGTAAGGACGATATATGTAGATAACAATTAAGTCCTTTAACAAAGTTAGTCCTGTCTACTTAACATCAACTCATTAAATTATCAACATTTTATAGTTTTTTGAAACATCAAAATCTAAGGTAGGTGTGAATGGTCATCTAGACCTAACAATCTCCCCAATTTTGATGATGAGAAACAATATAAATTTTGACTAACATAAAAACATAATCAAGATGATAAGAATGTAGATAAACATGATTATGAGATGTGTAAAGCACTTAAACTCCCTCTAAGTTTAGTATTGCATGATGATGATATATAAAAAAAACTAAATCATGTTAGCGTATATATGTATGGCAGCAGGATAACACTGGGAAAAAAAAAAAATACTCCAAACCACTTTTATTTATCAAGTATGTTTTGCTTACAACCAAAATTTTTTTTTCTCTCCCTTTTGTCATAAAAAAAAAGATGATGGGTTCAAAAAGAGAAATAATGATGGACATCATAGTCAGTCTTGAACTGGAGGTGGTGGTGGAGGTTGAGTAGGTGGAGGTGGTAGTGTTGGTGTTGGTTCAATGAACGGTGGTGTAGGTTCAAGTGTTGGGGGTACAAGTGTAGGCATGGGTGTAGGTACAACAACAACTTCTAGCATAGTCATCTAAGCCTATTGAAGATTCTGAAGAAGAACAACACCAAGGTTGGAAAATTGGGTAGTAATGGAGAGCCTAAACTATTCATTTTCTTGCCTTTGTCATTTAGCAAAAGATTCCGGCCAATCATGTCTTGCACTTGATCTTTGGTTATAGAAGTGGAGAGTGCATAGTTCAAGGGGGTAGGTCTTGAGCTAGTGGAGTAGACGATGACAACATAAGGTTCACCCTTCTCTTTTGATTTCCTTAGTGGCAACAATGACCAATTCTTCTTCTCGAGTCTTTTTCTCTTTTTGAGCATCGTAGAGCTTAGTGACATGATCTACCATTTGTGTTTCACTCAGCTTAAAGAGATTATATGTCCCTTCATATTGAATAGTGTATTGGTTATGTTCTTCATTTCTCGTCTAGCAGAAACTGATCGAGCTCCATTTGATCTTCCAGAAGCGGAAGCTGGATCAGTTGCAGGCTATAATGTAGAATATGCGTGGGATGCGATCCTTAATAGTCCATTGTTGGCAAAAAAAAGCTACGTCTAGTTCTCCTTTACAAAACTATAAAGGGTTCTACTAATAAGAACTTTGATTACAAACAAGTATTTTATCCTGTCACTCCTGGCTATACAAGTATTCTCTATGTCACTCCTGGCACACCTTTAGACTCCTCCTAAATTTAAGAACACCCAAGTATTGTTTAACACTAAGTCACTCATAGCTTTCACAAATAGAAGTTTGATTGAATACTAAAATTCATAACACTCAAAGAGTGAATATATAGTTAAGCTCAAATACAAATAAAATTTGCTTAGCAAAGGATGAAAAGTTTAAGTTCTGAGTGTGTCGTCCATTAATTTAGTAGAGTTTCGCTTCTGAGAACTTGTGCTCATTTTTCATTTGTTGTATATTCATTGTTGATTTGTTGAGCAAAAGAGGCCTTTAATTGACTTCAGTGAAGGATCTGTTAACATTGTCTCACAGTTAGAGTTGAAACCATGTGTCGTGCTTTAAATATACAGGATAGGAATAATAGTACAAACAATTACATGTGCTCCTCTTCTATGACGAAAGCGAGTTGTGAGGAATATTCTGCAAATTCATTACATTCCCTTCAATTTTTTCATTTCCTTAAATTCAAATGTTAGCAATTTCAAATAAAGAGAGGCAAAGCTAAAATTTGAAAAGCAAGAATGTGAACTTCCCTTTGTAGATAACATTGTCCTTTAGTGGGTTGTTGGACATCCCTTATGAGGATATAAAATAACTGTATAAGTGATTTAAATCCAGTGGATGCATATAAAAACAACTCACTATGTATACACTTGTTTTCACAAAAAATGATGCAGTTAATTTAACAACGGTTGGATGTTGAATATATTTCAACAAAACTATTTGTCACTTGTGAGTGGACGTATGCTTACTAGAGTTATAGAAGATGATATAATAGTAAGTGAGCTCTTTTACAAAGTAGGTCCTGTTCACTTAACAATAACTCATTATTCCATCAATAGTTTATACTCTTATAATCATCAAAATCTAGGATATGATATGTCGTCCAGTGGTCAGTGAACCATCCAGACCTAACAATATCCTCATTTTTTATGATGATAAACAATATAAATTTTGACTAAGATAAAACATAATCATGATAAGATAGAGATGGTAAGGTATGATTATGAGTTATGTAATAGAGCAGCTATATGTAAAGCATGTACATACTCCCCCTGAGTTCAATAACTTTAATGCATGATAAAGAGATAAGT
>CM023952.1:19617411-19641242 GCA_013407115.1 Glycine latifolia | reverse complement strand
CTATATATATATATATATATATATATATATATATATATATATATATATATATATATATATATATATATATATATATATATATATATATATATATATATAAACAACCAAAATAAACATTTAGAGTTCTCCAAAAACCAATTTCGTTAATCAGGGGGTGTTCTTTACAAGATCAAAATTTCTTTTACCCTTCTCCTCATTTTGTCGTAAACGAAAAGAATAAGAGTTTAAAGAAAAGAAATGATGACAGAACATCATTGTCACTCTTGAACTTGTGGCGATGGAGGAGGTTACGGTGGTGGTGGGGATGATGGTGGAAATATAGGTGTTGATTCAACAGGTGGTGGTGGAGGTGTTGGTTCAGCAAAGGCAGGAACATTTGTTGAAGGGGATGGCTTAATAGCATGTGGTTGTTGGTTGGTTGATTGTGGTGGTTGGACAATGGTAGGAGGTGGTTGGATGCCAGGGGCAACAACAACTCTTAACATAGACATTTGAGCTTGTTGTAGGTTTTGAAGCAACACATTACCAAGGTTAGAGAACTGAGTTGTAATGGAATTTTGCCTAGAGAGTTTGGATTGCTCATTCTTTTGGCGTTGACATTCAACAAAGGTGTCCATAGCTTGACTAATCATCTCTTAAACTTGATCTCTAGTCACAACATTGGGAGGGGCATAATTGATAAGAGTAGGGCCTAAGGTTATAGTATAGACAATCACTACATTAGGCACATCTTTTTTCCTAGATGTAGCTTCATGTGAGGTTTCAGACTTCTTGGACACAGGTTCTTTCTATTAATTGAAAACCTCATCAACTTGAGTTGCTTTGGACACTTTTGGGGTCCATGACACCAGTGTTAGTGAGATCAAAGATAACCTCATTAACATGTTGTTGTCCACAACCTTTGCCATAACCTCAACCTGTGCTTTATCAATTTGCTCCTTATCAGCCTTTGCAGCAACTAGCTATTCTTCCAACTTCTGCCTCTTTGCCGTTTAAGCATCATGGATCTGAGTCACATGATATATGAAGTCCCAAGATATCCGAAGTCCCTTTCATCTAGCCTGATAAGTCTTTATCGTTATGTCTTGATAGAAGACAACACTTGAATGAAGTCATGGTGATCAATATTATCTCTTCCATCATATCTAGATGCTAAATCCTTTAAAGTGTCATTCCATACTATCTCTAAAATTTATTTGCATCATACACGTATAGATCTTAAATAAGCTTGTTGCAACTGAAGAAAGAACTCTTGAATGTTCACCACTTCTATATTTATCTGCATAGTAGGCATTTCAGCATAGTGATAGAGTTTGAATCCTTTCTTCTTAGTTACATCTCAGATGGGTGAAAAACAAGGATGAACACACACACTAAACCAAGAGGGAGGGTGAATTGGTTTAATTTCAGACTTTTAAAACTTTGAGCAATCCACAGCAGAATTTAGATCGTATCACAAATATTGCTTGGTAAAAATCACAGTTTTTAATCAATCAAGACTCACCCTTCACCTTATACAATTTTATAAACTTTTTGTGTTGATCTTGAAAAAAATAAACCATAAGACAAGTTAGATACAGATAACAAAATTTAGAAACAAGTTTAACACAAGATCTATACTAGTTCACCCCTCAAAAGAGAAGCTACATCCAGTGTCTTCTAATCAAAACCAGATTAGAGTTCTACTGAATCAAATATGTTCTTTACAAGCTATTACAAGGATTATCTTTATCAACCCTAGATAAAGAACCAGAATTCTAACACCCTGTTAGAAATCTAATCACAAAGAATCTGAGAACCCTACTCAGTTCTTTCCCCTAGAGAACACTATTCTAGAAATCTTGAAAGAAAATTATTTGATCTTACCCTTACAAAATTTAAAACATACAAAACAATTTACTAGAAAGATTCAAGAGAGATACAACCTGTGATCCTCAGTGAATGAATGTTACCAATCAATTCTACGTTGCATGAATGCTAATGAACAAAATCAGCTCTCTTGAAGTTTTTTTGAAGAATCTTGTCTTAACACATCATCATCAATGAAGCATGTAATCTTTTGATCTCAAACAAGACATGTATCACTCAGAAAATCAGTTTCTTGAACCTTTGAAAGCTTAGAAAGTATTGGGTAATTCATAAACTCAAATTGTATGTTGTTTTTCAAAAGCACAAACCCAATAGCTTTAAATAGAAAACAGATTTAATAGATTGTAATCGATTAATACGTAAATGTAATCGATTATTTTACATAATGTAATCGATTAATGTACCAGGTAATCGATTAAAATGTTCTTGAGACAATCTGGAAAACTTTCATGAACAATGTAATCGATTAAACCAGTCTGTCTAAGTTATGTAACAAGCCTTTGTAATCGATTACAGATGAGTGGTAATCGATTAAGGCAATCATGCCATGTTTTGTACTAAGCCTGGGTAATCGATTACAATGAGTGGTAATCTATTAAGGCAATCAAGCATGTTCTTCATTTTTGTGCTATGTAATCGATTACGATTTGCTTGTAATCGATTAAAATGTTCTTTAAGGCTTTTCCAGAAATAACATAAGCTGGTAATCAATTACTTATTGCCTGTTATCGATTAAGGCAGTGCACATTCTGATTTTTCAAAACCTAAGCCATGAGAATTCCTTTTCAAATGCAAACATGTAATCTTATATGCTTTTCTTAAGTCATGAATGCATGTATATGATTATGCTCATGCAATGCAAGGATCACAAGGCTAGCTTCTTGAACAACTAGACAAATTACAAATGCCTTCAATTTGATTGGCATGTTAAAAGCTAAAATTCTAAAGCAACAACTTCATCCTTGCCTTGATCTTTTTCTAGCTCCCCCTATATCCAACAATGGGTAGACGAGAGCACACTTTATTTGCAACGATCTTAATGTAAGCAGCCTTAGAGATGTACAAACTAGGTGGATATGCAATTGTCTAATTGCATGTATACATTTGAGTATGTAGTCCACCCAACATGGAGTACTCAATGTTGGTGAGTTCTAGATAAGCTAGATTAACAAGTAACAACTTTATTATGGGCATTTAGATGTTCACCTTCTTCTGATACTTAACCTTTGGATGTTCTATTTCCTGAAAAGGGTCCATCCTTGACATATAAAATAGATCCAATTAGATACTATTCTGATTTCTATTTCTCTCTTTTGACTTCATAAGATTTTTTTCAAGCGTCTTTAGGTGATACTTTTGTTGATGGATAGATTCATTTTTGTGTTTCGAGAGCTAGCCAGTGTGGTTGCATCTTAATTACATTGGAATAAATCTAGCATGTCCATTGAGGAGACTTGAGATGTACTATAACATCTAAGGATAATACCTTGTAGGCTTCTTATGGTATGCGCTCATAGTCATATCTCGTCCATTTTGGATTAAAGATAGAAATGGGCTTTCCTTGTACTCTATAAGAAAAAGTAGATGATGATTGATTTAGAGAGTTACCCATAATGAATACCAAAGGGAATCTTTGTGCATCTGTTAAAGGTTCATTATTCTTATAGAAAGTTCTGAATATTTCCAAGTGGATGGGAGTTGGAGGTGGATGTTGCTTGAATGTAGTGGATGGATGAGTTTGTAGTGGAGAGATATGATCTCCATGCATGGTATCACTGCTAGATGATGATTAAGGAGAAGAAGGAATCCATTCCATTTCAACTATTTTAGGATTAGCCTGAGTGGGTCTGGTCTTCAATCTCCTTGGAACCTCAAAAGGAGTAATTGATTGCTTAGGCGTAGGTGTTGCTCTTGTTACTCTAGCCTTCTTAGGTGCAGGAGATGCTTGTTTTTGAACATTTTCCTTCCTTCCTGAGAATGATTGGAGCATTATGTTAAACTACTGGCAAGCGTACCAATGCCGTCGCAAGTTACAGATTTTATAAAAAGGATCATCTCCACAAGGACTTGAGTTACTCAGTTTCTTTAGATAAACGTAAATAGTTCAATAGTTATGTACAACAAATTTAATCGAAATCCCAAGGGTTTAACGGAAATAACAGAATAATGAAAGTAGTGGAAATAACAGAATTATTGTGTTGAAAATATGTAAAATTATGAAAACTAGTAAAATGAATGTAATTAATTCAAGAGAAACGTAGGATTGAATTTCATCGTTCATACGCTTAGTATCCAAATAATATTAATACATATGAATCATTTTCTAACATCATTGCTGCACATACTAAATCACCCCAAATCGATCTCTCACATTTGAGAATCCTAAGAATATTTACCGAATGTCAATTCCTCGCATATGAAATAAATATTCCAGCATTGCAATCATAATTTCGTGAAACTAGTGATCAAATAGAATCAAGCATTGCGAACAAAATGAAATCAACAATAATGAGTAGGAAAAATTCATATATATATATATAATATCAAAAGAGATACATAAGGGTACAAAGATTACATCCAATCTTTCAGATAAACTAGTCAATCATTGTGTAGAGCTGAAGATCAACAGAAGAAATGATGAAGGATGAGATCCACAGTCACTTCTCTACAGCTCCAGCTCCACTTTCTCTCTCTTATCTTTCCTAACTTTGTGTTTCTTCCTTTGGTTTCTACATACCTTTCTTCTTGCTATCGTGCATGGATTTTAAATGAAATGATTCAATAGGTGCCAAAATAACTCGCCCAGGCAAGTTGGTTCCTTCATGTTGAAGGAATGTCACTAGCTTAGGCGAGTTGATTGCTAGACCAGGCGAGTGACAGTCTGAAATTCATCATAATAATCCTTTGCGTTCTTCATCTTGGCTTTGTTTCTGGATCTAACAAATAAATATCGAAACATAAGAAATGCATGGATGAATCTTCCATATTAAACAAAAACATTTATAAATGTACAATATATAAAACAACTAGAATTAAGGAAAGTTTATAGGAAAACTATTAAAATCAAAAGATAAGTGCTAGCATTATAATCCCAAAAATGACAAAAATGTGGCACTGATCACTTTATTATCATCTTCATTATAAGTTTCACTCATACCACTTAACTTTTGAGTTTTCATCTTTCTTCAACGATCTTCTTTGGAGCACTGATCACAGAATGAGCAGCAATGGACACACTACATACTTCTTTTTGTTTTCTTCTCTCTTGCTATCAATTCTTCCTCTTATTCTTCCCTTTATGTCTATTTTCTTGTCTTTTTCTCTTTTTGTTCACTCATGATCTTCTGAACCTTTTTGGTAATGCCAAAGTTGTTTAAGACATTATCTTCATCAGTGATAGCTCTGGCTAGCCTCTTTTGTTTTCTCCTGTTGATAGCTTCCTCATCCACATGAGAAACTTCCTTCAGGTCTAGGTCAATCACACTTTTCATAGCCTTCCAATTTGTTTTGCGAAAGTTTTATTGCTTAGCAACAACATAACCCTTGACTATGATGGTGTGTTTTAGAATCCTCGTCCATCTTGTCAAACACATGATAGACTCCTTGTTCCTAGAGTATCTTGTTCATCAATTCTGCATAGTATATATCGTCCAGTCCTCCCAGACCCCTCAAACTGTGGAGGATGTTAATATAGATTATGTGTGGCAAATCAAATCGAAGATTTTTCATTAGGTGGAAGAGAAAATGAAACAACAACAAACACACTAAAATGTGGGGGAGGTTGAATAGTGTGTATATCAAAGATATAAATTTTTTGCAATATAAAACATGATATAGATAGTAATGTATTAAACACAGGTTGTCCACTTACGATAAAGCAGATATATAATGAAGATCAGTATGGTCGTTTAGCGATAGATAAAATAGAGTTCTTGAAATAGTTTTTCAAACAAACACTTGGTGTTAAAAGGTGATAAAAAGTTTTATAAGAATGTTTAATAAACTGTTATGGAGACAAGTAGAAACACTTGATTTATACTAGTTCACTCAACCTGAGCTACATCCAGTTCTCATTTTCCACTAATCAAAACTTGATTATGAAACAAATATTCTAACCTACCACTCTTGGCTTTACAAGTATTCTTAACACCACTTTTGGTACATTTTTAGACTTTCCATGAATCTAAAAACCCAAGTATTGTTTAACACTAAGTCACTCCTGGCTTTCACAAACAAATGTTTGAATGAATACAAGTATTCTTAACACTAAATGAGTGAATAAACAGTTAAGGATAAATACAAAATAACTTTGCTTCGTAAAGAATAAGCTAATGAAAATTGTGTATTAGTCGTCTAGTGAAATTTGCAGAGTTTTACTTCACGTATTTTCTTGCACTCTTGTTCTCTTTTTCTTTAGTTGCTTCCTCGATAGAGATGACCTTTTATAGACTTTAGTGAAGGATCTATTAGGGGATCAACATCAATCTCTTAAAAGGATCGTTGTCTCACATTGTGTCACACTCTGAATAGAGAGGAATAATCCATAGTACAGACAGTGCCACATGTTTTTTGTCTGTAAGGAAAGCGACCTTTAAGGGAATATTGCATGTAAACCTTCTATATTATCCTTTTCTTAAATTCAAATGTTAGTAATTAAAACTAAGAGAGGCAAATATAATTTGAATGGAACAATGCAAGTGCACTTCCCTTTTTCATCACACTTAGTCTTTTAGACTAGATGCACGAGTTTCCCTTAAGACAATGATATACTGATTTACAAAAGGGTGGACGCTCATTGGATATAGCATGTTGACGCTAGATAGAAACAATGCATTATTTCTATAATTGTGGACGATACTCAATGTTGTAAATTCCTTTAACACAATGATCTTGTGCACTTGTCAAAACTCATTAGGATATCAATAATTTATACTTATTGTTATGCATCAAAATTGAAGGAGGATGAGATGCGTGGTCATCTAAATCTAACAATCTCCCCCTTTTTTATGATAACAAATAGTATAATTTATTTTATTTATAAACATATACAGAATTTTAAGAGAGGTATGAGAATGAAATGCAGTTAAACTTTCCTTGAGTTCAATCATGGCAAGAAAATGAAAGATATAAAATATGATAAATGTAGCAGCGGAATAATAACATATACTAACTGAAGAGAGAACATATAAGAAAATAGTCCAAAAACACTTTTATTAAGGAAATTTTTTTTTCTTAATTACAATCAAAGTTCATGTTTCTCCCCTTTTTCTCATAAGAAAAAAATGGGTTCAAAGATAGAAAGATTGACGAACATTATTGTCGGTCCTAAGATGGTGGTGGTGGTGGAGGTTGAGAAGGTGGTGGTGATATCAGAGCCAAGGTTAGTGGTGGAGGATCAAGGGATGCAGGTATAGGTGGTGGTTGAGGTATAGGTGCAGGTGCAACAACAACTCCAAGCATAGACATTTGAGCATGTTGAATGTTTTGCAATAGGAAAACACCGAGGTTGGAGAATTGGGTGGTAATGGCATTCTACATAGAGAGCCTGAATTACTCATTCTCTTAGCGTTGACTTTTGGCGAAGGACTCCATGGCTTGTCCAATCATACATTATACTTGATCACGAGTGACAATGGCGAGTTGTGCATAGTTAAGAGGATTGGGGTTGAAACTGGTAGAGTAAACAATAACAACATAATGTTCGCCCTTATCTCGAGAAGTAGCCTCATTTGAAGTTGTAAACTGCTTGGATGCAGGGTCTTGAATATGGTGTTCAACTTTATCAATCATAGCTGAATTGGATGCCTTAGGAGTTTCATCCATTACACCGGTGTTTATAAGATCAATGATGACCCCACGTACAATGGTGTCGTCCATATTTTAGAAAATGTTTCAGCTTGGATGTAGGCAATAGTTTCTTTCTCAGCAACAGCAGCAACAACAACAACTTCTTTGTTAACCTTCTTCTTCTATTGAGCTTCATAGAGCTGAGTCACATGAGCTATCATATGTTTTTCTGTCATCTTTTACAGGTTGTAAGTGCCCTCATACTGAATAGTTGGAAGTTTGAGAAGATGATCAGTAGTTATCAACATCCTTGGTAAGCATACGTAAGCATCATCAAAGTGGTATTTCCTAACAAGATCTAACACTTGAATGACATCATAGTGCTCAGCATTGTCACTTCCATCATAGCCATAAATGGAGGCTTTTTGAGAGTCCATCCACACAATCTGACTCCAGAAGGTTATGGAATCATGGGCATCAGGAGTGCAAATTAGTTACTTCCCATTAAATAGTGAGCGATAGCCACGAGGAAAGTTAACAATCTCCACCTTCATTTTTCTTATTGGCATCTCTTCATTGTAGTGAAGCTTAAATCCTTTTTTCTTTACAGCATCCCAAACTAGTAGACACAGACACATTCTATCAGCAACCATCTTGATATTAGTGGCCCTTGAGATGTGCAAATCAGGAGGTATGTTATGGCTTGATCATGCAAGTACATCTATTCATGCAATTTTCCAAGGGATGATCAATCTTCTTGGAAAAGATTGAGATTAGTAGGATGCATGGGTAAGAGTTTCCTAATGGGCCTCCACAGGTGCACCTTCTTCTGAAACTTTATCTTTGGAAGGTCCATTTCCTGTGAAGGGTCCCTTCTGTGTTTTGCGAACAGATCCTGAGAGGTCACTTTGAGAGCTCTTCTTGTCCTTCAATTTCCGCATACGACACTATGCGTGAGTGAGGTTCACTTTTATAGATGGTCAAACTCGTTTTTGATTTCAAGGTATGAGCCAATAGGGAGTCATCTTGACAAAGTTTGGTTTCACTAGACGAGTCCATTGTGGAAACGGAAGATGAGTGATCCGCTCCTTCCAGTAATCGTACTTTACACCTCTAAACATCTATGGCTTGTTGGTAGAATACCTTTTTTCCATTTCTTTCTTTAAGTTCTAGATCTTTTCCTTAGTATTATTAAATACTCAAATCGTGAGGGCAAGCTCTGGTGCCAACTGAAATATCAACAATCACACTAGAATAGGGTTGAATAGTATGTTAATCAAATATAATAACTTTTTGAAAATAAATTCTTTTTATCACAAAGATAAGAAAGGAAAATATAGATAGTGTCGTTCACTAAGTTGGAAAACAAGTTTTGATGAAAACAAAGTCTAGTAGCAAATAAACAATATTTTCACAAAGGTATTTCAAATAAACACTTGGTGAGCAAGTGTATCAAGATGAGCTTACAATAATACCTAAACAAACAACTTCAGAGAGAAGTAGAAACACTTGGTTTATACTGATTCACTCAAACAAAGTTATGTCCAATTCTCTTGTAAAGGGTTCCACTAATTAGAACTTCGATAACAAATAAGCATTCTATCTTGCTAGTTCTGGCTAGAAAACTATTCTCTATGTCACTCCTGGCACACCCTTAGACTCCCCCTAAATCTAAGAACACTTAAGTATTGTTTAACACTAAGCCACTTTTGGCTTTCACAAACAAAATTTTGACTGAATACAATGATTCAATAACACTCAAAGAGTGGATATACAGTTAAGCTCAAATACAAATAAACTTTGCTTATCCAAGGACGAAAAGTTTAAGTGTTGAATGTGTCATCCACTAATTTAGTAGAGTTTTACTTTAGAGAACTTATGCTCATATTTCACTTGTTGTATATCTGTTGTTGATTTCTTAAGCAAGAGATGTCTTTTGTAGACTTTAGTGAAGGATCTGTTACAGGATCACTGTTGAGCCTTGATATGACTCTTGTCTCATAACTAGAGGCAAAATCAGATGGCATGGTCTAAATGGAGAGGATAGTAAAAATAGTACAGATAACTACATGTGCTCCTCTTCTATGATGAAAGTGACCCTTGGGGAATATTCTACAAATTAATTCTATTTCCTTCTATTTTTTTCCTTTCCTTAAATTCAAATGTTATCAATTTCATATAAAGAGAGACATAGCTGAAATTCGAAAAGTGAGAACATGCACTTCCCTTTGTATCTAACATTGTCCTTTAGTGCTTTGTTGGAAATCACTTATGTGAATATAAAATAAGTGTATAAGTGATTTAAATCCAGTAGATGCATATAAAAACAACTCAATGTGTAGACATTGGTTTTCACAAAAATGAAAACGGTTAATTTAACAGCACATTAGACACTAAATATATCTTAAGAAAATTGTTTCCACTTGTGAGTGGATGCATACTTACTAGAGTTATAGAAGGTGATATAATAATAAGTGAGTTATTTTACAAAGTAGGTTCTGTTCACTTAAAATAAATCATTAGTCCATCAATAATTTATACTCTTGTAATCATCAAAATCTAGGATGTGATAGGTCATCCAATGGTCAGTGAACTGTCCTGATCTAACATAAAAAAGTAAATTGTAACTTATTTGATTTAATTTAAATTTTAAAAAATGGATAATTTATATCACTATTAATTTGATTAGTTCAAAACAAATAACTTATTTCTACAATTAATTATAACTTTTTTTGGTAAAAAAATAATAAAATGGAAACATATTTCCATTGTGTAACACAATGCAAAAAATATATAACAAAAATATTTTTATGTTGTATAAAACATAAAATGGTGTATAAAATATACAATGAAATTTCGTTGTAATAAAGGTGAAAAAAATACACAACAAAATGTGTTTTTTGTAGGGAATGCTCTTTATACAAAAGCTATTAGACTTAAGTGTATGGCAAGGGCCCCAAAAAAACCTAGGTTTAAGTTTCTTAGTCTCCTATATAATAATCATATTTGCTCGAGAATAGCATGGAAGATATTTCATTGGTAGCCAATTGAGGGGGCTAAGAGAGGACTCACCAAAAGAAAATGAGGATATTGCATTCACACTTCAAGAGGTAATTATCTCCTTTTGATTAAAAAGACAGGGATGATCTTATAACATTCAAATGTACTAGGTCCAATATGCTTCTGTGGATTCTATGGAATCCTTCAATTGGCATCAGAGCCTAGGCTGTACGTTTGATGTTGATATAGTCTTTTATGTGATATGGCACATATGGTTCTATGTTTATATTGGATTACACATATGCAATGTTTCTTTTTATAATTTTTTCATAAGATGTATGGTTTTATAAAATGTGTGCTTTAATCCATGGTAGAACATTTGAATGTATTTCCTTTGGATATGTAACAAGGAGGTTGGTCCCTTATGATAAGGTTTCCTCCTTGATTTTTTCTTTTGTTTAGCAATTTTATTGTTGTGAGAGAAATGTTCAATTTTTTGTATCCAAAATATGTATATCCATCACTGTTTGAGTTTTTTTGTGACTATCCGAAGCTTTTATGGAAAATCCAAGGTCATAGCGTGAACGAGGACAGAAAAATGATGAGAACCAGAACTGGAGCCTCTGCCAGATGTGCCGCACGTGCCACCATAAGTGGCTGCGAGTGGTACTCACGCTCCGGCGTCCTTTTTTGATGGTTCAAATGGTCGCGTGCTCCTCTCTCCATGGCGGTTCTATCCATATGGTGGGCTAGGTGATCGAAGGTTCATGCCAGATTGGCTCGAAAAACAGCAAAGGGAGAAGAAGATATTTTTTAATTTTTTAGGAAACCATGGATTAAAGTTTTATAATTACCATTTTTATGAATAGATGGATTATATGTGATAACATGATTTGTGTGATAACATGCCATATATAAAATATTTGTGTCATATCATAGTATTGGTGATTACTTAATCGTGCATAAATTTTGTTATATTAATGGTTGTTATTGATTTTGAATTTAAATTATTTTATTAATAGTTATTCATGTCCCAACAACTAGATTAATGATCATTATGGCAATAATGAGAGAATTCAGGAAATTATGTTTGAATTTTATTCAAATTAATGATCATTATGAATTTCAAATTCTGTATTATTGATTGGATTAATATTTTAAAAATGATTTTGAATTCAAATTAATAATCATTATGAATTTCAAATTCTAGATTAATGATTGTTTTAATTTTTTTAAATTCCTTGTAACAAAAATATTGAATGGGTGAAGGTTTTAAATTAAAATATTAATTTTGAATCAGTGGGCTCCATTGTGGGTCCATTAATAAAATGGTCATGTGAAGCCCCATCAGATAAGAATGACTGCATTTTATTTGATTGGACCTCAACAAGTTCAAAATTTTTAGTAAAGTATTGTACAACCCAATGTCAACAATGCTTGGATACTAAGGATAATTTTTTGAAATTAAACGATGGTTAATTAAATTCAAATTTTGGTAAAATTATTAACCCTACCATCGAGGCTTTGGTAATAGCACTGAAGGCCCAAATAATAATTTCAATTTTTTACAAATAACTTACCCAATGTAAGTCTTGTAAGGATAACTAAAGAATTGTAACAATGAACAAAAGTAGTTAAGAAATCTACTTGCAACTAGTATGTTTATTGTATGATTGTAAATTGTGTGCTTTAATTTTTCAAGAAAATGTTGTCTTTCAATCCGTTAGCTACTATCTTGAGTCAAAATCCTATGGATGGTACAAACTACAAACAATGGAAAACTAATTTGGATATTGTTCTGCAATATGAGAAAATCAACTTTGTCCTAAATACCCCTAAGCCAGCACAACATGAAGAAAATGCTTCTGAGGAAATAAAGAAGAAATTTTCTGATTGGGAAAAGGCGAATGTTGCAGTTAGCTGCTAAATTATGGCCAATCTTGTTAATCACTTACAGGAGAAAGTAAACATGCTTAAGAGTGGAGCAGAAATGCTCCAAACTCTTGATGGCATGTTTGCTACTCCTAGCAGTTCAGCTATGTAGAATGTGCTAGCTGTGGTCACCAAAATCGTGATGACTGGTGAAAGTGTGAGAGATCATTGTTAAACAATGATAGCAAACTTTAAACGAGCAGATGACCATGAGATTAAGTTTGATTAGGAGGTAAAGGTTTACCTCCTCCTACAGTCACTACTTGATTACTTCAACTAGTTCAGAATGAATTATAATATGAACAAACTGAAATTGGATCTTACTTAGCTAATGCACGAGCTTGAGATTGTTTAATAGTCTTTGTTCAAGCAAGGAAGTGCATTTTTTGCTGAAGGTTCTGTTAAACCTAAGGGGAAACCCAAGAGAGGTAACAAGAACAAGAAAAGAAGAAGTCAGATATTCCAGTTGCCAAACAAATTGCAAAGAAGCAGCCAATTGACAAGTCCTTCAAGTGAGGTCAAAAGGGGCATTGGAAAAAGAATTGCTCACGTGTGGACTGACCACTGATTGAAACATAACTTGCCTATCAACCAAGGTCAAAGAGTTTTGAGACTTGGAAATGGGGAGCTTGTCTTTGCACTAGCAGTATGACAAGTTATTTTGTCATTTGATAATTGTAGAACTTTGGTTTTGGATGACTATTTATTTGTTCCAGATTTTAAGAGGAATTTAATTTTTGTTAGTTATTTGATTAAACATGGTTTGATAGTTCAGTTTAATTCCTCAGTTTCTATAAGGAGTTCATCTTCTTTTATATGTTCTTGTACTTTGTTTAATGGTCTTTATTTCCTTAGTACTATACTCCATGAAGTTAATCATGTTGAATTAAGAGACGAAGACATGTTCATCTATCTAAGAAAAGAAAGGTTTCAAATGAAACTTATCTTTGACATTTGCAATTAGGTCATATTAACTCTAATAAGATACAAGGTCTGGTTAAGAGTAAGATTTTAAAATCCCTGGTTTTTGAACTGATACTAGTATGTGAATCATGCTTAGTGGGTAAAATGACAAAGCAGCCTTTCAAGGCCAAAGGAAATCGTGCCATACTTTAGCTGGAATTGGTACATACTAATGTATATGGACCAATAAATGTTCGGGCCAAAGAAGGGTGTGGGTACTTCATCACATTCACTGATGATTACTCAAGATTTGGATACATATACTGGATGCATCTAAAGCTTTTGGAAAATTCCAAGAGTTTAAGGCTAAGGCAGAAAAGCATCTTGATGTTCAAATCAAGACTCTTAGGTCTGACCAAGAAGGTGAATACTTATCTGGAGAGTCCATGTCTTACCTGACTAAGGAGAGGATAGTTTCACAACTATCTTCTCCAGGGACACCACAATAGAATGGAGTTGTTGAAAGGAGAAATAGAACTCTTTTAGAAATGGTAAGGTTGATGCTCAATTATTCGTCTCTGTCTGAATCGTTTTGGGGATATGCCTTAGAAACAACCATGTACTTATTAAATTTAGTTCCATCTAAATTTGTTTCAAAGAAACCCACAGAATTATGGAATGGGCACACACCCAGTTTAAACCAATATTCGGATTTGGGGTGCTCCGACACATGTCTTACAACAAAAGCCAAATAAAGTGGACTCACGTACAAAAGTGTGCATGTTTGTAGGCTATATTAAAGGAACTAGAGGTTAGATGTTTTATAGTCCAAAAGCTAAGAAGGTCTTAGTGAGCACTCACGCGACTTTCCGAGAGGAGGACTATATGGAAAATTACAAACCAAAGAGTTTGATTGTTCTTGATGAAATTGTCTCGGGTCAAGTTTTATCTTAACCTCAGATTGTTCTGTCTTATGTTCCTATAGTTGTTCAAAGAGAGGAAACTATACCTAAAGGTGAACATACACAAGAACTAGATACAAAACCAAAAGTTCAACATAATGTTCTAAGTGGATCCTGTAGAAATGCAAGTACCACTTGTTGAAGAACAAAATCAAGAATTGGTTAACCCACCTAACGAGGATGTTTAAGAAATTATTGATCCACTAACTTGGATCCTCCTGTAGATGCACAACAACTAGTTAGGCAAAGTCGTAGTGGGAGAATGATTCATAAACCCGTAAGATATCTCTTGTTGGGAGAATCATACCAGGCTGTCACCATTGAAAGAAATGATGATCCCACTAGTTACGACGATGCACTTGAAGATGTTGATGCTCAGGAATGGCTTGGGGCTATGAACTGTGAGATGGAATCTTTGCATTCTAACTCAGTTTGGTCTCTTCTGGAAGCACCTAAAGGGATAAGATCCATTGGGTGTAAATCGATCTACAAGAGAAAGAGAGGATCAGATGGAAAGGTTGAAACCTTCATAGCTAGATTGTTGGCAAAATGGTACACTCAAATAGAAGGTGTAAACTATGAAAAAACCTTTTTGCCAATAGCCATGCTTAAGTCTATCCAGATTCTCTCAGCTATTGCGGCAAGTCTCAATTATGAGATTTGGCAAATAGATGTCAAGACTGCTTTTCTAAATGGAAATTTAGAAGAGGACATTTATGGGTAGCAACAAAAGGGTTCATAGTTGAAGGGTAGGAACACATGGTGTGTAAGTTGCAAAGGTCTATCTGTGGACTTGAGCAAGCATCTAGGTCATGGAACATTAGGTTTGATCAAGCGGTTAAATCTTATGGTTTTGAGAAAAGTCCTGATGAGCCATGTGTATATAAAAGAATCCAAGGTGAAGCAATATCTTTTCTGGTGCTTTACTCCTCATTGGAAATGACACAGAGGTATTGTTAGGCATAAAGACCTGGTTGAACAAGCATTTTGATATGAAGGACCTAGGAGAGGTAAAATTATATTCTTGGTATTAAACTCTTACGAGACTGGAAGAATAGGTTATTGGCATTGTCCCAGGACTCCTACATTGACAAGGTCCTTGCCAGGTTCAACATGGAGAATTCTAAGAGAACTTTACTTTCAGGCATGAGATTCATCTCTCTAAGGAGCATTCTCCTAAGACTCCTGAGCAGAGAGAACACATGAGTAGAATACCTTATACTTTAGTTGTAGGTAGTCTAATGTATGCTATGTTGTGCACTAGGCCAGACATCTGCCATGCAGTGGAAGTTGTTAGACGATACCAATCTAATCATGGAGAGGAATACTGGATAGCAATTAAGCATATACTCAAGTATCTTGAGAGAATGAGAGATTATATGTTGGTCTATTCTAGTGGAAGTCTTGAAACCATTGGTTACACAAACTCAGATTTCCAAGGAGACATTGACTCAAGAAAATCCACTTCAAGCTATGTGTTCACTCTTAATGGTGGGGCCTATAACACACTAAAATTTCAAGTTGCTGAGTTGGATAATTGTTGTGTGTTATATTACTTAATTATTGATTTATTTTGGTAATTGCTGTTTTGAGTGCTTTTGTATTGGTATGTGTGTTTGATGGATGTTAGGCTAAAGTCAACTTAGCTAACCTGCGGTTGTTGTGCATGCACGAAAAGGGGGACATGTCTTGTCAGCCATGTATATAGGCATCAGAGTGTGCAGCAAAAGCTCACTTATTTTCTTCTTCTTTGCGCTTTCCTCTCTTTTCTATCTAAACTTACCCACACCCACAAACCTCTCTTCCTCAACCCTTCTGTATCACTTTCCAACCCCAAGGACCACCGTAACTACCATAGAACCCCTCACGTTAAGAGGAACCTCGTGACCAGAGCAGAAGTTGGCAAACACCTTCCTTGAGGTTCGAAAGAGAACGGACACGCTCACGCTTCAGAGGATAGAGTTCCAGCACCGCTAGTCCATAGAACAAACTCCTAATTAGGTAAGAGGAGTTTATCGTGTTTAATAATAGCTTTAGATACCATAGTTGGGAACCAGGTGAAAATGATATGAATACTTCACACTTAACCAAGAGGGGGGTGAATTGGTTAGACCTTGGTAAATCAAGAAATTCTTTAATCAAAATCATAGTTTTAAAGGATCTTTATCACTTTTCAAAACCAAGAAACCTTATTCAATCAAGTAGCTCAGCCCATTAAAATTCAATGGATCAAAACTGACTTTTCAAGATAAGCAAATGAATCAAGAAACAATTAATATGAGGAGAGTAGATTCAGAAAACAACACTCAAACAATTTATACTGGTTCACTTCAAAACCATGAAGCTACATCCAGTTTCTTTCAACCAACACTAGGCTGAAGTTCCACTATTTAATTTCTATTCTTACAAGCAATTACATATCCTCTCTTTATCAACCCTAGATAAAGTTCAGAAATCTAAAAGACTATTAGATCTTAGAGGCAAACCCACTGAGAACACTACTCAGCACAACTCCTAGAGAAACCCTATCTCTAGATACAAGTAAGAACTCAATTACAATAGCAAATTACAAAACAATAATCAAAACGAAAACTACAATCAGATTAAGGAGAGAAACAACCTGATGATCCAATGTATGCAATGCAAATGAAGTTACCAGAACAGGTTGAATCTTTAAAACACAAGAAACACAACTTTCCTTAATCTTGAAATGGTTTCATGCTTCAAGAGTGACTTAATTTCACATGATCAATGCAACATGAAGCTTGACTGAATCAAACCCTCAGAAAAGAATTAAGAATGCTCACAATACTATTTTAGCTCATAAAATTCGAATGGGTATTATTCCACAAGGTTACAAAAACAGCTGAGCAAGGGTTCTATTTATAACAAAAAATTTTAACCGCCAGTAATCGATTAAAACGTACTAATAATCGATTAAATTACTTTGGTAATCAATTACATTTCCATTATAATCGATTAATCTATTCATAGTTTTTCTGGGTTTGAATAACAATCAAAATAATCGATTATCTCAGGCTGTAATCGATTATTACAGTCAAAGCGTATTTTCTCAAAGCTTGTTTAATCGATTACAGAACCTGGTAATCGATTAAACCAGTCATAGTGTATTTTCATAAAGCTTGGATAATCGATTACAAATCCCGGTAATCGATTAAGACAGTGCATCACAATTTTTCCAAAGTAAGGTGTAATCGATTACTATATGTGGTAATCGATTATGGCAGTGCAATGTTAAAATCATATATAAGCATGTAATCGATTACAACTTCATCATAATCGATTAAATAGTTCAACAATGCAGTTTATATGAAAGCGTAGGTCAAATAATCGATTAATTCGACATGGTAATCGATTAAAGTGTTCCTGAAGGTTTTCCAAATTTGATGAAGAACAAAATAATCGATTAAACCATTACTGTAATCGATTATTACAGTGAAAAATGCTTTTTCTTAAAAACCTTTGAATTATTTGAAAACCTTAGTTGAATTGATAATGCCTTGTGATTTTTTGTTGACTTAATTAAGTTGAATATGTATTGAATGAATGCAAAGCACTTGGATCACCAGAATTGCTTTTCTCTTACACAATTTAATCCTAAATTGTCTTCAAGTTGTCCTTTGCATGTTGAAAGCTCAAAACCAAAGCTTGAGTAAATTTCTTCTTATTCCTGAAGCAGCTCCCCCTTAATCCAACACCAGGGAGTCCGACTATGAAGATGACTGCATGTCCCTGTTGTGTGTTGTTTTCTTAGTAAAACTGTCTTTTAATGAATGGGATGTGGTGTGTTGATGTGTGTTGATGTTTGATAATGCTCTAGTATGAAGAGCTTGATGGTGTTTTGTGGGAGAGTTGATGTTGTGAGAACTCCTCGTGCATGAGTGTGAAGTTGGCACTTTGATGCTGAAAGTTTCCTAAGACACTTGTTAGTGGTGTTTTGTGGAGATGTCAGATATCGGGTTGGGTATGCCAAGCTGAATTCTTTAGGTAGCATGCATACGTGTATGTGGGACGTGACTCTTAGTAGTCCTTGTTGGCGGATGTCGATATCCTGGGTTCCTTACCCGGGGTTGGTTGTTTCCTTAGAGCGATTAAGCTCACTCTTTCTTTTCTCTTGGGATACCGGGTTCCTTACCCGGGGTCTGTTATTCTCCCTTTAGAGCTGTTGAGCTCAAGTTCTTCCAGAAGAGCCATCGAGTTCCCTGACTTGGATGAGCTGGTGTCTTCTCGGGAAAAGAGCCGTCGAGTTCCCTAACTCGGATGAGCTCGCATCTTCTTGGGAAAAAAGCCGTCGAGTTCCCTAACTCGGATGAGCTCGTGCCTTTTCTTGTGAACTACCGGGTTTCCTTACTCGGTAGAACTCCTCCTTTCTTGTGAACTATTGAGTTTCCTTACTCGGTAGAACCCGTGTCTTTTCTTGTGAGCTATCGGGTTCCCTTACTCGGTAAGGCTTGTATCCCTCCTTTGAGAAGCTACTAGGTTATCCCTCACTCGGCTTTCATAAATCAGACAACTTCGTACAAGTTTGTTAATACAAAAGTCTTGCCTGTTTAAGCGTTGTCTGCTGTAATCGAGTACGTTGCTTATGTAATCGATTGCATAGTGCTGAGTCTCTTTTTAGTATTTTATATGACCTGATCGAAGCCGTATTCAACCAAATTAATGCAATTAAATGCAGTACTAGGAAGTGACCTAGATCGTCTCACAAGGATCGGATTATTGTGTTCAAGTATTAAAAACTGTTTTGGGGGGGGGTGTTTTTGAACAGATTCAAATTATATAGAAATTAAAACCGAATTACTAAAATGCAGAGATTAAAACAGTTAGGGTCTGGAACAGATTGCGAATTTTAATTTCCTTGGTTCACAAAATATAATCTATCCTGCTTAATCCTTGGTCAGTCCAGATTAATCTACTAAGCGAAGATTAACCCGAAACTTCCCTACACAAATTAAGCAAATGTGAAATCTGTTGGACCTAATTTTCCAGGATTAAGCAACCCGAAATTAATGAATTAATCAACTCAAAATCACTAAGCATGATTCCAATTCGAAAATCCATAACAAAAGCCCAACAAATACGAACCAAACAGAATCGATATTCAAGCACAGAGAACCTCCATTAATGGCAATCTGTCCAGAACCTAACCTAGGGTTTAACCTTCCATTAATCCTAAATTAAGAACAGAACACGAATCTAAACAGCAGCACAACATTAGAACGAAATTAAAATACAGAAACGAAATTCAAAACCTAAAAATAGAAACGAAAATTAGAATGCAAAACGAAATTGAAACCCAAACAGAAACGAAATTCAAGAAACAGAAACGAAATACAAAACTGGAATTCGAAATTAAAAACAGAGCAGAAAACGAACTGGAACGAAAATGCAGAAACGAATTTGGGAATTATCAACAGAAATGAAATTGAAAACAGAGAGCAGAAACGAAAATAACAAAGAAAAACAGAAATGAATTTACCAACAGCAAACGAAAACAGAAACTGGAATTTAATTGCGCGGAACGTAGTCTGAACAACGAACTCAACAGAAGCTAAAAACCTAAACCCTAGCAGAGCACCAAAAACGAAAATAAAAGAGAAGAGGGAGAGAGTCTTCTGTTTGGTGACTGACCCTATTTATAGAGTCACTAAACCTAAAAACGAAAATGGGCCTTTTTAATAGTTCTGGCCCAAAAATACACTTAAGCGAAATAAAGCGAAAATAACGCGAAAATAAAATGCTGCTGCAGAAAATTAATCTTCAAGTCCACGAATTAATTCCAAGCTCACTCAATTATTAATTTGCCCTGAAAATAAAAATTGGATTAATTAAGCTCAGAAAATCCAAATTCGGTAAAATATGAATTAACGGTCCAATTAAGAAATAGTGCGGAATATAAACGATTAAAGCTAAATTAAGGATTAAAATGAGTATAAAAAAATGAGGAAATATAGGTAAATAGTGACTCATCATGACCCAAGGACCACCCTTGGCCGTCCTTGACCTACTTTGACCTACTTTATCCGACTTTGACGGACCTTGTCCGACCTTATTCGGATTCGTACTTCAAAGTCAATATATCTAGGTGCCGACCCGGACACCTAATACTTTACATCAGCTCACTAGTTTGTGGTAATTATATGCGTAACGATACCATGGGGGGTGTATGACGGATCCTAGCCTGGACAGATTAGTCCTGGCTGGGTCATACATTGATGGTGCCCATGGTTATCGAATGCGGGTGGCTATACAGAGATACCCACAGGGGTATATGAGGGATCCTAGCCTGGACGGACTTGTTCCTGGTCAGGTCATACATTGATGGTGCCGTGGTGATATGTTATGTATAGACTTGTGAGATGTCTGGATCGGATGGTTAACCTTGTGAGAACCATGGTTAGTGCATCGATAAGCCCATGTGAGGCAACCCGTGATTAGGGCAGTACGTATGTACATGGGGGCTGCATGACGGATCCTAGCCTGGACGAATTTGGTCCTGGCCGAGTCATGCATTGATGGTGCCCATGGGACATACTACATATGCATGATGGAAATGTACGCATGTACATGGGGGGTGCATGGCGGATCCCAGCCCAGACGGATTTGGTCCTAGTCGGGTCATGCATTGATGGTGCCCATTGGACATACTACATTTGCAGGCCAGAAGTAGGATGATTGGTTGTTGGGTACCGAGGTACTGGGGGCCACTTTTGTTAGGAACTCCTTCTGACACTCGGGGCTGATCACCGCCAGGGGGGAGCGGCCTGTGCACGACAGAATGACCCTGACAAGCTACTGCGTCATTATGACCCAGAGGTGGACTATTTTCGGGATGGTACCACATTGCATGCTGAGAGATGAGTCAGGAGCATGCATCATGTTAGACATTATAAGTTGACTTGTGGAATGTTATTGAAGGGCTGCCCATGTTGGTTGCGTGATGAAATGGTTGGATATTGTGGTGATATCGTGATGGTTGATTGCCTTCCATAACTGATAATATCTATTGCTTGTTATTTAACATGATAAACTCACATTTGCTTTATTGTGCTGTGTGGTTTGGTACCTGTGATCATCCTGAACCGTGTTCGTGTGAGCAGACAGACAGCAGTAGGTGACCGGGAAGATAACCCCTTTTGGTTGGAGCCGCCAAGTTGCCAGGATGACGTGGATCAGACCCCGGCCATGCGTTGTGTTTTTGATGATTTACTTTTTGTTGTATAAATTTGTGCTTCCTTCAAAAAGCTGATACATTTCAAACATGATTAATTGTATTTACTACTAAACTACATTATATATATATATATATATATGTGTGTGTGTGTGTGTGTGTGTGTATGTATGTATGTAATTGAGATGTCTTATACGTATCTTACGTGTCTACTTCATAAGGATGATCATTATGTACTCGAGAAAAATTTACTACTATTTTCATAATCAAATTAAAAGGTTTTCTTCATTCAAAATATGTTAATGGAGTGTTTAAGAGTCAGTGATACATTAGCAACGAGGCAGGTCGTTACAGGGCCATCTGTTGGAGGAGTATCAAACAGTCATGTGTGGTTGACTCTACTACAGAGGATGAGTATGTAGCCACATCTGAAGCTGCAAAAGAAGCCGCATGGTTGAAGAAGTTCCTTATGAATCTTCAAGTGATACCAGGTGTGGGTCATATCACTCTTTACTGTGACAACATTGGGGCATTAGCACAATCCAAGAAACCACGGTGTCGCAAAAGACAAAAACACATAGAAAGGAAGTATCACTTGATTCGAGACATAATTGAAAGAGGAGACACAGTGGTAACCAAGATAGCATCGGAAGAAAACTTTGCTGATCTGTTTACCAAGAGTTTGCCTGAACATGTGTTTAAGAGGCATGTTACATCTTTGGGTCTTAAGAAGACTCCAAGCTTGCTATAGATTTAGGAGATTGAATTTCCACTTTTTTATTTTGTGTCCTTTGAGCAAGACATCATGACATTGTTTTTTTTTTTTTTAAGTTATGAATGAGGTATTATTCATTTATGGTATGCACACAAAATTTACAAACACCAAGGTCCGGATCAATTGTAAAGTATATGATCATATGGATATGTTCATGGAGTGATCATAGGTTCTAACAATTGATGAATGGGTTCCAAGCTATTAAATAAAATTGGGCACTTTATTTAGGTTGCAATATTTTATGAAATGGTCTTGTCCAAACCATTGTAAAATACTGGTGTGAATTAATGTTCGTATTGAAAAGGTCAGGGAGAGATTTGATTAAGATTGTTTTTCTGTCATAAGTATCGAATCTCTAGCTAACCACAATTATGTGATTGCTCTTAATCTTGAGTTTATTATAAATAGATAATTGAATAATTTTCATTCTTCGATATACCAATAGGTGAGGCCCGACCAATTGACGGCCAATAACTTAGTATTTTGGGAGGAAAAATTATTTGATTATTGATATTTATGAGATAAACAACATGGAATTTGTAGGATACGTCCCCTTGATATGTTTCGGTACTTGGACATTAAAGACATTGGCCAATGTATGCAATCCATTAGACAAACTATCAAAGTCAAGGGAATAAATAATTGATTGAGTAACAAAAAAGTCATCAATCAATTATCAACATATTACAAAGGAGCGATGCATATTCGAGTTATATATGTGTTATTATTGATCTTGAAGTTCAACTTCAGGCTTTTTGTAGAACAACACTAAATTATATAATCATTTATTGATTATAAGGAGCCTTGAATAATAATAGATGTTGGATCCTCATGCTAGCTTGAAACAAAGGGTGAGATATTTTCAGTTGATGATGAAAAGTGAGTTACATGGTTTTGGGCTTTAAGCTTAAGTTTGTACTCAAGAGCAAGTGGGAGATTATTAAGAATGCTCTTTATACAAAAGCTATTGGGCTTAAGTATATGGCAAGGGCCCAAAAAAACCTAGGTTTAGGTTTCTTGGTCTCCTATACATTTCTGCATATTCTATAGAATCCTTCATTTTCTTTATACAACGTAAAAATATTTCATATAGCATAAACGTAATTAGAAATACAAGATGCAATAGTGGGAGTGCAGGAAACAAATGCCACATACAATTGTTCACAATTAGTTTCAAGTCTTCTGTCTGCTGTCTTTTCATTTTCTTTTTTCTCAAGTTTTGCCAATATCTCTATATGGAGGATAATGTTCCCAAGGTAACATTGGGGTTCTTACAATGTATTTGGCTTACCGTTTTTTCCAAAAGTAACCAATGTTTTTTTAAAAGCAACAAGTGTGTTGCTTCTATGTTGGGGTCCAGGAACACGTGTAACTGATGGTGAAACACACACTTATTCTTGAGATCCATCTG
>CM023952.1:19602829-19617401 GCA_013407115.1 Glycine latifolia | reverse complement strand
TTTTGAAGTTAAGTTGAATTGATTTTGATAAAAATTAATTTTGAAGTTAAGTTGAATTGATTTTGATAAAAATTAATTTTGAAGTATAATGTATAAGTAATAAAACCTGTATTTTAATAGAAAATAAAATTCCAAGGTCCAACCAAAAACAAACAGAAGCAAATTTTTATTTTCTATAGGCTCCATGCGAAACACAGCCTATACCCAAAGTATCGGCAAATTTTTATTTTTTATAGGCAAGTCTTAAGAATCTCAAGATTTTTTAAGGAAGATAACAAAATTAGGTGGTATTCAATTATGATTTTTTATAACTTATAAAAAGTCTTTTAGTATTTAAAATATACAAATTTTGATGGATTATTTTTTAAGAAGGATTTCGATTGATTTCATTAGACTTTTTAGTATAAAATATCTATCAAACAATCTCATCCAAACTCTTAAGATTTTGGTAGACTTTTTTATTTTTTTTTTCTATTGGCCAGCAGACTTTTTTTTCTTTTCATCACACATATCATCTTCTCTCTTTAATATTCTTCAAGATCTATGTGTCATATGTATTTTTTCTATTCTTTTGAAATAAAAAATATCAAATATATTCTCCCTCATGCACTTTTCCCTTTGTTTTCTAAATTAAATTAATGTTTGTCTTATGTGCTAAGACTAACCATGATTTCCTTATACTAACTACATTCACCACCTATTCAACGCAATGTTTTCATGACTGTCACCCTTAATTTCATCATCCACCTAACTCATTAACCATCCTACCAATTTTTCACCCACACTACTCCCTTCTAGTATACGTTTATTATTGCACCTCATTTAAACATGTCATTAGATTTATCATGAAATAATTGTACTAATAAAAAAAAAATCATAAAACCAACATATAACTTTAAATCCATTATTCAAATCTAAAAATGAGAATGAGAAAATGCTATTGCAAGAAATTTTAGTATAAGAAGACATAAAACTAAAATCAATATAACTATTAAAAGATTAAAAACATTATATTGATTTTTTTTATCCAAACCTCATAATTTATTATTTTTTTCACTAACTCTTGTAATGTTGAATATGCTTTTAAAAATTCATAGAATCCTTTCAAATCCTATAAATCTATAAAGTCCTTTCAAATCCTTTAAATTCTTATGATATAAATCTATTAAAATTCAAACTATTGTAAAAATCTTGTAAAAGAATCTAATAAGTCATAATAATCTTATATAATTTTTAAAATCCACAATACTTTTTTATACTATAATAGTCTTTTAAAATCATAATTCAATCCATTCCCTAAATGGTTGATAACCCGATTGTTGGACAACTCAATAGAGGCAATGCGTTCATAACTTAGATATACCATTATAGTTCCTGATTAAAAAGATAAGTATCCATCATTAAGTCCAGACTTCTCACTGTAAGAAACAAGGTTATAAAATAAGTTTTAAATTCATGTATGTCCTGCTTTCTCCAATGTTTCCCAATCCCTATTCACAACTGTCTTGATCACAGGTGGTTTTGTATAGAATAGACGAGAGTCCTATGTTGCAAAGATAACTTAAGGCTTCGGCATTGTTCCGAATAAAAAACAATAACTAACAAGCAAAAGAGGCTTTGAACTTCTAAATACTAATGCTAATACTTGAAAGTAAACATAACAGAGCAACCGTATCCTAAGTAAAAGTCAAATAACGCTACACATTTTTATTTAATGAAAAGTCAACAATTCCAGCAATAAGATCATCAAGTGAGCTATCCTTCATATCCTTCAACTTCACTGAACCATCAAAAGATGGTGGCACTGTTTGAAAGGAATTATCTGATAGGGCTTTGTCCAACTGTTTAAACAGTTCACCTTCCTCAGATTGAATATCTAAATCCCAGATTTTAAAGATATTCTCGGCGAGGTGCTCCATCTCATTAGAGGAAGAATCCAGATTAAGTCCAAAATCAATGGTTTCATTCTCCTTTAGGTGTTCCTTGTAAGTTGGCAGAAAAGGATTGATAGATGGCAAAGTTCCAGTCTTTTTTTCATCATCTGGAATTTCATCTGTGCTTGTTTCTACTGCCACAAGTAATTTAACATTATAAGTTGAAGAAGGCTCAGATAAGTGTTTCCCATCAAAATTTGAAGATTGCTTATTATGTTTTACAGAAGTTGAAGATTGCTGATTAAGTTTCCCATCAGAAGTTGATGCAGTATTAACACGTTCAGAACTAATTATGTAGGGAGGAATTTTTATGTCTTCTCCTTCAGTGCTGAAAGGTTGAGGTTGGGAGCTGATAATATCTAATAAAGTATTTCTTCACACCTCGTTACGTATTCTATTGGACCTTGGACGACCATTTGCATGTAACATTGACCTATCACGTATGAGAACTGGATCTTTACTCGGTGGAATAACACCTTCATTACCAATTGGTTGTCATGGCAATGAGTAAGCCTGAACCAAGTTACTTACGAGTAAGACATCATTCACATACTGAAAATGATTCTGACGAACATGTAAAGTAGCAGCTATGGTGTGACTACATGGGTATTTAAAGGCCTTAAACTTGCCACACTGACAGAAACGCTCTGCAAGGTTGACTGAATATGACCTCTCCCAGCCCTTGTCCACCTCAAATAATGTTTGATCAACATTATATGTGCGTATATGGTGGGTTATAGCAAGGGACTGATTATGCCTCATAGCATCAACTACATTTTTGCAATGTCGTTGTGAATGGTGAAGTTGTGAAGCAGCCGCTTGACAGCTGCATACAAAATAATGAACCAATCTGTTGTATGTGTGTTTCACCAGACCAGTGATAGGTAAGTTTCTTGCTCCCTTCAACATGTTGTTTACTGATTCAGACAAGTTTGTTGTCATATGACCATATCTTCTCCCATCTACATCATATGCACGTGTCCACTTTTCCTTAGGGATGCTATCAATCCATTCTGCAACTTGAGGACTGGTATCACGAAATCCTGCAAATGCTATCTCAAAATCAACCATAGAGGGAGTATAACCTGCAAAATAATCATACCATTAACACTATTCCGTTTACAAATATATCCATTTAATATATTCAAAATAGTTGTTAAGCATACCTAAATTCATCAAGGTCTTCTTCAATTTTTCATTCTTGAACCTTTGATTAAAATTACTACCAATATGATGAAGGCAAAACACATGATGCACATAAGGTGGTTGCCAACCAGCATGATTCTCCACAGTAGATAATATGCTCGGGTGCTGATCTGAAATGAGACATATATTTTGCATTTGGGTAACGTGCAAGCGAATGTTAGCAAGGAAGTATTCCCAGGCTTCCAAAGTCTCCCCTCAACAATGGCAAATGCTAGTGGCAGACATTCATTATTTCCATCCTGAGTCGTGGCAATCAACAATTTTGCTTTATACTTGTCATATAAATGAGTCCCATCAATCTGAATCATAGGTTTGCAAAATTTAAAAGCCTCACAACACTGTCTGAAAGTCCAGAAAATGCGATGAAACACACGTTTTGCTCGTATCAATCGATGTCCCACAAAATAATCATTTGTTTGAATATCATAAAAAGAACCTGGTGAAAAACGAAGCATGTAGAGACACCACCTGGGCAAAAATGCACAAGATTCTTCCCAATTCCCATAAATCATTGTCATTGCTTTCTGCTTCGCATACCAGGCCTTTCGATATGAAACTTTAAATCCATACGAATGAGTGATCCTCTCCTGAACTAATGCAATTGACACAGATGGTTCCTCCTTAATCATTCCTAACAATGAAATTGTAACATTCACATTAAGAACATACCTTAAAAAAACCATTATTTTTTCATATTGAGCAAATTGAATAAAAACATACCTACTACAAGTGAAGCAATAACATCAACATCAAGCTGTCTGTGACCCTATGTAATATGGTCATTCAGGCAATTGTGTTTTCCACCCCATTTTGAAACAAGCCATTTCTCACTGTACGTTAGTTTAATTACCCTAACCCTCCAGGGGCAACCCTCGTTATGAGCAATACACCTCATGCTAAATTTGTTAGGCTTGCTCTCAACCACAATTGTTTCTTGATGCTCCTTCACGAGGTTTTGCTTAATTGCAAATTGCGCGTCCTTTTTGGATGCAAATTCCTGTTTAACAAACAACTCATCCCCTAATTGTCATGGACCCTGCACTGAACCGGAACCCGAACCAGAACCGGTAAAAGATTCTTCTTCGCTTGGATGACTAAAATCAATATATGTGTAATGTGGAATTTCATCCCAAAAAGGAGTGACCTTAGCACTTGCACATACAAAATCAGTTTAATAAACATATCAAGTAAATAAAATACTATAACATACAAATATACATATATGACTACATTTTCATTGATTTCCTCCCTAAGATACCTTCAATAGGTTGTACTAATTGAGTAGATCCAATGTCAGAATGATGACGGATTTGAGATGACCCCACATCATTATCTTCTTGGAATTCAGTCGCATGCACACCATAATCCTCATCATTATCCGACGCACTAACATCCTCCTCAAGAAGACGATCTTCCATTGCAATATTTTCATCATCGTCATCCTCTTCATCCGCATCCATAACCCAAGTTGGGTCATGTTCATCTTCCTTAGACATGTTTACAACTGGAGCAGCATATGATGATGTATTATGTGCAGAATTTAAAGCAACTGATCTCATTGGTAAAACAACATTCTCTGCTCCAGTAAAATCCACGTACAACTCTAAAATATCTTTCCTTGACTAGTTGAAAAATTCTTCCATTACCATTTCTATGTCTTCATCATCTAGTACTTGAAACCCCATGTATTGTTCATGTAGCCATAATCTTGCCGTCAGCAAAGTGATACATTGGTTGTCTTTTAGAGCTAATTTTTGTCGTATCTTCTCATGTAATTCACCCAGTGTTGAGTTTCGCTTGATACGTGTCGGACTTTTCTCCCCTACAAAAACAACACCCCGTCGCCCTTCAACTTTCCTTCCATTAAAAAATAACAAAACACGAGCACACTCACCACCTAAACTCATTACAAAATATATCAACAAAAACAAAAAATTTTAATATCAATACACAATAGAATAATAGGAGATTTAGAAGAGAAGGTGTGAAGATATGGGTGAGGAGAGAAGGTTTAAATAAATTGGGTGATATGCTTCCAGCATATAGTAGTTTTTAGGTTTAATTAATTAATAAATTGTTTAAGAATTAGTAAATTAGATTAGGAATTGATGCATTATCATTTAATTGCATATTAATTTAATTTCTTAGTTATTTTATCATTTAGGAACCAACAAGAGAGGAAAAGAAGCAAAAAGAGCAAGCTAGTGCTCTTGAACAAGTCACGCGATCAGCGTGGGATCTCACACGATCAACGTGGAAGTGTCAAGATCAACAAATTCAGTTCAAAGAGCCCACGCGAGTAGCGCCAACCACCACGTGATCAGCGTCAGATGCTGAAACACAGACTCTCAGCTCGAACAAGTCACGCTGGTAGCGTGACCATCCACGCGAATCGCGTCATGCTATCAAAACTCAAGCATTCAATTCGAATGACCCACGCAATCAGCGTGGACATCCATGCCATCAGCGCCAGAAGTCCAGAGCAGCTCATTTAACTCGAATAACCCGCGCGGATCGCGTGGGACTTCACGCAAATCGCATGACGAGCTCGCTGTTTCCTAAATTAAAAGATTTGAAATTTATTCAGTGGGGGGAATAGTTCCTCACTACTGGAATTAGACCTAGGACATTTTGGGGCATCAAAGGAAGCCTCTGGGTCACAAAGAAGCAGCTTTTACGGGGTATTGGACAAATTTGCTCAAGAAGAAGCCATTGAAGAACCTTGGGGAAAGATTGGAAGCATTGAGGATTTGCAGAACAACACTCTGTGTAACCTTTTCTTTTCCTTTGCTAATTTTTCTCTAGGAGTATGTTAGTCATGAAAGTAATATTAATTCTGAGTATGCTTGGCTAATTCTTGTATTGTGGTTGAGCCATGAACCTATTAGAATTCCTCTATGTCTTGATTGGTCTTAATAAGAAGTTATCCTAATTGCTTTGTTTTATTCTATTCTTCACTGCATAATTCTTAATTTGGACTGGTCATTCTGTTAAGAAACTTAGGGTTGGGATTCACAATAAGGATATTAGGATTCTAGTTTTTGAAATGAGTAAAACAACAATTTATACATTGCCTAGGGATAGGGATGTGTGGTTGCAACAATTTCAGGTTGTATTTGCTTAATGCTTGGTTTAAGAAGGAATCACTAAGGGATTAGGGTTTTTAATTTCACCAAAGGGTTAAATTACTAAGGGATTAGGATTTAGCTATTTATAAGGGAATACATCAGCTGAGTAATTAGGAGTAGTTCAAGTTAATAATCGATTGAAGCATAGAAGGATAGAATCATAGGGGATTGCGCTTAACTACAATCACTTCACGCTACTGCAGTAAAATCCAATTCATGTTTGTTTACATTCTTGTTAAATTTCTATCATTTAAATTACATTACTTAAACACAACTCAACAAACTCTCTAAAACTCATTATTTTTTTTCCAATTTCTAAGACGTGAAGTTACGTAAGATTGCATTCAATCCCTGTGGAGACGATACTTGACTTACTCACTTTATTACTTGAAACAAACGGTATACTTGCCGAATTCGCAACAAGTTTTTGGCGCCGTTGTCGGGGATTGAAATAGCTAATTTTATAGTAATTTTTAATCTTGGGATTGGAATTTCTTTTGTTGCTAAACTGCTTTTCTTAGTTTATGCGAGGTGTAGTTAATCCTGATCATCTTCAATACGATCCTGAAATAGAAAGAACTATTAGAAGAAACAGGAGACTAGCCAGAGAAAGAGAAAGAGAAGCAGAAGACTCTGATTTTGATTCAACCTCTGAATCGGAATCAGAAATGGCTGACCGAGGAAACAATCAGCCAAGACCAGAAGATGAACTGATGAAGGATATTGTGGCTCCATTGTTCACTAGACCAAACTCGAGTATTGTGAGACCACCAATTGAAGCAAATAACTTCGACATTCATCCTTCATTAATCACATTGGTGGAACGCAATCAGTTTGGTGGGGAAGATAATGAAGACCCCCATGACTTCATTGACAGATTTCTTAGAATCTGTGATACTATTAGACACCAAGGAGTGTTCGACGATGCCATAAGATTGAAGTTATTTCCTTTTGCTGTGAAAGGGAAGGCGCTTAGATGGTTGGATAGACAAACCTCAAACAGCATAACTACATGGGAAGAACTAGTTGCAAAATTTTTCTCTAAACACTTCTCAATGGAGAAATACAACCGGTTGGTAAATGAGATCACCAACTTCACTCAACATGAGAGGGAAACCTTATGTTCAGCATGGAATAGGTTTCAAGAGCTGATTCGAAAGTGTCCACAATATGACTTGACAGTAGGAGACAAGGTACGTATTTTCTTTAATGGAATGATACCTGAATCACGCCTTATTGTTAATGTTGCAGCTGGTGGTTCCATAAGAGCAAAAACTGCAGTTCAGACATATGGGTTGATTGACTCTCTAGCCCATGACGAAAATGAACGCACCCTAGTTCTACCCAAAAGAGAAGTCATCCAACTAGGGAGTAATGATGCAATGTTAGCTGAACAGAAAATACTGGCTCAGCAATTAGCCAAATTAAATGAGAAGATTGATAAACTCCATGTCTCTGCAGCCCAAGTCTCATCCAACAGAGTGCAAGCTGTCACATGCGAATATTGCCAAGGCAAACACGAGTCAAATGCATGTCCTATACTAGTAGGAGCTGACCCAGTGCAAGTGAATGGCTTATGGTATGACCAAAGACCCCAGCAGAATTTCCAAAGAAATCAAAACAATTCTATGGAGAATAACTTTCGGAGAAGAGTCCAAGGTGGTGGGTTAGATTACAAATCTAACAATTACTTGCAGCCCCTACCAATTCCCCCCAAAGAACCATCGGAGCTTGAAAAAGCGATGTTTCAGCTGTCTAAAACAACTAATGAGCACATCCAGGCTACCAATGCCTTCATTAATGAGACTAGAGCTCATCATAAAAACCAAGATGCCTCCATTAGAAATCTTGAGAATCAAATTGGGCAATTGGCAAAACAATTAGCTAAAAGGTCTCAAGGACAGTTTCCAAGTGACACCATTGTGAATCTTAGGGAACATGCGAAGGCAATAACTACTAGGAGTGGAAAGACACTTGCTTCTCTAGAAAATCCTAAGGTGAGTAAAAAAGAAGCTGAAGAGGATAACACTTTAAAAGAGGCAGCACAAGATGCAGAAGCATCCTCAAGTAAGCAAGAGAAAACCGCTGCACCTTCCAAGAAGCCAATGGATTTCTCCTGCTTTGAGAAGCCTCCTTATCCGGTGAAAAGCAAGCAACAAGCACAAAAACAACAATTTTCCAGGTTCTTAGAAATGTTTAAAAAACTGCATATTAACATTCCATTTGCTGAAGCTTTAGCTAACATGCCTAATTATGCAAAATTCATGAAAGAATTGTTGTCTAGGAAACATAAATTGCAGGAATGTGAAACTATTGCACTTACTGAAGAGTGCAGTGCCATAATACAAAGAAAGCTGCCACCAAAACTCAAAGACCCAGACAGTTTTAATATTCCAATTGCAATAGGGAACATCAATGTAGGAAAAGCTCTATGTGACCTAGGAGCAAGTATTAACTTAATGCCATTATCAGTTTGCAGGTCCTTGGGAATCACTGAACTAAAGCCTACAAGAGTCTCTCTACAACTTGCAGACCGTTCTTTAAGGAAGCCTACAGGAGTTATTGAAGATGTTTTAGTAAAAGTAGATAAATTTATTTTTCCTGCAGATTTTATAGTTTTGGACATGGATGGTGAAAGTGAAATACCACTTCTCTTAGGTAGATCATTTCTAGCCATTGCTAGGGCTTTAATAGATGTAGAGAAAGGTAAATTAGAACTTAGGATGGATGATGAATCTATTACATTTAATGTTTTCGATGCTATGAAAAATCCATCTGATGAACATGATTGTTTTAGGCTAGATGTTCTGGATAAATCCATCTGGTCAATTTGAGGAAGAAGAGGAACTTGAAGAGGTGCTGGAAATTAGAAGCCAAGAAACCATACAAGAAGAGTCAGAAATAGCCATTGAGGTGCTGGAAAAGAAAGAAGATGACATCCCAGTTGGAGCACCAAAATTAGAGCTGAAAGAATTACCAGAGACCTTGAAGTATGTGTTCCTAGGTGAGGGAGAAACATATCCAATTATTATCAACAAAGGGCTGGAATTTTATGAAGAAGAACAACTACGGAACACAAAACCGCTATAGGCTGGTCCATATCCAATTTAAAAGGTATTAATCCTTCCTTTTGTACTCATAAAATTCTTATGGAAGATGATATGAAACCAGTAAGGCAGCCACAAAGGAGACTTAACCCAACTATGAAAGAGGTGGTAAGAAAAGAAGTCGTGAAGTTGTTAGATGCAGGTATGATTTACCCCATTTCAAACACCTTATGGGTAAGCCCAGTTCAAACCGTTCCCAAGAAAGGTGGGATGACAATCATTCAAAATGACAACAATGACTTAATTCCCACAAGAACTATCACAGGCTGGAGAATGTGTGTAGATTATAGAAGGCTTAATGATGCAACCCGCAAAGACCATTTTCCACTTCCTTTTATGGACCAAATGTTAGAAAGGTTAGCTGGGCATGATTATTACTGTTTCTTAGATGGATATTCTGGGTATAATCAAATTCCTGTAGCACCAGAGGATCAAGAAAAGACAACCTTCACTTGTCCCTTTGGAGTTTTTGCGTATAGAAGAATGCCTTTCGGACTATGCAATGCGCCTGCAACATTTTAAAGGTGCATGCTTTCTATTTTTTCTGACATGGTTGAGAAAGGTTTAGAAGTATTCATGGATGACTTTTCTGTTTTTGGCTCTTGCTTTAATTCATGTTTAGATAACTTAGCCAAGGTTTTAAAAAGATGTCAAGAGACAAATTTAGTTTTAAATTGGAAAAAATGTCATTTCATGGTAAGAGAAGTAATTGTCTTAGGACATAAAGTTTCTGAAATGGGAATAGAGGTTGATAGAGCTAAGTTGTTAGTAATTGATAAATTACCTCCCCCTAGTAATGTTAATGGTGTGAGAAGTTTTCTAGGACATGCAGGGTTTTATAGGAGGTTCATCCAGGACTTCTCCAAAATTGCAAAACCTCTCAGCAAATTGACTGAAAAGGGAGTCAACTTTTGTTTTTGATCAGGCTTGTTTAAATGCATTTAATATCCTGAAAAATAAACTTACTACTGCACCTATTTTAATTGCTCCTGATTGGACTTTACCATTTGAACTTATGTGTGATGCTAGTGCCTATGCAATAGGTGCTGTTTTAGGACAGAGGAAAGAAAAGCGGTTACATGTAATATATTACGCTAGTAAAATTTTGAATGAGGCACAAGTCAATTATGCCACGACTGAGAAATAGATGCTAGCTGTAGTATATGCTTTAGACAAAGTTAGGTCTTATTTGATTGGCTCTAAAGTTATTGTTTACACTGACCATGCAGCTTTAAAATTTTTAATGAATAAGCAAGACGCAAAGCCACGCTTGCTGCGTTGGATGCTTTTGTTTCAGGAATTCGATTTGGAAATTAAAGACAAGGCCGGAGTGGAAAACAAGGTGGCAGACCACTTGTCGAGGATTCAAGACAAGAAGTTGCAAGACAGTCTGGAAATAGAAATAAATGAATCTTTTCCTGATGAAGGAGTGATGGCAATCCAAGTCAGCCCATGGTTTGCGGATATGGCCAATTACAAGGCTGTGGGTGTGATACCTGAAGATTTAAATTGGCAGCAGAAAAAGAAATTTCTCCATGATTCTAAGAGGTATTTATGGGACAACCCTTTTCTTTATTTTCAATGTACTGATGGGGTAATTCACAGATGTGTAACTGAGTCAGAGGCACCTAAAATCCTTTAGCATTGCCATGCCTCGGATTATGGAGGACACTTCGGAGGAAATAGAACAGCACAAAAAGTCTTGCAGTGAGGTTATTATAGGCCAACATTATTCAAAGATGCAAGAGATTTTGTGGAAAAATGTGATCGCTGTCAAAGGACGGGAAATATTTCTCGAAAGGATGAAATGCCACTAAATAATATCCAAGAAGTGGAACTATTTGATGTATGGGGAATTGATTTCATGGGACCTTTCCCTAAATCATATTCCAATCAATATATCTTGGTTGCAGTAGATTATGTGTCTAAATGGGTTGAGGCTGTGGCTTTACCTACCAATGATGCAAAAGTAGTGGTTTCGTTCTTGCGGAAGAATATATTCACACACTTTGGAGTACTGAGAGCTATCATCAGTGACGGGGGAACACATTTTTGCAATAAACACTTTGAAAGCTTACTTGCCAAGTATGGAGTCAAGCACAGAGTTGCCACACCATATCATCCCCAAACAAGTGGACAGGTAGAAATTTCTAACCGTGAACTCAAAAGAATTTTAGAAAAGACCATTGGAAATTCCAGGAAAGATTGGTCCAAGAAACTTGATGAAGCATTGTGGGCATACCAGACTGCATTTAAAACACCTATAGGTATGTCTCCATTTCAACTTGTGTACGGTAAGTCCTGCCATCTTCCAATTGAGTTAGAACATAAAGCATTGTGGGCAACTAAATTCTTAAATTTTGAACTCTCTAAATCTAATGAGAAACGTTTGTTGCAATTAAATGAGTTAGATGAGTTCAGGTTAGCTGCATATGAGAATGCTAGGATCTACAAGGAGAAAACAAAGAAATGGCATGACAACAAGATTCGCCCCAAAGAATTTGAACCAGGACAACAGGTTTTGCTTTATAATTCTCGCCTGAGACTGTTTCCAGGTAAGTTGAAATCCCGATGGTCTGGTCCATTTTTAGTGTGCAAGGTTTATCCCTATGGAACAGTAGAAATTTCTCCCTTAGATAATGACAAGCCATTCAAAGTGAATGGGTGTAGATTGAAGCCTTATTTTGGAGGGGAAGTGGATAGGAATGCAGTTACCATTCCACTAAATTCATTGGATGATTAACAGTTGTCCGTCAAGCTTATGACGTTAAACAAGCGCTACTTGGAAGGCAATCCAAGCATTTAATTTTGTTATTTTCAAATTCTACAAGTTTTTAATTTAGTTAGTAATTGATGCCTAGTTATACTCATTTATTTTGATGTATGTTAGTTGACGTTAATGTTTTAAATTTAAGTGTTAATTTGCAAACTTAACCTTCATTTTAGATTGTTATTAGTCCTTTTGGTTTAGCTTAGGTTTTTAATTGATAAGAAACTCCTAAAAAGCATTGAAGAGCATTCGAATAACTCACGCTGATCGCGTGGGTTATGGCGCTAGTCGCGCCACCTATTCGAATCAACCCAACCCCAATTGCAATATTCACGCTGATAGCGTGAAATCTCGTGCTAGTCGCGTCAGCTGGGCGAACTCAAAGGTCACTGCTTCATTTATGGCGCTGATAGCGTGGTATCACACGCTACTCGCGCCACTTATTCGAACTCAGGTAACATAATTGACGATCTCACGCTGATAGCGTGAACAGTGATGCGACTCGCGTCATCCATTCGAACCTGGAGTTCATTTTTGAGTCATCTCACGCTAATCGTGTGAGTTCCAGCGCTACACGCGTCATCTATTCGAACCAAAGGATCTTAATTCAAGTTGTCACACTGATCACTTGAGACATGGCGCGAATCACACCAGTTGACCAAAACCAGATGACTCTTCTGCATCATTTCACGCTGATCGCGTGAAGCATGGCGCTACTCGTGCCACGAGTTTGAACCAATTATCCCTGTTTTATTAATCCACGCGGTTAGCGTGGGAGGTGGCGCGATTCGCGCGAGAGTGCCATTTCAGTTTTTTAAAAGGGATTTTTTCAGAACCAAAATTCTGCCTCACTCAAATTCTCCCAAAAATTCTCCTTACTCTTCTCCAATTACCTCAATTCCATTCAAGCATTCAGCCATTGCCAAGCTTGAATCTCCAGTCTAGGGTTCCCAATCCCAAAACCTCTTCAGCTTCAATCCCCCATTCCTGGAGAACATTCAAATTCTTGGAGCAATTCCTTTTTCTTCATCTCAGCACATCAATGGCAGGAGACAAGGTTAGTATTCCCAACCTATGAATGTACATTACATATAGAAGGCACAAGGGGTTTGAGGTTTGGACACTTCAGTTGTAGAGCATCAATGGTAGAATCGCGACCCCACGCGATTAGCGCGAGACATGGCGCGAGTCGCGCCAGCCTGCATAATCCCTTTTTAATTTTGATTTCTGAACTTTAATTCTATACCATGCTTGAGTTAATAGTTATCTTATTGTTTTATTTGTTTGAATTAGGGTGTGGTATGTTGTTCATAACAATGCTTGGTTATATGTGATGCTTAGTTCATTAGATTTAGCCTAGAGTTAATAATTTAGTTCACAATAACCATTGAACTGAAATGTGAACCATAATTGGGTGTTGATGACCATATTGACTAGGAATAGGACATGATGTGCAATATAAGTCTGGAATTCCACATACACATTGATATTGCTTGGTTCTTTCTGAATCCTGAAATGCCTGTAATCCATTGGTTATCTTGAATCTAAGTGAACTTATTTTATGCTAGACATTGAATTGAAGGATTTGTAACCATGACCATGCAGTGTGAATGCTGATGAACATTACTTTAATTGCAATGAATTGGTAATCTAGAAATTTTTAGTTCTTTGTTTTCATGCAGCTGAATGATTTGAAATTAGGATACTGGGTTAGCTTAGTTTGATTGTATTGAGTGCCCTGCAATTAAATCTGGGAATTTTTTATATATGTGAGCTTCTTGTGCCTAATTAAATATTGACTTAGGCTACCAATGCAAGTTTGAATATTGTGTCCATAACCATATATGCTTGTGTTGCGATTGTTAAAGTCTGGTATACTTATTTTACAATTCATTAGTGAACTAGAATGCATGATGATGGAGTAGCTATTGGAATAGCTTGATTAAATCTATGTGCCTGCTATTGTTAAATTTGATGCTACTGCTTCTTGGGTTACCTTTGATAATTCACTTAATTTAGATTTGTTGGACATGACATTAATATTTGTAGCACTTAAGTGAATTTGGTTATGAATTTTTGCATTAGAATTACTTGTGCTTAAGTGCAATTGATCATGACTGTTGGAATAGGTGCTAAGCTATTTTTATGCATCATGGTTTACCTTAGTATGTTCAGCTAACATGAGGAATCTAAAAATTCAATCTGGAAATTTAGTTGAGTTGGCATCTAGATATTATGCATGTTGATTTGATTTGCCAGGATATGAGCTGTCAATTAGTAAAGGTCTGAGTTCTACTTAGACATAATGCTTTGCATTACTATGTGTTTGAAATTAAGCCTGTTAACCAGTATATCCTAATTTATCTGAGATTGCACTTGCAGCTTGAGTGATATCAGATTAATCATACATGTTGTGGTCAGTACTTT
>CM023952.1:19576708-19587281 GCA_013407115.1 Glycine latifolia | reverse complement strand
CCCCCCCTTTTGGTTAAGTGTGAAGTGTTCCTATCTTTTACAGTTCCTTGTCACTCCTGAAGGTAATAGCACTCACATTCTTTGGATTAATAACTGGTTGTGCTGGAATGTTGCTAGAACCTTGTTGCATCTGGTTGACAGTTGTAACTAACTGTCCAATTTGAGTCAGCAGGTCTTGGATGGTGGCACTGACATTTTGTTGAAATTGAATGTTGGTGGTTTTCATTTGCTTCATCAAGTCCTCCAAAGAAGGTTCAGAATTGGTCTGCACAGGTTATGCAGGTGTAGGTCCAGCTGCTGGAACTGTTGTTGTTGTCTGAATGGAGGAGCTTTGGTATTTGCTGGTGGAAGGTTGATATTGCTGCTATCGAGGTTTGAATGGCTGTTGTTGTTGTGTGTGCTGTGGAGGTTGTGGACCAGGACCATACCTCAAATTCGGGTGATCTCTCCAACCAAGATTATAAGTGTTGGAGTAAGGATTATGGCTATCCAGGTTGTAATGCAGAAACTTCAGCAACTTGTTATGTTTCTTGTAGAGTGGGAGATGCATCTGTTGGATGATCAGGGGCATAGCAGATACCACATAGCCTTGGTTGATTGGCTGCCATTACATTCTGCTGTTGACCAATAGCAAGTTGTCTCACAAGGGATGTCAACTTTGTCAGTTTGTTCTCCAACCTTTGGTTATCAGCAACCATAGAAACAAAAACTTCATTGGCAGCAGGCTTGCTTGTTACATCACCTCTAGTACCAAATTGCTGATAGTTGGCTTCTATGTTAGAAATAAACTGTCTTGCAGCAACAAGAGTCTTGTCCATCAAAGCACCTCCACTAGCTGCATCTATCATACTCCTGTCCATCAACATCAAACATTCATAAAAATACAGAATCAATAATTGCTCACTGATTTGATGGTGAGGACAAGTAGCACACAGCTTGTTGTAGCTGCCTTATACCATAAACTTCTTTCCGGATGGATGCTGTTCTGGATGCAGGGAAGAATTTCTCCGAGAATCTTCTCTTCATATCTGTCCAAGTGTTGATAGGATCTGGTTGAAGGTACAACCAGTCCTTAGCCACACCATCCAGTGAGAATGGAAATGGCTTCATCTTCACATAGTCCTCATGAATATCATGTGGTCGCATGGTGGAACACACTACATGAAACTCCTTAAGATGCTTGTGTGGATCTTTACCTGCAAGGCCATGAAACTTTGGAAGCAAATGGATCAGTCCAAATTTTAGCTCATAACTAACCTCGGTCTCAGGATATTGAATACACCAAGGTTGGTAAACAACATTAGGTGTAGCCAATTCCTTAAGAGTTAGGTTATTATCAGCCATTGTATCAACAAAAATTTCAGAATTAAGATGTGCAGAATTGGAAATAGACTCAGAAAATACTACACTACTATCTAAGACTACACTATCAAATTCATCTAGACTAATATTATTTCTGCTTAATCTGTAAAATGTCCTATCTATCTCAGGATCATATGAATGCAAGTCACTCGATGTGGACCTAGTCATGCACAGTTCAACTCATAAGGAACAAAAACACAGAAATCACAAAAATGTTAGACAGCTACTCTACCTAGACACTATTCACAATATCTGCTGAAATGAAACAGAAAATGAAAACTGCCTTAAACAATTTGAGAAAAAAATTAAAAACACCACAGTAAATATCTATAAATCATGCTTGATTTTTGTAATTTTTTTGGTGCTTTTTAAAAATCATGAAAACACAAAATAAATTTAAAAGTGGTCTAGATCATCGAATTTGGCAATTTGGACCCCCACTGACCGTGTTCATCCTTCATAAGTTTACCTTGATGTATTAATTTTCTCCACATTCTGGGAAAATTTTAGCCCATTTCGAGATAGTTTATTGTGAAATGACCAGACTATCGTTGCGCTAATTATTAAAATAGTGCTAAAACTCCTACTTAGAAGTCGAATTTTCCAATTTTAACGCACACCCAACCCCTTAAAGGGTTGTTTTTTCTTAGAATGGGGGATAAACTTTGGATACCAAGTTTCGAAGCAAACTTCACAGGACCGAAAAAATTCTGGACAGTAAATTGAACAACAAACACAACTACATTACACAAATTCTCTCCCTACTACTCCTCTATTTTTTCATCTGTTTTCCCCTATTTTTTCTCTGTTTTCTTTTCTGTTTTGCACCAGCACCTCACACACACTTCATAACAACCAACAGAAACAAGGAAAATATGTAACAAAATGTAAATATGCAGTGAATGTAAATATTTTTGTTTTCTTTTATATTTTACTAATGCTATTATCTAATTATGAGTGAAGTAAAATTAGCACACAATGAACCGTGTACCCGGCAACGACGCCAATTTTGATAACCGATGTCGTATCGCTTCAAAACAATTAAACTACGCTAATTTGTAGAACAGGATTAACCTAGGTCGACTCAGAGACACAATCAATATGGTTCCAACTTCAATTCACTAGTAAATAATGGGGGATTTTTATCAAATAGTTTGCATGCATGAATAAAAATTGTAGAAAAACGTAACAATAGAAACTAATAGAATTGATAAAAGGTATTCTAAAATAGATTAAAAAGCATCAATCCAATTCACCAACCCAAGCAATACGAATTATCATAGTTCTCAGATAATGATTTTGTTATGAAAGTTCATTCAATTTCATTAGAAGCAGTTCAATCTAATTAACCCCTAAATTAATTGAAACCACAAACCTAATTGAAATATCATCCAAATAATCTGTGATTAAAATTCGAAATTAGGAAATGAATCCATAAGCTAATCCACTTTCAATCCTAAACACATTCATAATCATGAAAATCAAATAGAGGATTGAAGAAGAAAGTGAACATTCACACAAAATTTGAAATATCAAACCAGAACTCAAATTCTCCTTGCTTGGGCTTGGATTCTTAGATTGATTAATTGTTTAGCCTTCCATGATCATCATCAATGAAAGCCCCATGAAATGAGTGCAAGAAAATGGAAGAACAGACATGAAAATGAAGAACAATGAAGAATAGTTGAGAGAAAATAAGAGAAAGGGTTTTAATTCTAAGAACTTCTAAAAGTCACTACAAAATGTGTTTGTCCTAAAATGAAGTGTGTCAATCCAAATAACTAAAATCACTAAAATATAGTGATTGGGTCAGTAGGAAAGGATGGGCCATAGTTAAGCCCAACTAATCTAATTAATTACTAATTACACCAATTTCGCAGCCCAAAATTTAAGTGCAGTGGTCCTGACTTCCAAGCCTAAAATGATCCTCAAAATGATAGAATTGGCCTTGGTTTATCTCACAAAATTGTAGATCTTTTCGTTATCTTTCCAGGGACTAGTCATATGTGTCATGTGGAGTTCTGTAGAGTTCTCTAGGTCCTACGCAAGGAAGATAGGTCAAGTAAGCAAAAACTCCGAAAATAAGCAACAATTATCAATTAAGCCCACTTGTTTGCCTAAGGCAAAAACTGAATTAGAATGGGAAAATAAAAGTCCAAGAGAAGTCAAATAAGCTAAGGAGAATAAAAAAATATTAAACTAAAAATACTCAATCAACCCTTACCCTGGACCCTCTACATGTAACTTGGAAGTAGAGAGGAACCACCCTAGAGCTAGTTTCCAACCTCAGTTTCTTTCGAGAGACCCTCCGACGGAGATGTCATCTTCTCCAAGAACTCTCTCACTGAGTTTTGACTCTGAAGAAAGAAGGCATTTTTTAGGACTTTCGAGCTTGGAGACGCTATTCTCTTGCCTTCTCAGACATCGTTGAGGTAAGACACTTTCATTTTACTGATTCTTTTAGAGGTTTTGTTTTGAGCAGCCTTATGACCCTCTTGAGCTGGAACTGGGAACTAGACTTGGGTTCTGGGAAGAAGGATAGTGTTTCTTTGCATGCAACGGTTGATAACCGTGGTGGTGTTCTTGCATGTTTTTGCAGAATGTGGTACAGAGGGTATAGGTGATTGTGACCACGAGACCTAGAGAACTAGGGTAACACTCGGGGTAGGTAAGCTCTTTGTTCTTGGGAGTTTTTCCCTTGATTGTGTTCCACCATACTCTGAGTGAGTGATGGTTGTTGTATGTCATGATGCATGTGGTATTGAAATTATGTGTTACGGCTTTTTATTTGAGAACATGTATATGATGCACACTATGTTGGTATGTTGTATGATTGATGAGATTCTCAAGCCAGTAGAATTGACTAAATATGGACTTCCCTTAGAGCCAAAGTCATGTGGAACAACTCTAAGTGGTCAATTATATATATATGGACTTCCCTGAGAGAAATGTGCCCTTAAGTGGATGATCTTTCTCAGGCATTGGCGTAAAGTCCTAGGGGAATGTGCCCTTAAGTGGATGATCTTCCTTAGGCAACGATATACAGAGAATGTGCCCTTAAGTGGATGATCTCTCTTGTATATCGGTGTGCTTATATACCTGTATGCGTTTTATGATAGCCGGGATGGCTAGATTATGTGATGCCTATTTTGATACTATGTATCGTGGAAGTGAACCCGAGGGAGGAGAAGCCTCCAAGGACCCGGAGTTTACTGAGATTATATCTCACCCCGGTTTGGGGATTGATGTGTATGTGCAGGTGATGATCAGCAGAGAGAAGGCGGATCCCGGGGTAAGAGGCCTGAGTAGGGATGCAGTCGGATGGCCCCCAGGACGGGAGGCCGAGCCGAGACGTGGTTCTACGTGAACCTTAGGCTTCTTGTTTTAAGAGCAAGTTGGCTCTGTTTTGTATGCCGGGATGTATATATCTTCTTTTGTAACCCAGCCTCCGAAGAGGGGTGACATTGTATAAGTTATACTTTGTATATTATTATGTATTCGGTATGAATAATGTAAAGATGATTTTATGGGGGACATATGATGACGTCACTTTTGTGTTGCTTCTGAATTAATTCTTTATTTTATTAATTGCTACGCTTAACGATCATAATTAAATGTTAATGAACCAGATGCATACAGGATGTTTCATTTTGGTGGTATCAGAGCAGTTTCCTAGGGAAGCATTATGCATGGTGGGTTTGGGTGTTATTCACAACTGTTCTAGGTGTTCATTATGACTATTGCATGTGTGGTTACTAAGTGTGGACCTGATCAACTCACCCTTTGTATGTGGCATATGCAGTACCATGGTGTGAACCCGAAACAATAGTGACATGGTGAGCGCCAATGCACACCCCGACTCGGTGTCAGCTGCCTTGGCAGCTATGCAGCAAGAAATGGCTGCAAATCGACAGGCGAATAAGGCCTTGATGAGGGCCAATGAAATTCTGATGGTAGAGGTGAGGTCTCTATGGAGAGAGGACCGAGCACCTCTCGACCACCTGCTTACGAGGGCGAGGGTAGTCGCCACCAGGGTTGAGGTAGCCATCGTCTTGATGGGCCTAGCCACCATAGAGGGGACAGGTTGTCCCAAGTCGGGGTTGAGGAGGATGTAGTGGACAGAGGAAAAATGCTTATCACTTTTCGCAAGCATGAACCTCTGGCCTTTCATGGGGAGTATGAACCCATTGTTGCGGCCAAGTGGCTGCAGGCTCTGGAAAAGATTTTTACCGTGATGGAGTGCCCAGACCATCAAAGACTCCTCTACGCTACTTATATGTTGCAGGGAGATGCACATAAGTGGTGGGCCACCACTTCGCAATTGTTTAGAGGCTAGGGGGAAGTTATCACCTGGCAGATCTTTGAGGCCCAGTTCCAGGATAGGTATTTTCCCTAAGATGCTAGGGAACAGAAGCAGGCCGAGTTTGAGGGCCTTGTCTAGGGATGGATGTCGATGGACGAATACTTAGCCAAATTCAATGAATTGGATAAGTATGCACATTTATGGAGAGCCCTACCTGATGCGGAGGTTCTAGCTACTAAGTTCCAGAGAGGACTTAGGGAGAGCATTGAGGAAAAGATAGTTGGTAGTGGATCTCGGGATCTGGGCAGCCTGGTGAGACAGTGTCGCCAGGTTGAAGACATGATTAGGAGGCATAGTGGAAGCCAGCCTACATCCTTCGTGAGACAAGAGGGGAGAAGGCCCAGTGGTCGGGGACCAGCCGGGAAGGGAAAGGGCCTGGACTTGAGGGTTTCTTCCTTAGCCGATCGATTTAAGAGCGGTCGTATTCAGAGAGGGTCACTGCAGAGGTCGAGTGCACCTCCCAAGTGTACTTGTGGGAGGGATCATTGGGGAGTGTGCCCCACTGGTCAGCTAATATGTTATAGATGTGGCAAGCATGACCACTTTGCTAGAGAATGCCGGCAGGCAAACAGTCGGGCAGTGGCCACTCCAGTAATATCTACAGCACCCACCCAAGGTCAGATCTACACTATGGATGCTAGAGAGGCAGCACGAGCTCCCGACTTGATCCGAGGTATGATTTTGATAAATGATTATGATGTGAGAGTCCTGTTTGACTCTAAAGCTACCCACTCCTTCATTATAAATAGTACTGCATTAGGGCTGAACCTTCAGGTATTCAGACTTTCCCCTCCTATGGAGGTTACCGCCGCTTCTAGGGAGCAGTGTCGCGTTGATAAGTACTACCAAGGTGTGCAGTTCCGGTTTGAGGGCAAGGAATACAGTGTTGACCTGTACTACCTTGCGATGCCTACCCTCGAGGTTATTCTTGGGATGGATTGGTAGGCCAAGTATGGCGTTATGTTGGATTGTTGTAATAAGAAGGTCGTGGTACTCCCAGAGGGAGAAAAGCCGAGTTCCACTTCATTTTTCTCAGTCTTGCAAGTTCGCAAGGAAATGAAGACTGAATCCTCGGGCTACCTTTTGTTGAGTGCAGCGGTGGAGAAGCCGGGGTTAGACCTGTCAAGGATCCCGGTAGTAAGCGAGTTTGTGGATGTATTCCCGGAGGAGATTATGCAACTTCCATCCGATAGGGGGATTGACTTCTCCATTGATTTGATCCCCGATGTGGGGCCCATCTCTATAGCCCCCTATCGTATGGCTCCTTTGGAGTTAAAAGAGCTGAAGGCACAACTTGAAGACTTGTTGTCCAAAGAGTTTATAAGGCTGAGTGTGTCACCATGGGGAGCATCGATTATCTTTGTGAAGAAGAAGGACGGGAGTATGCGACTGTGTGTGGATCACCGGCAGTTGAATAAGGTGACCATAAAGAATCAGTATTTGTTACCCCGGATTGACGATCTATTAGACCAATTGAAAGGAGCGTGTGTATTCTCCAGATAGACCTACGGTCCGGGTATCACCAGATTCGGATTAAGCCGGAAGACATACTAAAGACTGCATTCTGCTCTCGGTATGGTCATTATGAATACCAGGTCATTCCGTTCGGTCTTATGAATGTCCCGGCCGTGTTCATGGACTATATGAACTGGGTGTTCAAACGCTTCTTGGATCAGTTCGTAGTAGTGTTCATTGACGACATACTGATCTACTCCAAGAGTGAAGAGGAGCAAGTCGAGCACCTCCAGACTGTCCTTTGGACATTGAGGAACGATTAGTTATATGCCAAACTATCGAAGTGCGAGTTTTGGCTGTCCGAGGTGAAATTTCTGGGTCACATAATTTTTGCAGCCGGGGTAGCCATGGACCCCAGTAAGGTAGAATCCGTGATGACTTGGGAGAGGCCCAAGAATGCTTCAGAAATCCGGAGCTTCCTCGAATTGGTGGGTTACTATCAGAGGTTTATTCAGGGGTTCTCACAGATGGTGTTGCCCTTGACCCGCCTAACCCAGAAAGGTATTCCATTCGTTTGGACTCATGAATACGAGGAATGCTTCCATAGGTTGAAGGAAAAGTTGACCACCACTCCAGTGTTGACTCTTCTTGATCCTGAGGGAAGTTTCGAGGTCTATTGTGATGCTTCCGGGAAGGGATTGGGATGTGTGCTGATGCAGGAGAAAAGATCGATTGCCTATGCATCTCGGCAGCTGAAGCCACATGAGGAGAACTATCCCACACATGACTTAGAGATGGCAGCAGTGGTCTTCGCTCTGAAAATATGGAGGCACTACTTGTACGGTGCCCGGCTAGTGGTGTTCAGCGACCACAAGAGTCTCAAGTACCTATTTGATCAGAAGGAGTTGAACATGAGACAGAGGCGATAGATGGAATTCCTCAAAGATTATGACTTTGAGTTGAGGTACCATCCTGGAAAGGCCAACGTAGTGGCGGACGCCCTAAGTAGGAAGCACATGAGCCTAGCATGTATGATGATTAAGGACTACAGCCTCATAGAGGACTTCTGGGATATGCACTTGACCATGATTGAGGGAGACCGGGGTCTCGAGTTGAAGCAAATCCAGGTTGATAACGAGTTGATGAGGAGGATCCGAGAAACCTAGAAAATGGATGATGATGTGAAGTCCCTAATTGGGCAGAAGGGCATTTCTCGGGGAACCCATGATTTGGTGTTATACCAAGGAAGAGTTGTGGTGCCTAAGGGCGAATTAGTGGATACGTTTCTATCTGAAGCTCATAAGGGCCAGTTTAGTATCCACCCCAGTGCCACCAAGATGTATCAAGACCTTAAGACAAACTTCTAGTGTCCTGGGATGAAGAGGGACATAGCTGAGTATATGGCTAAGTGTCTTGTATGTCAAAAGGTGAAAATCGAGCACCAGAGACCGTCAGGCCTACTATAACCTTTGCAGATCCCGAGTGGAAATGGGATAGCATCTTCATGGACTTCGTCGTCGGACTACTGAGAACCCAATCCGGATTCGATTCCATTTGGGTTATTGTTGATAGGTTGACTAAGTCGGCTCACTTCTTACCGTTCTATCTAACTATACCACTAAAAGGTTAGCCCAGCTTTATGTCAAGGAGATTGTCAGACTGCACGGTGTCCCGGAAAGCATTATCAGTGATAGAGATTCAAAGTTCACCTCTAGGTTTTGGGGTGCCCTTCAGGAGGCTTATGGAACCCGGTTGAGGCTTAGCACCACCTATCACCCATAAACTGATGGTCAAACGGAGAGGACCATCCAGACCGTGGAAGACATGTTGAGAGCTTGTACCTTGGAACAAGTGACGGGGTAGGATAGATACTTATCATTGATAGAGTTCTCTTATAATAATAGCTTTCATGCTAGTATAGGCATGGCACCCTATGAAGCCCTATATGGTCGAAGGTGCCAGACTCCTACTTGCTGAGCCGAGGTAGGAGAGAGTCAACTTCTTAGACCCGAGATGGTTTGGGACACTACTGAACAGATCCGCATGATCAAAGATAAGCTGATGCAAGTACCGTCCATTGCAGTTTGATGAAGGCGACCATGTGTTCCTAAGGTTATCTCCAGTTACAGGGGTTGAGCGGGCATTGGGCGTGAGGAAGCTCAGTCCTAGGTTTATTGGCCCTTACCAAATTCTGCAGAGAGTAGGACCAATGGCCTACCGACTAGCTTTGCCTCCCCCATTGTCCGGACTGTATGATGTTTTCAACGTATCTCAGTTGAGAAGATATATGCCCGACCCTTCCCATGTGGTGGAGCCGGACACCGTTCAGATTAGGGAGAATCTGACGTGTCCTACCCGACCAGCACGAATTCTTGACAGGATGGAGAAGAAGATTCAAAGTAAAACGATTCCCATAGTCAAGATACAGTGGGAGGGGAGAACACCGAAGGAGGCAACCTGGGAGCGGGAGCAGGAACTCTTGTAGCGGTACTTCAAACTCTTGACGGGTAAGGTTTTGAATTTTGTAGTCAAAATTCTTTAAAAGGTGGGGTGAATGTAAGGTTTAAGGTGTCCACATGGCACGTTAATATAATTATATTATGTTTAAGACGTAACTGTGTTTATAACAAATCCGGGTTCGCGCTTCCTAAGTCAACACTAATGAGGCATCCAGATTCATATGACCGGGATACCACTTCAATGAGGAAATAGGACCTTTACGGGACAGTTCTGATGTGGAGTAGGAACCCGAACGAGGGTGGATAAGGTCGGATGAGGTCGGATAAGGGCGGAACCTTGGACTTGGTGAAGTCCCAAGGAAGAAACCCAAACGAGGGCGAACAAGGTCGGATAAGGGCAGAACCTTGGACTTGGTGAAGTGCCAAGGAAGAAACCCGAACGAGGGCAGATGAGGTTGGATAAGGGCGGATAAGGGCGGAACCTTGGACATGGTGAAGTGCCAAGGTAGGAACCCGAACGAGGGCGAATAAGGTCGGACGAGGTCAGATAAGGTCAGATAAGGTCGAAGAAGGGTGGAACCTTGGACTTGTGAAGTGCGAAGGTGGGAACCCGAACGAGGGCGGATGAGGTCAGAGAAGGGCGGAGTCGTGTGTTTTATAAAGTGCCAAGGATGGGTTCAGCACTATGCAATTGATTAGTAAGCATTATAATCAATTAAACACAGGTAATACTTATGCTGATACCATGATCCTGCACAAAGTTGTCCGGGTTTCTGGTATCGTGTTGCCCAAGGTAGGCTTTTGATGGGTGATCTAAATCCGACAACGAGTGCATAGGTTGGCTAAGCTATGTCTTTGACATTTGGAACTTTTGGCGCGTGGCACACGTGCCAGGATCATTTAAATAGACCAATTCACTTCTTTTTGACAAAAA
>CM023952.1:19531510-19560013 GCA_013407115.1 Glycine latifolia | reverse complement strand
TTCTTCTAACAAGTGTTGGAATTTATTGAATTATATTGGATTTGAGACATCAAAATCCAGCTCTTGTCCTCCTTGATATGGTGTACAACTTCATCCTTGTCCAAATTGGCTTGAATATGGTCTTGAAGTACTTGAGTCCTAGCTCTTGTCATTGGTCCTTTGAAGCTCACCAAAGGAAGTGCTTCAAGCTCCCCTTCTAGACCTTTGGCTTGACTTGAACCTCCATTAACCTCATAAACCCTAAATCCACACACCATACATACTAAGCCCTAAATCCACACACCCTCGACCCTAAACCCTAAATCCACACACACTAAACCCTAAGCCCTAAAACATTACAAATACCCTACACATTCAAGCATACACCTTACAACACACATCTTAAACCCTAACATCTATGTCACTAACAAATTCATATGTCCCTAACAAATTTCTAATTAAACAATATAATATATTAAATAATTGACAAATAAAATTAATTCACTTACTTGTTGGCAGAGCTTCGCTGCAGAACTAATCCACTCACAAAATCTAGAGAGAAGGCTAAGTAATTTTTAGAGAGAAGGTGAATTTGTAACAATGGTGAAAAAGTAACTTTTTGGCCTTATATAGCACTCAAACACAACCAGAATAGGCGTGTTTAAACACGCCCAATCTAAGTGTGTTTAAACACGCCCATTCTAGGCGTGTTTAAACACACCCATTCTTTGAGTGCCCCATTTTTCAAAATTGTTTCCAAAATGCACTAAATTTCAAATTTTTTTATTAATTTGCATTTTTTTTTTGCCATGAGAAGTGACTTAGGCTCAAATGGATTTTATAATTTGTTCAAGATTCACAAATTTAAAAATATGGCTAGAAAGTATGTTATATATGCTAAATGGAGTAAATACAGAGTAATATAAATTTGATATCTAGATCTTCATAATTAACACTACATATGTACTAATTAGATATTTCTTTTTATAAATGTTGAAAGTGTCCCGATAGTTGCAAAACTCACACTTTTGTCATACTTTCATTGATATAGAAGATAGATTATTGAACAAAATATCTGTCAAAAGGATAACAAATATATTAATTAGAATTTGTTCTTTGATAGTAGAAATATCTTACCTTTTGATAATATTGTTGTAACTTGTAAGTAGCTATTGTTTGTTTAGAGTAGCTGCAAGTAATGATTTGTTAACATAGGTATAAAAAAATTTGAGAAATATTAAAAATTATAAACAAATAAATTCTATCAATACTGAATTTGAATGATGTGAGCACTTCAATGTCTCCCCACTTTATAAAGAGGATCTAACATAACATGCCAGAAAAAATTAAAATAGTCTAAATTTTTAAATCATTTTATAAAATGTAATTCTTTTATTTTAAAATTAAAACGGAAAATATTTAAAAAAATTCTAAAACAAAAAAAAATTGAAACCCAGTTTCAAAATTGCCTTTTTTTATAAATTTTAAAACTCAAATTGGTTAGCTAATTGTTTAATTTTACAACTAAAAGTGATTTTAAAACTATCCATATATTATGATGTCCCATAATTGTGCAAGTGGGTAACCGAACTGTTTTCTTTTTCTTTAAAAAAAACTCATTTTTGTTTTAGCTATTAATATGTTAATGTTAAAACTAAAACTGATGAATAAAATAATTTTAAAAATATTGCAAAAGAAAATGAAAATTATAAATAATAGAAAATTAAATACAGAAAACGATTTTTAAAATATTTTGAATTTTTAAAACAATTTTAGAAACCATTTTATAAACTTCTAAATAAATTCTTGTCAAATAACATTGTAAGCTGGTTTGTGCTATGTATTTTATATATTGTGTCATGTATTTTTTTGAATAAATAACAATTCAGAATTTGATTTCAGTTTTGGTTATTAGGTCCATTAGCTACTTTAAATTTATTTATGATTTTAATAGATATAAAATTGAAAATTTGTTGAATAGTTAACTGTTACAAATTAAGTAATTAAGTTTTTTTCCAGTCAAAAAAAACTTTGAAACTTTTTAACGTTAAAATTTTGATTTAATAGGGATACATTCTATTTAAATCCTACATATACATATATATATATATATATATATATATATATATTATTTGAAAAACAATTATGTAATTTATACTTGTTAATTTTTAAGTTTATTGATCAAAAAGGATTTATAATTTTATTTTTAATATAATTAGGTTGAATATTCATTCTTAAACCTATATAGTTGCTTCATGTTTTTAATTTTGAAAATTAGTTCTGTTGAAGATTTCAATAAAATAACATTCAGAATTTATTTAATACATGATTATTACAAATTTTATTTTGGTTTTACGAAATAACTTTAAAGTATTTATAATATATAATATTTACACATTTAAGTAATTCTTATTATTTAACATTTTAATTTCAAAAATTTAATCTATATAACTACTACAAATTTAAATCCTATTTATTATTATTATTATTATTATTTACACAATAAATAAGACTTTGAATTTTATATATTCGGTCAAATATCCTTTTGAATACCAACAATTATAATGATAATAATATTTATCATTATTATTATTATTATTATTATTATTATTTATGCAATAAATAAGGATAACAATAATATGAAAATTAAATCATATCTATCAATTTTGTATACATTATTTAAAAGGAAATTTTTTTGGCTGATTTTTAAAAATAATATAAATTAAATAATTAATTTGACATTTGGGTGGTTTTGAAACAAATTGGGGATTTGGTGCACTCAAACACACCTAGTTTGGGCGTGTTTAAACACATCTAGATGGGGCGTGTTTCACCTGATTGTGACACTTGTCAGGGATGTGCAGTGTTGAGCGAACTTCGAACGGTTATAACTTTTGACTGAAATGTTCGATTGAAGCGAAACCGGTGGCCAAACGCTCGAAATTGAGAGAAGAAGGATTCTAAGTGTTTCAAAATTAGGATTTAAGATTCAATCATCCAAAAATTTTCTTTTTGTCTACTTTTTTAATTATTTAATTAGTTAATTTAATGTTATTTTTTATTTTTTTAATTAATTCTCTGAATTTCGAGCGTTTTGACATATTGTACGCCTCCATCGGACATTTCTATCAAAAGTTATGACTGTTTGAAGGATATATCGTTCACCTAATTTGGGCTATAACCGTTTGAAAGACATATCGTACACCTAATTTGAGTTAATTTTTTGCAGACATTAAGATGTAAAAATAAAAACATCAACTTAAACAATCATGGGTGAATTAAAAATTATATGCATATTTAATTATATACAGTAATTAATTTGAACAACAAAGTTAACAAAAAATTAGCTCAAATTAAGTAATTATTTTTGGTATATTTATTTACCAAAATTATACTATAAATTTTTAAACATTTTAAGTTCAAAAAAATTAAAAATTACAATATTTTGGTCGCAACACATTTAAAAAAAACATAATATTCTGTAAAAATTTGTTAGCGACTGAATTAGAGACCGAATTAGAGACGCATTTTTAAAAATACCCCGATATTCCGTAAAAAAGTGTTAGCGACAGAATTAGAGACAGAATTAAAGACGGACGAAGACGCGCCCAATTTGGACGTGTTTGAGTGCACCAAATCTCCAATTTTGTTTCCAAACTACCCCAAATATCAAATGAATTATTTAATTTATATTATTTTTAAAAATCAGTCAATTTTTTTATACCCATTAATTTTATAACGTTTTTTCACATTTTTATTTCTAATACCATTAATTGTTAATCACTGTGAAACCTTTTTTTAAGCTTATTATTATAAAAAAATAATTTTCCCAAACTACCCACCTACTAATAAACATATTATAAAATTAGTTTTCCCAAACTATCCATCTACTAATCAGCGCATTAATATTAAAACGTTTTGTTTCAAGTAACCATTGCAAATGTTTTTTTTACAGCTTATTATTAACAAAATTAATTTTCCCAAACTACTCACTTACTTTGTTTTTTCAAAACTATCCTCACCTATATTGAACCAAATTTAAAAGACAATGGATTAGATTGAGTTTTTCAAAAGATAAAATATCAAATTGAATCTTAAAAAAAAATAAAGGACGGGAAATATAAAAAATTTATTTATAGAAATTGAAGATAAATATCAATAATTTTTAACAATTCACATACATGCTAAACCACCTTATAAGTATAACTTGGCATAAAATTATAACCACTATCACCACTTTATTTTGTACGAAAAAAATAATTTTAAATGTATTAATTATGAGTTTTTTTAAATATTTCTACAATTATTTAAATTGATTGAGACCGATAAATAAAATGATTGAGGAGTTCCTCACTTCCTCTAGATGTCGAGATACAATCAGCATATCAAGAGTTTGCATGATTGTTTTTTTATTATTTATAAATGAAGATCAAATTGGAGTGTTCTTTATGACCTTGTTTCAAACATTAAATCTCCATTATCTCACCAAAATAAACATTAAATTTCCATTTGAATTTAATTTAAATATATATGGAATCTCTTTAGAATTATTTTTCATCACTAATGTGCTACCTCCACCTTAAAATTTTATTGTATTTGGTGACTTACATGGAATTTAATAAGTCAGAATTATCTAATTTATTACTCTATAAAAAAAATATTATTCCAATAAATCAAATAAGATTTAACACTATTATAACAAAAAGATTTTTTTTTGCCTAGATTAGGGATTATGAGTGTCTCTTAATCCACTAAGTCAGAGATAAATCATGCTTGCAGTATTCTTTTCCCTCTAAATAGTTTGTTTTCTCACATATTAACACAACATAGTCTTACATTATTACTTCAATCTTACGAGTTACAAAAAGACTAATTTAATGAGAGAGAGAGAGAAAAGTTAAAGAACTAAAGTGATAAAAACATAAAAGACCCAAACAAAAATATTAGAGTATTTAAACATTTTAACAGGACCTTTATTAATTTTATTTTCTTATTAGTTTTTTAAACATTACCTTAAGACAATAAATAGATAATAAGTGATTGATTTGAGTAATGATATACTTACTTAAGCAAGTAGTCAAAAAATTGAATCCTAAATATTGTGTATGAAGAAAAATTGATTGAAATGGATCATAACCCATGTTTTAAGTCCTTTCAAATTCTGCCAAAGAGATTAGTCTCAATAAACTATAAAAATATCCATTACAATCATTTGTGAATAATTTTTTTTTAACAATATTGTTTCAAGTATTCTAAATTCTAAATCAAACTGCTCATTCTTAAATAAAATTATTTTTAGTAGTCTCGGACACAAAGTCATAAAATTTCTCTTAAATTAAATATACTATTTTTTTAAAACATTTTTAGAATCATAAATTCCCCAAGTTCATCTTCTTTATAGAAATGTATTGAACAAGGGGGGGGGGGGGTAAGTCTCATTTAAATATGTAGATTTACATAATACTAATATAAAAGAAAAATCAACTTTAATCCCATTCTAAAAAGCCCATAAAGCAAGTATATTTTCATTTGAATCTCATTTGGAAATCACTCAAGAAAAACATTCCGGATCACAGATCATGGCTTAAGCCCTAACCATTATCACTTAAGCCATAATCATCATTGCTTAAGTCCCACTACTCCCAATGATCACTTTAACCTCTGTGTTGCCATCTCTTAAGCCATGACAATTCTCGCTTAAGTCACCAACCAAGACTTAAGCTGCATATATCCATAGGTTAAGCTTTGGTGCTAACATAGACTATTTCACCTTGTTACAACTTAAGTTACACATATTCACCACTTAAGCTCAAGCGTTGACAAAGGATAATACACCTTGTCACAACTTAAGTTGCACATATCCATCGCTTAAGCTCTAGCACTACTAGAGGCTATTTAACCCTATATCAACTGCACAAGTATTTATGTGATAGCAACTATGACTTAAGCCATGTAGGTGTTACACAATTTCGAAAGAAAAACATGGCTGTGTGTCATGGTTTCCAAACCAACCCAAAGCTTTCTCAACTCCATAAATACAATTTTCTCATTAACCAACACCATAAAAAGCCATTTCAAACTCATAATCACACAAATATAGACTTCATGATAAGGTAAAGCTTCTCTTATCAACTAGGTTTTGGGATTTTCATGAAGAAGAAACAAAAGAGAGAAACTTGGTGCTCTTGGAGATTTCTTTCCTTACTCTTGTTATGGGTTCAACTAGAGGAGGCATATCTCAATGCCAAAACAAGCATCAACCAAAATTTGATTTGTCCATCAAGATTTTAGATGAGACCCATTTCATAGTTTTTTGAAAAATAGAAGAAACATGAATCTAAAGATTGGAGGGGGGGACTTACCAACTAGGGAAGCTATAGGATCAGAAAAAACAAGGTCCTCTTTGAGTGAATTAAAAAATTCTTGCTAGAGAAGAAGAAGGAACATCTTAGAGATTGAGGGAGAAAATATGAGAAATGAGAGAATGAAGAGAAATCTTCATATTTTAAAACACTTAGGGGGACTGTTACCATTGCAAAATGGGCTTTTACTAGGTTGCTACCCATTTTCTTAATTCACACCCCAAAATATAGGTGCTAAGACCCAAAAACTAAGTCCAACCTCATCTAAACTCACTAAAATACATAAAGCACCAAAAACATAATATTTTTAATTAATTATTATATCAAATCACATAATATAAGTTTAATTTCTCTTGCATTTTTTTTATCAAACACCTATCATACGTTATGAAAACCACAACGTCACATTTCATTTTTTAAATCATAACTTATTGAAAGAAAAAAAGTTAACAATTATATATTATTGTAGATCTTGATAAAAAAAAATACTTATATTATCTTAAATATGTTATTTGCTCTTATTACTATTTGCAATGAAAATATATAATAAACTATAAGTTAATAAAAAAAATATTTTAACATATAGTTACATATTTAAATTACTTTCATTTTCAAATAGTAAATCCATGAAACATATCCATATTGTATATATCATTAATTAGAGAGAAGTGCGAACAACTCACTTTATTATTAATTAAATTTTGTTGAAAATCATTATATTAGAAAAAAGACTCATTAAATGTAAAGTTAGATTTATTTAAATTTGTGATTTTTAATAAATTTTAATCAATAATAAAAAATATGTTTAAAAGATTGAGTGGGTTAGAAAATATATTCATAATATTTATCTTAATTAGATGTTTAAAAGAATAAATTGAAAGGTGTCTCTTAAATATTCTAGCTGGACATTCAAATCCTCTACTCATTTAATATCATCTTAATTAAATCACCACTTGAGTTCCTGCATGTGTACATGATTGAAGGAATCTTCTTTGAAGAATCAAGTGAATGCATGTCTATATACGTATATGTCAATTATTACTCATATGTACGAAGTTCAGAAAAATAAATTGGTATATAAAAAAAGGCAGATCATAGGTAGTTCATTTATTGATAGTTTATTTATATTCTGTTTGGTTTAGGGAAAGAAAAAAAAACTACCCAGTATAAAAACAAAATATGAAAAAAATTGATTAGAAAAGTGATGAAAAAATGATTAGATTTTTAGGTCATTTTGGTATAAAATAAATATGAATAACATTGAAGAGAAAGAAAAATAAAATTTTATCTCCACATATTTAGCTGGAAAGAAAAGATATAGATGTTTTTTAATTAAATAGACAATTATATCCCTAATATATATATATATATATATATATATATATAACTTCTCGTATTTCATTACTTTATATTTTTAATATATTTACTCAAATATATTTTAAAACCTTTACAAATCATTCAATATTATTTGATCAAAAGGAAGAGAGATAATATGACAAATGAGAAATGGGAGACCAATAATATAATTTGAAATTAAAAAAAAGCAATCTCTTTTATTCTTTTTCATTGTTTGCATACTAATTTATATAGAAAAAATATGCATAAGAAGATTTACATTAGTTTTTTTCTTTCTCAACAATTTAATTGTTAAGCCAAACTAATAAGGAAAACATTATCTTAATTTTTCTATTTCTCCCCCTACCTCTTTCTTTTCCTTTTCAATGAAACCAAAAAGAATTAATATTAGTAATTTTCCCACATGGAACAAATGAATAACTGAATTAAAAGTAATACAATATTGTTTTCTTGTTATATGTCATGATGTTTTTTCATTTTATATATAAATTGTCAGTCTATCTCTATTAAATTTCTCATTTTCTTATTCTAACATGTATATATACCAAGGAATCTCTAAATATAGTTTTCTCAATTTTTCTACATATATTTCTCATTATGTTTTAGATGTTTAAAAGCTCAAAATGTGAACAATAGGTGTTCATAAATAATTTCTCCACAGAACACAGAGACTAGTTAATTAGACAAAAAAAGAGAGGGATTGAAGACTTTGCTGGCCATTGCATGTGCTTGTTTATCTTCTTGTCTCAAGGTTCAATTCCGTCATCCAACCGTACATGTCGAATGTAAGGAAGAAACGCGTTTTTTTTAATTCTAAAGATCAAAATTCCACCATAGTCGTTAATTAACAGATCCAACTTTTAATAAAGATATCACCGACAGCCGCGTATTCTATCTATAAAGCCGGGCACATTCTTCAAGGATCATAGGTAGTACTACACTAGTACCTTCTTGTTTGAGAAAAGAAAAAGAAAGCAAAAGTTGTTTTGTTTGTTCGGTGAGAAAAATGGGTCCTCTTGTGATGTCTTCAAGGTTTCTTTGGTATCTTTGCTTTGTTCTAAGTGCAGTTAGAGTAGTCCACGTCCAAGCTAATAACGGTTGGCTTAACGCTCATGCAACGTTCTATGGGGCCAATCAAAATCCCACCACCCTTGGTGAGTCATTTTTAATGTGTAGAATCTTATATAACTTGTACACGTAACTTTCTTGCATAGACATGTTAGTTTGATCTATATGTATATAACCAATATGATCACGTTAAACATCATTCATTATATTTATATTGTAATATGTTCACTCTCATTCTTGATAGGAAATTAAACTTAATCGAAAATATTGCACCTGGACGTAAAAAGTTGTTTTCTCCTTCATAATATTTTCTTTTTTCTTAAAACAAAAACGATTCGCTCACACCCTTACGAGGTGTGAGATCATGTGTATGGAAAAGTAAAAAAGAAAAGAAAATATATGATAAAAACAATTATAACCATCTATTTACTCTCTTTCATCTTATTTCTATATATCCATTTTTCTTTACATATTGTCTTTTTTTTTCTTTCTATTATATCACTTATCCTATCTATCACTTCTTTTCACCTTTTTTTTCCTTTTCTTTCTATCTTTCTTTTTTTTCACCCATGATTCACACTCCATTAGTTTTTATTGACACCGTATCATAAATAATATAATGATAAAATGAGACAAACAAAAGAGAAAGAGAAAAAGGAATATTATGAAAGAAATAAAAGAGAAATGGGACGTAAAAAAAATCAAAATTATACTATTCTTGAAATAAGACTTGTATTTTTCTCCACTCATATATCTACTCCTCTCAAAATTAACTAATAAGTTATTGGCGGTAGCTTTCATGATGTTATATTTCATACCTATATAAAAAAAAATAATATAATGAATACAAACATTATAAAACTGAATTCTCCATCCTTTATTTCTCCCTTGACACAAAGCAAACATTTGTTCTCCACATTATTTTTAGGTTAATCAAGCATTGAATTACTTTTGTAACATTATATTTATAGGGGGAGCATGTGGCTACGATGACACCTTTCATGCTGGGTTTGGTGTGAACACCGCAGCAGTGAGCACCATGCTATTCAGAGACGGGGAGGTTTGTGGTGCATGCTACCAGGTGATGTGTGACTATAGTGCAGACCCAAAATGGTGCCTTATTAGCCGCGGCGTGACAGTAACCGCCACAAACTTTTGCCCTCCGAACAACCACGGAGGGTGGTGTGACCCCCCTTACCATCACTTCGACATGTCTATGCCTGCTTTCTTTCGCATTGCACGACAAGGCAATGAAGGCATTGTTCCTGTCCTTTATAGAAGGTATATATGTAGTAGAAAACACTTCCATCTTCTATTATTAAATTAAGAGGAATATTAGTAATATTTGTTTAACACAATCTCTACTATTTATTAAAATTTATTGAAAATCATAATTTTATCAAGATAAATCTTGAATCCTAAACGAAAAGTAGGACGTACTTATCAATTTTTTTAATTTTTAATAAATTTTAATCAATAATAAAAAGAATATCGTCAGGAAGAAAAGTATTGCTGGCATTTTTCTAAATTAAACCTGTGCCAACAAAATTATATAAAATTAATGCAAAAGAATAGCTTGATTTGTTGACACTTTTATGTCTATAAAGAGAAATCAATATAATTTTAGATTTCCAGATTAAATAATTGATATGAAATAGCAAGTGGAGGAATATTACAACATCAACTTGAATCCCATTTAACTTTTAAAACTGAACTATGATTGTTTTACATTTTTTTTCAAACTATTCGATTTTATATTTAGTACCTATTTGGTTAACTTACATAAATTAAATAAATAATCATTCTATTATCAACTTTGTGCTTGATAAAGTTTTTTAAAAAAGAAAACTACTATTTCATAAGAATAAATCGTTTTTAAGCATGTGTTTTCTTTATTACCTCTTTTTCTTATCTTTCTTTCCATTACATGTCTCATCATATAGTTTTGTAATGCAACCCCTTATTTATATGAATAAAGTAAATGAGCTAGATCTAACATCGCAAGAATGTGAAACACTAATTTCTTCTATCATCATGTCAAGTTACAAGGCTGACATTTAATAAATAATTTAAAGGGGTGTAAAAAAGAAGACATGAAACAAATATTTTTCTTAATTGATCTACATACACATACAGCGATCGATCTTGATCTTCCTTCAATTACTTGATCAGCCTACCTTGCTTACATTTTGAGGTTTAAACAGTGTAAAAATAAATGTTAATATGCTATATGCTCTGTACCAAAGAGCAAAACAAAATTAACACCAATGCAATAAAAAAAGGATATTGAACAAACAAAACACCATCAATTATTTTCTGTAATCAAAACAAAATAGCAATTGATCAACTATGAGGTGAGGAAAGTAAAGGGTTAAAAAACAACTATTCTGAGTATATTAGATCGTTCACTGTTTTTTTATCGAGGAATGTTAGTGTTAGTTTTCATTAATAGAGATATTCAAATCAAGAATCTCTCGCCTTCCCTTTTCCTTTCACCACCAAGCCAAACACCTTATAACTCCTTGATTATTTACTTACATATAATTAATTTCCATTTCCATTGCATGTACTTGATCTGAAGGGTGGCATGCAAAAGAAGAGGGGGAGTGAGGTTCACATTGAAGGGGCAATCCAACTTCTACATGGTGATGATATCCAATGTTGGTGGGACTGGGGAAGTGAAGGCAGTGTGGATCAGAGGATTCAGAAGTGGGGCATGGCTGCCAATGCACAGGAACTGGGGAGCCAACTGGCAGAGCAGTGCAGATCTCAGAAACCAAAGACTCTCATTCAAGATGACATTGGTTGATGGGAAGACACTGGTGTTCCTCAATGTGGTGCCTTCCACTTGGAGGTTTGGACAGACTTTTTCATCCAAGAGTCAGTTCTTTTAGCTCCTCCATGTGGTGATAATTAAGAGAGACACCATTACACCAAATTAATTAACATGTCCACAACCATGCTGTTTTTGAAAAGGCTGGAGTGGAGGATATACATTATCTCAATTCTCACATCATACTTCATACAGTTTCCTTCTATTCTTCTTTTGTTAATTGATATTGTTTAAGGGAATTCAATAATGTAGCAGTGCAATAGTGCTCAGGATTATACTCTGCACGAGGCAGAGTCAAATGTGTGTTTGTAAAATTAAAATGCTCCAATTTTTGGGAGTATTTAAGTGTTTGTTATTTCCAGTGTTTTAAAAACCGGCCCGGTGACTGACCCGGTCCGGGTACTGGGTCACTGGGTCAGTGGTCGAACCAGTAGGTCACTGATTGACCCGCATGACTCGGTCAGTGGTCGAACCAGTGAGTTACTGATTGACCCGCATGACTTGGCTAGTGGTCGAACCGGTTGACCCGCATAATAATGTCTTAAAATATTTATAAAAAAATCACAAATTAATATTTTTTCATAATATAGAGTCATAGATAATTAGATAGCAAAATATGTATTTGATTAAGAAAAGTATACTAAAAATTTCAAAATAAAAATTAAAATATTAAAGTTGATAACACAAGTAAAGTACATTAATAAAAAAGAAAGTGTAAATAATAACTACTTAAATTAAAACAAAAGTTCAATTTTTAATAAAAAAAAGGCAGAAGGAGTATATTAAGTAATAAAGGGAGTGCAGGAAGCAAAAATGTTATGGATCTAGGCCCAAAAGCAAAAAACCCTCTTTCCCATGTATATAAAACTTTTGTGCTGCGCTTCCATTCTGCCCTTGCGCCGCTGCACTTTTTTGTTTTCTTCTTTGGTAGTTGCGCTGGAGTTTCTTCTTCTTCCATGCTTCTTATCTCTGCGTTTTCTTTTTTTCTTCTTTGGCTGCTGTTTTCTTCTATGCTTCTTTTATTGTTTTTGCGCTTTCAATAGATGCGGTTGGATTTCTATTCAGCCTCTTCTCTCCGGTTTCAAGGTCCGCCTCCTTCACAGTGTGCGTGAAGGCATTTGATTTTATGCCAAGTGTGGAGGGAGAAGGCGGAAGCAGCTCGAGGCAGGAGACTTTTTTTTTTCTTTTCTAAATAGCGACCCGGTCCGGGTTAGCGGGTCGGCGGTTGAACCATGAATCTGGCCGGGTTGCACCGGATTACACCGAGTTAAAAGCATGCCCGATCTGTTGATAGACTAGACCCAGTCCAGCCACCGGGTCACGGTTCGACCTGTCCGACCGGCCGGGTCGGTCCGAGTTTTAAAACACTGGTTATTTCAATATTTACATAGAATAAGAAAATGATGATGACACGATGTTAAGAAAAATTAACCGAAGCATCACCCTCTGTTTACTTTTCTTTTCTAACTAATTGCATTTTCTAATAATTTTCAATCATATTTTTTGAAGTTATATTTAAATTGATTATGTGTGCCTTCTCTATAATTTAAAATTATTTTATTAAATATTTTTTAAAATATATTTGTATATATTATCGATCTTATAATATTCATAAACAACTTAATATAATATATATTAGTAAGTATATATATTAAATTATTTGTGAATATTTTTAAATTAGTAAATTGAAACATACTTCACACTAATGATGACATGATTAATAAGAAAAAGAATCATTAATAATCGTTGACTTTTAAAATAATTAATATAAAAAATAATAAATTTACCATACATATTGTTTTGTATTTGATAATAGTATAAAATATCTTTACACTTTAATACATATATTATTTAAATATTATTCTAAACCTTTAATTAGTTGTACTTATATACATAAATTACTTTTTGTATACACCAAAAAAAGAAAATTAACATTATAAAAAAAATTAACTAACATGTTATAATATGATTGATAAATAACATTATTTATAAAGTAAGTGTTTTGAGAGAATGGTTTTTGATGTATTATTGATGGAGAAACAATTCTTATTATATAAAAGAATTTGTTGCAATTGCACGATAATGATAAGCATAAATTTAAACTATTTTGAACATGTAAACTAAGTGAAAGGATAATGGAGTGAACTACTGTAATTATCAAACAGTTCCCTAATAATAGAAGATCTCGACAGATCTGGTTGGTTGCTTATCTAATATGTCCCCTCAAGATAAAGTCATCGTCCATTACTTTTATGTTGGCTATTAAGTCTTGAAGTCTTGCAATTGGCAGTGGCTTAATTGGTTAGAAGATCCTGAAAGAAATAAAGGGCCTTGAAGTCCGAAGGCATGTGAGAAAAACAACAATTTTAAAGCGGAAACACACATACCACACAAGAATCATTCTTTAGGACATAGATGTTACCTTGTTTATATTCGAAATTTGATGATCAAGGATAGGCTTGAAGATACAAACCCTCTAATGTTGATCTACACCACTTCTTGTCAAGACTCAAGAACACTTCTTGAAGGCTACCAATAAACACCAAAGGAGGCAGGCTAGGCACACCAATGGAGAGGAAGAAGGTTATGTTTTAAAGTGTTTTTATTTATCTAAGAGGCTCACCAATAGATGATATTGGTGGCTGAATTTTCAGCCAACACTCATACAAATGGGCACGTGAAAATAGAGGAAAGTAGATTAGGGTTTTTCCTCTCAAAATTATTTGAGAACTATGATCACAACAACACACTTTATAGAAGAGTTTGAGTCAGATTTTTAACCAAAAAATCTGATCATGAAGCATCCCACACGTAAAGATAAGATAGAGTTGCATTTCAAAAATTTCCAACAACCTCCTATCTTATCTTCCTAAGACCAAGTCAATTACTTGGGATTTAATTTTGCCAAAAGATAATCATATATCAGCCGTGTATAAGTCCATAATCAGCCCTCCAAATTCTTCCTAAAATCTAGGATATGATCATGATAAGATTCTAGTTGAATTCAAATTCAAATCTAGCTCTTATCTTCTCCTTTTGATATGAAACTAACTACTATAGTTAATTCATATTTAAATTTAAATATTTAAATTCAAATATTTAAATATCAAATTTAAATATTAGATAATTAATTTAACTATTTAAATTAATTAATAATGTCTTGGACTATCCAAGCTCATTAACTCCATTCATGCGTCCCTCTCTCTTTAAGATAAGTATCAAAACTCTTTCTTGGGTCAACAACCATTATTAGGCCCAAAACCTTTAATGCTATAATGTCATGACAATAAAGTGTTAGTGTGTGACCCATTAGGATCAACATAGCTACTGACATAAATGAGTTTGGGCCCAACAAGGCCACTACTCATTTAATGACAACACAGAGCACTAGCAATGCTTTGTTGCCACAGAACTAGTTAGGTAAATGGCAAGATCATCCTATTAAATCTATTTGGTTTCCGTATGTATTTCCTATCGTCTTGGTTACCTTCCCATAAAACCTAGGGTAAGGAAACGTATCAGCCCTTGCGGTCTAAGGTAAGCTTTAATACGAAATAGGGAGTCTCCAATTTTACTGACTCTAAAGGCAAATCATCTCATGATTTCTTTTACTATGCATAGATTCCCGAGTCCCGTAAATGTCATCCCGATTTCTTCGGTTTACAGATAACCTAATCTCTCACAGAGATTTGACGAATTCCTTCAGCTAGTCACCCTAGACTCGTGTTTTTTCAGGACATGCCCAAAGGTATACCTATGTGTCTCCATGTTTCAGGCATACGAGGTATACAATCAAAGCATGTCTTCTAGAACACAGTCTAGGTGAAAACTTCTGGTCTAAGGAAAGACACACCCAAATAATAAGAGACTACTCTAATGATACTATCTGTGAGATTTCCTCATAGAGTCTCTTTGTGGGTCCGTTCAGTGCGAGCTATACCCTTATAGGTCCACCCACGACTTTTGCTAAGACATCTCCATGTCTGTAGCTCATGAGGTCTTTACCTTGTATCTGCATACAAGTAGTTAAGCCGTGCTAGTCTTACCTGAAATCACTGATCCCCATTCTCAGTGTCTCTAGACTAGGAACTTAAAATTTAGGAGTAGACATCTGGTATCCTTGAATCCTCATGATCGTGATCCCATCACTGATACTCAAGAGATACCTATTCTATTCCAAGGGTTTTATCCAATTACTCATATATTAATAATGATATCGAGACAGAATATTAAACAAGATAAAGAGCGCTTATAATTTATTCATGACAATATGAAAAGTACATGTACGTCATAATCTAATGAAAAGATTGTCTCTAGGACATCCATATACTAACAGATCCGTTAATTGATCCCTTTGTGGACACGTGGGACACAAGTAGCTTGCCTACCTGAACTTGTTTACGATCAAAATGGTAGTCAAGAGAAATGTGTTTCATTTGTGAGTGTAGCACTGGGTTGGAGCATGGGTAAGGGACACATACATTGTCACAAAGAAGACGAGGTGGTTCATAGAATTGGTATCAGTCATGGGAGACAGATGTAAGTTTGAGACATTTGCAAAGAAAGCAAAAGAAAAATAAACTTGATCTATTATTGAAGTGTTATATATGTTAGTTATATTATCTTGCTGTAATTATATATATACAAGTTAGTTGAAGCTAGGGGTGGATCTACGTATAAGATAGGGAGGGCAAGTACTCCTCCTTAAATTTTGACATTAAATTATAAATATACCCTTACTTTTAATTTTTTTTTTTACAAAATAGTCAAGAGAGTGAGTAGTGAGCAATGATCCTTTTGCTCATAACGCGTGGTCATTCACTCCTTCTGCTCAGAATGCTCTTCCGTTTCCGCGCTTCGACTCTGACTACGCTCTTCTGTTTCTGGGCTCCAGGACTCCAACTCTCCAAGGCTCCGACTCCGACTTTGACCCTATTTTTGTGTTTCTGGTGATTCCTTCTTCTCAGCGTTGGCCTTCGTCGCTTTGGCGGTGCTCTCGTTCTCCTTCTTGGCGGCTTCGGCTAACTTGTACGAAGCCTTGATCTTGACGACTCCAGAAAAGGTTGGTTTTGTTTTTGTTCTGCTAAAGCCTTCCTTGATCTTGATCTGGAAAATAAATTCTAGAAAGCATTATAGAACTTTTGTTAAGTAGTTCATGAAAGTATTGAAGTTTAAATACATTTTAGAATTTAGTTTCTGGAAAGGGGTCATTTTGAAAGAGAAAAAAGTACACGAGGGAGGTGCATTTAGCCATTGCCTAAAAGTTTGATGAAAATTAAAAATACCTTACAATTTCATTGTGAAAAATTAGCTTTTAGGCGCATGGTTAAAAACAACCAAGATAACTCTTTGGTCCCTGAATACGCCTAATATGGCCAAACTGAAAGTAAAGAGGATAAAAAAAACAGCAAAACAAGCTTCTAGACTCTTCAAAAGCAGCAAAACAATTATTAAGTTGAAAGTCCCAATTAATTCCTTGTAGCTTTGAAATAGAAAAACCACAGAGCCCATGTAGTAAGTGCAAATTGAAGTCATAATTTGAAATAGTAGTACTGTAGATGAAGAGTTAGTTTAACAATTGATTGCAATGACCAACAATTTGAATGCAAATCCTTTAGCATGAAATTACTCACATGTAGCAAGTAATTTATGCATATTTTAGATGTGTTGATGTTATTTTCAACAATTCCTACTGTCTAATTCAACTTAGGTGGCATGCCTCTTGTAGAAATAAGCAAGGGTTACCCAACACAATAAACACCACCAAGCCTTATTTTCAACAATTCCTACTGTCTAATTCAATCTGGCCATACACATAGTTTACAGGTTTGCTATTTCAACACCCTTTTGCTTGATTTTGTTTGTCTTTTTTCTCTTAAGTTTAAGCATCTTTATGATTTAATTATTTGTGATATATAATTGATTGGGTTAGTTACCTGGTTATGTTGATTTGGTTAGTTAACTAGTTTATATATTGATTCATTTTTGTCATTTTCCATTTTTTAGGATGGAAAGGTATTTAGGTTCTTTTTTTACAAAGTCAAGTGGTAGTAGTGCTAAACATTCTCGACGTGAATCTTCATCTATTGATTTAGTTCAAGATAAACAAAATGAGTGTTCAAGAAAGGGGCTCTTACTGCTTCAGGTTGACCTCTTTTCTTAGGATTGGCTGCCCTGAGGTTCTTGTTTGGAGTCATTTGTTTATCACAGAACAAGTCCCCCTCAGTCACTGCCATAGTTGACCCAGTATCAACCCTCTCTTCCAGATCCTCGCTTCTATGGGCCAAATCACTCTCCTCGCTCGTTAAACTCGCACCTTGACTACACCCTTCTCGGCTTTGTTACCCAGACACTCATCCTGAGCAATCTCTTCCGGTTCCGCAGTGTCCAGCTCCCCCCCCCCCTTTGCCATTGTCACTACTGGTACCTGACCCCGTCGGCTCGACATTTTTGCAAACACCGACCCTTACTCAACTCAATAGGGCAATGAAAAGAGGAGAACAAGGACAGATGACTACCGCTAAAAGTCAGACTACGAGTACACTTTGTATGATTGAAAAATGCCGCTGCGCACTACCCGGTGCTTGCAGGTCTGACTGGTGTCTTCTCTCCAACAGCTGCTTCAATCTTAAGTCTGACTACTCGGCTTGCTTAACACAAGTGTGATTTAACCTTCACGATCTGGGTAAAAGACTTCCTATTATGAGCATTGCGAAGAGTGATCAAGAAAGGAAAATGGTTCGAAGAATTTATCTAACGAATGGTCTTTGTCAACCAAAACTTGACAACTTTCCTCAATCCTTAATTGGGGGTAAAATGCGTAGATTTAATCCTCAATGGTACAATGAGTTTGACAATTGGTTGGAGTATAGTGAATCAAAAGATGATGTATTTTGCTTGCATTGTTATCTATTTAGTTGTGAGCATGGTGATGGAATGGGTGGTCATGATTCATTTGTGGTAGAAGGATTTAGCAAATGGAAGGACAAACAATGGCTGATTAAACATATTGGGAAAGTTGGAAGCACTCATAAGTTGTGCTTCAGTGCTGCCAAAGATTCGATGAATCAAAATCAACATATTGACATTGTTATGTTTGCATTTCTGATAAAGCCAAACAGGATTATCGTATTCGTCTGAATGGTTCTATTCGATGTGTTCGATATCTCATACGACAAGGTTTGACTTTTCGGGGACATGATGAGACAGATGCTTCAATGAATCAGGGAAATTTTGTGGAGTTTGTAAAATTTCTTTGTGAAAGCAATGAGGAGGTAAATAATGTATCTTTGAATAATGCCCCAGAGAATCTCAAAATCATAGCTCCCTCAATTCAGAAAGATATTACTAATGCTGCTAGTTTAGTTACCAGGGTTATTATTTCAGATATTGGGGATAATTTATTCTCTGTACTAGTTGATGAAGCTCATGATATATCAATTAAAGAACATATGGCCATTGTTTTAAGATATGTGAACTGCACGGTGACATTATTGAGTATTTTCTTGGTCTGGTTCATGTTTCAGATACTAGAGCTAGTTCACTTAAAGAAACAATTGAGCTAATTTTTGCCAAAAATGGTTTTAGCTTGACAAAGATTCGTGGTTAAGGTTATGATGGCACAAGCAATATGAGTGGTCAATTCAGTGGTTTGAAAACTTGATTTTAGTTGAAAATAATTCTGCTTACTATGTTCACTACTTTGCACATCAACTTCAGTTAGCTCTAGTGGTTTGTGAAAAAAAGGTTTACACATTGACTGACTTCTTTAATTTTATACTGTTGGTGTGTAATGCAATTGGTGCTTCTTGCAAAAGAGTAGATATTTTGAGAGAAAAGCAATTTGATGAGCTATTCAAAAGTAATGCAAGCAATGATGTTCAATTAGGGAGAGGCTTGAATCACGAAATGTATTTGTCACAACCAGGGGACACACATTGGAGCTCACATTACCTATCATTGGTAAGCTTGTATACATTATTTGATCCTGTGCTTGATGTGCTAGAAATTATAAAAGATGATACAACCCTTATGCATGCAAAAAGGTCTGAAGCCTCTAGCCTTATGATGCGTATGCAAACTTTTAAATTTGTATTACTTTTGAACCTGATGATCAAGGTATTAGCAATAACGAATGAGTTGCCACAAGCACTTTAGAGAAAAGATCAAGATATTGCGAATGCTATGACTCTTGTAAAAGTTTCAAAGGTGTTATTACAGAAGACGAGAGATAATGGGTGGGATAATATTTTTCAAAAGACTTTTGCATTTTGTATCAAATATGATATAGATATCCCTGATATGGAAAGTGTACTTGCATTACAAGGGAGAACAAAACGTAGAGGACTAGTTACTCATCTGCATCACTTTAAGGTTGACATATTTTATGCAGTGATAGATACTCAACTTGAAGAATTGAATGATTGTTTTAGTGAAGTTAGTTCAAATTTGCTGAAATGCATGGCATGTTTAAATCCGTGCAACTCTTTCTCGGCATTTTACAAGAATAAGTTGTGTGAATTTGCTAGCTTTTATCCTTCAGATTTTGATTTGAATGATTTTGTCATGCTTGAATATCAGCTCGACACGTATATTGTTGATGTGTAAAGTGATCCTGATTTTTTGAATTTGCAAGGAATAGCTGATCTTGCCAAGATAATAGTTGAAAAAAAAACATATTGTGTATCCTTTGGTTTATTTACTTGTAAAGTTAGCATTAACTTTACCTATAGCAACTGCATCTGCGGAAAGAACATTTTCAGCTATGAAATATATCAAGACTACACTTCGTAATCGGATGGGGGATGATTGGTTGAATGATTGTTTAGTGCCTTATATTGAAAAAGATGTATTTGAAAACATTGATAATAAGACAATTATGATGGAATTCCAAAAAATAAGGCCTAGAAGGATGACATTGTAATTATTTTTATTGTAATATACTTTTGTTATTAAAATATATGTATTTGAACTTATTGAGTGCCCCCCTTCATTAATTTCCTGGATCCGCCACTAGTTGAAGCAACATGTTAGTTGGAATAACTAACGCTCAACTAACTTTCAACTAATTCTCAACTAACTAGCTAGAGTTCTAACCACTAATCACTAGTTACAAAGATAAATTAACCATGATTAAGCTAAACTAAGCAACTATCTATGCTAAGACCCCCTCTCAAGCTAGGAATGATGTTGGACATTCGTAGCTTGGAATATAGGAACTGAAAGGCACCAAGCAAGAGTGCTTTGGTGTATATATATGCAAGCTGATTGGTATAAGATATTGGAAGCAATTTGACAAGCATTGTAACGATCTTCTCTCGAACAATATGATAATCAATTTCTATATGCTTGATCCTCTCATGAAACATAAGATTTGCAGTAATGTGTAAAGCTGACTTGTTATCACAGTACAAAACAACAGATTGATGGAAAGCAACTTTGAATTCTCCCAACAGAAAGGTGAGCCACTATAGCTCACAAGTGGCACTGGCTAGAGCTCTGTATTCAACTTCTGATAAGCTTCTAGAAATAGTAGCTTGCTTCTTAGATTTCCATGAAATCAATGAAAAACCAAGATAAACCACAAATCCTGTAATAGATCTTCTAGTGTCAATGTAGCCAGCCCAGTCTGAATCACTGAAGCCTTTCAATTGGAGAGAACTATCTATTGGAAAGAAAATGCCTACACCTGGAGACCGTTTGATGTATCTTAGGATTCAGGAAACGGCTTGTTAATGAGATGAGGTTCGTTGAGCAACAAATTGACTTATATGTTGAACAACAAATGTGATATCAGGTCCTGTGTTTGTTAAGTAGATTAATCTACCTATCAATCTTCTATAAGAAGAAACATATTCAACTTAGAGAGGAGAGCTAGAATTCTAATGCAATCTGATAGTGTAATAAGAGGGAGTGGATACTAGTTTAGATCCCAACATGCCAATATCAGTAAGAATATCTAATGCATACTTTCTCTGGCAAAGATTGATGCAGTAGATGTACGAGCCACTTCAAAGCCTAGAAAGAATCTTAGATCACCCAAATCCTTAATTTTGAAGGCAATATCCAATAGTTGTGTGATTTTTTGAATCTCAATCAAATTATTGCCAGATAAGACTATATCATCCACATAAACCAACAAAGAAATGATAGAATTATGATGATGTTTGAGAAATAAAGAATAGTCAGAAACACACTATTTGTAACCATGAGATATAAAAAAGAGGATAACCTGGCATACCATTGCCTATTGGCCTGTTTCAACCCATACAAAGACCTTTGAAGTCTGCACACTAGACCTGGCTTTTCTAGATTCATACCTTGAGGAATCACCATGTAAACTTCTTCATTTAAGTCCCCATGTAAGAAAACATTGTTTACATCCAGCTGCTTTAGGTGCCATTTGTTAATAACAGCCAGAGCAAGTAACAATCTGACTATAGTCAGTTTAACCACTGGAGAAAAAGTATCTAGATAGTCCTGACCCTTCACTTGAGTATATCCCTTGGCAACTAATCTTGCCTTGTACCTTTCTATTGAACCATCTGATTTATGTTTGATTTTATAGACCCACTTACAACCAATGGTAGTCTTGTAGGGGGCAAAGATCAGTAAATGTCCATGTATGATTAGCTTCCAATGCCTGAATCTCAACATTCATGGCTTGAATCCAATTAGGATCTTTAGATGCCTTAGTGTATGACTTAGGTTCAATTTGTTGAGTGATAGATAAAAGGGCACTATGATAAGATAGAGACTTATGCTATAAGAAAGTACAAAACTTAAGGGATAAAGACTACCTATAGAGTGACTGGCAACAATTGATGGTAGATAGCTAACATGAAATTCTTTATACTTGCCTAGTCTTTGAATATGCCTTTCTGATCTTCTAAGAGCCTGTGGTGCTTTTGTGGGTGTAGAGGACACACGAGAAGAATCAGGTGGAACAAATGGTGATATGGAAGAAGTAGGGATAGGGAATTCAATGTCATCATGAAAAAAAGAAATTGGTATGGGCAAAACAATAATGAGATTAGGAGAATCCTGAGCAGTGAAAGGGAAACAATCTTCATAAAAAATAACATTCCTGGATACTAATGGCCCTTGTTTTGAGATCAAGAGTGATATAACCTTTTGTGTGTGACTTGAAGCCTAGGAAAACAGAAGGAGCAGCTCTAGGGTCAAGTTCTTCCTACTTGTAGATAATGTGGTAGGAAAACAGAGACAACCAAAGACTCTAAGAGTGGTAATATCATAGGGATGTGCATAGAGTTTCTCATAAGGAGCTTTGTTGCCAAGGAAGGGAGTAGGCATAAAATTTATAAGAATAACATAATGAATAAGGGCATAGGGCCATAAGACAAGAGCCAACTTAGACTGAAATAGTAAAGATCTAGTGACATTAAGTAAATGTTGATGTTTTCGTTCAACAATCCCATTCTGTTGGGGGAGTTTCAACATAAGAGGTTTAATGTAGGATACCTGATTTATCATAAAATTGTTTAATGATGAACTCTGAACCATTATCTAAGCGAATCATTTTTACCTTTGTATTAAATTTCCTTTCAACAAATTCAACAAAAGACTTTAAATGAGATTGAGTTTCTGCTTTAGATTTCACAAGAAATATACAGACAAATCTTGAGTGATCATCCACTATGGTAAGAAAATATTTATGACCATTTAAAGAAGTAACATGACATGGACCCCAAATATCAACATGTATAAGAGAAAAAAGGGAAGAAGAATGTGAATCACTATTAGGAAAAGGAATCTTTCTTTGTTTTGCATGATGGCAAGTTGGACATACAAACTATCAATTGAAAGTAAAGGATGTGATTGCTTCAACAATTGCAATATCTCAAATGAAGGGTGTCCTAATCTAAAGTGCCAAAGATCAACAGGTACTTTATTACATGAGAAAGTAGAACTATTAGAAGAAACAAAAGTTGTGACAGAAGCAAAGTCAGATTTTTTTATGTTAAGCTTATAAAGACCTTCTACCAAGTCAACTATACCAATCATCTACAGGGGTTGCACATCCTGAATGAAACAAGTGTTAGCCACAAAAGTTAGCTTACATGGCAAGGAAGACAATAACTTTGATATAGAAATCAGATTAAACTGGAAACTTGGTATGTATAGTACATCCTCAAGGTATAAAGAATGAGAGAATCTAATAGTTCCTGCATATGTTGCAGTAACCATATGACCAGTGGGAAGCTTAAGAATAATGGGACTTATTTGTCTACATAAAGAATATAGGTGAGGAGAGGATGCAACATGATATGTGGCACCTGAGTCCAATATCCATTCACTCTCACCTACCTTGCTTATATTACAACTTATTGATGACACATTACCTGTAGATGCATGACCAGAACCAATCATTGTGCCAATCTAATTCACACTTGAACTGTTGTAAGTTGAAGATCCTTGTTGTTGTAGCAATGTCATTAATGTTTTGTATTGTTGAGCAGTCAATTTAACATCTGAACCTTGTGCCTCTTGATTCTACTCAACATATGAATTTACATATTCCTTTTTTACAACATTTGCATTATTGATTGATGGACCATGAGGCTTATGATATTTATGACTAAGAGGGCATCCATGCTTCCTATAACATTCATCAACAGTGTGGTTAGTAAAACCATAGTGAGTACAAATCTTACTGCCTTTTCCACTTGAATTTCCTCAACCAAAACCACTTGGACCACCTCTTCCACCTCTAGAAGATGAATTAGGAGGAAAACCATTTTTTCTATAACATTTGTTAGTAGTATGCCAATCCTTACCACAATATGTACATGAGAAAGGTGAATTTGATTAGCTAGTGTTTGCTGCATTAACCAAACTAGTGCTTCCTAACACATCATTGATGTTAATTTGCCTTTCTTGTTGTACTGCATATGAGAAAACCTTGGCTATGCTAGGTAGTGGATCCATCATCAAGACATTAGATCTGACAATATTAAACTGATCATTCAATCCTCTAAGGAATTGCATCACATGATCCTATTTCTTCCTCTCTAAAACACTACTAAGTGCATCACATGAACATTTTGGATCACAAACACATAGGGTCATGTCTATAACTCTCTAACTCATCCCAAATCACACGCAATCTTGTAAAATAATCAGTTATAGACTTGTCATCTTATTGCTACAATTCTGAAATTCTCAAAAGGTCTTCTAGTGAATATCACAATTTTTTAAATCTTTCCAAATATCTTGCGCATCATTCATCCATAGTATGCTTTGTCTAATTGAAAGAGAGACTGAATGCACCAACCACGGAACCACCATATTGCTGCACCTCTTCCAAGCTATATGAAGTGCATAACCTGATGTAGGTCTTTGAATAGAAGCATCAACAAACTCAGATTTGTTCTTCGTGCTTAATGCAGTAAGCATGGAATGACTCCATGAATTGTAATTGGATGAATCAAGAACTGGAGAAACCAAAGCTATTGCTGGATTTTCTCCTAGATGAAGGTAATAAGGACTGTGTATATTGAGAGATTGATCTTGTTGTTGTTGTTCAGCACCTATGATGTAATGATGAAAGATAAGATAGTGAGAAGAAGAAAGTGAGCTGCGCAGTATAGCTCTTCTCTTATACCATCATAGAATTGGTATCAGCCATAGGAGATAGATGCAAGCTTGAGACACTTGCAGAGAAAGGAAGAAGAATAAGCTTGATATATTATTGAAGTGTTATATTTGTTAGTTACATTATGTTGTTATAGCTATATATATATATATATACAAGTTAGTTGAAGCAAAAAGTTAGTTGGAATAACTAACACTCAACTAACTAACTAGATTTCTAACCACTAACCACTAGTTACAAAGATGAACTAACCATAATCAAGCTAAACAAAGCAACTATCTATGCTAAGAGTGGTTGTTGCACGAGAACTTGTAGTTATGTGAGAAGGTTCACCAGTCACGTGAGTTCAGTTGTCACGTTGGAAACAATGATGCATAAAATATGTAAGGCTTATATAAAGGTAAGTGTACCTTACACAATAGTAACAATGAACTCGAAAGTCTAGATATCAAACCCAAAGGACCAATTATATTTTTAATTAGTCAAGTTTATAAAACTAACAATTAATGTGGTTAAAAGAGGATTTATGGTTTTGGTTTTTAGCAGAAAACAAATAAACTAATGCAAAGATAGATTTAAGTGATGATAAGAGTAACCAGGGGTTATGATTCACTAGTACCAATTTTTCTCTAATATCAGTCCTAATGAAATTCCTTCCCCAGTTAATTACCGATTCCCAAAATCAACCAAAGCCTAAAGCCTATGATCAAGGGTAGATGATGCTCTTTGCCTTAAATTAATACCCAATGATCATGGGTCTATCAATTTAAGTAAAAGGATATAATAAATTCTAGGGATGATCAATTAAAGATTAACCAATCTAACAGGATTACCTAAATAGTTTGATATGCAATTTGGTGTAAAACATTCTCTACCAAGATCTACCAATTACATGCAGATGATAACTACTATGAAATCGATTAAGTATTAGAATGATCGGACCCAAATAAAAAATAAAGATAAGGAAAAGAATTAATAACATAAAACAATGAAGAATTCCATTAAGAACATGGAGAAGGGTACAATAGGACAGTTACATCATAACCCTCGGACTAGGGGGGCTAGTGCTCATGATTAAAGAAAAATTAGCAATCCTATACAAAATAGACATAGACATACCAATAAGGAAGCAATGATGATCACAATCCGCCCTAAAGATGTTGTCCACAATTCAGCCTCTCGAAATCCCTCAAGGTTCTCTCAAATTTGTAAAAAGATAAAAGTGAGCAAAAATAATTATTTTTACAAAGTCTAGAGACCTATATATAGCTTCCTAAAGCTACCAGTCTGAAAAGATGCACTACAACCGTGGTAAATCTACCACGACCATGATCAAAAGTTACTACAGCCGTTGTAGATTGACTACAACCCTAATGGTTGACCATGGCCCATATGAATTGACCACGATTGTGGGGAATTTACCACAACCATTGCCAAATTGTTGACGTTGTTCTAAAGGGTTGTTATCATCTTATTAAGGTCATGTTACTCACCACGGTCGTGGTAAATGTACCACAATTGTGATCAAGTATGGAGTCTTCAAATCTTCGTAAAATCATACAATTTTCAACTCTTTCACTTAATTGAGTGGTTGTACTTCTATAATACAAAACTAGTGTCTAAATGTGAGTTCTGCCAAGAAAATGCATGCAAAATGACATAAAAATTCACACAAAATATCACTCAAAAAGTGGTTTAACCCTATATTTTGCTTCTTTAAAGGACCACACTATAGTTTATTGCTTCTTGGAGAACCAAGGGATAGGGTTGCCACTGAGGAAGATGATGTAGGCCAAGGTGGAAGATCTATCATCGCAATTTCCACCCTTGTCTACATGTGTGTATGCCATCAAGCTGAGTGTGTGGTAGTTGGAGTGCAAGGCAAAAAATTAATGGTGTGCTTGATGTAACGGAGCAAGCGCTTAAGATGTTGTAGGCGAAGAGTAGTGGGCTAATGTATGAACTAAGAGAGCTTTGTTATGGCAAACGATGAGTCTGGATGAGTGAGAGTAAGGTACTGAACAACTCCAATGATTTTATGGAAGTGTGTGGCATCACTAGTGGCAATGCCATCATGAAGTTGTAGTGTGGCTAAGGGGGATATGGGGGTCGGTGTAGGTTTTTCCCCCTCCATATCAAATCTCTCCAAGATCTCACAGATATACTTATGTTGTGAAAGAAAAATACAATGTTTGGTGGGAATGAATTTGACCCTAATAAAATAGTGAGGGTTGCCCATATTATTTAGTGCAAACCTATGAGAAGGAGTTGTGATGAAGGAATGGAGAAAGTTATTATCGTTACAGTTAACAGTAAATCATCCACATACTCAAGGAAGTGCACTTTTGTTTTCCAATTGCATAAATAAAGAGGGAAGGGTCACTTTTGTTGGTGAAAATTCATCCAAACAGATTCATTCACACTCAGTATAAGCAAAAATACTATCATATATCAATCAGTCAATCATAACAATGTATCAGGTGTCTCACATGCACCATACTACTATCACTGTACATATTACTAAGAACAATAGAAATAACATAAAAACAATTAAAATAAAATAAAATAAGATAAGTCCTGTAGGATCAATCAGTCATCTGCAGCCAATGTCTCATCTTCCGCATCCTGGAATGCATCGGCAGCTTGCTCTGACGCACTGGATGGGCCAGATGGAGTGGGATCTGCATGTGGTGACGGTCTAGGAGCCACTGGAGTGACCTGAGGCTGGGCTGCAAATGGAACAAAAGGAGTGAAGTGATACTGGTACTCTGAAAAATCAATGCTCCGCTTTCTGCAGATGTCCTCTAGAAGCCTGGTCTGATACTCCGTTAATCTAGTCTGATGCTCTATCATAGCTCTCTGACTCTGAAGATCATCTGATGTAGTGGGTATCCTCTGTGTGGATGTAGAAGGTAATGGAGACTGAGAAGGCTGATGTGCATGTGGTGAAACTGGTCTATCAGCGGCTGGTGGAGAAGCAGGAATCTGAAGTGGTGGTCCTCGAGGACTGCGGGCAGCCAGCTCCTCAGGAGAGAGCTTTGAAGCTCTGATCAACTGCTCCTCCGCCGCGCTCTCTATAACATCTATGTAAGTCTTCTTCGTCAAGCTCGAGCCCGGTCTGATGTCGAGGGGCTCGTCATCTGAGATCTAAACCCCAGCACGATGGCACAAGTAGAGGATAAGAGAGGGATGCGCTAGCCAGGACTTACTGCTGACGTCTTGGATCATGCGTAGAATCCTCTTAGAGAGGATATAGGAAAGGTGCACGTTCGCCTCACTCCGAAGCACGT
>CM023952.1:19507786-19520470 GCA_013407115.1 Glycine latifolia | reverse complement strand
TGTAACTTACAACGACAATTGGTACGCTTGCCAAAAAGTCCTAACAATAGGAGGAGGTAGTTTTTCAATCAACAACAATTTGGCTTTGTCTACCTCAATCCCTTTTTCAGAAACTTTATGACCTAACACAATTCCTTCCTGAACCATGAAATGACATTTTTCCTAGTTTAAAACTAAGTTGGTTTCTTGGCATCTTTTTAAAACTCTAGCTAAGTTAGCTAAACAAGATTCAAAACAAGAACCAAACACAGAAAAGTCATCCATGAATACCTCTAGACCTTTTTCAACCATATCAGAGAAAATAGAAAGCATGCACCTTTGGAATGTCGCAGGCGCATTGCACAACGCAAATGGTATTCTTCTGTAGGCAAACACCCCAAAAGGGCAGGTGAAGGCTGTCTTCTCCTGATCTTCTGGTGCTACAGGAATCTGATTATATCCAGAATAACCATCTAAGAAACAATAATAGTCATGACCTGCTAACCTTTCGAGCATCTGGTCCATGAATGGGAGCAAAAAATGATCCTTCCTGGTTGCATCATTAAGCCTTCTATAATCAACACACATTCGCCATCCAGTGATCATCCTTGTAGGGATTAAATCATTATTCTCATTTTTGATGACGGTCATCCCTCCTTTCTTTGGTACGGTTTGAACTGGGCTTACCCATGCAGTGTCTGAGATTGGATATATCATACCTGCATCTAGCATCTTGACAACCTTTTTTCTGACTACCTCTTTCATTGTAGGGTTCAATCTCCTCTGCGGTTGTCTCACCGGTTTCACATCCTCTTCCATCAAAATTTTGTGAGTGCAAAAGGAAGGATTTATACCTTTCAAGTCAGAAATAGTCCACCCTATTGTTGTCTTATGCTATTTCAGCACCTTCAAAAGCTGTTGCTCCTCATAAACGTCCAATCCTCTATTGATGATGACAGGGTAAGTCTTGTCCTCACCTAGAAACACATATTTCAATGTTTCTGGTAATTCCTTTAATTCCACGTTTGGGGCTCCCACTTGAATATCATCTTCCTTTTTCTCCAACACTTCCAGGATTACTTCAGGCTCTTCTTCTTTTGTCTCCTGGCTTCTCAATTCCAACTCTCTCTCGAGCTCATCTTCCATTGCTTGACCTGCATGAATGACACTATCCAGAACATCTATCCTAAAGTAATCATGTTCATCAGAGGGTTTTTTCATTGCATCAAAGACATTAAAAGTAATAGATTCATTGTCCATTCTTAATTCTAACTTTCCTTTTTCAACATCAATTAGTGCTCTAGCTGTAGCTAAGAATGACCTACCTAAAAGAAGAGGTATTTCACTCTCACCTTGCATGTCTAAAACAATAAATCTGCTGGGAAAATGAATTTATCAACTTTTACCAGTACATCTTCAATAACTCCTGATGGTTTCCTCAGTGAACGATCTGCCAATTGGAGAGACACTCCTGTGGGCTTCAACTCAGTTATTCCTAGAGATTCGCATACTAAGAGCGACATTAGATTGATACTTGCTCCTAAATCACAAAGTGCCTTCCCCACATTAATGTTCCCAATTGCAATCGGAATATTAAAACTTCCTGGATCCCGAAGCTTTGGTGGAAGCTTCCTTTGAATTGTGGCACTGCACTCTTCAGTTAGTGCAATAGTTTCACATTCCTGCAATTTATGTTTTCTAGACAACAATTCTTTCATGAATTTTGCATAATTAGGCATGTTAGCTAAAGCTTCAGCAAATGGAATGTTAATATGCAGTTTTTTAAACATTTCTAAGAACCTGGAAAATTGTTGCTTTTGTACTTGTTGCTTGCTTTTTACTAGATATGGAGGCTTCTCAAAGCAGGAGAAATCCCATACCTTCTTGGGAGGTGTGGAACTTTCTTCCTTCTTGCTTGGAGACACTTCTACTTCCTACTCTCCTTTCTTCTCTTCATTTTCTTCTTCAACTTTTTCTTGATTTTCCTTTGGCTTTTCTGGATGTGTGAGCACCTTTCCACTTCTAGTTGTGATAGCTTTGACATGTTCTCTTAGATTTACCACTGTATCACTTGGGAGTTTTCCTTGTGGTCTTTCTGCTAATTGCTTTGCCAATTATCCAATTTGGCTTTCAAGATTTCTAATAGATGCATCTTGGTTCTTGTGGTGAGTCCTTGTCTCATTGATGAAGCATTGGTAGCTTGTATATGTTCATTAGTGGTTTTGGACAGTTGAATCATGGCTTTCTCCAACTCAGATGGCTCCTTGGGTGGTATTGGAGGTGGTTGCAAATAATGATTAGACTTATAATCAAGGCCTCCACCTTGCATCCTCCTTTGAAAATTATTCCCCATGGCATTGTTCAGATTTCTCTGAAATGTATGTTGGGGCCTCTGATCATACCACAAGCCATTTACTTGGACCGGATCAGCTCCCACTAGAATGGGACATTCATTGGACTCATGTTCACCTTGACAATATTCACAATTCACAGCTTGAGCTCTACTAGAAGAAACTTGGGCTACAGAAACATGCAACTTATCAATTTTCTCATTCAATCTAACCAATTGTTGAGCCAAAATCTTTTGTTCTGCCAACATAGCATCATTACTCCCCAGTTGGATAATTTCTCTCTTTGGACGCACTGAAACACTTTCATTCTCATCTCTGGCTAAGAAATCAATTAATTCATATGTTTGAGCCGCCGTCTTCGACCTTATAGATCCTCCAGCTGCAACATTGACAATAAGACGAGACTCAGAAGTCATTCCATTAAAAAATATACGTACCTTTTTGCCAATGGTCAGATCATATTGCGGACACTTTCTGATCAACTCTTGAAATCGATTCCAAGCAGCACAAAGCGTTTCTCTTTCATGTTGGGTGAAGTTTGTAATCTCATTCACCAGTTTGTTGTACTTGTCCATGGAGAAGTATTGGGAGAAAAACTTTGCAACTAATTCCTCCCATGTAGTTATACTGTTAGATGCTTGTCTATCTAGCCATCGTATTGCCTTTCCTTTAAGAGTAAAAGGAAATAGCCTTAGTCTTATCGCATCTTCAGATACTCCTTGATGCCTTATAGTATCACAAATCCTTAAGAATCTATCAATGAAATCATGTGGGTCTTCATCATCTTCCCCACCAAAAGGACTTCGCTCCACCAATGTGATTAGAGAAGGATGAATATCAAAATTGTTGGCTTGGATTGGTGGTCTTACAATACTGGAATTTGGACGGGTGAACACTGGAGCCAGAATATCCTCCATTAGTTCATCCTCCGGTCTTGGTTGATGATTTTCTCCTTCAGCCATGTCTAAGTCTATCTCTGTAATAGAATCAGAGTCTTCCTCTTCTCTTCTCCTTTGCTTGGCTAGCCTTCTATTTCTTCTAACAGTTCGTTCTATCTCTAGATCGTACTGTAGATGTCCAAGATCACCTAGCCCTCGCATAAACTAAGAGAAGCAATCAGTAACAACAAGAATTCCAATACCAAGAATTAAAATTACTATAAATTTTATCTCAATCCCCGGCAACGGCGCCAAAAACTTGATGTTGTCATGATCGTGTGTGTGTGTATATATATATATATATATATATATGAACTACGGCAAGTGTACCGATCGTTATCAAGTAATAAAGTGTGTAAGTATCGTCTCCTCAGGGATTGATGACAATTTATCGTAATTCAATGCTTAGAAATTGGAATAAGAACAATAATCTTCTGAGAAATTGATTTTGTGTTGTGTTGTGATTATGCAAGGAAAATAAATGCAGAATTAATGAAAACGAAGCAAAGTTTAAATGGTTCAAGTGCAGTATTTTTGGAACAATTGTGGTTAATCGCAATCCCCTATGATCCCTACCACCTATGTTTGATTGGATTTGTTAACTTGAATTATTTCTAATTACTCAGCTGATGTATTTCCATACAATTAAACTAATTCATAATTCCTTAGGTAATTTAGCCCTTTGGTAAAATTAGAAGACCTAATCCCTTAGTGAATTCCTCTTAAACCAAGCATTAAGACATACATCAAGGTATTATGGGCTGAACCACATAATGGTGCTGTCACCACGCATTCCTATCCCTAGGTAATGAACAATTGTTGTTCTAATCAATTCTGGAACTAAAACCCCAACATCCCTATTGTGAATTAAAGCCCTAAGAAACTTAATAGAATGGCCAGTTCAAATTAAGAAGAATAGAATGAAGTGCAGAATAGGACAAAGCAATTATCATAATTCTCATTAGAAACCAATCAAAACATAGAGGAGTTCACATAGGTTCTTGCTTTCAACCACAATACAAAGGTTTAGCCACTCATAATCAGATTAACCTTGGGTTTCACTATTAATGACAGCATCCTGAGAAAATTTACAAAAAATTAGAGAGATTACAACCAAGGATGATGTTCCCAATCTTCCAATTGAGCCCAATCTTGCCTTAGAAGCTTTCCCCCTTGATTCTCTTGCTTAATCCCCTTTTGGAAACTCTGTTCTTCACCAAAATCCAGGTCCCCAAAAACCCCAAGCTTTTTCCTTTTATAGGTGCCCAAAATCACTAAAATTCAGGTCTCAGTGAGTTTATGGCACTGATCGCGCCACTCCCACACTGATCGCATGGTAGATTAGAATCCATTGGGCATTTTAAGTTGTGACATTGATCGCGTGGTTCCCGCGCGATCCGTGCGGGATGTTCGAATGACCAATGTTGGTTCTTTTGCAGCTTTTCTCCTTGCTTTGGGTTCCTAAAAACAAAATATTCACAAAAACATTATCAAATTCTATTAATTCAAAACATAACTATTTTTAATATTATTTTAACTATTTATTAACAATTTATATATCTAAATAACCCTAAAAACTAATATATGCTAGAAGCATATCAGTGATGAACCCATGAGAAGTGATGAATGATTTCAAAGCATCATGTCATGCTCGTGGGGATTGCAAGAGCCTGTAAATGGCCTTATGAAGCTTGTAAACATAGTTTGGATGTTGACTATCTTAAGGGCATGGCGGTTGAGTCATAAATACGTCTTCGGAGAGACTGCCTTGTAGAAAGGCATTGTTCACGTCCAATTGATGCATCTGCCAATTTTGTCTCATCGCTAAGGTGAAGATTGCCTTTATCGTTTGTGGTTGCACCACCAATGAAAAATTCTTTTGAAATCAACACCTGCACATTAAGTGAAACCTTTTGCAACAAGGCGTGCCTTGTACCTGTCAATAGAACCATTAAGGCAACGTTTGATTCAAAAAAGCCATTTACAGTCCATTATGTTATGATCTTTCAGTGGTGGTACAAATGATCATGTGCCATTGTGGATGAGGGCATCAAACTTGATTGAGATGGCTTGTCTCTAATTATCATAATTCATGGCTTCTCGCATTGTGGATGGTTTGAGGTTTTCATTGAGTGGATTTTTTGATTCATTCAAGGCTCTTTTAGGTTTACAGATTTGGTTCTTTGATCGAGTGACCATAGGGTGCCTATGCTCAGGGATGGAGGTCTCAAGTTGATTGTTAGTAGCAGGTGTAATAATATGTGAAGGTAAAAAAAGTAATGGAGAATTACCTGGTGGTGACGCAGAAGTCAGTGGTGCCTCTTAACATGGTGGGTTTTTTTTTTTTGTTGGCTTGAGGGTCATGTTTTGATGTATGGGCTAGTTTGTGGACTGGTATAGTGGTGAAGGTTTGAGTGTTGTCACTGGCTATTGTATCGTTGGTGAGTGTGGCGTATGGAAAACGATTGTCATGAAATGAGACATGGCGTGATGTACAGAGGTAACGAGTAATTGGATTAAGGCAGTAGTGATGGAGATCCATCACAAACTCAAGGCTAAGGAGGAGAACTTGAAGAGCTTCCTTTGGTTAGCCATAGAGGACCCATGACAAGAACGATAACTCAAGCCCTTCAAGAACACATCAAAGTTAATTTTCACTTCTTAGACAAGCATGAAGAAGCATACCAACTCAAGAAGAACAAAGGCTGGATTTTGTACTCTCAAGTTGAATTTAATTCCAGCACTTGTAGTGGCAATAAATAGGCCGTTAGTGGAAATTGTTTGATAAGTGCAGGTGCACTTGTATGTGATTTTTAGCACCTATGTAAACTTGTAAAAACTGTAGTTTGCACATGGCTGACTCAGCCATGAGTCATCACATGAATAACTTGCACCTTAAGCTTCACTTCATTTGCCATTTCATTCCACTTGCATTTAGCTTACACTTTTTTTTAGCTTAGGTAGCTTACAAGACAAGCTTGAGGACCGTGGCTATATAAGGCCAGCCCAAACATATTGTACATACTTTTGGTTAAATCAATAAGAAATCTGAATTTTCTTGTGAGAGTTTCTCTCTTGTTCTTGTGCAAGAACTTCTTGGATCTTATCAATGGCTTCTATTGTATCGATTCTTCCTAGACTCATTGGAGAGCTTCTCTATGGCGTCATCCATTTTCATTCATTGTCTAATCCCATCTTCCATTGCTTAAATCCTTGGACCACATTCACGCCACTTCTTGCTCCAAATATTGAGTAAGAGTTTCAATTCTTGAAGATTGAGTTTCATTGCAAGGTAGATTGGGGAAATCAATGTCTAAGGAGTTTAGGCATACATCATGTGGTATCTAGAGCCTAATCCTTGTGAAATTCTTCTTCAATTTCAATTTCTAGAATTACTCCAAAGGTAAACCGAAAATCCATAAATCTTAGATCTACTTCTAGTTTTCTTAAATTTCTTTAAACTCTTGGTGGATTGATAAGCGTTTGTCGTGTCGCTTCAAAACAATTAAACTACGCTAGTTCTGTAGTACAGGATTAACCTAGGTCGACTCAAAGACACTATCAATATGGTTCTATCTTCAATTCACTACTAGCAGTAAAGGAGATTTTTGTCGAACAGTTTGCAGGCGCAAAGTAAAAATTGCAAAAACACAAACTACGATTAAAGATCAATGCAGAAACTAACAGAATTGATAACAAGTAATGTAGAACAGATTAAAGAGCATCAATCCAATTCACCAAACCAAGCTATTCGAATCATTATCATTCTCAAAAAAATTTATCCTATTGTGAAAGTTCATTCAATTTCATTAGAAGCAGTTCAATCGAATTAACCCCTAAATTAATTGAAACCACAACCCTAATTGAAATATCATCCAATTAATCTGTGATTTATATTCGAAATTAGGAAATGAATCCATAACTTAATCCGCTTTCAATCCTAAACGCATTCATAATCATGAAAACAGAATAGCAATTGAAGAAGAAAGTGAACATTCACACAAAATTCTAAATACCAAACCAGAACTCAAATTCTTTTCTTGCTTGGGTTGGATCCTTGGATTGATTGATTATTTAGCCTTCCCTGATCATCATCAATGAAAGCCCTATGAAATAAGTGCACAAAAATGGAAGAAGGGAAAATGAAAATGAAGAACAATGAAGAACGAGAAAGAACAGTTGAGAGAAAATAAGAGAAATGGTTTTGATTTTAAAAACTTAAAAAAAGAAATGTAAAATTGTTTTTTTTTTTTTTGCAAAATGAAATGTAAAGTATTAATTCCTTCTAATGTCACTAATATATAGTGAGTAAGTTTGAAGAAAATAATGGGCCATGAACAACCCATCAATTCTACTTATTTATGCTATTTACACCAATAAAAGTCCAACTCGCAGCCCAAAATACAAGTGCAGTGGTTCTAACTTCAAAGCCTAAAATGACCCTTCCAATGGCAGAATTGGCCTTGGCTTATTTCTGAAAAACTTTTAGATCTTTACGTTATCTTTCCAAGGACTACAAGAACGCTCAATTCGGAGTTCCGTAAAGCTCTGTAGGTCCTATACAAGGCAGATACGTCAAGTGAGCATAAAATCCGAAAATACGCAATAATTAGCAATTAAGCCCACTAACTTGCCTAAGACAAAAACTGAATTAGAATGGGAAAATAAAATTCCAAGAGAAGTCAAATAAGCTAAGAATGATAGAAAAATATTTAACTAAAGGCACTCCATGATGGATTGAGTCTTGTCTTGTGTTTGTTAGATTCAAGTGTCAGAAGAATCAGAAGACAAGTATTGTTTTGATATTTGTTTCATGCCCACTCATGTGATGATGGCATTTGTAATTTTTCCTTTTGGTTAAGCTTGGTTCATTAAGGTTAAAATCTAATAATCCTTTGCAGTCATTAAAGAAATCAGACATACATGCATTCACTCTTAGGATAAGAATCATATTAGTATATGCAATTGATTAGAAATACATTGATAAGTCTAAACTAGCATTAAAAATGTTTTCTTACTGATGTAATCGATTACACAAGTCATATAATCGATTACATAAGGCATCTGCATAATCCTGTTTATCCTATGAACTGGTTTAATCGATTACCAAATAATCGTAATCGATTAAATGTGCTATAGAGTAATATGTATACTTCTGGCGTAATCGATTAAAACACATTATAATCGATTATCTGCTTGTGACTCAAACTTGTATTTCTGGCGTAATCGATTACATGGTCAAATAATCGATTACTTTGTTCGTTCAAGATTTCCAGAAATATCATGAACAACTTAATCGATTAAATAGACGGAATAATCGATTACACGTGTTAAAATAATCGATTACATAAACGAAATAATTGATTACATTCTGTTAAATCTGTTTTTTTTATAAATAGACAAGCAGTGTCTCAGAAAACCAGAGATTGATTTCGAGAGCTTTCATTCATACAAGAGTTTTAGTAATCTCTGAGTGCTTCAAAGAGTTAAAAGAATCATTTTGATAGTGTTGTTCATAAGAGTTAGAATCATCATGCTTGCTTAAGAGAAGGAGTTATTTTGTGATCATTCATGCATTGAGTTGTGTCAAGATCAATCAAGAAAGCATATCATTCATCACCTCAGGTTATAAATTTCGTGTATATCCTTTATGCTGCAAAGGAATATAAGGTGATATCCTTCTTGAACATCAAGTTTTGTTCTTTGTAATTTTTTCTTTTGTTTTCTGGAATTTGTGTTGAATTTTTCCATGTAACAGTTGGGTTTCTTTAAAGCATTACTAGAAAGGGCTTTCTATTGGGTAGAACTGAGAAGTGTTCTCAGGTTCTAGGTCTTTTGATAAATCTAGGGAATAGATTTAGAGTTTTGCCTAGGGTGGGTAAAAGAGACCTTGTTGATTGCTTGTAAAGAATTAAAATCTGTTAGTGGAACTCTAATCTGGTTTGGATTAGAAGGTAAACTGGATGTAGCCTCAGTGGTTGGAGGTGAACCAGTGTAAAATTGTGTGCATTTATGTTTTGAGTTACATTTCATTAACTGCTTGAGATATTATTTTGTGTATCAACTCAAACTTTGATTCAACACAAGAGTTAATTGATTGGAGAAGAAAATTATTTACTAAATTTGTTTTTGATTTAAGATACGATCCAAGTTAATTCTTCCGCTGAGTTTTGTTTTCCAAGAAAAGTTCAAAAAGGATCAAAAACCAATTCACCCCCCCTCTTGATTTATTGGATTAGGTATTCATTGTATTTTCAGTGTTCCTACACCTTTCCTAGTGATTAGTTTCCAGTTTTAGAATTTCTTGTTCATCTCATGTTTTTCATGTTCTTTCTTGTTCTTGATAATTTTCTAGTTTTGATTCTTGTCAACTTGTGTTAGTAGTTGTTTGTGTGTTATATAACCTCTTGTTTTGATTTTAATCTCATTTCTAAAGCTGATTTGAGTTGTTAAAACCAAATTTTACAATTGTTATACATTGTTTTTCGTGATTCACCACATTTCTTTAAGTATTTTTGAACTTGTACAAAAGCAAAACAAAAACCTATAAAAATTTTGTGAAAAAAACAAGAAAAGGCAAAAGAAAAGCAATTAGGTGAAGCCAAAGAAAATATTGAATTGGTGGCTGGAAAAATAGAATAAAAACTGAGTTTAGAAGCAAAGAAAAGTTACAAGTTCAAATTTCCTTTGAACCACAAAATTTAGTGAACTTGTATGACATGCATATTTGGTGAAATTTGGCTTCTAACTCTTGAATTTGCTTAGTGTATCTCCTTTATGCAGTTTCAGTCTAGTAACTATCCTTCAGTTGTCTCATTGAAATTCAATTTGAATTTGTGCTATTCTTAAATTTTTAGTTTTTGTTGCTTGTCTTTAAAAATTCCAAAGTTTTGTCTCAGAGTTTTCTTGTTCTTGGATTCTTGAACCTAGCTTAGAATTGTTTCCTATTGCACTTTAGTAAAGAACCTTGATTGGATTGGGAGTTTTTTTGCTTAAGAACTATAGAGGAACAAGAGTGGGAAAAGGCAAGAGAGAACTTTAGAGAAAAAGCCTAGATAAAGTGTGCAAACAAGAGTGTAAGTGGCAAACACTTAGAGAGTGCTGAGAATTTTCCTATATACTTGTGTTTTTTCTAACCATTTCTTTTGAAGGATGAGCTCAAGGGGAGAAGAAGCTTTGTCAACTTAGACTTCTAGGTTGATGAAGGCTATTACAAAACAAATGGAGGAATTATAAACCAAAATGGAGGCAAGATTTGAGGAGTTATAAAGGGAGACACAAAGAAAGAGTAATCCAATTGGGAGTGTGGATGGAGAGGATTATGAGGATAGGAGGATGAGTGAATATGCATCCTCTCATGGAGGAAATTATGAAGAGGAGGGGAATGAGAGGGAGGAGTGGAGAGAAAACAACAATAGGAGACAAAATAATAGAAGACAAAATCATAGGAGATAAAATAGAGAGGAGGAAGATTGGAGGTTTAGGAGAGATGAGAAAGAAGGGAGGAATAAAGGATTGAGTGTAGTGAAAATTAAAATTCCAAAGATTCTTGGCACTTATTGTAAAAGATAGGAACACTTCACACTTAACCAAGAGGGGGGGTGAATTGGTTAGGCTTGGTAAATTAAAAATTCTTTTAACAAAAATCAGAGTTTCCCTTAGGATCTTTATCACTTTTGAAACCAAGAATATTTATTCAATCAAATACTCAGCCCAAGGTATGCAATTGTTCAAGATTAAATTGATAAGCAAGACAAGACAATCAATATATATGGAAGAATAAGCAAGCACGAATTTAAACACAAGACTCAAGAGATTTATACTGGTTCACTTCAAACACTATGAAGCTACATCCAGTTTTCTTCCACTCAACACTAGAATGGAGTTCCACTATTGCAATTTTCAGTCTTACAAGTAATTACAAAGTCTCCCTTTATCAACCCTAGATAAAGTTCAGAAACCTAAAACACTATTAGGTTCTTAGAGACCAACCCACTGAGAATTCACTCAGCTCTCCCCTTGAGAAACCCTATCTCTAGATTACATGCAAGAAGCCCAAATACAATAGAAATTCAAGTACAAGTCAAAATAGAGTTACAAACACAAAGCTAAGGAAATAAATCACCTGATGATCCAGTGAATGATGATGCATATGAATGAATGAATCAGATTTAAAGATTATCACAACACTCAGAACAGCTCATTCCTTAAGCTTTGAAAAGAAACTTCTTGCTTCAAGAATTAATCAATAACCCATAGGTGTTTTAATGAAAGCAAGAATTCCCAGAACCCAGAAACCACCAAGAAAGTCTTTAGTAAGCTTTGTGTGTGCTCAGAATACGAAATTATCAAGTTACTAATCAAGCATAGCAAGGGTTCTATTTATAACAAACATTTGTAACTATCAGTAATCGATTAAACGCGCCCAATAATCGATTATTTATCATATGTAATCGATTAAACAAACTAGGTAATCGATTAATGTGTTCTACAGACATCTGGGTATGGGCAATGAACCAATTAATCGATTATTCCGTCTTGTAATTGATTAACACAGTGAGCTTTAGAAAAACTTGAAGTTCAGAGTGTAACTTAAAATGCACTGTGTAATAGATTACCGTATTTTGTAATTTATTATGACAAACAGTTTCATAAAACTAGAAACAGCCAAATGAGCTATGTAATCGATTACGGATTTTGGTAATTGATTAATGTATAACAAATAGTTAAGCAGAAGTTTATAATGTAATCGATTACAAGTATTGGTAATCGATTAAGACAGTGAGTTATGGTTTTCTATTTGGCCTTTGTAATCGATTACAGTCTACTGGTAATGGATTAAAATGTTTATCAAGGCAGTTTATATGTAGATTAAGGTAAAATAATTGATTAATCTGATACATAATCGATTACATTGTTCTTGAAGAGTTTTCCAGAAAGAGCTAAGAACAAAGTAATCGATTATATGCTTAGGTAATCGATTAAAATAGTAGAAACTTGTATTTTTCCAAAAACCTTTGTTTCAAATCAAACTTTTAATCAAATTATCAAAGCCTTGTGAATTCTATAACTATAACTAAATATCTATATGAATGATATGAATGCAATGCACTGGGATCACCAGAAATGCTTCTTCCTTTTACAATTAATCACAAATTAATCTTCAAGTCTTCAAGGCATGTTGAAAGTTCAAAACCAAGCTTGATCTCTTGTCCATTCTTCAAGTGACTTCTTTGAAACCAACACTTATGATCCAGAAATTTACTTTGAGTGGGGGATGAAAGTAGAGAAAATTTTCTCATGCCAACACTTTGATGAAGAGAAGAAAGTGACTCTAGCAACTCTAGAATTTTGTGGCTATGCTTTGGGTGGTGGAACCAAATTCAAATTGACATAGAGAGGTTGAGGAGGCCAAA
>CM023952.1:19470654-19500471 GCA_013407115.1 Glycine latifolia | reverse complement strand
TGTGTGTGTGTGTGTGTGTGTGTGTGTGTGTGTGTGTGTGTACTGCTGAAAGAAAGGCCATTGTGGCTTGTTGTTGATTAATTATAGCTAAAGACCATGAGGGTGTTATGATGTGAGTATCTGAGCATAGATTATAGACACTGAAATAGTGTTATGAGAATGATACACCTGTAGGCGCAGGTGTGATTGGTTTTGGACTCTTATGAATGATGAACACTGTGATAGTGTTCTATGTATGTTGATGAGATAAAGACCATGGTAGTGGTCTGTGATTGAGGTTAAGTGGATACTGTGATAGTATCGGATTAAATGAGATTCTCTGGCCGGTAGAATAGGTTTATGTGACGTAAGTCCTGAGCGAATGAGTGCCCTTCAGTGGATGATCTTCCTCAGGCAGTGAGTGAAAATCCTGAGCGAATGAGTGCCCTTCAGTGGATGATCTTCCTCAGGTAGAGTTTGAGAGTCCTGAATGAATGAGTGCCCTTCAGTGGATGATCTTCATCAGGCAGTGGTTGAGAACCCTGAGTGAATGAGTGCCCTTCAGTGGATGATCTTCCTCAGGGAGTGTGCGAAAGTCCTGAGTGAATGAGTGCCCTGTATGGATGATCTCTCTCAGGCATTGGACGGAAAGCCCTGAGGGATGAGTGCCCCTTAGTGGATGATCTCTCTCAGGCAGAGGATTGAAAGTCCTGAAGGATAGAGTGCCCCTTTGTGGATGATCTCCTTCAGGCATTGGACTGGAAGACCTGAGGGATGAGTGCCCCTGTGTGGATGATCTCTCTCAGGTAGTGTATGAGAAACCTGAGTGAATGAGTGTCCGAGTGGATGATCTTCCTCAGGTAGAAAGAGTGTGAAAGCCCTGGGAATTGAGTGCCCTTGACAGATGATCTTTCCCAGGCCATGATGGATATAGATATGTTGTATCTCTAAGAGAAGGTATCCCGAGGGGATGAGAGTCTCTTAGAAGAGCCATATCTGGATGTGTGAAGTCCTGAGTGGTTTTCTTAGGCAATGTTTTATATAGTTTCATGAGGCGGTGCCTCTTTGATGTGGAAAGTGTCCAGTGGATGACACTCGTGTTATGGTACCTCTGTGAGCTGGTTATGAGAGCCAGAATGAGATTTTATGCTATATTATGGTTTTAGTATCTTTGTGTGTGTGGAGGTGAACCAGGGGGAGGGAATACCTCCAAGAACCCTGAGTTTACTGAGATGTTTATCTCACCCTGTTGGGGCTGTAGTTTTACAGGTGATTCTTCTAGCAGAGAAGAGCGGCCACTGGGCAGGAAAGCCTAGTAGAGGTTGTTGCATGGCTATGGGCTGCAGTTGAAGAGTGAAGTGAAGCATCTTGGTTGATGCCTGTTTTGTTTTCCCTGTGTGGGGACATGGTGTGTGTGCACACCTGTTATGCTGTACATATTCTTTTGTATAACCACAAGTGTGGTTTGAACTCTGAGATGTATATATGGACAGAACTGTTGTCATATGTGTTTGATGATGATTCCTCCTGATTTTATGTATTGAGTTTTCTTGAATAACTGCCTATAGCTTATGTTTTGAGTTATACTGGATCAGCAGGGGCTTGTTTTATGATACTGTGTGATGTGTTTTTATGTTCCATACATAATGTAATCAAGAAATTCGGTTCGATATGCTTCCGCTATGTATTTAAATAAAGTTTTAAGCGCTAATCTGATATTATGAATGTTAATACACCGGGTGCACACGGGGTGTTACACATAGTGATCATGAGTCTCTTAAATATGTAAAAAGTCAAGGAAAACTCAACAAGAGACATGCTAAGTGGATTGAATTTATTAAGCAATTTATGATCCATAGTAATCACATAAAGGAATTGTACTTAAGTGACCATGACTTCTCTAGTATTTTTGCTTTGTGTGAGAAGGGGGCTCATCAAGGGTATTTTAGACATGATGGATTCTTATTCAAGGAAAAGAAACTATGTGTGCCTAAAGGCTCTTTAAGAGAACTCTTCATTAGAGAAGCTCATGAGAACAACTTGATGGCGCACTTTGGTGTGGATAAAACTTTGGCTATTTTACATGCACATTTATTTTGGGTAAAAATGAGGCATGATGTGCATAAGCTTGTATCTCAATGTATTACTTGTCATAAAGCTAAATCTAGATTAATGCCTCAGGGTTTATATACACCTTTTCCTATTTCTAACTCCCCTTGGGTTGACATTTCCATGGATTTTGTGCTTGGTTTCCCAAGATCCAAGAGAGGAAAGGATTTTATATTGTTTGTTGTTGATAGGTTCTCCAAGATGCCACACTTCATTCCTTGGAACAAGGATGATGATTCTTGTGTGAGACTTCATGGATTGCCTATAAGCATTGTGAGTGATAGAGACACAGAGTTCCTTAGCCATTTTTGGAAGACATTGGGGGTAAACTTGGCACAAAGCTCTTGTTTTCATCAACTTGCCACCCACAAACGGATGGCCAAACTGAAGTTGTGAATAGGACATTGGGTCAACTCCTTGGATGCTACATCGAAGGCAATTTGAGGACTTGGGAGGAGTGCCTACCTCACATTGAGTTTGCTTATTATAGAGTGTTTCACAATACCACTTCCTTATCTCATTTTCAAATTGTCTATGGCTTCAATCCTTTAATTCCTCTTGATTTATTGTCATTACCTAACACTTCTTCTATGATTAATCATGCTGCTTTGTCTAAAGCTGCTTATGTTAGGAAATTACATGAAAAGGTGAAGGCCCATGTAGAAAGGAAGATGGAACAATATGCTAAGCAAGCCAATTAGCACAAGAAGCAAGTGGTCTTCAATGAATGAGATTTGGTTGGGCTTCATTTGCGGAAGGATAGATTTCCTCAAGAGAGGAAATCCAAGCTCCAACCTAGAGGAGATGGACCTTTTAAGATTTAAGAGAGGATCAACAACAATGCATGTAAACTTTAGTTGCCAATTGAGTATGGTGTGAGTAACACCTTTAATGTTTGTGATCTTTCTTTGTGTGATGTAGGTACAAGTAAAGGAACAAACTTGAGGTCAAGTTCCTTTCAAGAAGGAGGGGATAATGGAGGTCCATCACAAGCTCAAGGCCAAGGAGGAGAACTTGAAGAGCTTCCTTTGGTTAGTCTTAGAGGACCCATGACAAGAGCTAGAACTCAAGCCCTTCAAGAACACATCAAAGTTAATTTGCACATCTTAGACAAGCATGAAGAAGCACACCAACTCAAGAAGAACAAAGGTTGGATTTTGCACTCTCAAGTTGAATTTAATTCCAACACTTGTAGTGACAATTGTAGTGGCAATAAATAGGACTTTAGTGGCAATTTTTTAATAAGTGTAGGTGTACTTGTATGTGATTTTTAGCACCTATGTAAACTTGTAAAAACTATAGTTCGCACGTGGCTAACTCAGCTATGAGTCATCACATGAATAGGTTGCACCTAAAGCTTCATTATCTTGCACCTCAAGCTTCATTTTATTTGTCATTTCATTCCACTTGCATAGAAGGATATAACTATAAGAAACATAGACATCCCAAAGAGTGTAGATAAATTGGGTTAGCCTTGGTTTTGTTTAGTATTTCATAGAAGGATTTCATGTTTAGGATTAGGATTGGAAGATGATTTATGAGATATATGGTAGTGATGAAAGCATAGAACTAGTAACTAGATAGGAGTTGTGCATGGTGTAATAGAGCACTCCCTATTTCTACTATTTGCCTGTGGTGGCTTTCCACTATGGCATTAAGTTTTGAGGTATAGGATGGGGAGGTGAAATTAGAGATGCCAAGTTGATTCAAGTATTGTTTGAGTTTGAGAAATTTACCCCTATTATCAAAATAAATGGATATAAGGGGGATTGAATATTTTTTAACCAAATTTTTGAATTGAGGAAATAGTATTGAAACATCTGATTTATTTCTCAATAGGAACAAGCAAACATACTTTGAAAATTATCGACAAAAACAAGGTAATACAAAAAACCATCGAAGGACCTAATAGGAGATGGGGCCCAAACATCTTTGTAAACAAGATGTAGTGGCTTATTGTTGCTTAGACTTGAACGAGAGAATGGTAGATTATGACTCTTCTAACTACTACATGAAATGCATGGACATTTGTGCTCACTTTTATTTGATTTAAAGAGATCAGATGTCTAAAGATGAAATCAGATAAATAGCCAAGGATGTGATGCCATAAAGGATGGGCTGAAAAGGTAGAGATGAGTATTTTTGGTTTAATATGGCAAAAGGATTAATACAAGAAGGGAACATCACCCCGTTCAAGGAGGTTGATTTATTTCCCTTTCATTCTTCAGGCTCGAGACATTAAACAATCGCTTCTTAGGAGGTAACCTGATTTATGCTATGGTTTTTCTTTATTTTAGTCTTTTATTTTTCTAATTTGTTTTAGTACATTATCTATTTTCCATAGTTTTTCCCTTTTCATGCATTTTTCATTTTTCCTTTGGATGCATTGAGGACACCACACTGTATAAGTATGGGGATGGGTACACTTGAATGTCCCAAGAAGGGGGGGTTGAATTATGACTTTGCCAACTTTTCTTGAAACTTTAACTTTTTTGAAATTTTACTCAAGATTACCTTGGTGTTCAAAAAGTCTTGACATAGAGTTTCAAGCACTTAGATAGCTAAGCTGTCTAAGTGGTTAGTCATAACATTTAATATGAAATCTTTGATGTAATGATGAGAACCTAATTTCAATGCACATTTTCTTATGTCTAGACGTTCATTACTTAAATAAAAACATTTCTCCAAATATTATTATTAAGAAAATTTCAATTTATGTTATGCACATGCAGTACTCAAAATGTTGTGCTGAAAAGCTATTACTCAGAATGCTGTTTCCAGCTTTTCATGCACAAAATCATTTTCATGTTTTATGAAAGCTTTCATACTTTGATGCATATGATTAAACTGGTCTAAGACAAATCATGTTATTACAAACATGATTAAGTTCAAATATGTCATTTTAAAAAACAACTAAGCTTGTTATGAAAACTTTCTTATGTATGCATTCTGATGAAAGTCATTCTAATGCTCAGAACATTCTAATGCAGATGCAGTATATATGATAACAAAATAACATAATACAAAGAGGAAGGGAAGAGAGGATTCAACACAAGGATTTTTATATTGGTTCACCCCAACCTTGGGCTACGTCCATTCCTTACCCTTTAAGATGAGATTTTCCACTAACACAAATACTAACTTGTTAGATTTTTACAACTACTAACCACTTGTGGGACTTCACAACATCTCCCTCACCACAACACCACACTTGGTCTTGGCTTGGAGATAACTCGTCATAGCCACAACACCATCGGAGAGACAATCCAAGTATTCTCCACCTCTTCAAGTGGGCTTAACCCATAAAATGATTCGCCTCACTTTTGGGTTGCAAAACTCACTCAACCATGTCACTCGCTTGTTCATGGAAGGGATAATACAAGTACTTCTTTCCCCTCTTCAAGCTACTCAAGTATTATTTTACTTTATCCTTTTTAGGCTACCATCTTAGAGAGTCTCTCTAAGCTACCCAACTTCTAGGGGTTCTGGCTATCACTTCTTTCACATCCAAACTTAACCCACATGTTTAATTTGTGATACATACATATTATAAACAAGGAGAATGTGTTTGAGGGTTTTTTTTACAGCTTTACAACACTTATTGGGGTTGAATATTCTTTAAAGCTCCAAATTGTATGCATTCTTGTTGCAACCATTCTGAGCTCAGAACACATTTAGAGTGGGAAGAGGCGATGAATATGATTTTTTCATAGTGTAGGCTATCTCCTACCTTCTCACTCAAGTTCTACAACTGTCTTCTATCAGTTTCTAGGGCCTATAGGCCAAACTAGTCATTATGACAACTGGATCTTCTTCTTTTCTCACTTCAAAAGCATATTCCAAGTCTAAAATACCCCAAAAAAATAGCTATTGGAAGTGGGGCCCTTAGCTCTGCAACAACTTCTTACAAAAGTTGTTTGTGTGCTAGTTGTACATTACTTGACCCTTCTAAGTTTGTTTTGAAGTATTCCATTCCGAAGAACAATTTTGGTCAGCTTCTGAAGATATATCAAAACTGCTTTCTGATGTTGTTGATAAAAGACCTATTCTAGTTACTTTTGATTAAGATAACATCATATGACATTGTAGATAGCACAACTCCATCTCTAAACACTTCATCACAACATAGATCATTCTGAAGTAGCATACTTCAGCATAGGTAACATGTGCAGGTTGTTGTTGTGTTAGTTTTTTGCCCTTGGTCTAGACTTCACAAAGTTTCTTCAATCTTCATTCTAATATTGCACACTAGATCCTCTCAAGGACATTCTCAACTTTTCATTTGTGCATCTTCTAATGCAGTTAACATTCACTTTCTGATATGCCTTGTGCGTGTGGCAACATATGGAAAGTGAGATGCTTTCAAATTCAGTCTTCTAATGTGCCTTCTATATGTGTGGCAACATATGGAAGAACTGATGTTGTCTTTAAGGTGCATTTTGAGCCTTTCTGAATCATTCTGAACTCCATTCTAAATTTTAGTTTTCAGAGTGAAGTTATCATTCTGATGTAGACTCTGATGCACTTTCATTCTGATGCATAGATACTACATGATCTTGACTTCAATACATCATTATGATGTAGCCATCTTAGAATCTATCTTGTCTTGATTATGGTTTGTCATCAAAGCATCATTTTGATGTTTTCATTCTCAGAGTTCTCAAATACACTATCTGATGTTGACTCTTAAGCAACTTCATTTTGATGCTATCTAATGGAGGTCCATCATAAGCTCAAGGCCAAGGAGGAGAACTTGAAGAGCTTCCTTTGGTTAGCCTTAAAGGACCCATGACAAGTTCTAGAACTCAAGCCCTTCAAGAACACATCAAAGTTAATTTGCACCTCTTAGACAAGCATGAAGAAGCACACCAACTCAAGAAGAACAAAGGTTGGATTTTGTACTCTCAAGTTGAATTTAATTCCAACATTTATAATGGCAATTGTAGTGGCAATAAATAGGCCTTTAGTGGAAATTGTTTAATAAGTGTAGGTGCACTTGTATGTGATTTTTAGCACCTATGTAAACTTGTAAAGCTATAGTTCGCACCTGGTTAACTCAGCCATGAGTCATCACATGAATAACTTACACCTCAAGCTTCATTTCATTTGCCATTTCATTCCATTTGCATTTAGCTTACATTTTTTTAGCTTAGGTAGATTACAAGACAAGCTTGAGGACCGTGGCTATATAAGGCTAGCCTAAACATACTGTACACACTTTTGGTTAAATCAATAAGAAATTTGAATTTTCTTGTGAGAGTTTCTCTCTTGTTCTTGTACAAGAACTTCTTAGATCTTATCAATGGCTTCTCAAGGCTATTGTGGAAATTCTTCCTAGACTCATTGGAGAGCTTCTCCATGGTGTCATCCATCTTCATTCCTTGTCTAATTCCATCCTCCATTATTGAATCCTTGGACTTCATTCACTCCACTTCTTGCTCCAAATCTTGAGTAAGAGTTTGAGTTCTTGAAGATTGAGTTTCATTGCAAGGTAGATTGGGGAAATCAATGTCTAAGGAGTTTAGGTATACATCACTATCTGCTCAATGTAGCCTTTGATAGATCTTCTAAGTAAGACCTTTTTTATGTCTTTGCAACGTGATAAGATTGATATCTTCACAGGGAAGCACTGACTTCATCAATAAATGTGCTTCTTTCCAATCTTTTGAAGTCTCTCACTTGAAAGCATAGTTGAGACATTCATTTTGAGCTTTTTCTAAACTCATTAGAACACTTGCTTTGTTCTGCTCTTTGTATATGTATCATTTGCATATATGTTGGCTTGCATAGCTTTCTTACATATGATTTTATGCTTTGAGATAATTCTCTAATGTAGATAGAAAGCCACTGAATGTTTTTCTTATAATAATACTTTGATGAGATGACATGACATACTTGTATTCCAAACATTTTGGTGTGAGTTCGTTGTAGTATGTTATGCTTGCTACTATTTTTTATTTCATTGACCCTTTGAATGACCATACTTGTTTTTTATGTCTGCTTGAAAGTTATAGATAATTTTATCCTTGACATTTAGGCACTAGTCTCATGTCATTTGGACCACTACAACATAATTAATCTCCAAAGAATTGTAGATGTATTATATTGTGAGGAAAAAATAACATCTTTATCTTCATGATTAGTTTCATCCAAGATTTAAGCCTTATTAGCCCATGGATTATTCATGAAAGATGTAGATCTTTCTCTTAGCTTTCCACAACCACAAATATCATCTCAAATGCACTTTTGTAGCTCAAGCAGTCTTCAAATTACTGCACATATATCAAGTTGTCCAAGTAGACCAACGTCTACAACTTCAAGATTAATTTTGTCCATGATCTAGGTTCTATCAGATGACTTGTTCATGAAAGTAGAATATATTTCTTCAAGAATTCCATAGCCACCAAGAAAAACTCAATTTCATTTCTAGAACTCCAAATACAATGTCCAGAATGAACTCGTTCTATTGATGAAATTTCATTCTGAGTGTGTTGCAGCAATGTTGTTATTCATGTCATGTTCATTGTACAGATCTTCATGTCCACAACATTTTTCTTATCCTTTAGTTTTTGATTACTTTTCATGGTTTGAAGTTTTTCTCTTCATCAAATGAGCATGTTGGCTTTTTCATTGCAGTACACAGTTAAGGATACTTTGAGTCTTCTTTTGACCATTCAAGCTTATCACCTTTTCTGAGTGACTCATAATAGTATTGAGTTTATTTCAACTGTTTTTCTTTATAGAACTTTTCATTCCTGAATACACTTAATCAAACTCATCAGTAGGCATAAACTTATAAGGCTTATGATTTATGTTCAGAAGTTTTGTCATAATTAACTTTTTGAGTGACTCATGGCAATCTTAAGTTTACTTCATTTGTTGTCCTTTGTAGAACTTGTCATTTCTGAATACACTTAAGCAAACTCATCAGTAGACATAAACTCAGAAGGCTTACGATTTATGTTTAGAAGGTTTATCATAATTAAAACACCAAAGGTTTTAGACTCAATAACACTATGCTTCCCCAACTTTGAGTTATTTTGATATGTGATCTTCTTCATTATTTTGATTCATTGTGATGTTATTTGTTAATTCCCTTAGTTGTGAATTTTTTTTTTCAGAAACCCCAACATAAAAAATGGATTTTATTTAACTTGTAGCTTAGTAAAATGGATTTTTCTCAAGGGAGGAACATTAGCATAATATATGTGTATTTTTCTTTGAGCTTAGCTACAAATATGTGATTTTTGGTCTAGTAATTCTTTTAGTGTGTATAAATTTTCAATGGCATTATTCTATTTTCTAACCTAAAATGCATATCCTTGGACGACTTTTGACTTTTTCGAAATGTTGAGGCTTGTGTAGGAATTTATCTGAAATCAAAATATTGATATATCTTTCCTTAATTGCCCAATATGAGCTTTATTGAATATAGTTTATCACCTTGTTTTGTATTTTCTGGTATATCTTCTAAGTTTGGTGACTTAAAGGACAAGGGAATGGATAATGATGTCACAAGTTGTACATATGTGAAAGCTTAATGAATCTCAACTTTTTCTCCCATGAATAAAGAAAAAAAGGTCAAAGACCTTTGGAAAAATAGAAAAAATAAAATACCATGGTGAATGTGAATATGAATGTGAAAAGAAAGGTAATGGTTCCCTTGGATTTTAAGTCACTACTTTCTGAATTGTTTAGAGCCTTTTGTTTCCTATTTTCTTTAGTATCTACCTTGTGAAACTACAAGAAACACACTAAAGAGAGGGGGATTGAATAGTGTGTATATCAAAGATATAAACTTTTCACAATATGAAGAATAATATAGAAAGTACTATGTAACACACTGATTGTCCACTAAGAATAAAATAGATATGTGACGAATAACAACATGGTCGTTCAATGACAGTTAAAAGGTTCTTAAAAAAGTTTTTCAAATAAATACTTGGTGTAAAATGATGTTAGAAAATATAATAAGAATACTCTATAAACCTTTATGGAGAGAAGTAGAAACACTTGGTTTATACTGTTTCGTTCAACCTGAGCTACATCCAGTTCTCCTTTACTCACTAGTAAAGGGTTTCACTAATTAAAACTGATTACAAAACAAGTATTCTAACCCATCACTCCTGGCTTTACAAGTATTATTAACATCACTTCTGGTATCTTCTTAGACTCCCCCTAAATCTAAGAACCCAAGTATTTTTTAACACTAAACCACTTCTAGCTTTCATAAATAAATGTTTGAATGAATACAAGTATTCTTAATACTCAAAGAGTGAATATAAAATTAAGCACAAGTACAAAACAACTTTTCTTTGAAAAGAACAAACAATGTATATTGTCTAGTATGTTTAGCAGAGTTTTAATTCAAGTATTTTCTTTCGCTCTTGTTCTATCTTTTCTCATTTTTTGCCAGTTGCTTCATTGACGGAGACATCCTTTTATTGACTTCAACGAAGTATCCTTATGGGATCTACGTCATTATCTTGAAAGAATCGTTGTCTCACATAGAAGAATAAGGCGACGTGTCAAGCTCTGAATGGCAAGGATTTTATCCAAAGTACAGACAATGCCATGTGCTTTTTATCTGTTCTGAAAGCGACCTTCAAGGGAATATTCCACAAAAGCCTTTTATTCTCTTCTATATTGTCCTTTTCTTAAATTCAAATGTTAGCTACTCAACTGTAAGAGAGGGAAATAGAATTTGAATAAAATAGTACATGTGCACTTACCTTTTTTGTGATACTCAGTTTTTGAAACTAGACACACGAGTTCACCTTATGATTGTGTGTTATACGGTTAGCATAAGAGTGGATGCTCATTGAATATAGCATGTTGGATGCTAGGTTAAAATAGAGCATACTCTCTATAGTTGTGGGTGATATTTAATGTTGTAAATTCCTTTAACATAATAATCTTGTCCACTTGTCATCACTCATTAGAAAATCAATAATTTATACTTATTGTTATACATCAAAATCTAATGTGGGTAAGACTCATGGTCATTCGGACCTAACACCTTGCATTATGAGTTTGGCCCTATTACAACCTTAATTGCCTCACTTATTTGAAAACGTTGAAAGTATGTTCGAGTTAGTTGATTGATGAAAAATTTTGTGAATATGTTCATTGAATTATATTTGAATACCTGGAAACATTGAGACATGGTGAGATGAGTGAACTGAATCTCTTTGAAAATTATATGCATGCAATCTAAAAGCCTAATGGATTCCTTGGAATGTTCTTTTGTACCTTTGTTCATTGTTATTGGTTTTTGTTATTGAATAAAGGGATTTTGTGTATAAGTTTTGACTGGTGAGAATTGTTTTCAATTTTGAATTAGAATAATTGCTTGAGGACAAACAATGCTCAAGTGTGGGGAGGTTGATAAACCCGAATTTGATTGTATTTTGATGTGAGTTTCCTTACCATACTCATGCATTTTGACATATTTTATTTGGCAAAACTAACGATTAGTGTAAGTTTGTGAAAGACAGGTGCTTAAGAGGTTTCATGTGAAAAAGAACTAAATATCACAAATTTTTGGAGTTAATAAGAAGACTACGACCATGGTAATCTTGTTCAATCGTGATAATTTTGTACGCGTTACGATAATTTTGTACGTCCGTAGTCTACTTGCGTCACATGTTACTTAAAGATTGAAAGGATCATTGACTAGATTTAAATCCTAATTGATAATATTATTTAATTATGGAAACATAGAAAGAGAACCTCCATAGAATATTATAAATAAGGAATAAATCTCACCTTTTGGGGTGTGTGGCTCTATTAGTTGTGGAGGAGCGCAGAGATCACAATTGGGGCAGATTTTGGTCAAGCACCAATAGAAAAATGTGTTTTAGAGACCGACAAAATCGATATTGGTCGCTATTTAGAACATGGTGGAAATAGCAACCGCACATACTCGATCCAAAAAGCCCGTCACTAAATCTTTAGCAATCGAAATATGTGTAGGACGTTGCCTCGCGACCAATACATTCAGTCGCTAATAAAATTGCTCGTCGTTGGTATTTTCTCATTTTATTGCCAAGGGACCAACTCAGCCATTGAACCCTTTTGTCTCTACTTCAGTCGCTAAGATTTAATTAAAATGAATTTAATAAAAATAAAAGAAAAATGTCGGTCGTTGTTTTGGTGGTTGTGTAGCGACAAAATAATTTTGGTCCTAAAATATATAAATGATTATAAATAGTAATTTCATAAAAATAGAAGTGATGGTTGTTTTGGTCGCTCAAAACAACAACAAAATATTTGCAACATTCTACTACTTGATTTTTTATTTTTTTGTAATTAATAAATATTTAACCTGTATAATATGCTTAATAATTAAGACCAAAAAATTCTTAAATACATTCAAACCTAGTAAGATATATAATATATCCATAAATAATGTATCATGAAATGCAACTTTAATACTTGTAGAAACGCATATTCATAACTCAAAAAGTACCAACAAGATAGATAATATATCCAAAACCACAATGTACGATAAAAGTGTATATTCATATCTCAAAAAGTACAAACAAGAAAGACATGTAGTGTAAATGTGAAACGTATAAAATCAAAATAAAAATGGTGCTAAATATTGTCTTCTAGTGCAATAAACAGTCCTCTAGCTCAATCAACTCCAGCATTGTCAACATTATTCTAAATGTCATCTACATTGGAAATAGTTGTAGTAGAACCTGAAATGAGAGACTTAATATTGAAGTGCTATAATATAAGTTGCATCTGGTCCTTTTGCTAACAAATTTGTTCATTCTGCTGACAAATCTGCTCTTTTTGCTGGTCATGATTCTATATTAATTGCATCATTTGCTCCTCTAGTGTCTTCTTTTTATCTACCTTTGTTGTAAGCTCAACATTCAATTTTTTAATTATGTCACACATCTCTTGTATTTGGTCTACCACCTCAAGCTGAATGACAGAAGGTTGGATAGATTTTGAGGTGAACATTTTGCTCAATGCACCTAGGTCGTACACATTTTGTTTGGCATTTTTACCTTCAACAACAGTAAAGGATATGTCATTGTCATTCACAGAGGAAAAAGGGGTAGATAAGTCTTCCACTGTGATACGTTCCACGACCTCTTACTGTAGCCGTTGAAATTCTATCTGTAAAATAAGTCAAATATGTCCATTGCAAATCTTACTTAAGTAGAGAACACAAGCCAGTAATATTTAGGATTCAAGGAAATCGCAACGAAAAGAAGAAAAATTATATTTAATCCACACTAGTAAGCTTCAATGGCAACCAATAAAAAAACATAGTACACAACTTGCTTAAGTAGAAACAACTAGAAGGCACAATGAACATATGTTAAAGAGAAAAAATAGATTAAGATAGGACAAAACATCCATTCATATGATTAAAAATTGTAATAAATGAGATAGATAAGTTCAAGAATTACAAGCCAAAGCTAAAATTTCATTTATCAAATCATCTGCATTGAAACTATGGCTTTTTTTGCCCAATCTACTACCTTAAAAAATCAGCCTAAATGTCCAAGAAGTAATGCATAACATTTATCAATTGAATTGGACCCTAATCATAAACTTTATATACGAGAAGCGAGAAAAAAAAAACAAGTCAATTTAATGCGACAAAATCACAACTTTCACGAGTTATACACACACAATAGTAACATTTAATTGCTCATGAAGGAAAAGAGCGTTGTGCTTACATACATCATTTGTCGGTTCTAATTTTGAAAATAAAAAGGTAAAATGAACCTTAAAGCATACATTATTTGGTTTGAACAAATTAAATATAGAAAGGTTAAACTTACAGCAGGGTTGCTACCCTTGTCGTTGACCCATTGTCTCGTCTTCAATTTCTTCATTTTCTCCATCACCCCCAAGCAGTTGGTGGTCGTCCATGCTCCTTAGACTACATTTATTTAGATAGACACGTGATAATAGTAATATTTTTGTTTAAAAGGCCAAATGAATATTATTCAAATCCTTCACAAGTAACCTAATTTTATCACTCCCTTTCATATCCAATCAATTATTTTGAATTTAGACCAATTGCAAAGAGTCATGAAGATAAAATAAAATTACCATTAACCTCAAAGTGAGTTATGGTAGATATAAAGCCATCACAATATACTGAGGCTCCTTTATCAATAAGCTAATTCTCCTTGGAAATGGAGCTCTTGCTCTTAAAAGCTGAGAAACTCAATGTTGGTCTAAGATTACTTGGACATTGGGTGGAATCCAATCCCTTTCTTGACCATTCCTAATCTTGTTGAATGAATTTTTCAAAAGTTTTGAACCTCTCTTCTCAAAAGCAGGTATGATTGCATCCTCCTATTATGGGTCATACCTATACTTTTTCTACATTAAAAAAATATAGGCAACAAATTAAACATAATACCAAAAAAATATTTTAAACTGAACCAAAATGTTAATTACCTTAAACTCTGCAAACCACCTAATACGAAGTTCAATTGATGCCTTCTTCCAACTTGGACATGCTTCATGAAATGTTGCCTAAAAGATGTTTGAGATGGTATGGGAAACCCTCGGGTCTAGTGAAAATCAACATAAAAAAGTTACCAAAACCATATTTAAAAAATTGTATGTAAAAAAAGTGAACATTACATTTTAATTTTACTTACTCTCCATTTGCCACTAGAAGCAAAGACCTTTCATCAACTGGTTATCCACACTCTGCACGAGGTGGGTACTCAGGTGTAAGTAAAACTTTTGGTGTCAAAGATGTGGCCTTCCTAGAAGGGGGAATCGATTCTCCTACATTGGTGGGATTCACTTCCTCTTGATGAATTATAGAAACTGGGGCTTGATGGTGTCCAACATCAAGAATTTTTGGCTCTGAGGTCGATATGTGAATGGGAGAGTTGGTGGTGACTCGAGCTGTCAAAGTAACACCACGACCTCTGTCTTGGTTAGGTGCTTTACAACCTCTGTCTTTATCTGGCATCTACATGTTTGAAATTTAATAACAAATAAAAACAAAGTTAAGAAGTTAATTTATAGTAAACTAATAACCCAAATTGTGAATGAAAATTTAATCATATCATGTACTCTCTACACCAAAATGATTAACTTATCTTCCCTTTAATGTTCAATACAACTAATTACTACAACATATGAATGGATTATGCAAATATAAAAACAATTAACATAAGGTGTGGTGGTCAATTCTAATGTAGAAATTACCTAAGACAAATTTATATCATCAAAATCACTTTCTATCTCATCCTCACTTGTTATGTATTTTCCCTGGTATGGTTCATCTAAGTCCAGTTGATCCAATAATTGTTTATCTACTTCTTCTCCACCTCCATGAACATCCACAAGAGGATCAATAATGACATCTGGGTCAACTTGTAACAAAACTTGAAGCCCTACAGGCTCATCATCTTGGTACAGAGTCTCTTGCTAAGTTTGACTTAATATATTATCAGTGATTCTACTAAAAGCTTTTGTCTTAATTACGGCCAACCAACCTCGATGTCCTTCAGGATATGTCGTGTAATAAACTTGCTCCGCTTGTTGTGCAAATATGAACGAATCATATGCTTTATCATATTTTTGCGATTGTTTTACTTGAACAATCTCATACTTATTATCTACTTTTGTCCTTGTATTAGGAGTATTATCAAACCAATCAAACTTGAAGATAACTAAATTTAGTGATGGGAGACCAATATACTCCAATTGAATAATATCAATCAACATTCCATAAAAATAAATTCTAATCAACCATTGGTTCCTCATACAGAAACACCATAATTAGAGGAACCATGCCTTTACTGCAGCGTACTGCTTGGAATTTGTATCCATTTATGATATAGATAGGCCATGATTCAACTTTTCTCTTATGTCCCCATGCCAAATTAACAAATAATGCATCTTCAATACTATTCTCCGAACTCAAAACCTATAAAATTTAACAATTAACATCATACAACATATTATGGACCAAATAACATTTAAATAACCTATAAGGTGTTAACCTACATATTGTGTGAACCATTTAGGAAAGTTTGATAAAATGTCTTGGTTAATGTCAGCATCTGCAGTAGCTTGATTGAGCTCTCTTAAAAACTCCTCAAAAATACTGAAAAGTAAATACAAATTAGTGAATGCACACGACAATAGATTATTAACTTTATTAATTAGAGTTATATAAGTATGGAACAACATTTTACGCCAAATATGGCTCAACCTCTTCACAATTTTGAATAACATACAAGTAAGCGGCATCAAAGTCACATAGTCCAAATAATATGCTATGGATTTGTCACTCACCCTTCTAGGGTAATTGAAAATTGATATAGGAGGAGTAGAAGAAGAGCCTTCACTTGGATCACCATTATGAGGCATCCTAGTCCTTCTCATTTGAATTCTATCAGGATAGTAAAATGAGGCAAAGGTAGATGACTCCTCCACTAAGTAAGCTTCACAAATTGAACCCTCTACCCTAGCCTTATTCTTGACTTAGCTTTTTAGGGAGTGTAAAACTCTAAAATAGAATATGAATGCCCATGTAAAAAATATGAATATATAATGCAATGATTTATAACTAGTTTGAAAAATGACTTACTAGTTTTATACCTCTCAAATGGATATCCAATGATATTGGACTGGACCACCAAATGTAGCCTCATAGGGTAAATGAATTGGAAGACGCTCAATTGAATCAAAGAAATTCGGTGGGAATATTTTTTCTAACTTACACAACAACACAAGTATGTTATTTTCCATAACTTTGAGTTGTTCAACATTCAGTGTTGTTGAAGTTAGTTCTCTGAAAAAATGGCTAATTTCAGTGAGTGGCTTCCAAATATGTTTTGGTAATGCATCGAATGCAATTGGAAGCAGCTACTGCATGAAAACATGACAACCATGACTTTTCATTATACACATCTTTCCTTGGTCAAAATCAACACATTGGGCCAAATTGGAAGCATACCCATCTGACATCTTTAGTCATTTGACCCACTTATAAATTGCAACTCTCTAGGATTCAGTCAATGCATGAGCTGCCTTTGGTTTAAAAAGTTTGGCACGGCTAATGTCCATCAACTCAAGCTCCTTTCAATCACATATTACAGCTAAATCCAATTGTTAACATTTTAATTACGTTAGGATTTACGTCGGTCAAGTGTAACCAAATCCCAATTGTAGTACTACACAAAAGCTCAGGTCGTCTCCCAATGGAATAGTGCAAGGATGAATATTCAAATTAAAACCTTTTGGATAAATATATTTTTGTGTTTTTATATTTTTAAAATACCTAAAACTAAAAATAATCGAAACAAAAAATAAAAGATATATTTTTCTAGAGAGAATAATGTGCTGAAAATTTAAGAACATAAATTAAAAGAAAAGGTAAGAAATTACTTGTTGACGCGATAATAATTGTAGACAGAAACAATAATGTTGAGATGCTAAGATTATACTCAAAATGCCCCTATTTGTTTCAATTTCTCACACTTCTACAATGTTATATCATTCATCCTCAATTCACTAATGTATTCTATACCTAATCCCTTAAGTTATAGACCTTAAATCATTTGCCTTGATTCCCAATCCCTTGGCAAAACAACACAAGCAATCAGCATTATCGTTTGGGAATTAGCAAGGCTTAACCAATATTATTCTATCCCTAGAGATAACTTTAACTATGAATTTGATTCAGTTTGGGTTTCAACGAGACTCACCAAAGTGTACATCAATTCCTGGAGTCATCTATGAAGTGTGCAAGCTCAAAAAACATTAAGTATATAAGGCGAATAATGAACTCAAAAAATATTAATATGAGAAAATTACATCAAATAGGGTTTAATCATTTCCTCTCATAGCTAAGAAAGAAACTAGCCACTCATGAAATACAATAAGAGAGAAAAGAATAGGGTTTTTCAGTGAAAGGTGGTGTGTAGAGGTGTATTTTTCTGTTGCCTATGCCACTTTATTTATAGAATCATAGATGTGTTTAATAGAGACAAATAATCTCCTTAATTTATAAAAAAATATAATTTATACAAGGAAATTATCTCTTCATCCGATATAATCTATTTTAATTATTGCAATTATCTTCCAAGTGATTTTCTTCATCTATCTTTAAGCTATATCTCTATAATTATCTCTGTTTTGAATTAGTTTAGTTTATGGATGCACTGTCTAGTGTGCTCCTCGCTTAAGTGAGATATATTTTATAAAATTTCATTTTCTCCTCTGTTTGAGCTGGCTTTAGCAACCTATACCTCAACTACCTTGTAAAATTGCTCTATTTCTTTGTAAAAACTCAAAATCATATTAAAAACTTCTAAAATTGTAATTCCAATCTAAAATATATTAAAAACTAAAAACATATCGAATTTGATTCAAAACAAGGCCTAAAGTATATTAAAGTATAAAATAAACATCTCAAATTACATATGAAAATACGGTAAATTTGATATTTATCACCAATCGAGCATTATGAGTATCCTTTGTCTTTCCATTGTCCATCACAGTGTCAAACACGTTCATTCAAATATTTCTCTTTGTGTGCATGACATCAATGTTATGATGTAGAAGTTGTGTTTTCCAATATGGCAACCCCCAAAAATATACTTGTTTCTTCCAATTATGTGTACGACTATAACTGGGAATATCTTTTTCTTGCTCTTGTTCTTGTTCTTGTTGTTGTTCTTCTTCTTCTTCTTCTTGCGACAACTTATGGCATAGTGGAAACTGTGCAACTCTATTCTGAATTTCAAGACTAGACAAACGTGGAGGAGTGGCCGAGTGGGTGAGGTCTCACCAACCCTTTTCTTGAATGCTTTTTTATTCCTCCTATGTGGATGATCAAGTGGAAGAAATTGGCAATGGCAATCAAAATAGCAGATGTTGCCATATTTTTTAATTGTGAATGTCTTTTTTCGTTCCTTACATATGGGACAACCAAGTGTCCCTATTGTTGTCCAACTTGACAACATCCCACAAGTCGGGAAGTCATTTATAGTCCACATCAAAGTAGCCTTCATCACAAAATTCTGCCTCAATGACACATCATAAGTTAGTATGGCATGATTCCATAAGGTACACAACTCACTTATCAATGGTTGCAAGTACACATCAATCTTGTGCTTTGGATTTGACAGACCTAGAATTAAGAATGTCAAAACATAAATTCCCTCTTCATGCACGTATCGAGGGGGAGATTATATGGAGTTAAGATAACTGACCAATAAGAGTAAAATTTTTCAAATTAGGTAAAAGGATTAAACCAATCCGCACATAACCCTAATTTGACATTCCTAGGCTCCTTACTAAACTTCGGATGCATTCTATTAAAATGCTTCCAAGCTTCACCATCCAATGGATGACACATGATGGTCGGGTTCCCCTAATTCTCACTACGCATCGCATGTGAGATGCAGTGGCCATTGAAGAGTACAATCGTTGTAGTCTTGAAATGAGCAAAAAATACCACATTTTTTAATCAAAATTTTCTTTTCAATCCTCTTCCTTGTGATAGTCATGTACCGATCCCTTTTACATACCAGCAATTTGTTATGTTCTTATCTGAAATTTATTTGTAATACAACATGCATCCTTTTGGGCAACAACCAATTTTCAAACAACCTAGACCCACCGTACCAACCTCCTAGCTTCATAAAAATTACCAAACATGTGGTTGTTTTTCAATAGCATGTTGCCTACATATTGAGCCACTAGATACCCTTCTGACATATTATAATCAGATTTGAAGCTTAGAGCTTCCAAAGTGCCTGGCAATTCTATGTGATTCTCACATCCTTCCCACAGAGGTGTTTAAGAAGCATCAAGCATATCATAGAATTCTTGAGCTTTGGGATTTGGATTTTCTCCCATGCATTCTGACCCAATTACACCCTCCTATTCCATGTGTTGACCAATTGATGGTCCGATATGATCCATGATAATCTGCTCATAAGGGTTCAATTCTTCTCTTTGCTCACCACTTCCATAGTATGAACCTTACAACACTACTAAAGGAAATTGTGGATACTCCTCACCATGGCTTGTCCACTAACAATAATTAGGCATGAACTCATTGTCATGAATCCTACAATGCCAACAAGCACTGGAGTCACCGCAGACAAATGGAAACAAAAAATGAAAAAAAAGGATGAGATTGAAGAGGACTCACCACTACTAAAATGTATTCTTAATATACAATAAATAGTTTTATATTTAGACCTTATTAGACCTTAGTCAATCAATTAGTTTTATACTTGGGCCTTATTGGGTCATAATCAACCATTAGTGTTGCTCTGGCCTTGGTTAATCATAAGTGTTGCACTTGAGTTTTATTGGACATTATCAATAATCAGTGTTGCTCTTGGGTGTTGGTCAATCATAATTGTCACACTCGGGTCTTATTGGTCCATAATCAATCACCAGTGTTGCTCTTGGACCTTATTGGGCATTGGTCAATCATAAGTGTTACACTTGAGCATTATTGGGTTTTGATCTATCATCAGTGATGCCCTTGGGCCTTATTAGGTCTTAATCAACAATAAGTGTTACACTTGGGCCTTGGTAAATCATAAGTGTTACACTTATGTCTTTTTAGGCCTTGGTAAATCATAATTGTTATAGTTGGGCTTCATTGGACCATAATCAATTATCAATGTTACACTTGGGTTCTATTCAGGCATGATCAATTATTGGTGTAGCATTTAGGTCTTATTGGGCCATACTATATTTCTAATTATATTGTTATTCTTTTTAACAAAACACTTTATATTGTATTTCTAACGTTATATTCTTATCTTTTTTTATTACTTGTAATACATGGAATTATTTTTTTTATATTTGTAGGTGTTTTTTGTACCCAAAAACATATATCTATTATTATTTAAAATTTTAATTATATAAATAGTGTTTATCCACTATTACCATGACTATATGTAGAGTGATAATATATATATATATATATATATATTAAATAATTAAATAGTAGTAATTGTGAAAAATTGGAAATCATAATATTACAATAGCGACCAAACTTTAATCAGTCGCTACATTGGTATGAACTCCATATTATCCTTGCGATGGATTCCCTTTTCGATGGCTATCTCAAAATTCAAAGCAAGCAAAATAGTGACTGAAACAAATTCAGCTGCTAAGAAAAAAATTGTTGGCAAACAACGACCGAAATACATGAAGTCACTATTCTAAGTTTCCATGACCGAATATGTATTGGTCGTGAAGTCAAATAAGAATTCGATCACGAAATCAATCGTTGTAGTTTTCAAAAAAAATTAAACCATTTGGTGACCGAATTAGTGACTTCTTATGTTGCCACTGAGTATGTTGGTTGCAAAGGTGGTCGATGAATTGTGCAAATGATACTTTTTGTAATTAGTAGCTAATTCGGTTGCTGTTTGTCACCAATATGTTTCGTCATTATTTTCCATCACTAAAATTCATTTTTCTTGTAGTAAAGTCCTTCTCTTTTGGTATGTATGTGTTCTTTATTGGGATTTCTAGTTTTGCCATGATCATGAGCAGCTAGTCTCCTTAGTCCAAGATTGTGATGTGGCCGTATTCTTGTACCCTTTTTCTAATTTTAATGAAACCTTCGATGTTTTCCAGTCAATTAAACTTCTTCTTTATTCTTTAGTGTTAGTTTGGAATTGATCACTCCAAGTCTTAATCTATTGCATGACAATGACCATATGTGTGTAATTGATTGACCTAGAAAGAGATTGCTTCTACATGACTTGTAGGACCAAGTTGGTTATAAGAAATGCTAGTAGATTAATTAATTGATCACCCTTGTTTTGAACTTAATCATTTGACCTAATACGATCTTTCTATGATTAATTGAGTATTGATTAAGGAAATGAGCATTATTAAACCATGACTAAAGGTTAATAATTGAATTTGAGAATACCGATAATTGACAATATTTGGGATTTTGTTAGAATTAGAATTGGGGAAATTGAGATAAGTCTGAAATTACAAACCTAGGCTACTTATTATAACTATTTTCTCATCAGTTATTCTATCTTTGATTCTTATTTACTAAATTGAGCAATTGACCATTACTATATTTCATTTAATTTAACCTTAATTGCTTAGTTTTACAAAATTAATTGTTTGGGAGCACAAGTGGTTCTTTGGGTTCAATATGTAAACTTTTAGTCCACTGTTACTATTGCATAGGGTACATTTTCCCTAGTGCGGACATATTTTATCCATCATAACTCCCATCAAATAATGATTGTCTTTGGACATTCCATTATTCACATGAAAAATCAATCATTATAATAACCACACACTCACCATCACAAGCATGTAACTATCCAAATTGTGTCTTTCTCCGAGTCAAACTCAATTCACATCTTGTGTAAATTCAATCAAATTAACATACGCAACAGAGGTTACTTTGGCAACATGTTGTTTTAAATAATCCAACCAAAAATACTAGATAATTTAATAAAAATGAGAGATCTTAAATTTACACATAAGTTCAAAACTAAAAAACTATATATATAACCAACCCACCAGATTCGATGCAATATTTAATACAAATGATCAAGTGAATATCTCGTGACATTTTATATCCAAAAGATATATATAATAATGCCATTGCATATAAACAGATGATCCAAAATATATCATAAGATTCCAAAAGATATATTCTAAACATGAATCAACAATTTACTATTGATTTTAATTTTCAACATTACTTTCAGGCAATCAATTACATCATGGTATAATCAAAATAACAAATCATGTCTTACACAAGATATTAGCAATTATCAATCATTCCGTAATTCATGAATAAATAAAACAAATAAGGTTATATACCATACGCTTATACCATCTAGGAATATAAAAAACTTATATATAATACCAATCTCATATGTACCAAGTATGGATCACAAAAGCCAAACAATCATAACTGAACTATTCCTGAATCCAAATCAATATTCATATCAAAATCAAATGGCCATTATCTATAAGTCATTCACCGAATAAAAAATTTCAAATAAAAAGCATATGGCTGGATTCGAATTTCCATTATTCTTTAATTCAAAATGAATTAAAATTACATTACAGAAAACAATGATCAACACTATTCTCTCTAGTATCAAACGTAAAAAAAAAAAACAAAAAAAAAACTTTCAAAATGAAACCATATTTGCAATGGGATTCATTCACGAAGAAGAAAAAGAAACTCCATCCAAATATCAATTAATAGAAAAACTTGAATTCTAATAATCAAACAATAAGGACTTGCTTTGATACCACAAAAAATCTTTAATCCTTAATCCTTAAATTAGTATTCTTTATTCTTTATGCAGAAGCCAAAATTGATATGTCTATATCCATGAACAATAATCTAGAAACCCTGGGATCTACAACATGTTTGATTATTTAATATTAGATAAAATGTATGAATTCGTAGTTGGTTCCTAATCAAAGAATCTTTGACAATTGTTGTAGGATCTTTATGATTATCCATCACGAACATGAATGATGACATTGTTATTCTTCCTCAACCAGAGCCTTTTTATTCCTTAATAGGGCCTTTGTAACTCTTTAGATGGGGAGAAGAGAAACTATGTGTGAAAACTTGGAATATTGGGGACCATTTCCTTCTTATAGTATGTTAACCTAATAGGGTTCCCATTATCCCCTAGCTAATGGGCCAACATTGACATCTACTTATTTAATCCCATATCACCTAATTTAATAGTCTAACAGACTCACTTAATTTGACCACATAAAATAAAGTCCATTAATAATAAATAGTTAATATAATTGTCTTACAATATTAGCCCACGATAATTATTGGAATAAAAGATAAGGTGTTCAGACTAAGGAAAGCCTTGTATAGCTTAAAGCAAGCCCCTCGAGCTTGGAACAAAATAATAGATTCATCGTTCCTGTAGTTAGGCTTTGTTAATTGTTCTATGGAGCATGGGATTTGTGTGAAAGCCAAAACGTATATTGATTTGAACCTGTAACTCCAAAATATGTATGCCAAATCTAGTGGTTTTGTGAAGCGACGACTTCAAGTATTATTGTGGGTTTGCGATGATCACCTCGACGATATTAACCTTGCCATGCAACTGGACAATTTTTCCACTCCCAATGCATGCAATCAATAGAACTTAACATACCTAAAAACCCTCATGCATCTCCAATTTGTAGTAGGCAAATAATGTAATTGTTTTTGGGTCTTCTGAAGTACTATTGTCCAAATATCCCATTGACGCCCCTTACAAACATTTGTAAGCATCGAGTTACAGTGCATTCACCAATTCTAACGTACTTATCCACACAATCGGCAAGTGATTCGTATGCCAGTATACGAATAGCTGCAGTGCACTTCTGCAATGGCAAAAGACCCATTCTACCAACAGCATCAGGTTTCATTTGGAAATACATATCGTGATTACTAAGAGCATTGAAAATTCGAATGAACAATTGTCGTCACATTTAGAACCTACATCAGAATTGAGTTTTTGTGTATACCAATTTTTTTGAGAAGTAGTCATTCATTAATCGTAGATGTCCATCTTCATGATATCGATTAATCACTCTTCTAGGCCTTCTGTGTTGACTGTTGTTGCCTCCTTGTTGTTGCATTGCACGTAAGTAGCTCATGATTTGTTCATCATTATCGTCGTCAAGTGTTACATAACAATTTGTTTCCAAACTTTGTCAAAGTTATTATTTGGATCCATTGTATGAATGATTGATTGCATAAATGAGTGAAATAAAAAGATTATTTGAAGGAGACGTAGAAGAATGAATGAGAATTGAACAATTAAATAGAAAATTATACAATAGTTAGTTTTGCAACAACTAGTTTCATATTCACAAATCAAAATACGGTTACAATTTTTTTTTTAAAAAAGACAAATTAAACACGATTCCTAAAATACAAATTAAAAGACAATTACAACAAATTAAAACTATCTAACAAATTAACACTACATACCTAGTTTATGCCTAATTATTTTACAAAAGGCTTGATGGTCTTCGAGTTGAGTTTCAAACATTGTAGATGTGTCCTTCATTATAATGTTGTAGTACTTCTTTTCCAATTCTTTCTCCCTTAAGATTGGTAGTCTGGCGTTGAGAACATTTCTTTCCCTCATTGCTTCCTCCACACCAATCAAGTCAACAGGATTGGTAGATGTTCCTACTCCTTTCCCCTTGTTCTTCCTTTTGGTTGCCTTTTGCCCCATTGGACGGACAATTAGAGACCATGTGTCAGCTTCATAATCTTAGATCGGTGTTTCTGGATTAGATGACGACGAATATGCCCCAGATGCATAAATCTTCATCCTTTTGGAGCAATTTTCAATAAACTGGTCAAACCATTTCAATTGATCTTTCAGAAGTCGCAAAGCATATTCTAAACCAAAATCGCTTCCTTCGTCTTCCTTCCAAATGACATATGCATGAAGATGCATCGTTATCCTTGAAACCACTTTTCTTCAATGATGTCGCTTGCTTATAATGTGTTAAATTCCACTTTCCGTTACAAGCTAAAAATAAGGAAGAGGAATGATTGTGGTTCACATTGATGCCAATTGATGGCAATTGATTTCAGTCCACTAACTTAGCAACGTTTCAAAAAAAAACACCCACTAATTAAACATATCAATAATCACCTTTGATGGAAAGGGGATTATAAAAGGGAAGTGCTCACGTTTCTAGGTCCCCAAGCTTGCTTTGATAATTCACATACACCATCTACGTGAGAAAAGATAGAGCTTGGAAGCACCAAGAAATACATAAGACTTGCAGCAGTCAAAGACATTACAATGGTGGGAGGTATTCCTATGATCTTATTTATTCCGCATTGATCTAATTGCTATTATGGTTTATGTTAAGCATGATTAGATCGTTTCTGTTTTAAATTCTAACATAATGACCCTGGAACTTTTGTGTGCCCAGATTAATTTTTTGTCATTGTGATTTCAGTTGATTCACTGATCTTATCACAAAGTTCACCTCGAAATTTGTTGTAATTTTTTGTGACTCTCAACCAAAATGCTTCTTTTGCTTAACCAACACCAACAATTGGATTAATTGAGATGTTGAGTCATGAACTAATGAGGTGTGTATCGTCTTCAATTGTAAAGGCAACTCGTGGCTTCCTTTTTGTTGAAGACTATCCTATTTCCTCAATGACAATCTCTTCTAGCCCTATTTAGGTAGAAAATTATGAAAATTGTGAACCAACTTCATCATTTGAAAACATGGTAGGATTGTTTGGTGAGATTGAAGGAAATGTCTGAGAATTTTGAGAATTTTCAATGGAAGGGATTTGGGTGTTTGACAAAAAATATTTTGGTGGTGGTGGTGGTAAAAAACAAGGGGGAGAAAGGAAAGACGATTTTGTGAATTTTGGGTCGAAGGAGGCATGTGGTAATTTTGTAAGAATATTATATAAACTTGACAATTAAATTGATTTGGATCCATTTCGCACAAATAAAATTTAACTAAGATTGAGATTGGAGAATTCAGATTGACAAATGAACAATGAGAATGAAAATTGTATGTACAAATTCTATGTGTATTGAACCAATATATAAAATGTTATGTATAACAACTATTTTTTTAATTATAACGGTAACTGTGCATGCATATTTTTTTTAGTGACAACGGTCACTGTACAAACAAGGTAACATTCACTATGTACACAACAATGTACATTGTGTACACATCAACGTTCACTATGCATGCAATTTTTTTTTAAACTTTTCTTCCTCTCACACATTCTTTTTCCTCTTTCTCCTCACATTTTTTCTTCTTTCAACTTTTCTTTTAATAAGAAAAAGAATGGGAGAATATTTTTCTTTGCCTTTCATTGTACATAACGTGGCTTTAAGTAGCCTTTTGCAATACATGACAGAAAAGGAAATGTACAAATTTTAGCAACCTAATTATTCACAACATAATTCCTAATAATGTAAAATAACTCCTAATTATAAGCAAATCAATGTAACTCCTGATTATGTGCAAATCAACATTTGAATTCAAATTCAACTTTACATTTATGTGGAAGATATGCCGGCTAATTCTCCCCATCAAGTTGGAGCATGTAAGGATGAAATTCCCAACTTGTGAAGTAAACCATGAAATGCAGGCTTACCTAGAGCTTTTGTGAAAATATCAGCCAATTGTTGATCAGAACGTACATAGGCAGTAGCGATGGTGTTGTTAAGAATATGATCCCGAATAAAATGACAATCTAACTCGATATGCTTCGTACGTTCATGAAAAATAGGATTTGTAGCGATGTGAATGGCTGCTTGATTATCATAGAGGAGCTTCATTGGCAGTGAATAAACAACACCAAGAGATGCCAAAAAGGACTTGAGCCATATGAGCTCAAATGTGGTTGCCGCCATGGACCTATATTCTGTTTCAGCTGAAGAAAGAGACACTGTAGCTTGCTTTTTAGTTTTCCATGAAATAGGAGAGGACCCAAGTAAAATAAAATAGCCAATGACAAATTTTCTAGTTAAAAGGCAGCTAGCCCAATCTGAATCACAATATGCATACACTTGCAGATCACAATTTGTATTTAACGGCAAGCCTTGGCCATGATTAAGCTTTAAGTAATGTAGAACTCATTGCGCAATGATATGCTTCCAGCATATAGTAGTTTTTAAGTTTAATTAATTAATAAATTGTTTAAGATTTAGTAAATTAGATTAGGAATTGGTGAATTATTATTTAATTGCATATTAATTTAATTTCTTAGTTATTTTTATCATTTAGGAACCAATAAGAGAGGAAAAGAAGCAAAAAGAGCAAGCCAGTGCTCTCGAACAAGTCACGCGATCAGTGTGGGATCTCACGTGATCAGCGTGGAAGCATCAAGATCAACAAATTCAGTTCGAAGAGCCCACGCGAGTAGCACCAACCACCACGCGATCAGCGTCAGATGCTAAAACACAGACTCTCAGCTTGAACAAGCCACGCTGGTAGCGTGGCCATCCACACAAATCGTGTCATGCTATCAAAACTCAAGCATGACCCACGCGATCAGAGTGGGCATCCACGCTATCAGCGCCAGAAGTCCAGAGCAGCTCATTTAACTCGAACAACCCACGCGGATGGCGTGGGACTTCACGCGAATCGCGTGACGAGCTCGCTGTTTCCTAATTTAAAAGATTTGAAATTGATTCAGTGGGGGAATAGTTCCTCATTACTGGAATTAGACCTAGGACGTTTTGGGGCATAAAAGGAAGCCTCTGGGTCACAAAGAAATAGCTTTCACTGGGCATTGGGCAGAATTTCTAAGGAAGAAGCCATTGAAGAACCTTGGGAGAAGATTGGAAGCATTGAGGATTTGCAGAACAACACTCTGTGTAACCTTTTCTTTCCTTTGGTAATTTCTCTCTAGGAGTATGTTAGTCAAGGGAGTAATATCAATTCTGAGTATGCTTGGCTAATTCTTGTATTGTGGTTGAGCCATGAACCTATGAGAATTCCTCTATGTCTTGATTGGTTTTAATAAAAGTTATCATAATTGCTTTGTTTTATTCTGTTCTTCATTGCTTTATTCTTAATTGGGACTGGCCATTCTATTAAGAGGTTTAGGGTTAGGATTCACAATAGGGATATTGGAATTCTAGTTTCTGAATTGAGTAAAACAACAATTTATACATTGCCTAGGGATAGGGATGTGTAGTTGCAGCAATTTCAGGATGTATGGCTTAATGCTTGGTTTAAGAAGGAATCACTAAGGGATTAGGATTTTTAATTTCACCAAAGGGTTAAATTACTAAGGGATTAGGATTTAGCTACTTATAGAAGAATACATCAGCTGAGTAATTAGAAGTAATTCAAATTAATAATCGATCGAAGCATAGTAGAAAGGAATCATAGGGGATTGCGCTTAACTACAATCATCTCTCACCACTGCAGTAAAATCTAATTAATATTCGCTTATATTCTTGTTAAATTTCTGTTATTTCATTTACATTATTCAAATACAACTCAACAAACTCTCTCAAACTCATTATTTGTTTTCCAATTTCTAAGACGTTAAGTTACGTAAGATTGCATTCAATCCCTGTGGAGACGATACTTTACTTACTCACTTTATTACTTGAAACGAACAGTACACTTGCTGATTTCACAACAAGTTTTTGGCGCCGTTGCCGGGGATTGCAATAGCCAATTTTATATTAACTTTAGATCTTGATATTGGAATTTCTTTTGTTACTAAACTGCTTTTCTTAGTTTATGCGAGGTGTAGTTAATCCTGATCATCTACAGTACGACCCTGCAATAGAACGAACGATTAGAAGAAACAGGAGACTAGCCAGAGAAAGAGAAAGAGAAGCAGAAAATTCTGATTATGATTCAATCTCGGAATCCGACATGGCTGACCGAGGAAATTAGTAGCCAAGACCGGAAGATGAATTAATGGAGGATATTCTAGCTCCATTGTTCACTAGACCAAACTCCAGTATTGTGAGACCACCAATAGAAGCAAATCACTTTGATATTCATCCTTCATTGATCACATTGGCGGAACGCAGTCAGTTTGGAGGGGAAGATAATGAAGATCCCCATGACTTTATTGATAGATTTTTGAGAATCTGTGATACCATTAGACACCAAGGAGTGTCAGATGATGCTATAAGATTGAGGTTGTTTCCTTTTGCTGTGAAAGGAAAAGCACTTAGATGGTTAGATAGACAGACCTCAAAT
>CM023952.1:19417184-19470554 GCA_013407115.1 Glycine latifolia | reverse complement strand
TTTCCTTTTTGCTGTGAAAGGAAAAGCACTTAGATGGTTAGATAGACAGACCTCAAATAGTATAACCACTTGGGAAGAACTAGTTGCAAAGTTTTTCGCTCAATACTTTTCAATGGATAAATATAATAGCTTGGTGAATGAGATCACCAATTTCACTCAACATGAGAGGGAAACTTTGTGTGCAGCATGGAATAGATTTCAAGAACTGATTCGGAGGTGTCCCCAGTATGACATGTCTGTAGGTAAAAAGGTACACATTTTCTTTAATGGTATGATACCTGAATCACGTCTTATTATTAATGTTGCAGCTGGTGGTTCGATAAGATCAAAAACTGCAGTTCAGACATATGAATTGATTGACTCTCTAGCCCGTGATGAAAATGAACGCACTCTAATTCAACCCAAAAGAGAAGTCATCCAGCTACGGAGTAATGATGCAATGCTGGCTGAATAGAAAATATTAGCCCAGCAACTAGCCAATTTAAATGCAAAAATTGATAAACTACAAGTCTCAGCAGCCCAAGTCTCATCCAATAGAATGCCACCCACCACATGTGAGTATTGCCAAGGTGAGCATGAATCTAATGAATGTCCTATATTAGTAGGAGCTGACCCTGTGCAGGTGAATGGACTTTGGTACGATCAAAGGCCTCAACAAAATTTCTAGAGAAATCAAAACAATGCCATGGGGAATAATTTCCAAAGGAGAATTCAAGGTGGTGGTTTAGATTATAAATCAACAATTATTTGCAGCCTCCACCTATTCCACCCAAGGAACCATCGGAGCTAGAAAAAGCTATGTTGCAACTGTCCAAGACAACTAATGAGCACATCCAGGCCACCAATGCCTTCATTAATGAGACTAGAGCTCATCATAAAAACCAAGATGCCTCCATTAGAAATCTTGAGAATCAAATTGGGCAATTGGCAAAACAATTAGTTGAAAGGTCTCAAGGACAGTTTCCAAGTGACACCATTGTGAATCCTAGGGAACATGCGAAGGCAATAACCACTAGGAGTGGAAAGACACTTGCAGGAAATCCTAAGGTGAGTCAAAAAGAAGCTGAAGAGGAGAACACCATAAGGGAGGCAGCACAAGATGTACAAGCATCCTCAAGTAAGCAAGAGAAAAATTCTACACCTCCGAAGAAGCCAATGGATTTCTCCCGCTTTGAGAAGCCTCCTTATCCGGTGAAAAGCAAGCAACAAGCACAAAAGCAACAGTTTGCCAGGTTCTTAGAAATGTTTAAAAAATTGCATATTAACATTCCATTTGCTGAAGCTTTAGCTAATATGCTTAACTATGCAAAATTTATGAAAGAACTGTTGTCTAGGAAACATAAATTGCAGGAATGTGAAACTATTGCACTTACTGAGGAGTGCAACGCAATAATACAAAGAAAGCTGCCACCAAAGCTCAAAGACCCAGGCAGTTTTAATATTCCAATTGCAATAGGGAACATCAATGTAGGAAAAGCTTTATGTGACTTGGGAGCAAGTATTAACTTAATGCCACTATCAGTTTGCAGGTCTTTGGGAATCACTGAACTAAAACCTACAAAAGTCTCTCTACAACTTGCAGACCGTTCTTTAAGGAAGCCTACAGGAGTTATTGAAGATGTTTTAGTTAAAGTAGATAAATTTATTTTTCCTGCAGATTTTATAGTTTTGGATATGGATGGTGAAAGTGAAATACCACTTTTCTTAGGTAGATCATTTTTAGCCACTGCTAGGGCTTTAATAGATGTAGAGAAAGGTAAATTAGAACTTAGGATGGATGATGAATCTATTACGTTTAATGTTTTTGATGCTATGAAAAATCCATCTGATGAACATGATTGTTTTAGGCTAGATGTTTTGGATAATGTGATTAGTGCGGGTCAATTTGAGAAAGAAGAGGAACTTGAAGAGGTGATGGAAATTAGAAGCCAAGAAACCATACAAGAAGAGTCAGAAATAGCCATGGAGGTGCTGGAGAAGAAAGAAGATGACATCCCAGTTGGAGCACCAAAAGTGGAGCTGAAAGAATTACCAGAGACCTTGAAGTATGTGTTCCTAGGTGAGGGAGAAACATATCCAGTTATCATCAACAAAGGGTTGGAATTTTATGAAGAAGAACAGCTGCTGAAAGTGCTCAAGGAACACAAAACCGCTATAGGCTGGTCCATATCTGATTTAAAAGGTATTAATCCTTCATTTTGTACTAATAAAATTCTTATGGAAGATGATATGAAACCAGTAAGGCAGCCACAAAGGAGACTTAACCCAACTATGAAAGAGGTGGTAAGAAAAGAAGTCGTGAAGTTGTTAGATGCAGGTATGATTTACCCCATTTCAGATACCGCATGGGTAAGCCCAGTCCAAACCGTTCCCAAGAAAGGTGGGATGACAGTCATTCAAAATGACAACAATGACTTAATTCCTACAAGAACTATCACAGGCTGGAGAATGTGTGTAGACTATAGAAAACTTAATGATGCAACCCGCAAAGACCATTTTCCAATTCCTTTTATGGACCAAATGTTAGAAAGGTTAGCTGGGCATGATTATTACTGTTTCTTAGATGGATATTCTGGGTATAATCAAATTCCTGTAGCACCAGAGGATCAAGAAAAGACAGCCTTCACTTGTCCCTTTGGAGTTTTTGCATATAGAAGAATGTCTTTCGGACTATGCAATGCGCCTGCAACATTTCAAAGGTGCATGTTTTTTATTTTTTCTGACATGGTTGAGAAAGGTTTAGAAGTATTTATGGATGACTTTTCTGTTTTTGGCTCTTGCTTTAATTCATGTTTAGATAACTTAGCCAAGGTTTTAAAAAGATGTCAAGAGACAAATTTAGTTTTAAATTGGGAAAAATGTCATTTCATGGTAAGAGAAGGAATTGTCTTAGGACATAAAGTTTCTGAAATGGGAATAGAGGTTGATAGAGCTAAGTTGTTAGTAATTGATAAATTACCTCCCCCTATTAATGTTAATGGTGTGAGAAGTTTTCTAGGACATGCAGGGTTTTATAGGAGGTTCATCCAGGACTTCTCCAAGATTGCAAAACCTCTTAGCAAATTGTCTGAAAAAGGAGTAGACTTTTGTTTTGATCAGGCTTGTTTAGATGCATTTAATATCCTGAAAAATAAACTTACCACTGCACCTATTTTAATTGCTCCTGATTGGACTTTACCGTTTGAACTTATGTGTGATGCTAGTGCTTATGCAATAGGTGTTGTTTTATGGCAGAGGAAAGAGAAGCGTTTGCATGTAATATACTATGCCAGTAAGATTTTGAATGAGGCACAAGTCAATTATGCCACTATTGAAAAAGAGATGCTAGTTGTAGTATATGCTTTAGACAAATTTAGGTCTTACTTGATTGGCTCTAAAGTTATTGTTTACACTGACCATGCAGCTTTTTAAAATTTTTAATGAATAAGCAAGACGCAAAGCCACGTTTTCTGCATTGGATGCTTTTGTTTCAGGAATTCGATCTGGAAATTAAAGACAAGGCCGAAGTGGAAAACAAGGTGGCAGACCACTTGTCAAGGATTCAAGACAAGAAGTTGCAAGACAGTCCGGAGATAGAAATAAATGAATCTTTTCCTGATGAGGGAGTGATGGCAATCCAAGTCAGCCCATGGTTTGCGGATATGGCTAATTACAAAGCCGTGGGTGTCATACCTGAAGAATTAAATTGGCAGCAGAAAAAGAAGTTTCTCCATGATTCAAAGAGGTATTTGTGGGACAACCCTTTTCTTTATTTTCAATGCACTTACGGGGTAATTCGCAGATGCGTAACTGAGTCCGAGGCACCTAAAATCCTTTGGCACTGCCATGCCTCGGATTATGGAGGACACTTCGGAGGGAATAGAATAGCACAAAAAGTTTTGCAGTGCGGTTATTATTGGCCAACATTATTCAAAGATGTAAGAGATTTTGTGGAAAAATGTGATCGCTGTCAAAGGACAGGAAATATTTCTCAAAAGGATGAAATGCCACTAAATAATATCCAAGAAGTGGAACTGTTCGATGTGTGGGGAATTTATTTCACGGGACCTTTCCCTAAATCATATTCCAATCAATATATCTTGGTTGCAGTAGATTATGTGTCTAAGTGGGTTGAGGTTGTGGCTTTATCTACCAATGATGCAAAAGTAGTGGTTTCGTTCCTGCGAAAGAATATATTCACACGCTTTGGAGTACCGAGAGCCATAATCAGTGACGGGGGGAACACATTTTTGCAATAAACACTTTGAAAGCTTACTTGCCAAGTATGGAGTCAAGCACAGAGTTGCCACACCATATCATCCCCAAACAAGTGGACAGGTAGAAATTTCTAACCGTGAACTCAAAAGAATTTTAGAAAAGACTGTTGGAAATTCCAGGAAAGATTGGTCCAAGAAACTTGATGAAGCATTGTGGGCATACCGAACTGCATTTAAAACACCTATAGGTATGTCTCCATTTCAACTTGTGTATTGTAAGTCCTGCCATCTTCCAATTGAGTTAGAACATAAAGCATTATGGGCAACTAAATTCTTAAATTTTGAACTCTCTAAATCTAATGAGAAACGTTTGTTGCAATTAAATGAGTTAGATGAGTTCAGGTTAGCTGCATATGAGAATGCTAGGATCTACAAGGAGAAAACAAAGAAATGGCATGACAACAAGATTCGCCCCAAAGAATTTGAACCAGGACAACAGGTTTTGCTTTATAATTCTCGCCTGAGACTGTTTCCAGGTAAGTTGAAATCCCGATGGTCAGGTCCATTTTTAGTGTGCAAGGTTTATCCCTATGGAACAATAGAAATTTCTCTCTTAAATAATGACAGGCCATTCAAAGTGAATGGGTGTAGATTGAAGCCTTATTTTGGAGGGGAAGTGGATAGGAATGCAGTTACCATTCCACTAAATTCATTGGATGATTAACAGTTGTCCGTCAAGCTCATGACGTTAAACAAGCGCTACTTGGAAGGCAATCCAAGCATTTAATTGTGTTATTCTCAATTTCTGTAAGTTTTTAAATCAGTTATTATTTTATGCCTAGTTATACTCGTTTATTCTTGATTTATTTTAGTTGATGTTCATTGTCCTAATTAGTAATAGCATGTTTTAAATTTCAGTGTTAATTTGCAACTTAGCCTTCATTTTAGATTGTTATTAGTCCATTTGGTTTAGCTTAGGTTTTTAAATTGATAAGAAACTCCTAAAAAGCATTGAAGAGCATTCAAATAACTCACGCTGATCGCGTGGGCTATGGCACTAGTCGCGCCACCTATTCGAATCAACCCAACCCCAATTGCAATATCCACGCTGATAGCGTGAAATCTCGTGCGAGTCGGATCAGCTGGGCGAACTCAAAGGTCACTGCTTCATCTATGGCGCTGATAGCGTGGTATCCCACACTACTCGCGCCACTTATTCAAACTCAGGTAACATAATTGAGGATCTCACGTTGATAGCGTGAACAGTGACGCGACTCGCGTCAACCATTCGAACCTGGAGTTCATTTTTGAGTCATCTCACGCTAATCGCGTGAGTTCCAGCGCTACTCACGTCATCTATTCGAACCAGAGGGTCTTGATTCAAGTTGTCACGCTGATCGCATGATACATGGCACGAATCGCGCCAGTTGACCAAAATCAGATGACTCTTCTGCATCATTTCACGCTGATCGCGTGAAGCATGGGGCTACTCACGCCAGGAGTTCGAACCAATTATCCCTGTTTTATTAATCCACGCGGTTAGTGTGGGAGGTGGCGCGATCCGCGCGAGAGTGCCATTTCAATTTTTTTAAAAGGGATTTCAGAACCAAAATCGCGCCTCACCCATTCTTCTCCCAATTCTTCCTAAATCCTCTCCAATTCCCTAATTTTCGTTCAATCTTCAGCCAACACCAAGCCTTAAAACCTTAGTCTAGGGTTCCCAATCCCCAAACTCTTCATTTCAAATCCCTCATTCTTGAGAAGCTTGGAGTTCCTGGTGCATTTCAATTCTCTTCACTCTCATTCACATCAATGGCTGGAGAAAAGGTTAGTATTCGAACCATGAACATTGCATTGCATAAAAAAAAAGGGCACCATAGTTGAATGTGGGAAACTTAGTTGCAGAGCATCAATGGCAGAATCGCGACCCTACTTGAGATTGGAAAAGAAAGAATTAGAATCAAGACCATGGAATAGGGGGAAACAGGGAAAGGAAGGAAAAGTAAGAGGAAAGACAAAGTTACCCAAGAAGACAATTCTGGTATAAAAGTGAAAATGCCAACAGAACAGATCTGGCAAAAACCAAATCTAGTGAAGAATCCAGTTGGGAAGTAACAAGTCTGAAATACCAGCTGGTGGATCTAAGTGTAATTCTCTACTACCTTACTCCCTCTATCACAAGTGCTCTACAGAGGAAAAATCAAAGAATAAAGAATAGTATACTGCTAGGTGGAATTGGCTAATTCTAACAAAAATCCAATCTCAATTTTAGTCACTATCCAAAAGATCCCTACCTTTAAGCCAGGCCAAGTTATAACCTTATAAAGACCTTTTGATCAGTTGTGCATGCATTCATGTTTCTCATTTTCAGGAACTCGAGAATATGATCAAGCTTATGGTAGTGCTATCACTGTGTTGGATTGAGTGAGTATAATAAACCTTATACACTTGAGTGATGAGTGAAATACACACATCTTGGTAAGGAAGACTCAAGTGAAACTTTTGCAGTTGATGGAATTGAAAGTGTTATTGAAACCTTGATTTGAAATTGATTATACTTAGCATTGTGATTCTAAGAATGTTAATTGTGAAATCATGCTTGATTGTTGAAACTTGCTTTCCAAATAGAAACTCTGTTTATTGCTGAGGACAACAATATATAAATCTGGGAATTATTTGATATGCTTCCAGCATATAGTAGTTTTTAAGTTTAATTAATTAATAAATTGTTTAAGATTTAGTAAATTAGATTAGGAATTGGTGAATTATTATTTAATTGCATATTAATTTAATTTCTTAGTTATTTTATCATTTAGGAACCAACAAGAGAGGAAAAGAAGCAAAAAGAGCAAGCCAGTGCTCTTGAACAAGTCACGCGATCAGCGTGGGATCTCACGTGATCAGCGTGGAAGCGTCAAGATCAACAAATTCAGTTCGAAGAGTCCACGCGATTAGCGTCAACCACCACGCGATCAGCGTCAGATGCTGAACACATAAACTCTCAGCTTGAACAAGCCACGCGGTTAGCGCGACCATCCACGCTAGTCGCGCCATTCTATCAAAACTCAGGTATTCAGCTCGAATAAATGACGTGATCAGCGTGAGGATCCACGCAATTAGCGTCAGACTTCCAGAATAGCCTATTTAGCTCGAACATCCCATGCGATCAGCGTGGGATGCCATGCCAGTCGCGCCACGAACTTGGGTTTCCTGATTTAAAAGATTTGGAATTGATTTACTGGAGGGAAAACAATTCCCCATTACTGGAATTAGACCTAGGACGTTTTGGGGCATAAAAGGAAGCCTCTGGGTCAAAAAGAAACAGCTTTTATTGGGTTTGGACAGAATTGCTCAAGAGGAAGCCATTGAAGAATCTTGGGAGAAGATTGGAAGCCTTGAGGAATTGCAGAACAACACTCTGTGTAAACCTTTCTTTTCCTCTGGTATGTTAGTCATGGAAGTAGTATCAACTCTGAGTATGCTTGGCTAATTCTTGTATTGTGGTTGAGCCATGAACCTATGAGTACTCCTCTATGTATTGATTGGTTTTAATAAGAAGTTATCATAATTGCTTTGTCTTACTCTATTCTTCACTGCATAATTCTTAATTTGGATTGGCCATTCTGTTAAGATACTTAGGGTTGGGATTCACAATAGGGATATTGGGATTCTAATTTCTGAAATGAGTAAAACAACAATTTATACATTGCCTAGGGATAGGGATGTGTGGTTGCAGCAATTTCAGGTTGTGTTTGCTTAATGCTTGGTTTAAGAAGGAATCACTAAGGGATTAGGGTTCTTAATTTCACCAAAGGGTTAAATTACTAAGGGATTAGGGTTTAACTAATCATAAGAGAACACATCAGCTGAGTAATTAGGATTGGTTCAAGTTAATAATCAATTGAAGCATAGAAAGAAAGAATCATAGGGGATTGCGCTTAACTACAAGCACTTCTCGCTACTGCAGTAAAATCTAATTTACGTTCGCTTACATTCTCGTTAAATTTCTGTCATTTAAATTACATTACTTAAGCACAACTCACAAACTCTCTCAAACTCATATTTTGTCTTCCAATTTCTAAGACGTTAAGTTACGTAAGATTGCATTCAATCCCTGTGAAGACGATACTTGACTTACTCACTTTATTACTTGAAACGAACGGTACACTTGCCGTTTACACAACAATACCCTAATTGTGTTGATGACAGCATTGATCGATAATTGTTGTTGAAATTACGCATGACCATACTTATAGGGACATAGTGTGAAATGTATATCTGAATCCCACATACCCACATTGATACTGCTTGATTCTCTCTGAGTCCAGGAATGCCTGTGATCAATTAGTCATCCTGAATCGAATTGAATTGAACTTATGAGTTTGATTGTGTTTTGTTGAGTGCTTTAAATTTAAATCTGGGAATTTTTTATAAGCGTCCTATGCCGAATTGAATATTGCTTAAAAGGCCGGTGCAAAATCTGAATTTTGTGTCAATAACCAAGTATGCTTTCATGTGATATCATTGTGTTGAGTTTAAGGTCAGGTTTGCTTATTCATTGGTGAACTAGAATGCATAATAACTGAGTAGGTGTTAGTATAGCTTTGATTAAAATTATGGTTGAATCTATATGCCTGATATTGTCAAGTTTGATATAACCACATAATTTTTAGCCATTTGACTGTGAATGCACCTACATATGCTTGGTAAATGTTGTTTCTTTTTCACTTGATTCGGAGTTGCTTGACACGATATTTGATTGCTTGTAGTGCTTAAGTGGATATTGGTTAGGAAGTGTTCCATTGGAGTTAAATGCAAATTGGTTATCCTAAATCGGATTGAATTGAACCTATGCTCAGTAAATATTGACTTGAAGAAAGGTTTCACACCACTTTAGTTGAGCTAATCTGATAATTTGGAAATCTTTAAGTCATTGTTTCATGCAACCTAATAATGTTGAATTTGGGATGTTAGATTAAATTAGTTGATTGTGTTTTGATGATTTCAACTTGAAATTGGGAATTTGTGATTAATCTGACTTCCTATGCTCATTTGAATACTGACTTGGGATATTGAGCATGAGCTTAGTGAAACTGAAGCATCTATGCTATTGCTGGACATCATTGTTGTGAATAATTGGTTGACATTTGCGTTTGGTAATGAGTTACATTGTGAACAAATTAGTATTGTCCCATATATATATGCTCACATATTGAATACATTTGCTTGATATTGTATTTCTGAATACTATCTAAGCCTCATTGACTGGATACAAGTTGAATTAGCTGATTCCAGATTGCCTCTTGGATTACTAGCTTTGATTGAATACCTCAGTAACATGCAGAGACTAAATCTGGGAATTAGCGAATCTAGTACATATTTATAATTGTCTCTTGGATATTTTCTGATTTTCAGGGGAAACAGATAGCGAAGAGGAAGCGGAAGGCACCTGAGTCTTCTAGTAGCAAGAGGGCTCAGGTTACTCTATTCGACGAGGCTCGCTTCAGCTCCATCGAGTGCCAGGAGCGGTTTGACTCTTGGTATTTACCCGAGAAAGTCATTCCGGATAAGCAGATTATGTGGGAATCACTTCCCGAAGACTCTCCGGTCAGAGAGGTCATTACCAGACGGCGATGGAGAGCGCGGCAGAGGAGCAGCTGATTTGAGCTTCGAAGCTCTCTCCCGAGGAACTAGCAGCCCGCAGTCCTCGTGGAGCACCGTTACCTCAGTCTCCTCCAGCCCCAGTCCCAGATGCACCTGCCCAGCAGGATCCACCACAGTCTCCGATGTCTCAGCAGTCCACACAGCCTCTATTTCTTCTAGAGGATGACTTCCAGCATCAGCCTTCGATGAGAGCTATGATGGAGCATCAGACTCGCCTGCTGGAGTATCAGGTCAGGATGATGGAGGATCTATGCAGAGAGCGGAGCATTGACTTCTCTTCTTACCAGTACCACTTCACTCCCACACCGCCAGCTTTCCAGCCACCTGTGGATTCCAGACCACCACCACCACCACCAGCTCAGACTCCTTCCGGCCCATCCAGCCCTGCAGAGCCAGCAGCAAACCACCCTGGTCCATCTCAGGCTGCTGAGGACATTACGACAGAGGGTGACGAGTGATTCACAGGACTATTTTTGATTTTACTGTTGTTTATTTTCTATTTTTGTTTTCATTTTCCATTTACATTACTACAGTATACATTTATACTTGATACATTTGTGATATTTGATGCATGAATAATTTGATGTGAATGTCTTCTATTTGAATCAATATTTCGTTTTACTTGCGATTCTTCAAATAATAATTACGTGAGTGAACACACGATCCTTGTTAGTTGTTGTTGGGGACAGCAATTTTCTAAATCTGGGAATGGGCGTATGCGCAGTATTTATTTGACGAATCACATTCAAGTGACAAAAGACGTCTAACAGAAAATTATATATTTTGCTAAAAATTATAAGGATTTAAATTTTTGAATAACGTGTTAGAAGCTTATTTTATATATCTCAGAAGAAAAATTGTGAAGTCAGTGATGAATTAGAATTTTCTGTTAGGAAGCTTGCGTGAGATGAAATATGGCATGGCTTGCATGAAGCATGATTGAATTACGATTATTTGTATATTAATATTCATGTTGAAGTTGAAATGACGCTTGATATGAAGTTAACAGAGGCTAACTTGAGTCCATAAACCGTGAGGATTGAGCCATACAGTACAAAATTCTTTCAGAGAGGCCTCACCTTGGTAAGTACTCTAGAACTTGATTTGTTTCTCTGGATGCATGTATATTCTGATATGATTAAGACAGTTTATTCTTTTAAGCCAGGGTCAAATTGACTCACCTTCAATTTTCCATTGTCACCTCTTTTGAGCCTAAACCTTTTTATTCATACACCTGAAATTTGAAACATAATCTTTGACCACCCTACTTGTGAAGAATCCAGTTGGGAAGTAACAAGTCTGAAATACCAGCTGTCCAGCCTAGGGAAGTAACAAGTCTGAAATACCAGCTGGTGGATCTAAATATATTTCTCTACTACCTTACTCTCTCTATCACAAGTGTTCTGCAGAGAAAAAAAAATCAAAGAATAAAGAATAGTATACTGCTAAGTGGAATTGGCTAATTCTAACAAAAATCCAATCTCAATTTTAGTCACCATCCAAAATATCCCTACCCTTAAGCCAGGCCAAGCTATAACCTTATAAAGACCTTTTGATCAGTTATGCATGCATTCATGTTTCTTATTTTCAGGAACTCGAGAATATGATCAAGCTTATGGTAGTGCTATCACTGTGTTGGATTGAGTGAGTATAATAAACCTTATACACTTGAGTGATGAGTGAAATACACACATCTTGGTAAGGAAGACTCAAGTGAAACTTTTGCAGTTGATGGAATTGAAAGTGTTATTGAAACCTTGATTTGAAATTGATTATACTTAGCATTGTGATTCTAAGAATGTTAATTGTGAAATCATGCTTGATTGTTGAAACTTGTTTTCCAAATAGAAACTCTATTTATTGCTGAGGACAGCAATATATAAATTTGGGAATTATTTGATATGCTTCCAGCATATAGTAGTTTTTAAGTTTAATTAATTAATAAATTGTTTAAGATTTAGTAAGTTAGATTAGGAATTGGTGAATTATTATTTAATTGCATATTAATTTAATTTCTTAGTTATTTTATCATTTAGGAACCAACAAGAGAGGAAAAGAAGCAAAAAAAGCAAGCCAGTGCTCTCGAACAAGTCACGCGATCAGCGTGGAAGCGTCAAGATCAACAAATTCAGTTCGAAGAGCCCACGCAAGTAGCGCCAACCACCACGCGATCAGTGTCAGATGCTGAAACACAGACTCTCAGCTCGAACAAGCCACGTTGGTAGCGTGGCCATCCACGCAAATCGAGCCATGCTATCAAAACTCAAGCATTCAATTCGAATGACCCACGCGATCAGCGTGGGCATCCACGCTATCAGCGTGGGCATCCACGCTATTAGCGCCAGAAGTCCAAAGCAGCTCATTTAACTCAAACAACCCACGCGGATCGCGTAGGACTTCACGCGAATTGCGTGACGAGCTTACTGTTTCCTAATTTAAAAGATTTGAAATTGATTTAGTGGGGGAAAAGTTCCTCATTACTGGAATTAGACCTAGGACATTTTGGGGCATAAAAGGAAGCCTCTGGGTCACAAAGAAACAGTTTTCACTGGGCATTGGGCAGAATTTCTAAGGAAGAAGCCATTGAAGAACCTTGGGAGAAGATTGGAAGCATTGAGGATTTGCAGAACAGTACTCTGTGTAACCTTTTCTTTCCTTTGGTAATTTCTCTCTAGGAGTATGTTAGTCAAGGGAGTAATATCAATTCTGAGTATGCTTGGCTAATTCTTGTATTGTGGTTGAGCCATGAACCTATGAGAATTCCTCTATGTCTTGATTGGTTTTAATAAAGGTTATCATAATTGCTTTGTTTTATTTTGTTCTTCATTGCTTTATTCTTAATTGGGACTGGCCATTCTATTAAGAGGTTTAGGGTTAGGATTCACAATAGGGATATTGGAATTCTAGTTTCTGTATTGAGTAAAACAACAATTTATACATTGCCTAGGGATAGAGATGTGTAGTTGCAGCAATTTCAGGATGTATGGCTTAATGCTTGGTTTAAGAAGGAATCACTAAGGGATTAGGATTTTTAATTTCACCAAAGGGTTAAATTAATAAGGGATTAGGATTTAGCTACTTATAGGAGAATACATCAACTGAGTAATTAGAAGTAATTCAAGTTAATAATCGATCAAAGCATAGTAGGAAGGAATCATAGGGGATTGCGCTTAACTACAATCATCTCTCACCACTACAGTAAAATCTAATTAATATTCGCTTATATTCTTGTTAAATTTCTGTTATTTCATTTACGTTATTCAAATACAACTCAACAAACTCTCTCAAACTCATTATTTGTTTTCCAATTTCTAAGATGTTAAGTTACGTAAGATTGCATTCAAACCCTATGGAGACGATACTCTACTTACTCACTTTATTACTTTAAACGAATGGTACACTTGCCGATTTTGCAACATGCAACATCAAAGTGCTCCTGTTTTGGAGACTGCATGAACTGAGTTAACACATGAACAACATAACCAATATCTGGTCTGGTGATGGTTAAATAAATTAAGTGTCCCATAATGCGACGATATCTGACTGGATCAATATAACCAGAACTGGATGAAAGTGCCAATTTATGATTTTGTTCCAGCAAAGTAGCCATTGGTTTGCACCCAAGAACACCTGCTTCAGAGAGAATATCTAGAGTATATTTTCTTTGAGAGAGGAATAGACCAGATTTTCCACGAGCAATCTCAATACCCAAAAAATATTTAAGCTGACCCAAATATTTTATTTTAAAACAAGAATTGAGATATTGTTTAACCTCTTGACATGTAGCAAATTCGTTCCCAGTAAGAACAATATCATCCACGTAAACAAGTAAAGCTAGAAAAGTTTTTCCACGAGTAAGAGTGAACAAGGTGTAATCAGTGCGGGACTGAACGACGCCAAAAGATAAAAGAGATGATCTGAGTTTTTCAAACCAGTTGTGGGAAGATTGGGGCAAACCATAAAGGGATTTTTGGAGATGACAAACCTTTCCCATAGAAGGCGTAAAGGACCCCGGAGGGAATCTCATATAAACCTCTTCATGTAAATCACCGTGAAGGAAAGCATTATTCACATCTAGTTGGTGAAGCTCCCATTGCTTAGCAACTGTGACAGCAAGAAAAATGCGAACACTAACCATTTTTGTAATAGGCGCAAAGGTCTCATTGAAATCCTCTCCTTCCACTTGGTTGTTTCCAGCAATAACAAGGCGAGCCTTAAACCGTTCAATGGACCCATCAGATTTATATTTAATATGGTAGACCCATTTGCTAGGGAGTGCTCGTTTTCCTGGAGGAAGAGGTTTAATACGCCAAGTCTGATTTAATTCTAGAGCATCAATTTCCTTTTGCATTGCTTCTTTCCATCTAGGGTCTGTCATAGCTTCTTAAAGCTTGTTGGTTCATGATCTGCATTAACTGCTGCAAGGAAAAGAATATGATTTTGGTTCCTGGACATTTTGCTCTGATACCATAATAAGGAAAAGAATGGGAGAATATTTTTCTCTGCCTTTCATTGTACATAACATGACTTTAAGTAGCCTGTTGCAATACATGACAGAAAAGGAAATGTACAAAGTTTAGCAACCTAATTATTCACAACATAATTCCTAATAATGTAAAATAACTCCTAATTATGAGCAGATCAATGTAACTCCTGATTATGTGCATATCAGCATTTGAATTCAAATTCAACTTTACATTTATGTGGAAGATATGCCAGCTAATATCTTCCTCTCACACGTTCTCATTCCTCTCTCTCAAATTTTTTTCTTCTCTCTCCTCAACGTCGCTCCTTCTTCCCTACTTCTTCTACTTCTCTTCTTCTTCCCCTTTGTCACGACACCCCCTTCCCCCTTCCCCCCCCCCCTCCGCTGTGACCCCCCTTAACCCTTTCAAACCTCCGTGTGACGCCCCCTCCCCGTCGTAATGTATTATTTTTGGTTTATTTCTTCTTTTTCTTCATCTTCATCTCCTTCTGTTGAGTCATGCCAATTATTCTTCCTCCTCCCGCGTTTTACAAGTAACTGTCACATTTGATAATTTTTTTTGGAAACTGTGCAAATCTTCACAGTTCTTTCTTGAAAACTGGATTTACATAGTGAAAATCTTGTGGAGTGCTTTATTACTCGATCTAGAGAAAATCAGATCTTCAGCTTAAGATTTATTTTCAAAATCCAACATTAAAGATGCTCTTAACATTGTTATCATCCTAATCAAGATAAGATGAAAGTTCTTGGTTATAAGCGAATTCATCACCCTTATAATATCCTTATTGTAGTCAAGAAAATCATTTTTTTGTTAAGAGCTAACTCTTAATTGATGATCCCAAACTAATGAGACCCGAAAGAATATGGAAAATTAAATTAATCCATATGCTACTACTCTACGTATATGTCTAATGTGTGAAATGTTAAATATTGAACGTTCATACAGACGAATGAATCGAGCCAAAAGTATGGGAAAAAAGAAAATGGTAAAAATATTAAAGACTAAAAGATACGAGATATGTATAAGGAAAGGGGTAGTAGAGGCAGTAGTAGGGTCCACCAATTTGTGAGCAATTTGCAATCCTTTGCATTTGCAGCTCGGTATCATAAGGACCAATCTCTGTCCGTCTGAAATAATGCTCAACACCATCCAACTGTTTTTTTAAATTAGTATGACATTGTCCCGTCAAACATCAAGAGTAATATTTATTTGGGATCGTAAATACTTATAAGATAAACGTTTTCTGTTAAAATAATTTATGTCATAATCAATAATAAAAAATATTCAAATTCTATTGTTTAAAAAACACATACATTTATTACTTGTGCTAAAATACATCAACTGTTAATTATTGGTCCATATGACTCGGATATTTTTTATTTATTTATTTTAACTTCATCAGTGTCCTTTCTTAAGTCTCAAAGCGGCGAGATAACCCAATTAAAAAAATTAACTCAAATTTCGTATTCTTTTTAAGGACTTCCCATAATGGCTTGTCCCTCCAAGCTTCGGCTAACGGCTCATTCTTGATTCTTCAGTCCGAAATCACTACTGGGAAAAAATAATAAAATTTTATTGGGAGTTTGGGAGTTAAAGCGGTCAGCGCTAATAAAAACTAATCTTATTCAAACACATAGGTAACAGAAGTATTTCTTTATAATTTCGTATTTTATATCTAAAGTAAAGTAAATTAAATTAGTCGTGTATTTATACAAAAACAATTAAATTAGTTGTGTAATACTACTATGAAACAATTATTAAACATTAAGCATTACAAATCGACGATTGAGTTTTTCAACGAGTTAATAACTAGACAGTTTTGTACCAGAAGAAAAGGACTAGACTGTTTAATTTCCCCCCCTTCAATTCCAGCTATCACAATGATTCAATGTCATGCTATTATTTAGCTTAGGATCAATAATAGTAATTATAGCTTTTATAATATCACTCATCTATATAAATAAAATAAACCCAGGATTTGGTAGAGTTTAACTTTTCTGGAACTTTAAAAATGTGCTAAGTGAAAAGTTCTTAATCTTAATTAAAAGAATCATAAATTTAATGCACTTTGAATTAAAAATAAATATTATTTCTGTTTTATTATTATTGTCTTGTAAGAGAAAAAATTATCCTAAAATAATTAATTTTTTAATATAACATTAATTATTTTTTTAGTTATATCTATTATAATATTAACGGAGAATAATAAAATCTATAAATAAATAAATGATGATATAATATTAGTTTTAAGAAATTCTTCTTCTTCTTTATTTATTTATTATTATTATTAATATATGTAAAATAACTTACAATTATTATTTTGGAACGTAGAAGATAGGCAAAAAAATTTAAATATTGTTTTTTTTTTAAATTACGAATTTATAGTAGTTTTGAAAGTATTTACGAAAATGTTGTTGTCAAACGCGCCCCACTTGGGCGTGACTCATTCCGTCGCTAATTTGATCGCTAATTAGGTCGCTAACACTTTTTTCGATGGAATATTGGGTGCGACTACAATATTCTATCGAAAAAGTGTTAGCGACTGAAATAGAGACCAAAATTGGACATGTTTTAATTTTTGACGTAAAATATCATTTAATTTTATTAATTGTTATTTTTATCTAATTTTGAAGTATTTTTATACTGATCTTCATCATAGATATGATCTTCTTTACTTTTTTTAATATTATTTTATTTAGTATATTTTTTAAAATTTATATGATTTTATTTAATATATTCTGGATTTTTGGTATATCTAATTTTTAATATATTATTTTATTTCATATATTTTCTATATTTTTTAATATTATTTTATTTAATATAATTTCTAAATTTTTATACGATTTTGTTTAATATTTTTTGGATTTTTTATATAACTAATTTTTAATATAATATTTTATTTAAAATGCTTTCTATATTAAAATATTATTTACAATTTAAAAAAACAAAAATTTCAATTTTTTAATAAAAAGGTCATGACTTCAAAGTCGTAAATATGTTAATAAAAATAAAAACTTAAAGTTGTAAAAAAATTGATTTTAAAGTCATAAGTTTAAAAAAAATTATATTGTAAATTTTTTAACGATTTTCAAAAATTGAAAAAAATTATACTTTAAATTAAAAAATTGATTTTAAAGTCTGCGCTAATTTTGGTCTCTATTTCAGTTGCTAAAACTTTTTGCGACAGAATATTGTGGTGCGCAAAAAGTGTTAGCGACCGAATTAGTGACGAAATGAGTCACGCCTAGGTGGGGCGCGTTTGACAACAACATTTTGGTAAATACTTTCAAAACTACTATAAATTCATAATTTTTTTAAAAAATAACAATATTTAGGTTTTTTTTGCCGTAGAAAATACATTCTTTCTGACTTCATTAAAAGTTCTTTGTTTCAAGTAATGTTAGAGACACTTATGTTATGCAGTTAAGTCGAGCACTAGCCAGCAACTACGGCCAAAGTATCAATTGCGGGTAATTTTTTTAAAAAAATTTATCATTTGAGAGTAGATTTTAAACTAATATATGTTTGAAGGTAAGTCGAGATAAGTTGTAATAGGTATTGTTGTGAAAACTACTTTAGTCATTCATCTGGTTAAAGTAGTAGGTTAGTGGTTTAATCGATGAGTCAATAATTGACCTAATTTGACTTGATATATATTAAAAATTCAAAATTATATATGTATCTATTATATATAAGTATATAATTAACATTATTTGAGTAAAAAAAGTTCATTCATATTCCAAAATTCAAATTAAGAAAAAAATCCAATTTTCTTATAAAAAAACCAATTTTTTTTAAAATCGACTAGGTCGGACCGATTCAACCGGAATCCGGTGACCAACCCGATCGAATTTGACCGGATCAATCCATATCAATTGCATAATTGGTCCGAAAGTGGATCTGGTTAGACCACTGGATCCCAGTCCGACCGATTAATCTGGATCGGGTTTGATAATACTTATAACATGTATTATGACTTCTATTTTACTTTTAAAAAACATTAAAACCATAAAAGAATTTCAGATTTCAATTTTTTTTAATAAAATTTTAAAGTCGTAAGTTTTTTGTTTTATTTTTACGACTTTAAAGTTATAAAGTATTTTTTTATATTTTTATATTAAAGTTATAAATTAGTTTACAATTTCATTTTTTTTCTTTTTTGAATAGTAAATAATTTATTTATTTTAATTATTTAAAGAATTAATGTGTATTTAATTTTTTTTGTTTTATTAAAATTTTTAATATGATTTTATTTAATATTTGTTATATTTTTATATATTATCTTATTTAATATATTTAATATATTATTATTATTATTAATATTAAGGATTATTATTTATTTTGTAAATTATAAACATAAAGTAAAATACTTAAATTTAAATAAAAAATTAAAATGTACTACATATTGGTTTAACAAAAATATTTAAATATTTTATACTAATATTAAAAAATAATATTAACTTATATTTATTATATAATATTAATGTTTTTTAAAAATTAATTAATTTTTACAATTATCATTAAATAAATTAATAATTTCATACAATACTATTAATTAATTTTATTTTATAAATTATTTAAATATTAACAAAAAAACATAATTTAATAATAAAAGTAGTTGTTAAAATAAAACAACATAATATATTAATTAAAAGGAACATACAAATTAAATAAAAGCGTAAAATTAAACATTAGAAACATTAGAAATTTATTAGGTATATTTAGAATTGATTCATCCATCTCATTATATATACGAGTAGTTAATGACTTATCTTCCATTAAGTCTTGTCACTTTGAAATATCATACATAAAATATAAAATATGAACTTAAGTATTAAGACCATATAAAAAATACTAAATAAAAAAATAAAAAATAAAAAATTATATAAAACAAAAAATTAAACATATATTAATTCTTTAAATGATTAAAATAAATAAATGATTTATGATTAAAAAAATAAAATTAAAGTCATAAATTAATTTATGACTTCAATATAAAAAAAATTACTTTATGACTTTAAAATTATAAAAGTAAACAAAAAAAATATAATTTTAAAGTCCTATTAAAAAATTAAAGATTTATTACTTTAATATTTTTTTTGATAGACGTGTAACACTTTTAATTTAAAAGTTACAACATTTATTACTATTTACGCCCAATAGACCATAACATCAGTTAATATTTACTCGCAACATATATTAATTAAAAATCTATTCTCAAATAATAAACACTTAAAAAAAATTACCCCATTCGATAATTTTGCCCAGCAACTACTGCTAGCATACTCTGAGCCTTGTCTTGGGGAAGCCACAGAACATGCACTTCAGAAAATCTCTGTCTTAACATGTCATAAACTTTTCATTATTATATAAACCCAAATCTAAACTTAGTAACTCGCTTTTTCACACTGCCTTTCACGCTCCCCTAGCTTTGTTTCTGCTCTGCCCCTTCTCCTTTTTCACTCTCCTCTCGCTGAATGCTAAATTGAACCAAAGCTTATTACTTAGTAAAGACACACTTGAAAAATGAGGGGTCCTTTGGGTGCAGTAATAGGAAGATACCCATCAAGTGATGGAGTTACCCAAATGGGTGGAATCATAAGGCACAATAGGAAATGCAGGGACATCACTGTTCTTGTGATCTTCATAGCTTTTTGGATAGCAATGATTGTCAACTCCAGCTTTGCTTTCAACCAAGGAAACCCACTGAGGTGAGCAATCTTAAAGTTTCCAACTTTTATCTGTGTTGGAGCTGTGGGTGGAGTTTCTGCAATTGGCAAGTTGTGGTTTTGAATGTAGGGTTTGACACGTGGGGTGTTGTCTTTCAACGGGGTTCCTTTATAGAGCTTATTGTTAGGTGAAATTTGTGATGGATGCATTTTTGTAGCTAGTGGTTTATGGTTGTCTACTTTTCCTTTTTTGTTTTGAGGCTTTGAGTAGTTACTTGATTCCAAAAAAAAAAATCATTTGCTTAGTAAATGGGTTTTCTGTGTAAGGCATGGTTAAGACTTTACATGAAATTCTGATTTAATGTAACATGTGGGTCTAATAATTCAATTATGATTTTGGCAAATGTTTGCTTACTGAGTCTATTTAACTGTCACAATATGTTCTTTTCAACTGGGAATCAATTTTGTTGTTTGTTTGGCTGCTGAAGAACTTAACAGCAGGAAGTGGCAGCGGCATTTGATTGTGTAGCTGTAGCAGCATGAAGTTCATAATATTTATTCTCCTTTTTGCTGTTTTCACACTATGACTTACCAGGCTTACTTATGGACTTGACTACAAAGGGAATGTGTGTGGGGACAAGCATGCACACCCTGGCCTTAGTGAATTGGAGCTCAGATATTGGCAAAATCCTAACCAGGTTTATCAGAGTGGATTGAAGGATAGCCAATTCAAACTGGCTGATGCCCGCAGTATATGCTTGTTGGAGTGCCCTATGCCTTCGGACGATTCCCTTAATTGGGTGTGTGATTATCCTGAAGGAGATATTCGTCTTTCAATGAAAGATTGGATTAGTAGGAACTATGATTATTTTGAGTTTCTTACACCGGAAATGAGAAACTCCTCTCTTCAACTACAGGGTCCATGTTATCCTGTCATATTTCCCAGTGTAAATGGTGAGCTAACAATTCCATTTTGATGCTTTCATAAATTCATATTTTGTTGTATGCCTGCATATGGCTGTGTGGATGCATTGCTTTGATTTTTAACCTTGGTTGTATGGTGTGCTCCTGGAGCCTTTGGTAGAGAACTGTCAATCTCCTATGTATTATGAGTTTTATTGTACCTGGTCCCTAATGCATATTTTTGTCTAGTTTACTGGAGTTGCCAATTCATTGCTCAGGCATCAAATACATCTTTGAAGCATTGGCAGCAGATGGGTGGAGTTAACATCAACGAAGACATTGTTATTGACAAGTCCATTCACAAGTCTATTAATTCTCAGTCATCTGTCTTAAAGGTTAAAAAATTTCAACTTCCGACATTTTTTATTTATTAGTATTATGATTGTAATTTTTCCAGGGAAAGCATAATGATAGAAACTGGACCAGAAAGATAGATGAAAGAGATTATCTTTATTGAAAAAGAGCAATTACAGCAGTAACAAAGTGAATTCGAGGTTCACCACCCTCCTATTCCCTTTCTGAATTGACACCCTGCTATCAGCTACTAACCCCTTATTTATAACTCTCTCTCACCCATAGTTAGTTATAACTACCTGCACTAACTGCTGCACTAACTGTTATTTACTAATTACACCTTATTGTACACTTTTCCCCACCTCTACTCCTATCACATAACCACTCAAAATCAATGTTCTATCTGTGCATATATTGTATTATTGGCAAGTTAGGGTTAGCAAAAGAGATAAGCTATTAAAAGAAATAAGATCTTGGAAAAGACCTTATACCTATTTTCTCCATACTAGTTTAGATGATAATTGATTTGTGTAGTTCATTGACTGCAATATCATCTCCCTTTGTTCATATTAGCCAGATGGCTAATACTTAATAGAAAGATTCTTGGTCAGATTGAAAATGCTAATAGTTTAGTGAAGGATATTGATGGTTGTAGAGATGCATTATGTCTTGAATCTTGATCCCGTATCTATTTCCACCTCTCCTATATTTCTCAAATTTATACTCTTACTAAGTGCACCCACACCAAAATTTACTTACCTGTATTTTGTATGTTGCACCATTCAGCATCATGTGTATTATGCGCCATGGGATTTCAATGTAACATGATTAGTATTTGCAGAGATACATGGCAGACATAGGAAAGGCATGGCCTGTGCTGATTGTTTGTGGAGGGATTTTGCCTCTTTTTCTGTCTGTGATTTGGCTGATGATGATTCGACATTTTGTTGCTGCAATGCCTTGGATAACAGTTGTGCTCTTTAATGTTCTAATAATATCTGTCACAATGTTCTACTACCTAAACGGTTAGGAACTCTGCTTGGCTGTTTCAATTTTATTTTATTTTTTAAAACAAATACAGGTGTTTTCATGAAAATATCATTATACAGATGTCAAAATAAACTGTGAATACTCCTTTTTGATTAGTGTCCTTTTTGTTCCTCCTTTATCCATTCTATTTATTTAATGCTTGGCTCCTTTTCAGCAGCAGGCCTCTTTTATCTTTTGAGATTATTGTTCACATGAAGCCCTTGTATCAACTGTACTGTATATCCTAGTTGATAGATCTTGTCAAATAGAAAAATACCTCATTACTAGATTTTGTATTAAGACAAAGGCAAAAACATTGTTAGGCACTTAATACAGATATTTTTTGTTTTACAACTTACCATAAAAGCAGAAAATAGATTCCCAGGCTTGACATAGGCTAAACTCATTCTACACATGTTTTGGTAAAATATAACTTTTAGTATACTACTTAAAAAAGAAACAACATTTTGGGATTTATTTCTTATGAAATATTGGAGTATGGAGTATTGAAAATTCTAGATTTGACTTTTATTCTTGGAGATTGAATTTTGAGTTTTGAAAGAAGAATTATTGATTTAGATCTCATACTGTTCTTTCCATAACTTCATATTTGTTGGTGATTCTCGTCGATCTCTATTCTGATATTACTGTGTTGATTTTTTTTTTGTTTATCTGGTTGTTGGATAAACATCTGTCAATAATGCTTAATTAATTTTTCTTCCTAATTTTCAGCTGGATGGATTGGAAATGATGCCATTTCTCCCATCATTGGTGAGCATGACCCTTACATTAGTGTATATGGGAGGGTAAGTAGCATCCCAATAGAGTTTTCTCTCTCTCAATTTATTCTTGCATGTAGATCTAATGAAAAGATCTCACTTTTAGGAGCTGACTCATATAAGAGTTGTAGCTATACTTATGACCTTTATCATGGTTGTCGCCATTCTTACATCAATTGCTATTGTTCGCCGCATCCTTATGGCAACATCTGTCCTCACGGTAAGCATCACTTTATGATATGCAATTACTTAACTATTATTACATTGTTTATTTTTATTCATTGACTTGATTTCTGATAGCTATCATATGTAACTTTTGGACCTTATCAAGTAGTCTGTAGTCCTACACTATGAGTAAAGTGTTACTGGCTACTGAGGACTAGGCAGTTGGGGTACATGCATAGATCTGTTCAGGGAAAAGAATAATTCAAAACCAGTGCCCATTTTGCTTATTTCACGTCTGGCAATGGAAGTACCACTGACAGCTTTATCCAACTATGGTCATATAGATTTCACTTGTCATTCCTCTTATTTAACAATGAATGAATGCTGAAACTTTTTTCCTCCTCTGACAACTGTACTTGTCACAAACCATAACACTTTCTGTATTGATATATAATATATCTCATCCTCATTGAATGATCTTCTTCCAGCATGCACACACACACGCTTTTGTGACTTTTACCCCCATATAATGTGTAGTGTTTGCACATCCTATTGTCACAATGTTGAACATAACTTTTTAACAAAATTGTTGCACTTATGCTACAACCCCTAATAACTATGAAATTATAATTTTTCATTATTTCTGTTATCCCACGTCAATTGATTTTATTGATTTCATGCAATTTTTTTTAACAGGTTGCTGCAAAAGTGATAGGAGAAGTTCAAGCCCTCATTATTTTTCCTCTCATACCATATGCTATCCTTGCAATGTTTTACATGTTCTGGATTTCAGCTGCTCTCCATTTGTTCAGCTCTGGCCAGGTTGTTCAGAATAATTGCAACTCTAACTGTTGCACATATGATCTTATTGCAAAACGGGTAAACTGCGATCGTTGTTGTGGTTATAGCATTCGTTACACCCCACACATTGGAGTTGCTATCCTTTTCCACTTTTTGGGTGTTATTGGGCTACACAATTTTTCATAGCTTGCTCCTCAACAGTGATTGCTGGGTCTGTCGCCTCTTATTACTGGGCCCGTGGTGAAACATCTGTAAGTCACATGCCTTGTTCAAAATGCATGATGTAATTTAGAAATTTCATTGATTGTTTCATGCATTGGAGTAAGTAGAACCCCATTTTTATTAGATTGAACTACTTGTGGTCCCAGCCTAAGCAGCCATAGTTTATTATTTTAGTTCAGAGGTAGTTGCTGATCAGTGTAATTAGTATTATAAATTATTCAAATTCAACTTGTTCTATCAATTATTAGAATAATATGGTGCAAAATTGTGTATAACTACTTGTGTCAAATGGTCCTGTTTGGATAAACTTCTCAATAAGCATTTATAAGAGAAGAAAATAAGAACGTAAAATGAATTAAGGGTGAGTTTGTTTAAACTTAAGAAAAGCAACTTTAAAATAAGCGCTTTTCATATAAGTGTTTTTTTATCAAGCAAATAGGATTTGCTTCTTAAAACAAGTAGAAAACTGCTATTTTTAAGCATAACAGTCTAGACAAACATACTGAAAAACAGAAAACTGCTTATTTTATTAAAATAAGTGCTTATTTCAACAAATAACTTTAAACAAACTGGCCCTAAGTTTCTTCCATAAGTTAAAATTAACTTATGCATAAGTTAAAATTAACTTTTGGAAAAGTTAAATAAGAGAACTTCTATAAATTAACTTATGCATGAACTAATTTTAACTTATTGAAAAAAAAACTTAATTCATTTTATCATTTTTTTTCTTTCTACAAGCAATTATTGAGAAGTTTATCTAAACAAAGCCAATGTCAAGGACTAAAGACAGATTTACAGCTTCATAAAAAGCCAAATTCAGACCTAACTTGCAAACTGCTAGTGCTTGCTTGGTTTACTTATTTCAATTTGATCATCTGTTAATTAAGCATTTTGGTCTCACACATACAAAATTCTTTTATCCATGTTACTAAATATGATTCATACTTCTCAATGCAGCCAGAAATTCCATTTCTTTCTGTCTTTTCCTCCATGAAGAGGCTTATGCGTTACAGTCTTGGGTCTGTGGCTCTTGGCTCTCTGATTGTATCATTTGTAGAATCAATCCGCTTTCTGCTTGAAGTTATTCGTCATAAACTAAAAGTCTCAAGTCTTGGGCATGACAGCTGCTTAGGCAAGGCTGCATACCAATCTTCTCAATGTTTTCTCAAGTGTATCGAATGGACCATCAAATCAGTAAACCGAAATGCTTACATCATGGTAAATTTTGTTAATCTACAGTAACTACCATAAAGAAGATTTTTTATGCTTGCATCATGCGATAGGATGTGTTTTGTTGTTGTGGTGCAAGTAAGGCCAATGGAAGTGAAATTCGATTCTCTTGTACCTGTTGCATTTGTGATTGATGTGTTCCTTAGAGGTTGAAATTCATTTCCCTGCTTTCGTTGTTCTTTTTGTAAGGTATACATCACCATAGAGAGCAAAACATGTCCCAGAGCTGTATTCTAGTAAGTTGCACAGAGAAAATATTGGTTTTGATATATGAAAAAAAGTAAAACATTATGATAAATATGCTAAGTAAAAACTTACTTACCTTAGTTTGTCTTATCTGCCACTGCCACATACTTGTAGCATTAAATTATTTCTAATTGGCATCCCATCCCTAGGACAATGCATTAGACTTATTCTGATTGTCATTTCTCAAGTATCTTCTTGATGCCTGCCTGCAGATTTTGCTATAATGGGCAAAAGTTTCTTTATGCATCATTACTTTTTTTTTGTTTACTTTGTTTTTAACTTGAATATCTTTTTGGCACCTGCAGATTGCTATAACAGGCAAAAGTTTCGTTAGTGCTTCTTCTATCGCAACAGAACTGATCATGAATAATATTCTAAAGATTGGGCGTCTTAATGTGATTGGAGATGTCATTTTGTTCCTTGGAAAACTGTGTGTCAGCCTCTCATGTGCTTTGTTTGCGTTCCTCATGTTGGACACACACAAGTACAACTCTGCTCATAACAAGACCTCATCTCCACTCTTACCTGTTGTGGTATGCTTTCTATAATCTAATTATGTGACTAGATGGCAAGAATCATTTTCCATTTAACAAAAGCACAAAAGTAAAAGGCAATTCAGTATTTGCTCTTAATAGAGAGGGTGAGTTTAAATTATTTTAATGTGCTATTATTGAATTTCATAGCTTTCATCTCCAATAAAATGGTTTGTTATTATATAGAATTTTCAAATAAATTTGTATTTCAAAACAATTTCAGTCCTTAGATCACAGTCCATGTGTTGCACAGCTATAGCTATTTACAGAACTTGATTAATGTTCAGATACACGTTGGACTCACTACAAGTTTGTGGGAAGCAACAAATTGTTACTTTTACTTGAACATCCGTTTACTGGATTGAGAATGGAAAAACAAACACACTATAAGGGACTGACTCCTGCATTTAACATTGCAATAATGGATAAAATGCAATAGAAGGACCAAGAGCTGGGAATACTTGCCAAAATAAAAGTCTACTAATTCATCATCAAATGTGAATTTTGAACAATAATTCTCAGAATCATATTTTGTGTAATGCAGGTTTGCTGGGCTCTTGGATACATTGTTTCAACCCTTTTCTTTGCAGTTGTGGAGATGTCAATTGATACCATAGTTCTCTCATTCTGCCAGGATTCTGAAGAACACCAAGGGACAGCACAGTATGCTCCACTCCTTCTCGTTGAGACCCTCAGTGACCAAAATGAGATGCAGAGACTCACACAAGGACCCTAAAGAAACTTGTCTCCGTAATTTTGCTAAATATGACAACATTTAGATATTTTTATTAAGCTGCATATTTTTGCCACCAGAGTTCCCTTCTTACATCACTTGTATATATATTTAGTGAAGGACACGTGTGGTTTAGACAAAAAAAAAAAAAAATCATTACTAAGGTGGGATAGGCGAGGTCACCTTTAGACAAATGGGTTATCATTAGCACAAACAAAACACATTTTCTATCCTTTCCCTATATGATTATAATATTTTCTAAAAGTGCCTCTTCTAATGAAATAGTAAATAAGTTGAGGCTTATTGGTTCGTTCCCTAACTTATACTGCAAAATTCCAATTCTTTTTTTTTTTTTTTCAAATGTGCCAGTTTAAAAAATTATTCCCACAAAAAATTGTGTATTTCATTTTCGTGTGAGGAGCAAGGTTTTAAGGAACAAGGTTATCTAGTGTAACTCGTACTCACTTGTACTGATATAGATCATTTGTCTGTTTAAAACAAAATAGTTTATGCACCGACCAAGCAAACTTGATTTTAAAAAAAGGACTTGAATAAATAATTAAAAAGACTAAAATTGCACAAAATCTAAATTAAAAGGATAAAAGTATAATTAAGTCTTTATAGTATAAGCAATTCTTGCATGAACACCTACACAATAAAAAAATTCAAGATAACATGTAAAAAGATTTTGTTGTCCTTTTCCATCGTTATTTTAATTTGTTATTGGATTGTGTACGAGAATTCCTTTGATCTAGGTAGTCCAACTTAATAAAAATTACACTTGCTAAAAAGTGAATAAACTTCAACACTATTTTTTTTAAACACATCAGCCCAACTCCATCAGGATTATGGAATTGAAAAAGAAAGTTTTTAATGTAAAAATTATAGGAGTGTCAAAAGAATCATGGACGACATAGTTTCTCCTTTTAATTTTTTAATCCGTGTCCTTAGAGCACTAGTTACTGGTATTTGCCTAATATTAAAAAATTGAATGGGAAGTGCATTCCATAAATGTGGAGAGTGTAATAGGAAAAGCCTATTGGTGTTAGCCCAATGTAAACCATGTAACTGCGGCATTAACATAAACGATGCGTTGTTCACTAAAGAGGACGAAAGGAAAAAAAAAAAACAGTGGGAAGTGGGAACAATATTCAACGCTGTTTCTGTATCTGTTGCAAATTGAAGGCAAAGGTTCCAAGGTGCACTGTTTTCCCCTTTTCTCTTTTCATGGAATGGCGGGGATGGTTTCAAACGATTCAAAATAAGACGGGGGTCTCGTAGATTTTGTCATATTAATTGGTTTTTTAATGTATTTTAATTTTGTTGTTTCTTTTTTTTTTTTTTTTTCCAAATTTCGTGACATTTTTCTCGTATTTTCTTTTTTACTGGGGCTGAAAATTTGGAATTTGTTGTGCTTTGGCTATAGATGGTAGATTTCTCATCCTTCCAATTGTGATGATTAAATTTTTGTTTTGCTTAAATTTCATTCGCAAGTGAAGGCAGAAGCTTACCTTCTTCCGCATTGTTCTGAAGAATTTATTGACTGTTACTTTGTTTCCAAAGTAAGCATTGGTAATAAAATGAATTTTGGAGAAAATGAACTTCTAAGATAGTTCGTAGTGCTTCAGTGTTACTGTTTATGTACACTATAAGACTGGATTCTTTTAGGGTTCAACTGTATGGCGACTAACACTTGCAGTTTATAACTAAGTTTACATTAATTAGGAGACCGAGTTCAATTTATATACACTTTTAATTTAGAAATTTTATACAGACATCCTATAAGATTTGACCACTTTACAATATCATCTTATTCATTAATATAATGTGAAAATAAGGTAGATTTCTATTCTTAAAAGAATATATAATTGCAGGGGGAGGGGGAAGGACATATCCAGGTTTTCGGTAGCTAGGGTGCTAAGAACCACCTGCAGACTGGAGCATGTATTTCAAGCATGCCAAGCTTGGAATGTAGATTATGGAGGAGATAAACATCAAGCAATTTTGTATGGAAGCACAGATACAATATGAGATATGAATATGATATGAACATAGGGATACTGCAAATTTTATAAATTATAAAACAACACAATCTGGGGGATGGAAGAGGAAACAGCATAACACTTGTTTTTTAATTGAAGGGTCTCTTAGGCAATATGGAATAGATGCTATCGCTGGCTGGGACTAAATTCTGTCCTGCATAATGAGGCCAATAGCCACTTCTTACAACACTCAATCTGGGGGATCAACAAGAAATCAAATAACATGTGGAAAGTTACCTTGGTTTGCTGTCATATGGAGTATTTGGCTTCATCGAAATGCTATTGTATTTAAGGAGGAGCTGCTGGATGAGGAAAAGCTGTGGGACCTTATTAAAACAAGATCCTGGCTGTGGTTGAAATCAAAAGTGAAGAATTGCTCCTTTTCGTGGTATACTTGGTCAACAGACCCGATATTATCTCTAAAAGAAATGGCACAATAAGCTACGTGGAGCTGCAACATAACAAATATATGGGTAGGTGCAAGTGCGGTTTCAGTTATTGGATCTCAAGTTTTTTTTTGCCTAATACAAGTATCCTGTAATATTATACATTTCTCTTGGTTTGTTGGGTTAGTTATGTTCCTATCACTTGCACAGATAGTGTCTTAACATGTGTTGGTGGTTTTAGTTTATACACGGATTCTGGTAGGGAAATATGGGATTAACGCAGGCTGTTACTTGTTATTACAGTTTATAGAAGTATCTTGTGAGGCTGAGTTATGGTTGGAATCAAACAGCTTAGGTGTCTTTCCTATTTGTAACTTGGTCAATCAAGTCCTCTTGTATTTGATAAGGTACCTCTTTTCTTTAATATATATCCTTTTCAGCTGATGAAAAAAAATAAGACATGACACAATTATGGTACCATGCATAAAAATAGTATAAAATTAGCATGGAAGCACAAAGCTCAAAATAGAGAAGAGAGTCAATGTTTTGAAAACCTAGCATTAGTTGATTAAATTTTTAATCATTTACCTAGTTATTGAATTTCTGTTTGTATTAGTATAAAATTCAAAAAAAGAAAGTATAAAAATGGCAAAATGTAACTTAACGTATCCCAAGTGTTATGAAGTTTGTAACAGAAGTACTTGTTTGACATGGGTATAGACTAGAGACTATGTTAGTATCCATGTTTCCTAGATGGTCGGAGTTTGTTTCTCAGATTGCTGAAAAATTAGAAATCAGACAAGAAAGCTACTGTGTACAGTGATGAATTTGCAGTGTGAATGCTTTGAGATGTAACTGTTAGCTTTTGTGGTAACAAAGAAAATTCTATTTTGTTATTTGATTGTCTAAATTGAAAAAATAGAAATAAAATATGATTTAAACACTCTAAATTGTTTGCTTGTGTCAAATGGGATGGGATACTTAATCGACAGTTCAACAAATTATGCTAGTTTCTCTTTTGCTAAGCTTGTTGTATAATCTTATCCTTCATTTCAGAGAAAAGTTTCTGGCCTATACTACATACCATGGGAAGCAGAGGAGTAATTGTGGACAAGTGGTCCATGAGAATTCTTTGGGCATGTGCTATTGGAAGTGCCGTCAGTAAGTATTCTTGACCTTTTCTCAGCGGTGTCTTCTTTCCTCAGATCTTGTTATCAAACTCAGTCTTGTAGTATGTCTCCAAGTATGTTCCTTTTCTCACAGAAAACTTTATTCAATTACAATCTTACTTTCTACTTTTGATAACTACACTTGTCTAGACCTGTATATGGTTGCTGTAGAAAGGCAAGCACAGAATAGGCAGAGGATGCTGGCTGAAGAATTGAATGCAATGGAGTCAGGGGAAAGCAACGGCAAAGATGGATGAACTGTGTTATGCTATAATTCTATGAAAAATATGTAGTATCAAATAGCAGATGCAGAGTTTCAGATTTTCTGAAACCTCTTATGATGTAAAAGGTTTCTATGTTCATCTTTTGTCCATTTGCTAGTTTGAGCATTTTCCAGTGGGAAAATAGTGTACTAGATTTTCATTTCAAATGTGTTACGGAAAGGATTGAAATGAGCTTTGCAACCTCATTTTTAACATTTTAGCAAATAAATTTGTTAAGTTACTTTTAAGTTGTACGTTCGTTCATGATTTTATTTTTTCATACTGGAAATAGTTTCCCATGCTGTTGCTAGCATGTCGAAAAGCATGTGCCATCATACACACGGTCTTGCTTCAATTGCAGACTTGCAGTAAAGAGCTAGTGCCATATAGGTTACACATATTTTGAGCTGACTTATTTCGTGCTTGGTTTAACTTGTTTTGAAAAAATAATGACTTATTTCGTGCTTGGTTTAACTTGTTTTGAAAAAATAATGACTTATTTTGGCAGCTTTTTCAGAGAAATTTTAAAAACAAACAATTAATTTTCTTATTTTGCTAGAAGCTAGATATTCATCAAGTGTAAAAACACAATAAAAATATCAATCACGAAAAATACAAGAAACTGGTTTTATGTTTTCCAGGTGAAAGGTGAATAAAATGGTTAATTGGAAGCAAATATTGTTGGGCTACCAAAATGAATCTGGTATTTATTAGAAGTTTGTATAATGACACAATACTGGGGTAGAAAGACAAATGCACAAATTAAGGTTTTAAATTGTAGTCCAAGTTTTGTTATGATCTTGTGGGAAATTGCAGACAGATGCGACCATAATTACCATCATGGTGACTCTAAAAACCTTGACTATGTGACTGAAATTGTAGTCACATTGTTTTTTAAAACCTTAGCACAAATAAACCGAAAAGAAAGGATATTGATAATTTGTTACTACAGTATTGGCCGGATGTTAGACCCTCAATTTTGTGAGAATGGATGTTTAAACCAGTAGAACATGTTAACGTCTAGCAGTTAGACGGTGGTGACATACAATAGTTAGTGATGACTTTCAAGACAAGAATGCTTGGTTAGGATCGTTTTCGAATTGCAAACTTCAAGACTCCATGGAAATGAGTTTGAAAATCAAATATAAAAATGGAGAAGATTAAGGAATGATTAGGAATGACGCCACGAACCATAAACAGAACGATAAGTTAGAGAATGATTCGTCACAAAGGAAAGCTTCCTTGATAAGAATCAATTTGGTTTCAATCAAGAACCAACAAGAGGCTAAGCTCTTAATTCAAGCAAATGCTCAATTTCTATTAATCAAAAGTTAACCAAAAATGGCAAAATCTGAGTATTTATATGGCTAGGCCTCTAATAAACACCTACTAACGAAAATTTAGGCCCATTTGTGGAAATATCAAGGTCCAATACAAAATAACAGAAATACATAGACGCACTACGCACATCCCAGACAGCTCGGACATCTTGGCTAAGCACATCCAGTCTACGCACATTCCAAACATCCCGGACAACTCGGACAAGCTCGAACAACTCAGACATCTTGGCTAAGCACCTCTTGTCTAAGCACATCCCGGACAATTCGAACAAGCTCAAACATCCCGAACAGCTCGGACATCATGACTAAGCACATCTAGGCTACTCACATACTAGCTATGCACAACCCGGCTAAGAACATCTCGATTATGCACATCCCAGTTATGCATATTCGAGCTATGCACATCCCGACTAAGCACAACCCGATTACACACATCCTAGCTACGCATAACCCAACTATGCACATCCCAGCTAAGCCCAACCCAGCATCCCAACTATCATCCTTGTAGAGACAGCACATGGTTATTACGCATCCCAGCTACAGCAACCCGGCATCCCAGCTACCGCCCTTGTAGAGACAGCACGTGGTTATTACGCATCCTGGCTACAACAACCCAATATCCCAACACTAGCTTGTGTAATCCATTACAGAAACATTGTAATCGATTAAAATAGACAGGGCATGTTTATTACAACAGGCAAACCTTTTAATGTGATCTTGAAGGGCTTGGGTTCTAGCTCTTGTCATGGATCCTTCATAGCTCACCAAAGGAAGTGCTTCAAGCTCTCCTTCTAGACCTTTGGCTTGATCCTTAGATAGTCCTCTATCAGTTAAGCATTGCATTATTGCACTGCACCTAATAAATATTAGAGTTCTACACACATGGTTCCAAACTTAAACCTTAACACTACTTTTCTTTTTATTTGGTGTCTATTCAAGTTTAACTACATAACATTTTAAAGGGGGGCTCATTACAACTAAAGTGCATTATATACTTGGTCCATAATTGAATTTAATAAGACATTAATGTCTCCCACACTACTATTTGTGTAACGCCTCGTTTTACTATCTTGTATTTTATTAATTTTGAATGAAAATTTCTTTTCCCTTTGCTTTTAGATTTATCTTAGTTATAAATTTCATGGAAAATTCTTTTCTTCTTGCTTAGAATAATTCATACGAAAGGTACTAATCATCAATATTGTAATCGTGTTCGTTCGAAGTCCATAATAATTAAATTCAATCCATAATACAGTCCATAATACAGTCCAAACTAATAAAATACAGACCGTTTCTTAGTTCTATTACATAATACATATCACCAAAACAATATCATAATTATTACAAATATCTGCATCAAAATAGCTTTCCAACATCTTCCACAAAATCCATCTGCTTGCTATGCTTTTACTGTTCCTCTGCTCGCCCAAATAAATTGAGGTCATCGCAGGTGTCAACCACAGACACAAAATATAGGGTAAGTTTATAATAAACATAGTTCAAGTCACACAATATATACAACATATAGATAATCATACAACATCCCCATCATGTAATGCATGCTCATCTTCTTTATATGATGCATGATTCTCTCAAATTCTCATCAATTGGTACCATAGTCAAGATAGCCCCACCCTCTCTCAGTGGTACGAACTTATCCATTCAGTCAGGGTAGCCCAGTGTCGCGATAGGAAGGTCATCTCCATCCATGTGATCATCATGGTGGTGTGGTCCTCACTGCCTCAACTACCCCCTAGCTCAGATTCTTCTTGTCTGAACGCATGGACTCATTTAAGCTATCTAACACACCTCCTCTTGAGGTAAATCACACGGTTTAACCCCCGCCAGGTATATGCATGCATGAATGATTCTCTTTTATCTCATATTTTCTCTTTAATATCACTCTTCACTTTATATCTCATATGCGTCAAAGTTCAATATACTTGCAAACTCATGGAATATGCTTATTAAACAACATATATACTTTCTTCCAACAATCACATAAAACTATATAAAAGCACTCAAGCATACAAATATAATCCAAATCCAACAACTTCTTGTATATAAATCATACTTCACAAGGATTTAAAACACTTATTCCAACAAGCAACCCTTAAACATATTTCATTTCTTTGAAACAATGTATCAAACACATGGTGGGCAAGCTTTATAGAAATAGAAGAAACACCTTAAATAAGCAATACTTAAACTATATTTAACATAAACTTCCCCATACCTTGCTTTCTTTAAAATTTTGGACAGCCTTGCTCCTAGTATTCCCTAGCCCTTCACGTGAGGAAGTAAGGATGTAGGCCTTTGTTTTGCTTTAGGTAAAAGGTGAATTGAAAAGTGATGGAATGGAAGTGTTTTGGAATGGATTTTTGCACGTTAGCTTCCCCTTGGGCAGCCACCAATTTCGGTCCACTTCATCCTTTATATAGGGTTTTGCCACAAAAATCTTCTTAGTTCATTATTACCTTACTTTACAAATGGACCAATGGCATGTATCCTAGCTTTTCCACCATCCAAGTGTCCTTTTTCTTGAATTTTCTCAAGATTTCTTCATTCTTCTTGATAGTACACGTGCCATAGCTTGGCTTGGAGAGCACTCCTCACCAATTTCCTCTTCTTCACGTGGAGTAGCCAAGTTTTAAGGAAATTTTGTGCTTTTCTTCATTCTTGAATTTTCTCCAAAACCCATTTTAGTAAAATATTGATTCTGGATTAGTTAACCGTTGGATCTCCTTAAAATTTTAAAGGTATACTCCTATCTCACATATGTAACTTTTGACCGTTGGGATTGTTGAAATAATGTCTAGAACTGTCCACGTGTTCAAAGGAGACAAGATAAGATTTTTGCTTTTTAAGAAAAATATACTTAAACTAAATCTACACCATACAAGTGTCTTGACACTTGTCCAATTCATGAAGCCTACTCTTAATTTCCTTTCAAATGTCCCTTTGAGTTGGAAAAATCATGAAGCTTCACCATTATTTTCCAAGTTTCATCAAAAAATGCTAGAGTAAAAATCTTCATCATGTGCCTTATAAGTGTCCTAACACTTGTATTCATCACATGGCTTACTTTTATAAGTGGTTTTCATGAATATTCTCTTCCCTTCTACATGGTTTCACACCTAAGGGTGGGAACATAAGTTTTTCTTCCTTTTATACCATTGGATGCTTAAGAAAAATCTAATTTCACTTATGGTTTTCTGTCACAACTATTTTGATAATCTGTTATCTAAGAGTATTCGGTATTTCTATCTCTGTATTTCCATCAGGTTTTCACAGAATCCCTAAGAATATCTGATCATTTCTGGCCTGAAGGCATTATGGTAAATTCATCCTTCATCCTAGGGCATAATTGTCATTTCCATCATAGAAATATCTATTCAAAATATCTAAGGGTATTCTTGTCATTTTCAAAATATCCAAGGGCTTTTATGTAAGTTTTCAACTTAAAATATCTTTCTAAAATATCTAGGGCACTTTTGTAATTCTTAAAAAATCCAAGGGCATTATTGTCCTTTTACCCTCAAGGGCATTTTTGTCATTTCAATTTTACGGTAAGGGCAATATGGTTATTTTTCCCCAAACATTTCCGTAATGTCTCTAATTGATATTTCATCCACATAATTAAATCTTTCCTAACTTAAGACTTTCATAAATATCCATTGAACTATAGTTATGGAATTTTGGGGTGTTACAATTTGTACCATTGATAAATCGATAATGGCAAAGGTTTTGCCATATGATCCAGTGACCATCTAAATTGGAATTTGGTTAGTCTAGGAAAGGAACCAAAAATATTCATCTCATAACTTTAAAAAATCATACAAAATTCAACCTCATCAATGTGCCATTCAGCTTGTTTTGTTTTCTTCTATGACATCATTTTCTTTTGGCATAGAAGAAGATCTTGGCATTTTTTTTGCTCTAAAACGAAGTGCTGGTGCTGAAGAAACTAGGGGTAACATGACTACTTGAAAATCTATTTGCTGGTGATACTGCTTGTACAGTCCAAAATAGTAAACTGACACGTGACCGTCATCATGGGGTCACTGTAGATGTGGATACCCTCCACGTTAGCACTGCCACATTAAATAGTGCTTATTCCTTCTCCTGGGTTCAACCCGGACATATGTGTTAGGGCTCCTCGTCAGCCCTGCTACAGGAGCACGAACACAACCCTGCTATAGGAACACGGATTGCTACAGGAATATTCCACAGAATATCTTTATATTAACAGCTTATCAAATAGGCTTGGATATTCAAATAGGTGCAACCACCTTATCTTATCATATCTCAACAAAGTTATCTACAAGATGTTATTTATCTACAAATAACAGTATATCAATAAGGTACACATTATCTTGTATTTAAATTAGATAACTGCCCTCTATTATCTGTTATTATCTTATCAACAGATTATCAACAAACAAAGGCCCAAAGCCCACACTCCACACTATAAATACAACCTTACAGGTTCTCTCTAACTCACTCAATATACATTTAATACACACCTGACACCTTCATACAGTACTTTAACGCATTACTCAAGTCACTCATTCTCTAGATCTCATACTGAGTTCCCACACTCAGCTATTCTCCTATAATTGATGTACTTGAGCGTCAGAGTGTTTTTCCTTTGTTTTGCAGGTTCCTCCTCTAAGCAAAGCCTACACATTATCCGACATGCAGAATTTGGAGTCCACGTTGGCCACGCCTACCTCACACGTGGAATTTCCAGATTTTGGTAAGAACATTTGGCGCCCACCGTGGGGCCCAGGTAAAACTTACCCTGCGGCCTCTCATTCCAATCATTCATCAGTACAAATCCATGGTCAGCACACGTTCTAGTGTTAGATGCGACACCCCTGTCGACGCTTCTAACCCCCCACATGCTACCATGACGATTGATGACATCATTCAGCAACTCCAAAACCGCATGACGGAGATGGAACGCAAGTACCAGGAAGAGATAGAAAGGCTGAAAGCTGAACGCGAAGAACATGAAGCCAGAGCGAGACGAGACGAACGCTCCCCAATCACCCGAGAAGAGGCAACACAAGGCGAATCACATCCCCGACATGTCAACCCTCCACCCATTCGTAGCTCAACACAAGGCTATCGAAGGGAGAGGCATAATACTTGGCGCAACCCACTTATTGACCGCATCATGGAGGTCGACATTCAGTTCGGCTGGAAACCTCTACACCTAGAGAGGTATGACGGCACCACGGACCCAGACGAGCACCTCGACGCCTTCCTCTCACAAGCGAATCTCTACACCATCAATGACGCCATATTATGTCGCGTGTTTCCTACGTCTTTAAAGAGAGTTGCATTAGCATGGTATGGTGACCTTCCCGAATGGTCCATAGACAGTTTTGACACCCTTGTCAAATGATTCAGTGCACAATACGCTACCAGTCGAACTCATAAGATGACGTCAGCTGCACTAACAACACTGCGTCAAGCCGATAATGAACCCTGAGGTAGCACTGCATTCCATGATGCTAGCACTACGACCTGGTAAATTCGTGGATAGTCTATGCAAGAAACCTCCTTCTAGCATGGATGAAATACACGAAAGAGCCAAGGGTTATATCCAAATGGAAGAAATGTCCAAATTCCGCAACGAAGTCTGACAAGTTGGACAGAAGCATGAAAAACATGAAGTTTCCATCACGGTTGACCCTCAGAGGACTAGCAAGAAGCAAAGGCCGTATAAACCACAACTGCTCCCCAAAGGACCCAGGTTCGAGAAATACACTCCCCTGACGGTCAATCAAGCTATGATCATGGATGAAGCCTTCAACACGGAGGTACAAGTGACATTACCCATTTCTTCGAAATGAGGAGGAAACCTTAGCAAGTATTTGCGTTACCATCGTGACACTGGCCATAACACCAAAGACTGCATTGCATTAAAAGATAAGATAGAAGAACTTATCCAAGCAGGGCACTTATCACGATTTGTAAAAAGACCTGATAATCCACCGATACAGAGGCAAGAGGGGCGACGAGAGGATCGCTTCAAAAATAATGACAGACGCAGAGATGGTACAGAAAACCAAGGGAGGCAAGGACAATCGCAACCCAGACGTGAACGTCAATCCCCTCGCCAACAGGAAGAGGAGCCTGTCCAGCACATCCGTGGTGTGATTCATACCATTGCAGGTGGCTTCTCATATGGAGGATCGTCAAGTTAGTCTCGTAAGAGACATCTGCACTCTATCAGGGATGTTGATATAAATTCTGTCAACAATCCCCCAATGCGGAGTCTACCTCCTATCACATTCATCGATGCTGACTTTGAGGGAATTAACCCTATCCAGCAAGATGACCCCATGGTTGTTTCCCTTATCATCACCAATTTCAAGGTGACAAAAGTGCTCATTGACCAGGTAGCTCGACTGACGTCTTATACCTTAAGACTTTTCAGAAGCTGGAGATTCCATCCACAGCTATACAACCTTGCTCTGAACCCCTCCTCGGCTTTGCAGGAGAAAGGGTCGACACCCTGGGATATGTCGACCTAATGACCACCTTTGGTCAAGGTTGGTTATCTAGGACCTTTACAGTCAGGTACAACATAGTGGATGCCGACACATCATACCTGGTCCTGATCAGTAGAAAAACCCTCAACAAGCTAGGAGCTATTGTCTCGACGCCTCATCTAAAGATGAAGTTCTGTACCATGACAAGGGAGATTATTACCGTGAAAGTAGACCAGAAGTAGGCCAGACAGTGCTATGTTGAAAGCCTGAAAGTGTTACCATATCCTCCTAACAGGAAGTCAGACAGACATGGTACCACTTCGGGGGGTACTACCCGGGTTATGAATATAGACAAAGAGTACACTCCCTGTATACCGATGATTTATTTTACAGATCATCATGGTGACACCTTCGATGTAGATTCGTGCGATGATAATATCGACAAAGGACCAAAACGATCGAAGAATTAGTTAAGCCGCAACTCGGGCCCAAACCCGGACAATGCACATAACTTAGCAAATAGCTCACCAACCATGAGTACAGACACCTAGCGGACGTACTCCATAAAAATGCATCATTGTTCGCTTGGCAACCATCTGACATGCCCAGTATCGACCCTAGCATCATATGCCATAAGCTAGCGATATGTCCACAGGCCAGACCCATAGCACAGAAGAAGCAGAATATGGGAGAAGAGCGGCGAAAGACAGTCAAAGAAGAAGTAGATAAATTGCTCAAAGCCAACTTTATTAGAGAAGCCAGGTATTCTACTTGGCTCGCCAATGTTGTCATGGTCAAAAAAGCCAGTGGCAAGTGGCGCATGTGCACAGATTTTACAGACCTCAACAAGGCATGCCCCAAGGACGCATACCCATTACCCAGCATCGACAAACTGGTTGATGGTGTGTCCGGGTTCCATATTTTAAGCTTCCTGGATGCATATTTTGGTTACAATCAGATCAGAATGCACACCCCAGACGAAGAAAAGACAGCCTTCATCACTGAAGACGCCAATTACTGTTACAAGGTCATGCCCTTTGGTCTCAAAGATGTAGGAGCTACATACCAGCGACTGATGGACCGCATCTTCAGAAAGCAGATCAGACGTAATGTTGAGGTCTACGTGGACGACATGGTCGTAAAATCTCAGAGTGTTGCCCAACATGTAGTAGATTTGGACTAGGTATTTGAAGAGGTCCAGAAGTATGACATGCGTCTTAATCCTGAAAAATGCACATTCGGGGTAGGTGGCGGCAAGTTCCTTGACTTCATGATTACACACCGAGGTATTGAAGCCAACCCGGACAAAAGCACAGCCATATTACAGATGCATAGTCCGGCTAATGTTAATGAAGTTCAAAAGCTGAACAGAAGATTAGCCGCATTGTCCAGATTCCTTCCGAAACTCGCCGAGAAAGCAAAGCCCTTTTATAAGCTACTCACCAAGACAACCCCATTCCTTTGGGATGACACCTACGAGCAGGCTTTCGAGGCATTCAAGAAGACAATTGTTGCACCACCTGTCTTGAGTCGGCCTCGACAGGAGGCACCATTGCTCTTGTACCTCTCAGTGGCAGACGGAGTCGTCAGCTCGGCACTTGTTCAAGAAGAAGGAAAGCATCAGCTCCCTATCTACTTCACTAGTCACATGCTACATGATGCCGAGAAGCGCTATCAAATGATTAAGAAAATAGCCTTAGCATTGATCACCTCTGCCAGACGACTTAGGCCTTATTTCCAAAGTCATCAAGTGATAGTTAGAACTAACTATCCCATCAAACAGGTACTACGGAAACCAGAGTTGGCAGGTCGGATGATGGCATGGTCAATCGAATTGTTAGAGTTTGACATTCGATATGAGCCACGTGGTCCTATGAAGGCACAGTTCATGGCGGATTTCCTAGCAGAATTCACCGAGAAGGACAAGTCCATCCCTGACTGGTGGAACCTTTACGTGGACGGAGCATCTAACGTACATGGAAGTAGAGCCGGCATCATACTTGAAGGACCCGACAATATATCACTGGAGCAAGCTCTTAAGCTTAACTTCAAAGCCTCCAACAACCAGGCCGAGTACGAAGCCCTCATAGCAGGCCTCAAACTCGCCAAAGAGGTCGGAGCTCAATATCTTAAATGCTACTCTGACTCACAGCTCGTCCAGGGACAGATTGCAAACAAGTTTCAAACCAAGGAAGCTATACTCCTCTAGTATTACCATCTGGCTAAAACACTCATCGACAACTTTGAGTGTTATGAGATGTATCACATACCTCGAGAGAGTAACACCAGGACTGACTTATTGCCTAAACTGGCCAGTACCAAAAAGACCGGGCACCTCAAAACAATCATCCAAGAGAAACTCCAAAAGCCCACCATTGACACCCCAGCAGTAACAGCTGTCGAACTGAAGGAAATCACTTGGATGACCCTTTACAAAGACTTTCTTGTAAGGGGAACACTTCCAGTAGAGGAAAGTGAGGCCCGACGTCTAAAGCGTAAAGCTAGCTACTACGTCATCATTGATGGTGAGTTGTTCAAAAGAGGGTTGACAGCGCCTCTACTCAAGTGCCTGGACAGCTCACAGGTAGATTACGTCCTAAAAGAACTTCATGAACGAATTTGCGGACTCCATACGGGAGGACGATCCTTAGCCACCAAGGTAGTGCGAGCAAGGTATTACTGGCCAACACTCAGGACGGACGCCTTTCAATTCACACGAAGGTACAAAAAATGTCAGGAGTTTGCGGACGTCCCACGGATTCCCCTTGACAACCTTCACACCATCTCCTCTCCTTGGCCCTTCGCTATGTGGGGCATGGACATCTTGGGGCCATTCCACAGAGCTCCAGGGATGGTCAAATTCTTGCTGGTGGCCATCGACTACTTCACCAAGTGGATCGAGGCAAAGCCACTACGAGAGATTACAGCCAGTGAAGTAGAAACCTTTACCTGGAAACATCTCATATGCAGATACGGACTACCCTATGTTATCGTTACTGACAACGATATGCAGTTCAAGGCACAGACCTATGAAGACTTCCTCACACGACTAGGTATCAAACACCTAGTCACCTCTATTGAACACCCACAGACCAACGATCAAGTGGAAGCAGTAAACAAAGTCATTCTTTGAGCCCTTCGCACTAGACTTGACAAGTCCAATGGTCTCTGGAGGGAGGAACTACCCAGCATACTCTGGGCATATCACTGTACACCTCAAAGCACTACGAAGGAAACTCCTTTTCGCCTGACATATGGCACTGATGCCATGATCCCCGTCGAGCTGGGGGAACCTTCATCCAGATGGATGCTTTTTCAGGAACAGTGCAATGAGGACAACATGAGGGTTGAGCTGGAAATCAGGGAAGAACTTCGAGATATAGCCAGAGTCAAAGAAGAAGTGGCCAAGCTCCACATGACAAGAAGATATAACTCCAAAGTTTAACCCCGAACTTTTCAGCTACGGGACTTAGTCTGGTGTGTCCAGGGTGAAGCCCGAAAGGATCCCCGTGTAGGCAAGCTTGGACCAAACTGGGAAGGCCTATTCAGAGTTGTCACCAGTCTGAACAATGGTGCCTACAAATTGCAGGAACTCAGTGGTAAAGACATTCCAAGAACATGGAATGCCACCCACCTTAAGTTCTACTTCAGCTAAGGAGCTCAAGGCCGGATGGTGTACTCTTTTTCCTATTCAAGTCCTTTTTTCCCATTGGGTTTTTGGCTTGAAAGGTTTTAACGAGGCCCACCCGAGGAATAAACAGAGGGAATATGTACATTAACAGCCATATTAATAAAACATATACCTCTTATCTTTTATTTATGTCAATATTTTAGGATTTTGATTATGTTAAGGAATTATCGCCTGAGTATTCTCCCAGGTCCAGCTTCGACGAAAACCCAAGACCATGTCTTGGTACTTGCCAAGGTCCCTCCTTGACAAGCTACACTAAAATCCAAGACAGACGCGTCCTGGTAGCATTCAAAGGTTCAATAAATCCTGGGGCTCTCCTAGGTAGACCTTTAAGAAGACCTGGGGGTCCGCCCTCAGAAGAAGGTTCGTAATTCCACGTAGCTGGTTGACCTTATTAAGCCCAAGATCCGTCTTGGCATGAAGACCTGGGGGTCTGCCCTCGGAAGAAGGTTAATAATTCCACCTAGCTGGTTGACCTTATTAAGTCCAAGATCCGTCTTGGCATGAAGACCTGGGGGTCCGCCCTCGGAAGAAGGTTTGTAATTCCACCTAGCTGGTTGACCTTATAAAGTCCAAGATCCATCTTGCCATAAAGAGCTGGGGGTCCACCCTCGGAAGAAGGTTCGTAATTCCATGTAGGTGGTTGACCTTATTAAGTCCAAGATCCATCTTGGCATACAAGACCCGGGGATCTTCCCTCGGAAGAAGGTTCGTAATTCCATCTAACTGGTTGACCTTATCAAGCCCAAGACCAGTCTTGGCATGAAGACCCAAGGTCCGTCCTTGGTAGAAGGCTCGTAATTCCAACACATGCTTGGTCGACCTTATTAAGCCCGGGATCCTTCTTGACAATCCAAGAATCCGTTCTTGCCCATTTATAGGTTCGTAAAACCAAACTACAGTAAACCGTCAGGGTTCGTAAACCCTAAAGCTTTGGTCGACCTCCTAAAAATCCAGGGTGGACGCACCACTGGTATGCTCTTAGCAGCTCCCAAACCCAAGATCATGTCATGGTAGATCTGGACAAAACCCAGTATGGACAGCTCCACCCGTGTCAGCCTTGACAAGCATGAGGTACAACTATGTCCACCCTCGACATATGCTATCATTGTCATATTTTTTCCTTCCAGAAATACAAGTTCTCAGTCCACGATGCATACTTGGAACGCAAAGGTCGGGGTCCGCCCTCGATCTCCAAAACCCAAGAAAACTCTCTTGGTATTATTACAGACTATGGAACCCGGACACGGTCAACCATTGTTATCATTAGATTTTGGCAAGGCCCATCCTTGACCGGCATAGTTATCAACAATACAAGATAACTTACAATTTTCAAAGCTTGAGGACCATCTGTGGTCAACCTCGTATTCACCCTATTATCCATTACGGAAATATGAGGTATTTAAAGCTTTACTCTGATGATTTTAGCGCTCACAAATTCTATTCGTGCAGGATTACGAGCCATACAAAAATCAAGGAAACATCTTTGATATATCAAAGTCCAAGGCTCCCTTGGCATGCTGAAGCCCAAGAAACATTCTTGGTACTAACTTCTATCGAGCCTCGACACCATAGACTTATCTATTTTGCAGGAATAATTGTTCGAGGTTCGCCCTCTACAATTCAAACCCAAGAAAATTCTTGGTACTATCACTTGGTGGCAACCTCGACAGAAGGGTCCACCCTTGACATTGCAAACCCAAGAGGCACTCTTGGTATTTTTCTCTGCATAATATTGATAAACCAGTTTAGAAGTTCAGCCATTGGCAAGCGTTTAACATGGATGTCCATGGTCAAACCTCGATATTTCTAAGCTTAAGATGCACTCTTAGTACACATCAGTAAAGGGAACCTCGACAGGCAGAGCTAAAGACTTAGCCGTTTTCAGCATAAACAGTACATTACTTCGATCATTTGATAACTCAACATTATTTCAAATACTTGATGAGTAATATTGAGGTGTCAAATCACTTAAGCACATTGCCACAACCCAGTATGATGGAAAATATTGAGTGTAACGCCTCTCGTGACTCTCTCGTGCTTGATTGATTTTAATTAAAAACTCGTGTCCTTTTTGTATTAGAATGATCTTAGTTGTAAATTTTTCGCGAAAATTCTTTTTGCCTTGCTTGCTAATGATTTGTTCGTAGTCTAAACGATTTTCCTCACCACGGTTCATATGATAAGAATACAGTCCATGATACAGTCCAAATACAGTATCCAAAATAATACACAGACAACTTATCACAAATTACATGCCACAGAAAATTAAAAATCACAGCATACAGCTTCTCATCAAACTTTTTCAACAATCTTCATCTACATCTCATGCTTTCCTGTTCCTCTGCTCGCCCAAATGAATTGGGGTCATCACAGGTGTCAACCACAGACACAAAACATGGGTAAGTTTATGCCAAACATAGTTTGAATAAATAAAACACAGATAGATAAAATCCACACAACTTATACAGTGTACCGATCATCATACATATACCCATTGTGCGATGTATAAGATGCATGCTCGTCTTTTTATATGATGCATGACTGAGATCTCAGGTTATTAAATCATCAACAGTGGCCACAGTCAAGATAGCCCCATCCCAGTGGCACACCTATCCATTCAGTCGGGGTAGGGCAGGGGCGCGTAGGAATGTCACCTCCACCTATGTGATCATCATGGTGGTGTGGTCCTCCCTGAAACACACTACCCCCCAGTTCAATCTCTGAACGCATGGACTCGGTTTAGCTATCTGACAAACAACTTCACGGATTAACCCCCGCTAGGCATAACTCCACGGATTAACCCCCGCCAGGCATATGCATATGAAATGCATGAATGTTTCATTTTTTATCGCATCGTAATTATTTTTCTTCTCATACATTTCAAAGCTCAACATTTTTAACAACTTATGGCATATGCTTTTAAAGTATCACGTAAAGCTTCTTTTCCATCACATAAAGCTTTACAACCATCTAAGCATATAATCATCATTCACACAACTCTTGGAATCCATAAATAATCACAACATTTGTAACAAGGATTCCAATACTTTCATCACCATCATAGTATACTTCTTAGTTTATTTCTCAATATCAAATTATAAAGTCACCAAGCAACAGATCAAATAAAATTTCTCAACAACACGTACTCTTTATGTTTTTCTCAAATACATAGAGTAGGCTTATTTAACAACATATACATCTCCTTGACCACTCAATCACACGAAACTTCATCAACCATGCACTAATCACATGAATTTCACCACATAATCCTATTTTATTTCTTGGAAACCCTTTATCAAACACTTGGTATGCAATATAGAATACTTAAAAGGAAGCTATTTAATCATCATTCTTTATAAAGCTCCACATCATAAACATATTTCCAACCAATTTCTAGTACCAAATTTAACATAAATACTCAAGGAATCATAGCATAATTTTTCGGCCAACATCACATATGTCTACATATTTTATTTAATCATTATAGCTTAAAATGCTTGTTTTCTTAAGGACAACTAAACTTCTTCTAATTTTCAGTTAATTCCTACTCTTCTTTATTAAATTTAATTCAAATTATTCATCCAACACTTAGTTATTTAATTTAGAATCAAGTTACTTAGTCAAATAGTCTTTCAAGCTCTTTGGGACATTTTATCAAACACCTAGTCTACAAGCTTCATGAAATAAAGCAAGGAACATTATTCAAACTAAGCTTAACATAAACTCCCCATACCTCATTTCCTTAAGCTTTTTGGACAGCCCTTCCTCTTTTAAATTGAATGATTTTGCTCCTAGAATCCCTTGGCTTTCACGTGAGGTATTAGAGGTGGAAGGCTTTAGTTTTGTTTTTGGTAAAGGGTGAAGTAGAAAAAATGGAATGGAAAGCTTTTTGGAGTGAATTTGCACGACCTAGTTCTCCCTTGGAGCTGCCCATTTTCAGTTCCACTCCCTTTTATAGGGTAACCAATGCTTGATTTTTCTACAAAAATCTTTAGGTTCATTATGACTACTTTCCATGGGTTTTCATCTTATTGGCTACTCATTTCTAGCCATCCAAGTGTCCTACTTCAAGAATTCTCCACACCATTCCATATTCATCTAGTCTTGCACGTGTATTTGCTTGAACAAGGTGCATTCCCTTTGATTTTATTCAAATTCGTGGAGTAGTTTAGGTGTAGTTATAAAATTTCTGCCCAAAACCCGTGTTACAAAAATATTCATTCTGAATTTGTTAGCCGTTGGATCTTCTTAAAATTTTAAATACATACTCCTAACTCATATATCTAACTTTTGACCGTTGGGATTTTCGAAATAAGGCCTAGAAATGCCTACGTATTCTGCCAAAGAGAACCAGATAAAATTTGCTTCAAATATTTCTTAAGCATTTATAACTACCTTTCCACTTGGACCAATATGAATTTTCAAGCTTCTTAACCCTCCATGTGGCCAATCTTGAATGTTCCTAAAGCTTATCTCCCTTGATATTGTATCATACGGCCAAGGCTTGATCTTAGATAACCTAATCCACAAATTTCCTTTTATTCCATGTAATATCAAAACTCTAATTTCCTATTAATCCTTATTGTCTTTAATTATTAAAATTACTAAACCAATTTATTTGGAAAACCTATTCCTCCCATAATTAAGAGAAAACTCCATAGATTATATCCATACTTCTTTTTATAATTTTCTGATACCTGGAGTAGTCCAGATTAAGCTCTTTTCAGCCTTATCTTCCAAAATTTGTAGAAATTCTATTTTAGGGTTCTCTGCCCTCAGCCTTGCTGATAATTTGTTATCTAAAAGTATTTTATCCTCTACTCAGGTTCCCACAAATTTCTGAAGTCATCTTGGTCATTTTTGACATAAGGGTATTTTGGTAATTTCACCACTCACACTAGGGGTATAATCGTCATTTCCAAAAATGTTCAAGATATCCCTATAATTGTCACCCTAAGGGTATTCTTGATCATTTCCAGAACATCCAAGGGTCTTTATAAGATTTTCTCCTTAAAATGTCTTACTAAACTACCTAGGGGTAATTTAGTCATTTACAAAATATCCAGGGATATTTTCGTCATTTTCCCTAGATCCTTTCGTGTTGTCTCTAATTAACATTTTACCATAGTAATTGGCTGTGATTCCAAAATTTTGGGGTGTTACATTGAGCAAGTATAGCATGCAATAAGATTGAAGAAGATGGAGAAATACTTTGCATTAATATACTAGAAACTTTACATGGCCATCTCGGCCAAAAGTACAAAATAAATAAAATAAGAGAAGCATAAAAGCAACCTATACATTAGCTGCATCACTAGCAGACTCCTCAGCAGAGCCGAGCTCCTCTTCATCAACCAAGGCACCATTCTTCACATCCTTGAAAGGATCAAATTGACCCAAGTCAAGGTCCTTCACAAAGAAACCAGCTTGGCACACTGCTTTGAAGAAGCCCTTTTCATGCTATTCCACTGCTTCTCATTTGTACATCTTCAGCTCTTCATCAAGCTCCTTGTTGACTGACGTTTCAACAGTGAGCTCGGTGCTGGCCTCCTTCAGCTTTTCCTCCAGACTCACCACTTTCTCAGCAAGCTCCCTTTGGGCAGCGAGTCCATCCTCAGCATCCTTCAACTTGGCCTCCAGCTCGGCCACCTTCATCGTCAACGCCTCCTTCTCAGCTAATGCCTTATTAGCTTTGGCAGCAGTTGCTCGGCCAAGAACCACCAGCTCATCACCATCAAGCCTAGTCCGCAGCAGCTTGGACAAAGCCTCGCCGGTTCTCATGGACAGCTGATAGTTACACTGGATAGCTTCGACGAAGGCCACAACAACACTGTTAAACCGGTTGCGCTTTAACCGCCAAGCGCCGCGAATGGCACCCTTCAGCTTGTGATACTCCTGCTCCAGAGAGGCCGCCTTGCCCATAGCTTCTTGATACACTTGCCTTTGTTCCTTTTATAATGTTAAGTCCTCTCTACAGGAAAAGTTCAGCTGCATCAAATGAGCGCTTAAGACTGGCTGACCTTATCAAATTCCAGTCAAAAGGAGTTGGAAATCCACGGTCAAGCTTATGCCCAACACTCCACAATGAGTCAACCTCCCTTGGAGCACTTAGAAACTCCAAAGGGGTGACAGGGCGAGCAGCAGGTGGCGGCATTGCAGTTGGAGGAGGCGGAGAAGGTGAAGAAGTAACAGGGTGGGAGGCAGGCGGAGTTGGACCGGCCGTCGTAAGAGGTGATAAGTGCCCTAATTCAGTTAAAATCATGTTTTAAATAAAGGCACTTATCCTTTGATTTCATAAGCTTTTATCATAAATTTACCCTAAACCATTCGTCATATTTCGGAAGATTAATCCAACATATTTGTATTTTAATAGATTCCGAGGATTTTCGGGGCTTCCAAAAACAAAAAGCAAGCAAATTGGGATCATAAAGCAAACCTGGGAGGTGCATCAAGCAAATCAGGCCCAAGGCCCAAAAAGAATTCTCCAGAAGGTGCTTTAACTCGCTTGGGCGAGTGAATATAGTGGTATCTGGTCGCTTGGGCGAGTTAATAACAGCAAGTGGCATCCAAGTGGGCCAAGTGGACGTGCAAATGGACCTTAAACTCGCTTGGGCAAGTAAAACATGAAGGAAATGGTCGCTTGGGCGACCAAACACGAGCAGATCATCCCCTATAAATACCCAAGCACCCCCAAGGCAAAGGATCACTTCTTCAACTCCTTCTTCCTCCTCCTTGCTTCTTCTAAGCTTTTTCTTTAGTTTTTTGTAGTAAAAGGTAGTTAGTTAGGAAAGTGAGAGAAGTGAGATTTAGTGTGGAGACTCTGCCGGAAAGAAGCGGTGATGGGGCCCTTCATCAATTCTTCTCTTAAGGAGGTTCTCTCCATGCTTGGTTAGTTTCTCTTAAGGATTGGATGTAATCTTCTATCCCTATGTTTCTCTTTTAATATTTATTTATTCATTAATCTCTTCTATTCCTTCTTGGTAATTTTATTCTATGTTTAATGCTTGATTCTACTTGATCACTAGTTTGATGAAATTGGATTCTAAGTTTAACTGGAAAGTACTCTTAGGATTTGAACTGAATAATTTTACTCATTATGTTACGATCGCTAGGAATAGGGCATACCATTTTGATTGCATAAAAGCACGTGATTATAATTCTTAATGCTGGGGTATTTACTTTGTATGCGAGGGATCGATATTCAGTAAATATCCTTAGAACTCGATTACGAGGGATCGATTCGAGGTTAACATAGTGTGCATCAATAAGGATAGATAATGATTATTGCATGATAATATTAATTCGATATAAAAGGATAGGAATGATGAAATTCAAATCCTACGCTTTTCTTCAATTAATTAGAATCATTTTATTATCTTCCGTAATCTTTCGTTATTTCCGTAAAACCATAAAAACTTCGACCAAACTCGTTGTACATAACTATTAAACTGTTAAATTTTCTTTGGATTAACTGAGTAGCACAAGTCCCTGTGGACACGAACTTTTATAAATTTTGTAACTTACAATGACAATTGGTACGCTTGCTAAAAGTCTAATAGGAGGCACGAAAACAACAGCAGCAGGTGGGGTTGAAGTATCAACGACGAGGGTAGAAGGAACAACAGCAGTGGAAGAAGCAACAGCAGTAGCAGCAGGCGCTTTAGCAGCAGTTGCAGGAGCCCGAATAGGAGGAGGTGAATTCGGCATTAATCCGGCAGCTGCCCTCAAAGCACGCAGGCCACGAGGAGCTTGCGTGGCCCTGGACTTCTTGCGACCGGACGTTCTGACCCCTTCATCCCTTTTTCTCTTTGCCAATTCAGCAGGGGAAGAACCAGAGAGCACAATGGCTACCTGAGCAGGACCAGAAGAGCTGGAGAGTGCAACAGCTACCTGAGAAGGGCCAACCCGGACAGTCAGTCGACCCTTTTCTTCAGCTGGGGGGGAATAGGAGGTGGCACGACGTCTCCACCTACATTGCGTACTAAGGGCCTCCATTGAAAGTAGCCCATGATACCTGCAAAAACACAAAACACGCAAATGTCAGAGTTTGCACACTAGCAAAAAAGAAGTTATATAAAAAAAGAAAAAGGTTACCATCCAGCGCGGCAGAAGGGTCACTGGTTGAGGGCAGTGCTAAAATAGCCCGTGTGTCTAGCGAGGCCGGCAACAGCTCCAAAGTTGCCTTGTCAGACCTCTCCACAAGGGTTAGCATGTCCTCATCAAAGGACCTGAACCTGGTAGGGTCAGACTGCCAGTAAAAGGGAAAGCGAGCTTCCCCATCTCTGTTGTGCATCAATGGCAACCCATCAGCCATGACACCACTTTCGCGGACCTTGAAGAATCGGTCTTTGAAGCGGCGGAAGACGTTGGTGTCCACCTCGAACAACTTTTTTGAGACGCTGTGCAAGGAGACCCAAGCAACCTTCCCGGACAGCTTGGTTTGAAAGAAAAAGCAGAAGAGAGGAATAGTAGCACGAATGTGCAAATAAGAACACAAAACCTCAAAGGCCCGCACCACTGCCCAACTGTTAGGGTGAAGTTGGGAGAGGGCCACATTCAAGTACTATAACAGAGCACATTGAAAAGGAGAGAAGGGAATGACAACACCCAGCACCTCAAACAGGCACCGATACATGAAGAAGAAGGGCAAAGCGCCTGGCGCCGCCCTCAAGCAGGGAAAATCATCTTCCCCGCAAGGCTCGACGATGACCATGTTGGCATCCGAAGGAGCCGTCATATGCAACGTCGAGCGGAGTGTGTTTACAGAAAAGATAGAGTTTATAGAGGAGTGGTATTTAAACACATCCTCCCTTACCCACTCGTAGCCACAAGCAACTGGAACGGTTGGTGGCGACCTAGAACCAGAGCTGCGACACATGTGCGAGGAGGCTCTAATGCCTCCAGGGCTAGTTTGCCTCATCATTACCAAAGAGGAAGCAGGGATGATGGTGAGTGGCAAAGGGTCATCCACCCTTGCCTGCTGACGAGGACGAGAAGTGCCCTCACCAGCTCGGCGTGAACTCGCCCTCCTCCCAGAGGAAGAAGACGATCCACCTGAATCTCCTCCATGGGTCTTTTCTTCTAAAGAATCACCCACAGAGATAACCTCGCGCATAATGTGTTGCTCCACTGAGCCACCGGAATCACTACCACCCATGCCTAAAGCAGAATCAGAGGCGGGTGAGACAGACATTTTTGATTACCTTGAAAAGGAAATGAAAGCAAGAAGCGTGGGGAAGAAGACTTAGAAAAATCAAAAACACAGAAATGGCAATGAAAAATCGCAAAAGTCCTTCCTATTTAAAGGTACAGTGAATATCAACGGTTTTGGGTGGGATTTCGAAACGTCCCCTAGAAGCTCGCGTCACAACTGACCGCATTTACCCACTACCACACGATCTCCAGAACGTGCCCACTCCCTGAGTGACACGTGTGCATGGGTAATGATGCATGGGCGGCACACGACTGATAGCATTAATGAAGATATAACGTATATTTCCAATAATTGCATCAGGCGGTTACATTTTGATAGAATTCATCAACTTTGACTTTTCAACTACTTGCCATGCTCAGACTCATCGTTATCCTTGACGCTTCACTTACCTGCCAAGATTAGTCTTACCCACTAAAAGACAAAAAAGTCCACCTTGGACAGCTCAGCATTCACAACTCGAACTACCTTGTCTAGGTTCATTTATCAACATGCTCTGAACCCAGGAACTTCTCTTGGTACAAACCCAAGGTCTGTCCTTGGTATCATATAAAATCCAAGGTCCGCCCTTGGTCCAAGGACCGTCCTTGGTACTTTACAAAACCCAAGGTCTGTCCTTGGTATCTTATAAAATCCAAGGTCCGCCCTTGGTCCAAGGTTCGTCCTTGGTAACTTGCAGGTGAATAAATCCAAGCTATGCTGAGACCATCTCGTTTCATAAGTCTAATGTCTTGGTCGACCTCGACAATGCTACTGACCTCGACACGTGACATCATTCGTTCACCCTCGGGGGCTGACAACACTTGTTATACTACTATGATACTAGACATTCTGCATCAACACTCTTTCATCCTCTTTCGCCCATAAATTGGCTCAGAGGCTGGGGGGCTTATGTATAGTCCAAAATAGTAAAATGACACGTGGCCATCATCATGGGGTCACTGTACACGTGGACACCCTCCACGTCAGCACTGCCACATTAAATAGTGCTTATTCCTTCTCCTGGGTTCAACCTGGACATATGTGTCTAGGCTCCTCGTCAGTCCTGCTACAGGAGCACGGACACAACCCTGCTACAGGAACATGGATTGCTACAGGAATATTCTACACAATATCTTTATATAACAACTTATCAAATACGCTTGGATATTCAAATAGGTGCAACTACCTTATCTTATCATATCTCAACAAAGTTATCTACAAGCTGTTATTTATCTACAAATAACAGTATATCAATAAGGTACACATTATCTTGTATTTAAATTAGATAACTGCCCTATATTATCTGTTATTATCTTATCAACAGATTATCAACAAACAAAGGCCCAAAGCCCACACTCCACACTATAAATACAACCTTACAAGTTCTCTCTAAGTCACTCAATATACACTCAATACACACCTGACACCTTCATACAATACTTGAACGCATTACTCAAGTCACTCATTCTCTAGATCTCGTACTGAGTTTGTAACGCCTCTCTTAACTCTCTCGAGCTTGATTGATTTTAATTAAAATTGGTGTCCACTTTATATTAAATGATTTTAGTTGTAAATTTTTCCCAAAAATTCTTTTGGCCTTGCTTACTAATTTTATTAAAAGTACATAGCGTAAACGATTTTTCTCACCACGGTTCATTTATAACAAGAATACAGTCCATTACACCATTCATAATACAGTCCATAATTCATGTCCAATAATATACAGACAGTCCAAACTACAAATATCAAGTATCACAATATCGACA
>CM023952.1:19348423-19397184 GCA_013407115.1 Glycine latifolia | reverse complement strand
TTTTTTTTGTAATTGAATTCTATTGTAATTGGGGTTCTTGCATGTAATCTAGAGGAAGGGTTTCTCTAGGGGTGTGCTGAGTGGATTCTCAGTGGGTTGATCTCTAAGAACCTAATAGTGTTTTAGGTTTCTGAACTTTATCTAGGGTTGATAAAGAGAGATTTGTATAATTCTTGTAAGACAGAAAATTGCAATAGTGGAACTCCATTCTAGTGTTGAATGGAAGAAAACTGGATGTAGCTTCATAGTGTTTGAAGTGAACCAGTATAAATCTTTTGAGTCTTGTGTTTAAATTCGAGCTAGCCTATCTTTCACATATATACTCAGCTGAATTATCTTGCTAATCATTTTAACTTTGAATAATTGCATACCTTGGACTGAGCAAGTGATTGAATAAACATTTTTGGTTTCAAAGTGATAAAGATCCTAAGGGAAAACTCTGATTTTGCTTACAGAATTTTTAATTTACCAACCCTAACCAATTCACCCCCCCTCTTGGTTAAGTGTGAAGTGTTCCTATCTTTTACAAGAGCTACTTGCAAACAACAGGAATACACACAATAACTAAGAGGGGGTGAATTGGTTTAAACTTGGTTTTTTAAAATTCTTTAGAAAATCAGGGTTAAAGGATCTTAATCACAATTAAAACAAGAATGCCTCAAATCAATCAAACTACTCAGCCCAAGAAAACAATTGCTTAAAACATAACTTGTTGAGTAATGTAGATATCACAAAGAACCATAGATCAAGATAACAAGAAGAGATTAAGGAATAGAGAACAACACAAGAATTTATACTGGTTCACTTCTCAAGAGAAGCTACATCCAGTTCTTCTAATCAATACTAGATTAGAGTTCCACTATTATCAAATTTCAGTTCTTACAAGCTTTACAACAATCACCCTTTATCAAACCTAGATAAAGAACAGAAATCTAAAACCCTATTAGACTCCTAGTGATCAAGACATAGAGAACCCTTCTCTATCTTTCCCTCAAGAGAAACCTACTCTAGAAAAAGCTTCAAGAACCCTTTGCAATAGTTACAAACAACCAAGAATTCAAAAACGAATTTACAACAAGAGTTAATGGAGAGAGACAACCTGATGATCCAATGAATATGAATGAATATGATTTACCAACAGAGTTGAAATGAAGAAATCAATTTCAAAACTTTCTCTCCAAAAGCTTCTTTAAAAATCTTGCCCAAGAAATCTTTCAATATACCATGAAGATTTAAAAGGTGGGACAAGAACTAACTAACTCAGAAAATCCTTTCTAACTTTGAGAAGGCTTATGAATGCTTTGAAATTTCGAAGTCAAGAAGTGTTGGTTTCAGAAAAACTCACAGTCTATTTATAACCAACTTTTATAACAGAATATAATCGATTAAATCGTCATCATAATCGATTAAATTATCATATGTAGTCGATTAATCTTCCAGATAATAGATTAAAATGTTCTTAGCTCAATTTGCAAAAATGTAATGAACAAAGTAATCGATTAATACGAGTTGTAATCGATTAAACCATTCATGTTCAGTTTTGGTACAAGCCTATGTAATCGATTACAGAATGTGGTAATCGATTAAGGCAGTCATATGCAATTTCCAAATAAGCCTATGTAATCGATTACAGAATGTGGTAATCAATTAAGGTAGTCATGTGCAATTTTCAGAATAAGCCTAGGTAGTCAATTACATAATGTGGTAATCGATTAAAGCAGTCATGCATGTTTTAGAGATACAACTATGTAATCTATTACGATTACCTTGTAATCTATTAAAGTGTTCTTCATGGCTTTTCCAGAAACTAACAGAAGATGGTAATCGATTATATCCTTGTGTAATCGATTAAATCAGTAATATTTTATTTTTCCAAAAACTTGACCATGAGAAATAACTTTCTTTTAAAAACATGAACAACTTTAATGCTTTAGTAAAATTATGTATGCATGTTAATGATCATGTTCATGCAATGCAAGGATCATGAGGTTAGCCTCTCATACACTTAACAAATTATAAATACTTTGGCTTGTGAAAAGTTAAAATCCTTCTTCTTCAAGCTTCATCCTTGACTTGATCTTCTTCCTGATCCCCCTATATCCAACACTTCTCGCCCAGTGCGAAGGCCCGTTCAGCACGACCAGATCGCTTAACGCGTGGTCACTTATCCAATAGGACATTGAAGGTGAGCTCAGCGCGAGATTTTGCGCTCAGCGTGAACCATAATGATGTCCAGTGTTTTAAGGCAAAAAAGAGAGGGAAAAGAGGACATTCACTTACACTTAGAAAAACAAAAGCTTGGAGCTCAACTAGGTCACTAAAAAGGAGTCTTTCCACACCATTGGAGCTGCATCTTCACCACATTGTGCTTCATTCCCTTTCATCCATTTCATTCCATTTCCCTAATCCTCCATTGTTGTAAGCTTCTCATGGAAATGAGGGGCTAAAACCCCCATGTTGGGTGTTCAACAACCAAACGCTTTGATGTAATGATTCTAACTATCTATTCAATGTTATTTGCTCATTATTGTTGTTTTTCTAAGCTTTATCCATGTTAGTGGTTTGATCACCCATTTACATGCTTTGTTATAGGTTTTAATGCATTGGAAAATGGCTATTGCCTTAAGAACTAAAAAACACTTCTAAACAATATCATGTCTAGGAATAGAGTGATTTAGTTTAGCCTAGGTTATCGTCTTTATTATTAATGCAAATCAATTAGTGTAATTCTTGAGGGATTAGGAGTGAACTTAAGTGATTTAAGTCTTGCGCTTGAGGAATCAAGGTTAGAATACTTTAGTAGATGAAGGTAATTGAAAATAACGTTGAATAGTGAAAAACCATTAATATTGCATCAAAGTTAGTTTTGGTTAGTTGAATGCCCAACGTCTGTCACATCGTAATTCGACCATTACTTCAATCATTCTGAGTGTTTATGTCTCTTTCTCTGTATTTATTATGCTTATTAATTGTAATTACTTCAATTTTAGTGTTACTCCATTTACTCTACCAACTAAGTTGATTCATTAATTACTTAGAACCAAAAGTATATTAATTCCGAGTACAAGCAAAGTGTAACGACCCACCTCGTCGCTACTGTATCACTAACTATTAATTACTCTGATAACATAATTTAATGAAAATCCCTTTTATGAATTGATTATGAAAATGGTAGTAAGTTTTTCGCAAATGAATATTCATTACCATGAAGCAAATACGTAGATAAAAGTGCATTTATACATCGCCATTCATTCATGTGGAAGAACATAATTTAGTTGTAATTACAAGTATCCACATCTGAAATGCACAAGTTCTTCAAAAGGAAATAAGAGACTAATCTAAGGAAGAGTTGACTATCAAAACACAACTCTTTTCCTAAATCTGATCCATCGTCATCACGACGGCTCGGCGGCTCCAACCAAAAAGGGATCTTCCTCCAAGTCACCTAATGCTACCCGTCTGCTCACACAAATGAAGGTTCGCGATCATCACAAGTACCAATCCACATAGTACAAACAAAGCAAAAGTGAGTTTATCATGTAAAAACAACAAGTAATTGATAACAGTAGTTAGAGAAGACAATCCAAAACGTCATAACACCCAATCATTTCATCATGCAACCAACACAGATAGTCATCCAAATGCATTCCACAGTCAACCTATGATGTTTAGAATGATGCATGCTCTTGGCTCATCTCTCAGCATGCAATGTGGTACCATCCCGAAAATAGTCAAACATAGGGAGATGATGCAGTAGGATGTCAGGGTCACTCTGTCATGCACAGGCCTTTCCCCCCCACTGGTGATCAGCCATGGGTCTCAGTAAAGGAGTTCCAAACAGTTGTGCCCCCCCAGTACCTTCATACTCTGCAGCCAATCATCCTATTTTCGTAAAACAAATGAAGTATGTCACATGAGCATCATCAATGCATGACCTGACCAGGAACAAATTGTAACGACCTAAAAATTATTCTATATATTATATTTACTTAATTATTCATTAACTTATTAAGGTTAAATTCTTTAAATTTATTAAATAATCTATTATGTGTAATGTACTATATCATTTTCTTAAACGTATTTGAGGTAGAAACAAAAGGAAACTATATATATATATATATATATATATATATATATATCACATTTCATTTCTATATTACATCCTAATATCATACTTCTTCAAACACTGTTATTTATTTACAAAATACACAACCCTTATCCCTATTCAAACATGTTCTCCAGTGTTATCCTCTTCACTAAGCACAATTATAGGATCTGTGGCCGGGTTCGGATACACAGGAGCAAATTGCAAAAAGGGGTCAAATGGGTTAAAATCTTCACTAAAAATAGAAATCGGAAAATGAGCTCCGAAGTAGATGTGGGCACGTAGGACAGGCTGCATAGTTACTACATAGCAATTTCTGACTTCATCAATATACCATGCTATGTCCAATGCATCAAGGAACAGGATGATTGATGCCATCTAAAATATAACATGGGAAAAATCTAGTGAGAAATAAATTTCTCAGTAGGCAAATCTAAACCATCAAACACGTTAGTAGGTTAGTAAATAATCAATATATTCAAATGAATCCATAAAATGATTAAGCAACTATATGAATGCATGAAATGAAATGGTCACAGGTGCACATGGCCTCTACATATGTACAATATGTAGGAATGTTGCGGCCGTCTTACGCTAATCATGCATGAATTTTCATGTATAAGCACCTGATCTCTCTACATCTTTATTATAGATGTAGTATCATAGGTCCGGTTTCACAAATCTCGTACTGGACTTGGAAACTCGAATCATCATATCATCACATCAAATTCTAACATAACATCATATGTATCAAAAATATGGTTAGGCTACCGTACCTTATACAAATAAAACCATACCAACTTAGGCATGATTTATTATCTTCAAGCTACAGATAATCAAGTTAGTAATTTAACTAATAAACCATAATATATTTTTTTAAGTTTAATTTAATTTAATTTTTGTTTTTTAGCAGGGATGGTTGTAGGATGAATGGTTATGTCTGGTTGGGTATGGTTGGGGTTCCGGGCTGGGATGGCTGGGGTGCCTGGATGGGATGGCTGGGGTGCCGGGATGGGTTAGCTGGGGTGCCGAGATGAGAAGGATGAGATGGCTGGGGTTGCCGGGATGGGTTGCTGGGGTGCCGGGATGAGATGGCTGGGATGCCGGGATGAGATGGCTGGGGTGCCGGGATGGGTTGGCTGGGGTGTCGGGATGGGGTGCTGGGGTGCTGTTTAACATAGTAAAAAAAACAGCCCGAAAATCATCACCGCCAAAGATCACTAAATGTACTTCCAAACAATTTGAATACTTCAGCCTATAAATCATTACCTATCCTATGGCTTAAATCAACATTTTCACATTATTAAGTAACCTTTAATTGACAGAAATTCCAACCTAAATAATAGCCATAATTATGTACATTTAAGCATGTAGATTAGTCCAAATGAATTACTAGCTAAGAATTGAAGCCTAGCCTACCTCCAATAAGTCTGAGTAGAGAGTGGATGCTAGAGTAGGAAGTTTTTTACATGAAGTGAGTAAAGTTGTGGTTTAGCCAAAGGTGGTAGAAAATAAGGAACTTAATGTAAAGAGTGAAAGCTAAGATTTTCGTGCAGTAATTTTTGAATGCAAGGCTATTTATACTAGTTAATTTGGTTACAAGATAACTATCCTTAAAGATATTTATCCTAAGTTAATTATTACAAACATTCCTTCATTTATGGCTTCAAATACGTGGTAGTTTACTGAATGTTGAACTTCAGTTGCATATATCTATTTGTCTAAAGCAAGATTCCCTTCATTTATGGCATGTGTACGTGGAAGGCTGTTTAAGGCTTGATTTTGTTTATTTGTTCCCTCTAATGACACATGGATAGTCATAAGAAGAATGTTCAAGAATCTTGGACATCTTATGGACTTCACCTTGACTCAAATATTCCAAGAATATTTACGTTGCTGAAGCACGTAAAAGGCTTGGAAATATTCATGCACTTTTGATTGGTTCAAGTCTTTGCTTAATTTTCTAACCTTTGTGCTAAAGTTTTAGAAGTTACCAATTGCCAAAAATGTTTCATAGTGCATGGTAATTGATTACTAGTTCCAAAAATTTTCATCCTACTTCCATAATTAAATCATTATTATAACTTATAATATAATTTTTTTTTTGAGGATGTTACACAAATCCTTCCTCGCAAGGGTGACCCGCCATGTACATACATACCGCCCCAACACGGGCTCACCGATGTAATGACCGTGGCTAGGAACAAATCTTTCATCGCAAGGGTAACCAACTGATCATTGCCCCATCCGGTATAGACATAGCACACAACCATAACATCATCAATATTATCACCTCGTATATCAACCTTCACTATTTCGACATTATCATATACAATCATTACTTACTCATCAATCGTAAACACAACGTAAACTAGTGAGCCGAGATGGTTCACTAACCAGCAGCACTAGCCCGGCAGCTCTAAAGAAAGAAACGAGCTCAACGGCTCTAATGAGAAGAAACGGGCTCGGGAAAGGAACCCGGCCGCTCTAAAGAAGGGCAAACGAGCTCAACAACTCTAAAGAGAAGAAACAAGCCCGGGAAAGGAACCCAGTATCTCTAAAGAAAAGGAAATGAATGCAACATCTCTAAAGAGAATAGACAAGTCCGGGAAAGGAACCCAGTATCTCTAAAGAAAAGGAAACGAGTGCAACATATCTAAAGAGAATAGACGAGTCTGGGAAAGGAACCTGGTATCTCTAAAGAAAAGGAAACAAGTGCAACATCTCTAAAGAGAATAGACGAGTCCGGGAAAAGAACCCGGTATCTCTAAAGAGAAGTCGGATAAGGGCAGACCCTTGTGTTTTATAAAGTGTCGAGGTAGGATCCCGAACGAGGTCGGATAAGGTCGAACAAGGGCGGAGCCTTGTGTTTTCTAAAGTGCCGAGGACGAACTCAGCACTATGCAATCGATTACATAAGTATTTGTAATTGATTAAAACAGACAGCATTTGCTTTGAATACTACAGGCAAGATTGTTAAAGTGTTTTAGTACTATGAACCTGGCACTTTTGGCACGAGAAAGGAACAAGCCAGCAGCTTGAAAGAATGAAATAAGCTGCACTCGTCTCTATAACCCGACAGACTTATTCCTTGGTTGCCAGAATGAGTCCCCGGACTCGGGATATTGGCTTCCGCAAACAAAAGATTACTAAAGGTCACATCCCGGGCATATAGTACATAGTAAACTCAACCTGGCATACTCAACCCGGCAGCCGGCACCTCCACAAACACACCACTAAGAAGGTGTTCTGGGAGTTCTCATCAACAAACAGTTGATTCTTACAACATCAATATCCTTACACAAGAACACCATCAATCATAAACATTTCGCATCCCATTCGTTAAAAGACAGCTTTTCTTGAAAATCAGCACACAGCAGGGACATGCAATTATCTTCATAGTTGGGCTCCTTGGCCCCCAACTATGGCATCTAAAACTGATTATCAATATAATAAACTCCCCTTACGTAACCAAGAGTCCTTCTCTTACAATTTAGCGACGTTATAACACTATCCTTTGAAGTGTGAGCTTGCCCGACACAGCGCTCTCAGGAAGCCAAGAAAAGAAAGGTTGGGGCTCCGTTCTCGTTCAAACTTCAAGAAAGGTTTACGAAGACTTCTGCTTCGGTCACGAGGTTCCTCTTGGCGTAGGGGTTCCGTGGCAAGCTACGGTGGTCCTTGGTGGTTCAGAGTGTTTGAAGGGAGTGGCTCTAGAGTGTGGAAAGCTAAGAGAGAAAGGGAGAGAAAAGCGCAAAAGAAGAAGGAACACACTTCCACTGCGCCACTCTGATACTTATATATAGATGACTTGACAAGCTCACTTAGCGTGTGTGTACAGCAACCACAGACCAAACAAAGTTGACTTAACCTAACATTCACCAAACACTCATACCAAGACAAAAGCACAACAAAACAGCAAATTATGAAATTTATCAAACAATCAAGCAACATAACACACATCAAACATCTATCCCAGAAACTCGAAATTTCAGGGCGTTACACAAAGTCCATGTGGAATTGACATTCGTTCTTACCGTTTCTTTATTACTTGGACAATTTGTAACGACCTAAATATTTACTTATTTTTATTGTTACTTAAGGTTAAATTTCTAAGGAACGTATAATAGTAAAATTTTTAAAACGTAAAATTTGCAATAGATTTGTTACTCATATACATAGCCAATGTCTCTGATACAAAAGTTCATATAATACAAGTACACTATTTTTCTCAAAAATCCAGCGTAATTCATAACTTCTTTTATATATCTTCACTACTCCAAGGCCTCATGGAACCTGTCCATCATTGTCATCTAAAAAAAACAGGAAACAAATAGGGTGAGAAATAAATTTCTCAGTAGGCAAAACTAAATCCCGATCCTATTATTAGGTTAGTAAAATCTTTCAAATAATCAAACACATCCACAAGTAATATGCAACTATATGAATGCATGAGATGAACTATCCTAGGGCAAATGGCCTCCACATATCGTACTGTATGTGGCCACACTGAGTGTGGACGCTGCTATAGTCTTACGCAAACATGCATGAATTTTTGCCATATATCCTTGCACCTGGGTACTACATATCGTACTGTATGTAGCATCAGATTCTGTTTCCCCAAAGCCTCGTACTGGACTTGGAACATGGAAACATGAATCCACCTATCTTATTCACATCAACATCCATCCATAATAAAAATCAAATCTATAAGCAAAATACATATTATCTTATGGAAAAATATTTTCATCATATAAGTATCATAAGTATGGTTACACCACCATAATATGTATCTTAAGTATGGTTACACCACCATACCTTAATCAAGTAACATTGTTACCAATTTTTATACATAACCGGAGAATAGTTTTTAATTATAGAAAAATTATGTTAGTAATCTAACTAATAATCCTCAATATAAATAATATATATTCCTTTAAAACTTTACAAGAAAAGATTCAAACCTAGTATGCATCTTGATTCTCCTTTCACTTACCATCTTTACTAATTAATCCTCAAGATTGAATCATTCAAGTATTTAAACCATTTAACTACATACCATTCATCCTCTACTTCTAAAATTTAAATCAAAACATTTCCATAAAAATGACAACAGACAGCCCAAAATATCATCAAAATCACCTTTAAAAGATCATCAATTGGGCTTCCATACATCACTAATCTTTATGCGTATAAAATCAACACCTATCTTATGGTTTAAATCAACATATTCTCATAAAAAAAAACAACCTTCAATATCACGAAATTTCAAGCCTAAATGTTAACCATAAATCATCCTACTAAATCATGCAAATTAATCCAAACCATTGATTAACTAGAGATTTAAGTTTAACCTACCTCAAGTGAGTTTGATTCTTGAAATTGAATGGATAAATGGCTTCCTTCCTTCCTTCCTTCCTTGGAAGAATCCTCTAAGAGATGAAGCCTTGATATCCTTTCACTAAGCTTGTCAAAAGTTCTTCCTAAGGTTGCTAGGTTTTTCACGAAATTTCTTTAAGGTGATGGGTTTGTTTTTTCTTACTTGATTCAAGTTTTAATAGAGAAAGAGGAAATGAAATGAAGATGGTTTAGGGAGAGAGTGGTCACGTGAATGAGCTAGGAGGGATGGCTTGGAATGGTTTGCACTTAGGTTCCTCCTCCTCCCTTTATATAGTGTTGAAGAAATGATTACTTAGAGAAAAATCTCATAAGTCATCATTATTCCTTTACAAGTGTCCCTACACTTGTTATAATCTTAAGGCTTATTCTTTTCTTTCTTCCAAGTGTCCTACCACTTGGCATGATCTTAGAGCTTCTTCTCCTTTGCTTCCAAGTGTCCAAAATCATGAAGTTTCCCCATTTTTCTTGCATTTTCGTGAAGTAGCTCATTCTTGAGTTTATCCCAAACCTGTTTTAGTAAAATTCTAATTCTGGATTCGTTAACCGTTGGATCTCTTTAAACTTTTAAAGTTACACTACTATCTCACATATGTAACTTGTGACCGTTGGGATTGTTGAGATAATGTTTATAACTGTCCACGTGCAAGATGGAAGAGTGTAGAGAAATCTTGGCTTGATTTTTATGTTATCTTGCATCCAAGCCATACAAGTGTCATGCCACTTGTTTCTATCATGTGGCTTGCTTTCCAAGTGGCTTATCATGAAGTTTCTGGCCTCTTCTACATGTTTTCTCACGTGAAGGACCAATCTAAAGGGAAGGAATACCAATTTTTCTTCCTTTTATGCCACATGTGGTCATTTTTGATGATGAATAAAAATCTAGTTTCAATATGGTATTTTTCTTTAAAAAGAAATCCAATTTAATTTGAATTATTTTATCTAAAGAAAATGTTGAATATTGGAATTCTAAATGTTCCTAAGAATTGATCCCAATGATAGTTTAAATTAATTCCAAGCAGTCTTATACAGGGAAATACATAAACCTTTCATTCTAGACTATATCTTTATCTTACTTTTGATTTCTTCTGACCATCAAAATTACTAAACCATTTTATTAAATTGGTTTATACATTCTATAATTAAGAGAAAATTCCTTAGATTATATGTATCATCTTTCCATGTTTTTCTTATGCTTTAATTTTCTTAAATAAAGTCTCAAAGTTGTTATCTTGAAAAATTCCTAGAAATTTTATTCTAAAGTTTTGTGTCTCAAAATATTTTGATACTTAGTTAGCTAAGTGTATTCTATAATTCCATTAGGTTTCTACAAAATTTTTAAAGTTATTTGAGCATTTTTTGGCCTAGGGGCATATTGGTAATTTTGTCATGCTTCCTAGGGGCATTTTGGTCATTTTTCAAAAATATACAAGGGTATTTTTTTGTAATTTTCATCCTAAGGGTATTCTAGTAATTTCTACTTTATGGAAAGAGTGATTTAGTCATTTCTCTTCAAATATACTTGTATCCAAACATCATCACATTTCCACAAGTGTTTAATAAAATTTTTAGGATGTTACACAATTGGTATGCTTGCCATACCGTTAACACGTTTTTGGCGCCGTTGCCGGGGACTTTGTTCCTTGTACTCGATACTTATATACTGTTGTTTTTAAGTAATTATTCTTTATCTTGTTTAGTTTATAGTTAAATTCTTTAACCTTGTTAATGTGCTTCTAGTGTTTCAATCTTGTATGTGAGGTAAAACATAGGTGAACAATCTTCTTCCATTGAATTTGGAAATTAAAGCCACTTGTAGAAGAAACAACACATCAAGAAGGAGATAAGAGAGGCAGGGAAATAGGGAAGACTCTCAATCTTCATCATCTTCAAATCATTTGCCCAACCTTGAAGAACCTCAAATAGCGGGTGACCAACCACCGCGGGTTACACTGCAAGATTATTCCAGTTCCATTTTCAGAAGGCTTATGAAAACTTTTAAACTTTCGTAATGTAATATTTGTGTCTTGTGTAAGTTTCAGAAAACCCATCAACTATTTATAAAAAACAGTTGTAACTGAATGTAATCGACTAAATCGCCAAAGTAATCAATTAAAACTTTATATGTAATCGATTGAAAACAAATTTAATCGATTAAAATGTTCTTCAGTTTTCTGGAAAGGATATATGAATAAAGTAATCGATTATTTCAACCTTTAATTGATTACTACAGGGATACTTCTTTTCATAAATGAACTAAGTAATCGATTACGGATAAGTGGTAATCGATAATCACAGTCAAGTCATGTTCTGTGTTTATACTGAGTAATCGATTACTTAATGCTGGTAATCGATTAAAAGATTCTTTAAGGTTCAAGTAATAGATTACCAATATGTGGTAATCGATTAACATAGTCCAAAATGGTTTTTCCAAAAACTTGAAACCATGAATACTTTTGCTTTGATGCAATCATGAAATCTTAAACCTTTTTCACAAACAATGAGCTTTTGTAAAATCATGAATGCAAGTCAATGAATGTTTATGCAATGCAAAGGATCATAGGATGATTCTCTCCTACACCAAACAATTACAAATGCCTTCAATTGAATGGCATGTACAAAGCTAAAACACTCATCCATCTTCAGCACATATCTTGATCCATCTTCATGCTCCCCCTGTATCTAACAATCTCCCCCTTTTTGGCTTTGATAATGCAAAACATCAATTTAACATGTTGAACCTTGGAGTTCTTTTAAAGGAGTTGATTTTCAGGAGCTTTTACTTGATAATCTGAAAATGAAACTAGCTTCTTGCCAAGACAATTGTCAAGTATACTTTGCATAAACAATTTACATTCATATGTATGTATATGCTCCCCCTATCTTATATTTTACGTTGGTTAAGATAAAAAGCAACATGTATATCCCTTATTGCTTTGTTTAAGTATAACACTTTAAGTATATATGTTTCCTTAAGACCTTTCTATTCAATATGTTCTTTAAGACCTTTTCTCCCCCTTTTGGCTTATCAAAGACAAAAAAAAATAATCTTGATGATCATAAGATAAGCAAGAACAGTACAAATTTATTCATTAATCAAGAGGGCAATACAAGAAACATAATAACAGAATGAAGCAAGCAAAAACACCATTAAGCAAACAATTACTGTTGATTTTAAGGGAAGCTGCAAGAAGATTGAAGCAAGGTTGAAGGCTTGATGATGTTTTAGCTTTTTACATGACCAATCATTTGAAGGCATTTGTAATTTGTCTAAGTAATTTAAGTAAATTGCCTTGTGATCTTTCATTAGCATGTGCATTCTCTTGATCATGCATACATGGTTTTCAGTCTCAGAAATCAAATGGTTTATAAAAAATTAAGTTCTCAATGGCTAAGTCTTTTAAAAAAGTAAAACTTATTGCTTTAATCGATTACACAAGTAGTTTAATCGATTAAAGACATTCATACTATCCTGGAAAAGCCTTGAAGAACAGTTTAATCGATTACAGGCTTCTTGTAATCGATTACACAGTGTTTCATGAAAAACCATGCATCACTGGAATAATCGATTATCTCATTATGTAATCGATTATTTTGTTCATGAAACCATTTCCAGAAAGCTGATGAACATATTAATCGATTATTTAGTTACTTTAATCGTGCAATTTAATCGATTACATCAACAGACTAATCGATTACTGTCAGTTAATTCTGTTTTTTATAAAGCTTTGTGAGTCTATTCTCTATAAATACATATTGAGCGAATTGTTCTGAACATATGAGTGATTTACCCAAAAGACTAAAAGCTTTCTAAGAGTTTCAAAGACTGATTTCTAAGTGAAAAACATTTCTAGTAAGAATCAAGAATTCTTAGTTTTTTTAGAAGATGTGTTAAAGAAAATAAGGTTTTCAAGATAGTGCTTCTGAGCTATTATGTTTTCAACCTGGAGAGTGTGTTAATCTCATTTCATTCATTCATACATGAAAGATCACAGGTTGTGTTTATCTTGAACCTATCTTTTTAGATGTTGTCATACCCTAATTTTGTCCGGGTACCCCTCCAAAAAAAAAAAAAGAAGAGAAGAAAATTATTATTATTATTATTATTTTAAATGAAAAAAATAGTAAAAAAGGAAGCCAAAAAAGAGGATAACAAAAATAAATAAATATATATAACAGTAAAAAGAAAAAAGAAATAATAATAATAATAATATAAAAAAAAAGAAATAAATAAAATAATAATAGTAGTAAAAAAAAAAGAAGAAGACGATAGCAAAAAGAAAAAAAAACGCAGCAAATAGAAAAGAGAGAACAAAAAAAAAACACTAGGCCCATTAGGTCTTAAAAAAAAGAGTAGCAGATAAAAAGGCATAAGGCACAAATGAGGAGAGGGGGGAGAGAATTAATTGCAGAGAGAAGGCTGAAGAAGTGAGGCACGGATCCCGAAGAGCAAGGGAGGACCAATCCGGCGACACCATTTGGTAGTGGGACCAAAGGAGGAGGAGAGGGGTCTTTCAGGTAACCTCCATTCTCCTCATTTTTCCCTTCTCTCCCTTCTTTCTTCTCCTTCCCTTTCTTCTCCCTTTTCATTTTTTTTCCTTTTCATCTCACCACCTCCGGCCACCACGCGTAGCACACCACCTTGACCACCGCCACCGCACACCATCCCACACCACCGTGACTCCTCCACGAACCACCATGCTTGTTCTTTGTTTTCTTTTCTTCTCCTTTCTTTTTTTCTTTCGCTTTGGGATTGTTTCTGGCAACCACCACGTCTCCACCGCACCACCACTGCACCACTTCACCACCACCATGTTCCGGCCACGCCGCGGTGGCCATCGCACCACCAGCCGCCTCTATGGTGGTGGCCTTAGGAAGCCACAAAATCTCCTTGATAACCCTATTTTCGTGCCCAGCAAAGAAGATGTGGGTTAGGCCGGGTCACTGATGGAGTGCCTTTAGTTAAATATTTTTCTACCATTCTTAGCTTATTTGACTTCTCTTGGACTTTTATTTTCCCATTCTAATTCAGTTTTTGTCTTAGGCAAGTTAGTGGGCTTAATTGCTAATTATTGCGTATTTTCAGATTTTATGCTCACTTGACGTATCTGCCTTGTACAGGACCTACAGAGCTTTACGGAACTGTTAATTGAGCATTCTTGTAGTCCTTCGAAAGATAACAAAAAGATCTACAAGTTTACCAGAAATAAGCCGAGGCCAATTCTGCCATTTGGAGGGTCATTTTAGGCTTTAAAGTCAGAACCACTGCACTTGTATTTTGGACTACGAGTTGGACTTTTTATTGGTGTAAATAGCATAAATAATTAGAATTGATGGGTTACTCATGGCCCATTCTTTGCTTCAGACTTAGTCACTATATGTTAGTGACATTAGAAGGAATTATAACATTACATTTCATTTTGCAAAAACAATTTTACATTTCTCTTTTTAAGTTTTTAGAATCAAAACTCTTTCTCTTATTTTCTCTCAACTGTTCTTCCTTGTTCTTCATTTTCATTTTCCTTTCTTCCATTTTCATGCACTTATTTCATGGGGCTTTCACTGGTGACGATCATGGAAGGCTAAATAATCAATCAATCTAAGGATCTAACCCAAGCAAGGGAAGAATTTGAGTTCTGGTTTAGTATTTCGAATTCTGTGTGAATGTTCACTTTCTTCTTCAATTGCTATTCTGTTTTCATGATTATGAATGCGTTTAGGATCGAAAGCGGATTAGGTTATGGATTCATTCCCTAATTTCGAATACAAATCACAGATTAATTGGATGATATTTTAATTAGGGTTGTGGTTTCAATTAATTTAGGGGTTAATTCGATTGAACTGCTTCTAATGAAATTGAATGAACTTTCACAATAGGATAAATTTCTGAGAACGATGATGATTCAAATAGCTTGGTTTGATGAATTGGATTGATGCTCTTTAATCTGTTTTACATTACTTGTTATCAATTCTGTTAGTTTCTGCATTAATCTTTAATGATAGTTTGTGTTTTTACAATTTTCATTTAGTGCATGCAAACTGTTTGATAAAAATCCCCCTATTATTTACTAGTGAATTGAAGTTGGAACCATATGGATTGTGTCTCTGAGTCGACCTAGGTTAATCCTGTGTTACAAAATTAGCTTTAGTTTAATTGTTTTGAAGTCACACGAAAAACGCTTATCAGTCACCTGACCTGGTTCCAAAGCTAACCAAAAAAAAAACTTACTTTTTCTTTTTGCACCCAAGTTTAATAAGTCCACCCCTTTACCACTTGGGCCTGGCCATACAGACACAAATTTCATAATGCTTTTTTACACCTTTCTTTTCATAATTGCACGCCCCTCTATATTACTGTTTACACCTTTCTATTCATAACTGCACACCCCTCTATATTACTGTTTGCACCTCTATTTTCATAAATGCACCAATATTTGCTGGGCCTAGCCCATTTTCGTAATTAAATATGCACTGCTGATTGCACCCCTTTTTGTACTGTATGCACCCCTAATCACTAAGTGTACTCCCCACTTCCATTCTATCCCTTTCTATTTCCATTTGATTCATTTGATTACATATTACTATGTCAATTATTCACTTATGTTTGCAATTATGCTCTAGTTTTCTTTAGTAAGCGCGTATGTTTTGTGCACTCCATGCTGGGTCTCCGACTTGCTTGGTGGTGTATCAATAATATGTGGATAGATTTTGTGAGTATCATGTTGGATCTCCGACTTGCTTGATTTCATAGATTTACCACAAATCTAAGATCTTTTCTATAAAAAAATAGCTAAAAATACTCAAATAAATGATCACTCAATTCTCCTTTTTCTCAAAAATTATACTTGAGATCGCTTCAAGGTCCAATGCCTTAAGCGACTCTCTCAGCTCTTCTTCAAAATTCAACGTTGTTTCAAGGTCCAAAGCCTTAACAACTCTTTTTCACGCAATAGAAACAATCTTTTGAAATAAATAAAATCAATCTCATTTAGTTATTTTCTAAAAGAACTACGTAAGTCTGATTTCCTCATTACATTTGGGGATATGTAGGAGCGAGGGCAAACCCCTTGTCGACCTAAAAAAACAAAAAATAAAAAATAAAATATTCTCTTTTCTTTAAAAAAAATTGATTTTCTTTTCTAAATAAACAAAAATAAAATAAACATAAGTCATGTTTTTAAGGGAAGACAAATAAGTAAAAAGTCACTTTATTTTTAGCACACTTTATTTTTAGAAACACTTGACTTAATTGGCTGGAGATGATAAAATTGATTTTTAAAAAAATTAAAAATCTAATTGATAATTAAGTCAAACATAAATCATAAGCCAATCTTCCTTCTTCATCGCCTAGGTTTTCCTCAATATCACTCTATATGGTCTAAAAAGTCTTATTGTCAAGGGATATAAGTACAATGCAGAGGAAGGGGGTGCAAAGTGTTTTGCAATGGGGTGATGGGTGTTTTGATTTGAGGGGGGGGGTGTCGTCTTCATGACGAACGTGTGGGTGCTAACACCTTCCCCGTATGTAAATGACTCCCGAACTCTTTTTCTCTAAAATTGTAGACCATGCCTTATCTTTTTGGTTTTTCCGAAGTTTTCCTTAAATAAACGTTGGTGGCGACTCCTCTCAAGTTTCCCTTTTTTGGGAAGCTTCTTTTTTTCATCACCGTCCCCGTCGTGGCCGGATAGGTTGCGACAGATGTTCTAACATTTTATGTTGTATTGTGATATATCAATTTGTTTCTTTTCAAGCATACTAGAGTAGGGTTCTCTAGGTTTGGGGTTCTGACTAGAGTTCTTAGTATCTTGGTGATTTGTATTCTAATAGGGTTTTAGAATCATCATCTTTGTCTAGTGTTGATAAAGAAAGTCACTTGTGGATTGCTTGTAAAAGATTCTTTGATATAGTAATTACTTTAACCTAGTGTGGGTTGGAAGCAACTGGATGTAGCCTCCAAGGTTGAGAGGTGAACCAGTATAATTGCATTGTCTCTTGGTTAGAATTCTGTATGTTTCATTACATGTCTTTGTGAAATCAAATATTATTATCAAAGAAACATTTTTCTGTCATTGCATTCATATCAAAGGTTGATCTTGGGTGAAGAAAGATTTCTGTATTTGAAAAGGGTAAACTAGTGATACGATCCAAAGTTTTAATTCCGTAATTTGTTTCAGAAATTTTTTAATATCAGGTTTGAACCAATTCACCCCCCCCCCCACCTTTGGTTCATTTGTAGTGTATTCATTGTATTTTCAATTGGTATCAAGAGCTAGTTCTTGAAAGTTATTCAAAATCACTTTCTTGTTAAAAGAAAATGAATACTACTCAAATAACTTTCAGAGAGGGAGCTTCTCTCAATCATCCACCAATGTTTGAGGGTGAACATTTTAGTTTTTGGAAAAATCGAATGCAAATCTTTATTCAATCCAATGATCCCAGTGCATGGAATGCAATTGAAAAAGGTCCTTTGGTTCCTATGAAAACTATTGACAATAAACTGGTTCCCAAAGAATGGGATGAAATGACAGATGCAGAAACAAGGATTGTGCAATATGATTTTAAAGCCAAAACTATGATAGCATCTGCTTTGTCTTCTAATGAATTTTTTAGAACTGTGAGATGCAGAAGTGCAAAAGAAATGTGGGAAATGCTAGAAGTAACTCATGAAGGTACAAATGAAGTCAGAAGATCAAGGAAGCATGCCTTGATTCATGAGTATGAAATGTTCAAAATGAACAATACAGAAACCATTTCTCAGCTGCAAACAAGATTTACACATATTGTCAATCATCTTCTTGACCTTGGAAAGACCTTTGATACTGAATAATTGAACATTAAAATCTTGAAGTGTCTCACAAGGCCATGGCAACCAAAAATCACAGCTATCAAGTGAAGAAGATGAAGATGACAACATGAATCTTATTGTCAAAAAGTTCAGCAAATTCATGAGAAGGAACAAAAATAGAAAATTCAAAAAGTTCAACAACAACAACAATAAAAAGAATGACAGCAACACCTCCACCAACATTACATGCTTGGAATGTGGAAAGCCTGGACACATCAAATCTGAATGTCCAATCTTCTTAAAGAAACAATAAGGTGAGAGGAAGATTAAGAAGGAAGGAAAGCCAAAGAAAGCCTACATTGCATGGGAAGATAATGAATCAGCAAGTTCTGAATCAAGCAGTGAGAATGAAGAAGAAGCAAATGTATGCTTCACTTCAACTTTGAGTGATGATGACTACTCAAGTGCTGAATCTGAGGTAAGCTCTCAATATGATAACATTGTTGATGCTTTTCATGAAATGCATGATGAGGCTCAAAGGCTAGCAAAGGCAAATAATAAGCTAAAAGGAGATCTAAGATGGCATATCACCAAACTTGCAGAAATGCAAAGTGAACTTTGTAAGTTGAAAGAGGAGAATGAAAAATTTCTTTCAAGTTACAAGGCCAATGGTTGTATATGTCCTTCCTCTTCTAAGGCAGAAAAATGCAAATTGTTACAAGATGAGTTTGATGCTTTCAAAAGAAGCCAAGGAGAAAAGTATATGTTACTTCTTTCAGAAAATAACTATTTGGTTGATCTTTTAAGAAGGCTGTATAAAGGAAAATGCAACTTGGTTGAAATGTTGAGTGTGCAATAATATGTTGGAGATACTTCTAGTTTGGGATACAAACATGGTTCAAAATCTTGTGGAAAAACCATATTTGTACCACCAAAATAGAAGAATCAAAGAAGCTTTTATAAATAAAAGATTAATCAAAATGTTACTTTGAAAGATCATCAAGAGCTGTAACTTGTAACTATTGCATGAAAAAGGGACATACATCTTTTAAATGCTTTGCAAGAAAATATTATGTGCCTAATGGAGAATGTATTTGGGTGAAAAAGGAAAAGAAAATAGCTAAAAACCTCAATTGGGTACCTTTCCTTGTTACTTGATTTGAATTTTGCAGGTGTGTCTAAGGGCAAAATCATCACGATGGTATCTTGATAGTGGCTGCTGTAAGCACATGACAAGTGATATTTCCATGCTTATAAATGTTATACTAAAAGATGGAGGATTTGTCACCTACGACGATAATAACAAAGGGAAGATAATTGGAGAAGGAAGCATAAGAGACAGCCTTAAAACTATTATAAGAAATGTCTTATATGTTGAAGGCTTGAAACATAATCTCCTAAGCATAACTCAATTATGTGACAAAGGGTTTAAGGTGTCATTCAATGACAATTGCTGTTTGATTTGTGATAGTCGAAGTGGTGAGGTTATTCATGTTGGTAAGAGAAAAGGTAACATTTATGTTTTGTCCATTGACCATGCATTCATTCATAAGACTAGCTGCCTTGTAAGTAAAACTAATGAAACTTGGTTATGGCATAGAAGAGTTAGTCATATAAATATGCATCATATGAATAAGCTTGTGAAAAAGGATTTGGTCATAGGTTTACCTAAGCTTAAGTTTGACAAGGATAAAATATGTGAAGCTTGTCAAAGAGGGAAGCAAACAAAGAATTCTTTTCAAAGCAAAAATGTTGTTTCTACTTCTAGACCTCTTGAGTTGCTTCATATGGATTTATTTGGTCCTTCAAGAACCATAAGCTTGGGAGGAAATTTCTATGGGCTTGTTATTGTAGATGATTACTCAAGATACACATGGACTTTATTCATAAGATCCAAGAGTGATGCATTCACAACATTTAGAAAGTTAGCCAAGATAATTCAAAATGAAAAAGCTTGCAATATTGTTTCAATTAGAAGTGATCATGGTGGAGAATTCCAAAATGAATACTTTGAAAAGTTTTATGAAGAGTTTGGAATCAATCACAATTTTTCAGCTCCAAGAACACCTCAACAAAATGGTGTTATGGAGAGGAAAAACAGATCTCTTGAGGAAGGTGCAAGAACACTTCTAAATGAAACAAACTTGCCTAAGCATTTTTGGGCTGATGCTGTAAGTACGGTTTGTTATACTTTGAATAGAATTCTCATAAGGCCTATTTTGAAGAAAACCCCTTATGAACTATACAAAGGAAGGAAACCAAACATATCTCATTTGAGAGCATTTGGCTGCAAGTGTTTTGTATTAAACAATGGTAAAGATTCTCTTGGAAAATTTGATTTTAAAGCTGATGAAGAAATTTTTCTTGGTTACTCTTTGCAAAGTAAAGCTTATAGGATCTTTAATAAAATAACATTGTGTGTTGAGGAATCTGTCCATGTCATCTACGATTAATCTAACCCTTCCAAAGAGATTTTGGAGTGTGATGATGATGTAGGGCAAAAGGAAGAATTTTTGCAAGTTAATGATTTGAATGAGAAAGAAAAAGCTGAACCAAAAGATATACTGGAACAATCAACTCCTTTACAAAAGCACAAGGATTAGAGGACAACTAAAGATCTTTCTCTTGACAATATAATAGGGGAAGTATCCAAGGGAGTTTCTACTAGATCGTCTTTAAGAAATCTTTATTGTACCACGGCTTTTGTTTCACAGATTGAACCAAAAAGTATTGATCAAGCTTTGCTGGATGAACATTGGTTAATGGCTATGCATGATGAGTTAATCCAATTTAAAGGAAATGAAGTTTGGGAGTTAGTCTCTAGAACATCAACTCATAAACCTATTGGCACAAAATGGGTTTTTCGAAACAAGCTGAATGAAAGTGGAATCATAGTAAGCAATAAGGCTAGATTGGTTGCTAAAGGATACAACCAAGAGGAAGGCATAGACTATGATGAAACTTATGCTCCAGTAGCTAGATTAGAAGCCATTAGGTTGTTACTTGCATATGCATGTTTGATGAACTTCAAATTGTTTCAAATGGATGTCAAAAGTGCATTTTTAAATGGTTACATTGAAGAAGAAATATATGTAGACCAGCCCCCTGGATTTGTTGATCACAAACATCCTAACCGTGTTTTCAAATTAAGAAAAGTTTTGTATGGTTTGAAACAAGCACCAAGATCTTGGTATGAAAGGTTAAGCAAATTTCTGCTTGAACAATCTTTCATAAGAGGTCAAGTTGACAAAACCTTGTTCATCAAGAAAAGAGGAAATGATATCTTGTTGGTTCAAATCTATGTAGATGACATTATTTTTGGTTCAACTAATCAATCTATGTGTAGAGAATTTTCAGTGTCAATGCAGAGTGAATTTGAGATGTCAATGATGGGGGAACTTACATTCTTTCTAGGACTTCAAGTCAAGCAATTGAAGAATGGAACCTTCCTTAGTCAAGCCAAGTACTGTCTAGAGATGATCAAGAAGTTTGAAATGGAAAATTGCAAGGATGCTACAACACCAATGGCAACATCTACCTATCTTGATTCAGATGACAAGGGAAAAAGTGTTGATGAGTCTAAATACAAAGGAATGATTGGATCCTTGTTATACTTAACTGCTAGTAGACTTGATATTATGTTAAGTGTTTGCTTGTATTCTAGATATCAAGCAAATCCTAAAGAATCTCATCTAACTGCAGTAAAGAGGATCCTCAAATATCTCAAGTCTACACCAAGAGTAGGACTTTGGTATCCAAAAGGTACATCTATCAGCTTGATTGGATATTCTAATTCTGACTTTGCAGGGTGCAAATTGGATAGAAAGAGTACAAGTGGAACATGCCACATGTTAGGAAGCTCATTAATTTCTTAGCACTGCAAGAAGCAATCATGTGTTGCCTTATCCACTGCTGAAGCTGAATATATTTCTGCTGGAAGCTGCTGTGCACAAAGTCTTTGGTTGAAGCAACAACTTCAAGACTTTGGTGTTGAGATTAAGGAGATACCATTGTTGTGTGATAACACAAGTGCCATCAACATATCAAAAAATCCTATCATGCACTCAAGGACCAAACACATTGAGATCAGACATCATTTTATTAGAGATCATATCCAAAAGGGTAACATCAAAATTGAGTTTGTTGAAACCAACAATCAATTAGCTTATATTTTCACTAAACCTTTGGATAGAGATAGATTCTGCACACTTAGAAACATGCTAGGGATACTAGATGAATCTAGTGTGTGTTAGCTTGATGTGTATATGCTTATCTACATGAAAGTGCATCATTTATTGGTCATTCATCTCAAAATCATACAAATTTGAAATTTTCTGCATAATCACTATTCATATTGATAATTTTACTATAATAATCGATTAAGGTACGAATTATTGAAATGAACTATCATAGGGTTGGCCACAAATTGGCTAAGCTATTGTACAACAAAAGAGACATCAGGTCTAGTGGTTGTTAAGTACAACAACCTGCCTATCAAACAACGATAAGAGGAAACATCTTCGTAAGGTTCTCCTTGAATACGTTGAAGATGAATGGAAGGGTCCATTGGTGTATTGGCAGGCTTTGCAGCTAATAACCCACTATCTTGTAACAATTCTAAAGTATATCTTCTCTGGTTCACAACAATGCCTTGAGGTGATCGTGAAACCTCTAAACTAAGAAAGAAACGAGCTGGACCAAGGTCCTTGATTTTAAATTTGTTGTCCAGAAATTTTTTAACACGACTGATTTCATTAGAGTCATTTCTTGTGAGTAGTATGTCATCCACGTACACTAACAAGGTAGTGAATGAAGACACATTATTTCGAACAAAAAAGGAGTGATATGCCTGAGATAGCTGGTAGCCAATAGAAATCAAAGAGGAGGATAACTTTACATACCATTGACGACTTGCCTGTTTTAAAACGTATAAAGATTTCTGGAGCTTGCAAACTTTATCTGGAGATGAACAAGGAAAGCTTGGAGGTAGGGACATATAAAAATCTTCATCCAAATCCCCATGTAGGAAATCATTATTCACGTCTAGTTGTTCAAGAATCAAACCATGAGCTGCAAGCCATGGGGTATGTCTTGTAGAAAGACATCCTCAAACTCCTTTAAAAGTGTATCAAAACCTTGAGGCAACTCAAGGGCACCAGAAGACAAACACATATAATTTGGAATGAGTAAATACATGTTGTCTAGCTAGCATCACTCTTTTGAGCTCCTTAGGTTTGATGAACAAACTCTCTTTTGTCACTAATTTTTTTCACTCTTTTTTTCTATTTTTGTTTGTTCTTTCTTTTCACTCTTTTTGCTATCTTTTTCTTTTCGACTTTTCTCTCTTAAAGGACTCTTTTCTTATTTGATTTTCTTTTCTTTTTCTCTTTTCAAACTCATTTTTATTTGATCCTCACACACCCCACTTGGAGACAAAGGTGAGAGAACTACCATTTTACCTTTATGTAAGAAAAAATATCGATTGGTGACCCCATTGTGGATAACATCTTGATCATATTGCCACGGTCTACCAAGCAAAACATGGCTAGCTTCCATGAGAACCATATCACAAAGTACTTCATCAACATATTTTCCAATGGAGAATGTAAGCAACACTTGCTTATCCATAACCAATTCACCATTGTCACTCAACCATTGCAATTTATAAGGCTTAGGATGAGGGGTGGTTTTTAAACCAAGCATATCCACTACTCTAGTGCTTGCAACATTGGTACAACTTCCTCCATCAATGATAAGAGAACAAACCTTTCCATTCACCAAGCATCTAAAATGAAAAATGTTTTCTCTTTGTGTATCATCTTGATCTTTGCACAAACTTCCCATGAGTTTTCTTACCATTAAAAGATCTCCATCTTCTGGTTGAAGAAAACCATCATCCTCCCCTCCACTAATGAAACTATGGGAGCTTGTAGATGACTTACTATCCAACTCCATTCTCCAACACAATCATGGTCCTTTTGTTTAGACATTGGGATGTAATATGACCCTTACCCAAACACTGAAAACATTTAATTGAACTAGATTTATTGGAAGGGGGTTGAGTAGGAGAAGTAAGATTACCTCTTGAAAGACTTCCTTTCAATACGTTGTGAAGAAGAACCCTCCTTCTTGGAAGTTTCCTTATCCTTCCAAGATGAATAACCATATGAAGACTTCTTGTAGGCTTGTTTTCTCTTCAATTGTTGCTCCACTTTCATAGCTCTATGTATAAGTTCATCCAGGGTGTTGTAGCTTTGAAGCTCTACAACATCTTGAATGTCCATATTCAAACCATTCAAAAATCTAGTCATTGTAGCCTCATTAGTCTCTTCAATGTTTGCTCTTATCAAAGAAATTTCTATCTCCTTGTAATAATCATCAACACATTTATTTCCTTGGTAAAGCTTTTGTAACTTGTTATGCATATCCCGTACATATTGAGGTGGGACATATCTCTCCCTCATGATTCTCTTCATTACCTCCCACGTGTCCAGTCTATGTCTTCTCAATCTTTCTCTCTCTAGTTGCACTTGATTCCACCACGCCATGGCATATCCCTCAAATTCTAAGCTAGCCAACTTCATTTTCTTTTGTTGACTAAAATTATGACAATCAAAAACTTGGTCGACTTTCATCTCCCAATCAAGGTAAGCCTCTAGGTCATAAGTACCTTAGGAATTTTGACCTTCGCATCATCCATGTCATCCCTATTCCTCCGATGCCTATGTCTTCTACCATCTTCATAGCCATCATCACTCCCTTGAGAAGAATGAGGTGACCTATGATGTCTCCTCCTCTCCATGTCTTTCATTCTCCAACTCAACTCAGTGTTTCTTTGTATCTCATCAAATCTGTCTCCCATCCTTCTTTCAATATTTCTTTGCAACTTATCCATTTGCTTAGCCAATGAAGCCATTAGCTTAGCGGTTCTACGGGAAGGTGGATCACTATCACTTTCGGACAACATTGCTACAAGAGAATGTTAGTAAAACAAATAAAATATTGGACCTTACCACTCAATAAGTGTTTACACTCTTCAACACTCGTGTTTCACACTTGTAAGACTTTTTCTATAAGGTTCACTCTTGTCTTTTTCCACTCACTAACTCTTCCTCATCCCTATCAACCAAAGATTTCAATTCAAGGAGTAACCAAAGTGAAAGATGAAACAAATCCAAACTCAACTTAAGAGGTAAAAAAAGAAAGAAAACTCTAAGACAAAACCTTGGAAATTTAGAAGACAAACAATTAAAGCTAAAAAAAGAAAGTATAAATCAAAAGGATTGCCAAACAAGATAAATAGGAAAATAAAAGAAAATTTGGCTAAGTATAAACCAGTGCAATTATGCAAAAAGAAAGTACTAGAAAGAAACCATAAGCACACACTAAGAGAGAGAGCGGTTAATTTTTATTGTAATTTTTTTCATTTTTTATATTACACATCACCGACGGATTATCCATCGATAATTTGGTCACTGATATTTTTTATATATTTAAAATATTATCTAGTTATTATATATGATATGCTACTATAAATTAATATTATACAATGACAACATATACAAATCAATAATAAATTTAAAAGAGCATAATTTTTATAATAACTTTATCTAAAAAGTTATTGTCATGCAGATTAGTCCTATATAACTGTCTTTAATAAGTTGTCTGAAATTAAAACATACTTCAATTTTAAAACAAAATTCATAAAAATGATAAGTAATATTAAGTCTTTTTATACACTCTACTAATTATCATAATCTAGAAAGTGTTGTTGCTGCTGGTTTTCTTGTTGTTGCTCCTGCTAATCATTTTGATGCTCTTGGTAGCTATTTTGTTGCTGGTTTATTTAAAGATATTTTATGCGTTAGGTGGTAAGAATTGCATATAATTGATTGAAACTGCTGACATTGTTTTTGAAATTGACGACTCAACTGCTTATTTTCCTCTCTCGTTTGGTGAATCTCCTCTTCACTTTGTGAAAGTCATTGTCTGAGTAGGATAATCTCTTATGAATTAGGTGAAAAACTACTTGATACTTTGTGAAAGTTAGGTGAACAACTACTTGATGCTTTCCTTTTTTTCATGAGGCTACTATCTCCACCTTGATAATCACGAGCAAGGTCTCTAGCCCTATAGAGTCGCCCCTTGGTCTTTCTGTAACGCCTCTCTTAACTCTCTCGAGCTTGATTGATTTTAATTAAAACTTGTGTCTACTTTATATTAAAATGATTTTAGTTGTAAATTTTTCCCCAAAAATTCTTTTGGCCTTGCTTACTAATTTTACTAAAAGTACATAGCGTAAACGATTTCTCTCACCACGGTTCATTTATAACAAGAATACAGTCCATTACACCGTTCATAATACAGTCCATAATTCATGTCCAATAATATACAGACAGTCCAAACTATAAATATCAAGTATCACAATATCGACATCACAACTTTCAATCATCCGTGCACATCTTCACTCCATCATCCATGCTCAGTTACTACTGTTCCTCTGCTCGCCCAAATGAATTGGGGTCATCACAGGTGTCACCCACAGACACAAACATAGGGTAAGTTTATGACATAGTTTGAATAATATACACACAGATAGATAAAATCCACACAACTTATACAGTGTACAGATCATCATATGCCCCTTGTGCGATGTATAAGATGCATGCTCGTCTTTTTATATGATGCATGACTGAGATCTCAGGTTATTAAATCATCAACAGTGGCCACAGTCAGGATAGCCCCATCCCAGTGGCACACCTATCCATTCAGTCGGGGTAGGGCAGGGGCGCGTAGGAATGTCACCTCCACCTATGTGATCATCATGGTGGTGTGGTCCTCCCTGAAACACACTACCCCCCAGTTCAATCTCTGAACGCATGGACTCGGTTCAGCTATCTGACAAACAACTCCACGGATTAACCCCCGCAAGGTATAACTCCACGGATTAACCCCCGCAAGGCATATGCGTATGAAATGTATGAATGTTTCATTTTATCAAGTTTTAAACGTCTTTTCAGCACATAAGGCTTATCACATAAAACCTCTCACCATAGTCTCAGAATACAGCCATAATTCTCCACAACTTACGGAATCCATAACCGTTCAACCAATACAAGGATTCCAATTATCAACATAACATAATTCTTAATTTGTTTCTCATTTAATTTACTTTTCAATCATCAGAATCATAAACCCCCAAGCCACAAATTAATCTTTATCATAGTTCCATCTCACGTGATTAATAAAATATCATACAGCAACTTCAACAAAGAAAATAGCATACAGCAACATCATGTTACAGCAACATAATAAAATATCTTACAGCCACATTAAATTACAGCAATATTAAGTTACAATATACAGTAACATCATAAAATAACATACAGCAACATTAAGTTACAAATACAACAATTTATAGCAACATAATAAACAAACATACAGCAACAACATACAGCATCATTAAGTTACCAATACAGCAACATAATAACATGACATACAGCAACCTTAAATAATTAATTACAAATACTACAACATTAAGTAAGTAGTAAAGAAATACCACCAAGTACCCTATGGCCACAAAGTGAAATTAAACTATATTGGATAGCCACTTATTTAAATTTCAAGTTTATTCTTTGTTAACAATTATTCTAGTTCATTGAGAATTTTAATCAAACACTTGGTATACCAAACTTTAAGTTTCACAAACAAGGAAAAACATAGTTTTAAATCTAAAGAAATGGATGTTAAATTAACCTATTAATCATCTAATCCATGTAAATTAAGATACTTCCCATACTTTCAATTTCTTAGTTACTTCTAACTTTCATTTATTAGATTAAGTTCAAGTTATTGACCCAATCATCAATTGTTAAAATCAAACCAAGTTGCTTAGTCAATTAATCATTTGAGCTCTTTGAGACAATTTAACAAACACCTTCTCTACAAGACTTCATGGAATAAAGCAAGGAATATTATTCAAACTAAGCTCAACATAAACTCCCCATACCTTGGTTTCCTAAGCTTTATGGACAGCCCCTTGCTCCTAGCTTTTCTTCCTTGAATTTGAATAACTCTTGCTCCTAAATGGTTAGTTGCTTCACATGAACTCCTAGAGTTAGGCTTTTGTGTTTTGTTGTTTTGGTAAAATGTGAAGTAGAAAGGAATAAAATGAAGACTTTTGGGGAGTAATTGCACGGCTGCACCTCCTTATGGACAGCCCAATTTTCAGTTTTCATCTCCTTTTATAGGCTAGGTTTCTTGGCTTTAAATGAAAATATCATGGAACTTCATCATTGCCTTGCTTTTTAGTTGTTTATATTTCATTGGCTATTTAATTTTTGGCTTCCAGTTGTCTTGTTTCAAGAAGACTCCACACCCTCCTTGGCTGCCTTTGTTTTGCACGTGGAATTGCTTAAGTTTGCTGTATTTTGGTTAAAAACCGTGAGGTAGCTTAGATTTAATAGATTTTTGTATTTTGCTTCATTTTTGGAAAAAACCCGTTTCTGTAAAATAATAATTCTGGGTTCGTTAACCGTTGGATCTTCTTAAAATTTTAAAGACATACTCCTAGCTTACATATCTAACTTTTGACCGTTGCGATTTTTGAAATAATGTTTCTAGCTATCTACATATTTTGCCAAAGGAGACAACATAAAATTTGCTTCAAATATCCTTTTAAGCATTAATTTCTTTCTTTACACATGGACCAATGGAAATGGCTAGGCTTTCTTAACTCTCCATGTGTCCATTATTGAATGTTCCTAAGGTTTTTCTCTCTTGGTATTGTATTATACAGCCAAGGCTTGATCTCAGATAACTTATTCCACAAGTTTTCCTTTTATTCCATGTACTAGCTTTATTTGACTTCTTATTGGTCCATTTTGTTCTTAATTAGTAAAATTACTAGACTAACTCATTTAGGAAATTTATTCCTCCCATAATTAAGAGAAAACTCCATAGATTATGTCCATGCTTTCTTCATAATTTTCTGATACCTAGGATAGTCTAGATTAAGTTCTTTTTAACCTATCTTCCAAAATTCATAGAAATTTTATTTTAAAGTTCTCTATCCTCAATCTAGCTGATAATTTGTTGTCTAAAAGTATTTTATCCTATGCTCAGGTTCCCATTAATTTCTGAGGTCATCTTGGTCAGTTTTTGACCTAGGGGCATTTTGGTAATTTCACCCCTCACCCTAAGGGTATAATTGTCATTTCAAAAAATGTTCAGGGAAACTCTGTAATTGTTACCCAAAGGGTATTCTGATTATGTTTCAAGCATTCCAGAGTTTCCTCCTTAAGATATTTTGCTAAAATACCTAAGGGCAATTTGGTCATTTTCCAAAATGTCCAGGGGTATTTTTGTCATTTTTCCTAGATCCTTCTGTATTGCCTCTAATTAACATTTCCCCCCTAGTCATTGACTGTGACTTCAAAATTTTGGGGTGTTACACTTTCTACCAACAGCTTCGACCCAACACCTAGACTTAATACTTTCCTCCAAAGTAGAGTTAAGAGGGCTAGTCTCTGATTTGCTAACAAATGATGCTGCCTCAGACCTAGCTTGAGAATATATTCTTTGAATTCTTCTTGTTATTCAAGCAAAGACAACTTTCAATAACATAATAATGTGAATAAAATGAAGTAAATAAACTAAAAAAACTTACATGTGTTCTCTTACATCTTTCATCAACAAATTCTCCAGTATCCTTTCTTATATGGGTCTGTTGAAAGACCTCACAATATGCATAGAACGACTAACTTTCGTTGCTTGAAAAACAGAAGCATTTATGGTAAATAAATAAACATTTAATCTTAAAATTATAAGTTATAAACAAATATCAAGCAAGTTTAATGTATTCATCATGCGCATGGCATGATCATACATGCTAATGGAGCCACCTGTATGAAGGGTCCCACCCTTTTCAGAAGCTCGATTTATCATGGCTTATGCTGACTTTGCGCAGTAAGCTTCTATATTCCAATGTGCTAACAGACGATTCCACACGCCATCTCCAAGCCATCTTGGCTTCTTATGAGTCTTTCGAGCATCACCAAACATATTAGACAATCTATGAGAGGCTTTAGTGTGAAAATTTATCCTAATCCTCATGCTCAGGTTTCCACATCACCAACCTCTATATGAAGAGAAAAAAAATGTTGTTATAGGAAGCACTGAATATATTTCAAGTTAGAGATGAGATGGAACAATTGACATTTCTCACGATGCTATTGTTGTTTATATTATGCTTACTACCAGTTGTCAGTCCGAGAAAATATGAACCAAAACACAATAAACAACAACTTTGCAACATAAGTCTTTTATCAAACAAAGGCATACATATTTAGAAACTTACTTATCCCATTATGGGACCAAAAGATCCTTTGTGGTTTCAAAATAAACTACACAATGTTAACCTCTTCATACCATCCATTCAAATTTATATAACTTATTATACCATATTTACCATCAATATTTTGCCATGCAGTAAAATATTTTATCAAGATTTCCTCTTATTAATTGAAAAAATGTCTTTGGAGCATTTTTCACTTGTCACGCATACCTCATCAAGGAACATGCCACTAGACTTAACATTGGTTTCATTGAACTCCCACTCAACATCTCTAATTTTCATCATCTCAAGTCTTACAATTTACCCATAAGCAAATGCTACAGTTTTAAAGATGGTATATACATAAATTATGAATAAACCCCACAAACAAGTCATTGTCCCCTAATAGCAAATGCAAACCTCATTCAAAAATCTGAATTCAAACATCTATACCTTTCAAGGCTATGATTATTTACTACCCCTAGACAAGCCTAACTATTAGTGCTATATATTATATTATATTTAAATTGTTTGTTGTTTGCCAATATAACATGTAGTTGTGTTATTGGCAAATCACCAATCTTGGCAACTGTCATCACACCACTGACCAAATAAACAGTATAGGTAAAAATAACCATGGTCAAAATCACAAACCCAGACACTAGTAAGCACATCACCACCAATAGTGGCAACTTGAACAAAACTAATAATTCTTTTGAGAGTAGTAATTGCATACATTGGACACTTTCACAACAAAGAAAAAAAATAGTATAGTAATTTCATGCATTGAAAACTGCACAACATAAAGCTTGTAGAAATACTAGAAATATAATATGTATGGGATAATCATTAACTTACCTTAAAAGCATTGGAAGAAGGCATCATTTTCATGGTCTTTCATCGCTCCACACGTAGGCCATGGATGAAGAAACTGTTGCCTGATGGTCGTTGAAATAGCTTGTGACGCAATCTTGCTTGGTTCAAACCTAAATACAAAAGAAGGATACACAAAATTAAAAGACAATGAATGAATTATAATATATATTGAAAAAGTTTTGAATTCTAATTTACTCTTACCCTCCACCAATGGGTATAATCATAGGGCAATCATCATGTAAGGGTTCTTCCATTACCCCGTCTAAATCACGTTTTTTGATAGAAAATTTATATAATGACATATTATATTAATACATATTTAAAATTTCACTTTTAAATATATCTTAAAAACATTTTTAATCAATAATAAGTATACTAATTTAATATATATATATATATATATATATATATATATATGATTATATTTAACAACATTAACCATTGTGTTACGGATGTTGGATTGGGCTCACCAATGAGGCCCATTAAAGTCAGTCAATCCATTCTGCTAACCTTAGCCACTCATGAGAACATGGTCACAACCGCTTGAGATTGTGAAGATAGGAACTACATAGAAACAGAATACTTTTTGCCCAACCAACCAAGGATTTCAACCAAGATCATGGAGGGACATCCCCCAACTAATTCCCAGGTCAGTGGTTATAAATATGAATGCTTACAAAGGACAAGGGACGAAATATTCACTCTCTCTTTTCCATACACACTGTGCACACACCTCACGCCATTGGTGTTGTTTAGCATAGTGATATTCTTCCCTGAGATATTCTATCTTCATAAATATCTTCAGAGAGATTCTTGATCCTATATCAAATTCCCAGTAGACTTTACTAGACATCTCTATTCTTCACGAATAGAACATTGGCGCCATCTGTGGGGACTGTTAAATTTCAACTCCCATGATTCACAATGGTAAACACGAGAAGCAACCCGATTGAAGGACGACAGGAACTGCCCGCTACTGTGGTTCCACATGAAAATGTGCATGTAAGTGACGCAGTTTCAGACACCGCTTCATCTCCTGCCCAACCGGGATTAGTTATACCAAACAATCCTCCACATATACCGGCAGGGATGGAGCCAGAGTCTGCTGAGCGTTTTATTCATAACGCACTTAACTCGATCTTATCCTAGATTGAGAACCTAGTAAAGTGACATGCTCTTCAACGGCAGGAGGATCTTAATAATATCTTGATGCAGATAGAAGAACGCAGTGCAAAATGGAGACACGAGGAGCAGCAACGTATACAGTATATGGAGCGACGCATCAGAAACATGGAGAATCCAGTTCAAGGAGGGAACCATGAACAACCACCTCGCCCAACCGGGACCAAAGCACGTCACCAAACCAGCCAGATCCCGACGTTCAACAGAAACCAGATTCATGCCGAGGTAGACACGCTGGGGCCAGTTAGTCATTTCAAACCTGGAGGATCATCCCAACACCAGGCGCGAACTGATAATCTAGGACGTCGCGACGTTGGCACACATGTGGAGACCCCACACCAAGTCACCAACGTGGGGGTGAGCCCAGCGAAATCAATGTAGACACGAGTGGAGCTTTAGAGCCCAGTCATCGAAGCTGTACACCAACCCAGAATAGAAGGTGGTGTATACCGAAGGAAATATCGACGAGGACAGCAAAACAATAGTCCCTTTGTTGATGAAATCGTCAACGCGCAATACATAGAAGACTTTGATGGCTCTTTTCTGTCAAAATATGATGGAAGCCAGGATCCCCAAGTGCATGTCAATGAGTTCGACATGCAAATGTGCGTCTGAGGCATCGATGAACCAATAATCTCAAGGATCTTCATCACTACCCTGTCTGGCGCTGCTCAGACATGGTTCCACACGCTACCACCACGGTCAATCCAAAACTTTGAAGACTTTGGCCAAAAATTCTTGCTAAATTTTGCAACTAGCAAGAAACAACCGAAATCCGAGTTCGCATTGGGAAAGATACGTCAACAGCCCGAAGAGACATTGCAGAGCTACTTAGATCACTTTAAAGAGGCCGTTCTGCAAGTACAAGGTTTGGAAGAGAAGGTGAACGTGCATCTCCTATCAACCGGGCTCAACGGATCATCTCGACTAGCCAAGTCAATATATAAAGATATAGTGAAGTCTCTATTGGAGTTTAGAACGCGATCCAAGAAATACTTGGAATTGGAGCAAATGGAGATTGCCAACACGGTTCCCAGAAAGCCCCGAAGAAAGCCTTCCCCGCCAAGAAGTCGACATCATCAGGGGAACACCCACCCCGGCCGCAATCCTGATCCCAGTTTCAGGTCAGGAAAATACGAAACCAAATATGATAAATATACCCCGTTGAATACATCCCAGGCTCAAGTATGGGGAGAAGTCACCCTAACTGACATGAAAAAGGTGGACTGACCCCGTCCAGTTTTCAAGAAGGCCAGACTTTATTTTCTCGCTTCTGCGAATTCCACAACGGGCCGGGCCACACTACTGATCAATGTTGGGACCTACGCAATGCCATAGAAAAATTTATCCGTGAAGGAAAGCTGAAGCAATACATAATCAAAACCAAGGTCAGCGTAAAAGCAGAAAACCATACAGAATGAGGCCCAATCCCAAAATGTCGGGATGAAAAAAGAAACAAACGTGATGATGGTGAGTTCCCAGAACCAAAGTTCGAATGCAACGTAATCTCTAGAGCCATGGGAGGAGGAGGAGATACAGCCAGTCAACGGAGGAAATATCATAAAGAAGTCCTTTCAGTAAGGGAGCAACCTAAATTCAAAGGGAGTAACAGCAAAACCGAGCTCCCACTACTCTATTTTATAGAGGAAGATATGAAGGATGTGGTTCCCGGTCATGAAGATGGTCTAGTAATCACCGGGACATTAGTCAATTGCCAGGTTAAGAGAATATTCGTTGACAACGGCAGTTCAGCCGACATTATCTCTTGGAGCTCCTTCAAGAAAATGAATCTGGACGAGGAAGACTTGAAGCCATACAAAACTATGTTAATAGGCTTTAATGGTGAGAATACCAGCCTCAAAGGCTCCATTGATCTCCGGTTGACACTAGGAACAAAGGAGGCCTTCAAAACAGAAAGAGTCACATTTGTTGTAGCTGACTTCTCCTCACCATACAACATCATCCTTAGAAGACCAACCATCCACAAGTGGGATATACTGGTGTCCACCAAGCACCAAAAGCTGAAAATGATAGGAGGTAACGACAAAGTAATAACCATTCGCGGAGACCAAAAAGAATCTCGCCAATGTTATTACAATGCCGTGAAAGAAAGTGAAGGCGGCCCATCTTCACCACCCCGAATACGCCAAGGAGACCGGGCTGGACGAGAAGCTGATGAACGCCGGCCTAAGAAACCAATAAATCTGGTGGAGCTCAATATGAGAGAAGATATCAAAGAATGGAGGCCAGAATCGACTGACGAGCTCGAGGACGTTCAGATAGGAAGCCAGCCGACCCAAATCACTAAGATAGGCAAGATAGTCGATCCAACTATCAACGCCGAATTTACAAAGTGCCTCAAAGATAATCAAGATGTATTTGCATGGAAAGCCTCTGAAATTCTGGGAATAAAGCCAACCTTCTGCTGCCACAAATTGTCAATGTATCCCGGTTCAAAGCCGGTACCCCAGAAAAAGAGAAACCTCGGCCTGGAACAAAAGCAGGCACTAGAGAAGCACATCACAGAATTGCTGGAGGCCGATTTCATACGAGAGATCCAGTACACCACCTGGCTGTCCAACATGGTGATGGTTAAGAAATCCAACGGCAAATGGCTAGTATGCGTTGATTACACCGACTTGAATAAGGTATGCCCTAAAGATTCATATCCAATGTCGAATATTGATCAGCTAGTAGACAATTCATCTGGATTCAAGTTATTATCATTCATGGATGCTTATTCCGGGTACAATCAAATTACCATGTACCCGAAAGATCAAGAAGAGACAGCATTCAGAGGAGGCGAGGCTAATTATTGCTATAATGTAATGTCATTTGGTCTGAAGAATGTCGGGGCCACATATCAGCTATGATGAACAAGGTCTTCGCCCAACAACTCGGCCGTAACATAGAAGTCTACATAGACGATATGATAGCAAATCGAACGCGATCGAGAATCATATTCATGACCTGGAAGAGACATTCCGCAGACTAAGGGAGCACAACATTCGGTTGAACCCACTCAAATGTGCATTCGGTGTAACAGCTGGTAAATTCCTAGGGTTCATGTTGACCCATTGAGGAATAGAAGCCAACCCGGACAAGTGCAAAGACGTGTTAAACATGCAGTTCCCAGCCAATAAAAAGGAAGTTCAGCAACTAATAGGAAGGATAGTCGTGCTGACACGTTTTCTTCCGAAATCAGCAGAAAAAGCACTTCCTTTCTTTAAACTTTTGAAAAAGGAAGCCAGTGTTGAATGGAACCCGGAATGTGAAGCGGCCTTCCAGGAAATTAAGAAGTGTCTAGCTTCCCCTCCAGTGCTGTCAAAACCAGAGCCCGATGAAACATTGATCCTCTATTTGTCAGTAGGCAAAGAGGTGGTGTAGTCAGAGAAATCAATAAATCCCAATCGTCGGTATACTTTGTAAGCCGAGCTCTTAGAAACTCGGAATTGCGATATCAAAAGTTGGAAAAAGTCGCACTTGCACTTCTCAAAACCGCCAAAAGACTCCGCCCGTATTTCCAAGGCCACACCATAGTGGTTCGAACCAATCAACCAATCCAGAAAATCCTACACAAGCCGGATTTGGCTGGCAGAATGATGAGCTGGGCTATCCAGTTATCTGAGTTCAACATAAAATACGAAGCCCGACACGCCATCAAATCTCAAGCTCTGGCCGACTTTGTGGTAGAACTAACCCCACCGAATGGAGGCGACATAAAAATCTGGAAATTATATATTGATGGCTCATCCAACGAGAAAGGAAGTGAAGCCGTCATCATAATCGAAAGTCTAGAAGGAGTATCCATTGAGCAGTCCCTACAGCTCAACTTCCCGACATCAAACAACCAGGCTGAATACGAAGCACTGATAGTCGGGTTAATACAGACGAAGGAACAAGGAGCGAAGAAGGTAAACCTATTCACCGATTCCCAGCTCATCACAGCACAGATTGAAGGGAGATATCAAGCGAAAGGACCTTTACTGGTCAAATATTTGAGTAAAGTCAAAGAAATAATAGTTGAGTTCGACGAAGTCGTTATTGCCCATATCCCTAGAGAAGAAAATTCCCGAGCTGACATACTATCAAAGCTAGCCAGCACCAAAGGCTCAGGCAACCATCGAACGGTTATTCAATAAGAGATTTCCCAACCCATGTGCGTAATGATGATTTCGGCAGCCAAGGATTGGAGGAAACCGATAATCAGTTACTTGGAGCAAGGGACAGTACCAGACGACGGAATCAAAGCCAAGAAATTAATCCGGGATGCAGCCATGTACACCATAGTAGATGGTGAACTGTATCGGCTAGGTCTGCACACCCCGATGCTGCTATGCTTGGGCCCAGACCAGATCGAATACATGATGACCGAAATACACAAAGGCATTAACAGCCAACACATGGGAGCAAAAGCCCTAGCAATGAAAGCCCTCCGGGTTGGGTACTACTGGCCGACAATGAAAGCAGATGCCACGGATCACGTAAAAAGATGCGAGAATTGTTAGAAGCATGCCAAGATCATATGGTCCCCTCCCGCCGAGCTAGCATTAATCTCTGCACATTGGCCTTTCTTCAAGTGGGGAATGGATCTTCTAGGGCCATTCAGGGCTACTGAAGGATAGATGAAATGGTTGATAGTGGCTGTTGACTACTTTACGAAGTGGATCGAGGCCGAGCCGATAGCCACCATCACCTCGGCACGAGTCCAAAAGTTTTTTGAAAGAAGCATAATATCAAGGTTCGGAATCCCGGCTGAGGTTGTCACAGATAATGGAACTCAGTTCACTGATAAACGATTTCAGGAATGATGACCGGGTTCCACGTAAAACATCACTTCTCTTCTGTAGAACACCCACAATCCAACGGACAAGCCGAAGCCGCAAATAAAGTTATTTTGGATGGGCTAAAAAAGCGGATGCATGAAGCCGGCTCAAGTTGGGTGGAGCAATTGTATTACGTCCTGTGGGGACACAGAACTACAATTCAAACATCTACTCGAGAGACCCCGTTCAGAATGACTTATGGGTGCAAAGCAATGATACCCGTGGAGATCGGCTAACCGTCCTAGAGGAGAAGGAATACACTTAGCGAAGGAGAGGACAACAACAACAAAGCCTTAGCCACCGAGTTAGAACTGATAGAGGAGGTCCGGGCCACAGCACACCACCAGGATCTGACCATGAAACAGATGACAACCAAAAAGTTTAATAAAAAGGTGAAATCGAGATCCTTTGAGAAAGGCGACCTAGTCCTGCGCAGAGCCGATATCGGAAACAGAAACGCCCTGGGATGGAAAATTAGTAGCCAACTGGGAAGGGCCATATCGGATCGCACAGAACCTCAGACAAGGAGCTTATACTTTGGAAACTCTTGATCAAAAAGCGATAAAGCGCACTTGGAATGTGGATAAACTAAAGATTTATTACAGTTGAACCCAACTACCAAGAAGACGGCACAAGCACTTATCCTTCTAAGAAATTTTTAATATTATTTATAATTCATGTGTTTCTCTTTAATTGAGAGTATGAGCCGGGGTCGACTAGCTCGACACCTGCAGCTTGTACAAATCTCTTTCATCGAGATCATGAATCTTTGCAATTATTCTTCAAGAATATTAATAAATACCCTTATCTTTATAAGGAAGTTATATGTGTTGTGCACAGCAAGTGATATTTATTATCTTAACAATGCTAAACATGTTAATCCAACCCTGATCAGGTCGACGTAATCACTTATTATTAATGATTATGTTACATGTTATGTGTTGATTGGATATAAATCTAGAAAAACTTAACCGAGAACAAAATACTGACATTTTACTCGAACAATATTATGCTTGGCCTTTGAAGCCAAATGAATATATGGTAAGCATGCAAACATATTGATTCTGGCCGGAACGCGATACTATAATTATAAAAGCAAATTGTACGAAAGTATTGTACGAGAATGCAAATAAAGTCGGGAACAAACCCGACAAAAACAACGATAAAGTGTACGAAATAAAAAAGTTACAAATATAAACCGGCATCCCGGCCCTTTACGCATCCCCCTGGGGTTGAACTTGTTCTTCAGGTGGGTTTGCTGAGGTCGACTCATCTTCTTCCACCGGATCTTTGAGTATCTCCATTGAATCTTCACCGGAAGGAAAAGACACCAGCTTGCCATCACTAATGTATGATTTGAAATGCATACCTGAAGTATTCAGTTCGACCCCGAGATTCAAAAAGCGGATTTGCTCCAAGGCATTGTTGAAAGAGGCCTCCACGGATCTGGCAAGCTAAGACCTTACGTAGTTTAGCTCGACCTCAGTCGCATCTACCTCTTTTACCTTCTTGTCGTGTAACTTAATCATTTCGTTGCAACGATCAGAAGCTTTTGATATTTGATCCGAAGAGCGTAGACATCGGACGCCATTTTGGCCGCAGCTTCTTGGGCCTTCTTCGTCTCAGGCAGGGATGCCTCTAGCTCGGCACGAGAGGTTTCCAATTCTTTAGCCACATTATTTTGAGTCAAAAAAAGCTCATTATGCAGCTGTTTATTCTCCTCCCGAGAAGCTTCCAGCTTGGCCGCCATCTTGCAAGCCTTGGTATTCAAAGTCGCTAGACTTTCAACCAAGGTGGCACACTTTAGCGCGCCTAGTTCAATTTGACTGAGCTCCTTTATTTAGGCCTCCGAGAACGGCACAAACTCAGCAAATCTTTTTGGCACCCGAGCAACTTGGAAAAATTCTTTGGTGACATGCTTCTCTCAAAGAGATCTAGGTGCCAACTGAATACATGGAGCCGAAGACCCAGAAATCGTGGGAGTCGAGGATCCAAAAATCGTGGGAGTCGGGGTAGGGCTAACTGGTACTGAAGATAGCCCAAGTTCAGAAAGCGGAGCCTCGGTCACAGGATCCGAAGGAGTCGGGGCCGGGGCAGAACCAGTAGCCTTGCCTTTAACCTTCCAAACCTTAGCTACCTTCTGCTGCTTCATCCACCACACCATATCATTCAGATGATCAGGTGGGGGCCGGGATCATTTGGAAGGAGGAGGTCGAGATTGTGGTTTAGTAATCGGCGCTGAAGACCCTGGTGCCTGGGCGGTATCTAGCCGTGCCTCAGAATCAGATTGCCCCATCTCAACAGCTACAAAACAAAGTGCAATAGTATTTCAAATATTGAACAATATAATTACAAATCAAACTTGAGTATCAAGGCATCTTCAATTCCTATGGCGACATAAAGAAACCCGGACTGACCATAGCGGATATAATGAGCTATGTCTGGTTGACCGTGTGACTCCTTATACGTAGCTATCCGAGTCACGGAAGAAGCATCGAAGTCTGATAACTCAGTTTCATTAACACGGTAGGAAGAAGGGGGGAGGTCATGATGGGTACGGGTCCAATACAGAGGGAATTTCCATGCCATCGTTTGTGACTCAGGGGAACAAAGAAAAAAGAGTTGTCAACCGGGTTCAGTGACAACATTGAAGAATTTATTTTTAAAGTTCTTAAAAGACTCAACATACCCGGCAAAGAGCCTACGATCATTACGACCCTGGATGGAGGTCTACCCCTTCCTATCAGCAGGTTCCTTACCCAATCGACCGGTATGAACAGTAAAGAAATAAAAGAATAAAGGAACGGTACAAGGGATTTCTAGCTCTTGATAGAAACACTCGAAGGCTTGCATAAAACCCCAACTATTGGGATGAGGCTGTGAAGGAGCAACGTGCAGATGATTTAACATCTGCATCTGAAAATCACAAAATGGGAATCGAACCCCTAAACGAGTTACTACATCCCTATAAAACAAAAAGAAGTTGGGTTCACCACTTTCCTGGATAGAGCAGATTGGCTCATCTGGGCCGAGAGCACGGATGCTGAAACCCTCCTGATTCCCAACAGGGAGTGCGACAATGCTCCCCAGATCTAGGACCGAGGTGATGCGTAACACCTCGTGAGTAACCCAAGGATACTTAGTGGCTAAGACAGGAGAAGGAAGATGAGATTGGGACGCGGCAGATTGAGACTCCCCGACTACTTTCACTGATGGTGTGTCCATAATTACCTACGACAATAAATAAAGAACAATAATCAGTAAAGCATACCTGAAGAAACTTGGTGGGCGCAAGAATCTAAACTCAACGAAGTGTCAGCAGGGGTCGATGGTACCCCGGTCCCACTCAACGGGGTACATCTCGGTACGAGAATCGGGTTATGCCGACATAGATCAAGTAGAGCATTGTCTTGTTTGTCATGACCAATGCTTGCAAGGTACAAAAATTCTTCAAGACATTTGGGGCATGGTTCGAATCGAGTCTCGAAAGGACGCTCTATCACATTGTTCTGTCCTAAAGAACCTAGTGGGGCAATATTTGAAGAAGGCATGGGACTTCCAAGAGGCACTCTAGATCCTACTGGCCCTAATGGCGTTCTAGATTCTATTTGAGTTGCTAGCCCTAATATTGAGGGATTGGGAGATTTGACGAGGTCAGTTTTCTTCGTAGTTTCAGAACTACTAGGACCAGAAGGTGCTTGCAAAAGGGCTTTTTCTCATTCTTCTTCAGGAAGAGGAAGCCCAAAGAACCAGAATGCAGACCTAGAGCTAACAGTATTGCGAATGCGCGCTTCCTCATCTGGAGTGTATGACATGTCTAATCGATTGAGTATACTTTGTGTAAAGAAATAGGAATAAAGGAGGTTGCGAACAAGAAAAGGTGACTTAAAGACGAACTAAGAATAAGAAGGAAGAACACTACAACTAAGAAAATGTGCAACAAGAACAATAATAAAACCTTCAGAATAAAATTATAATCGGTGGTGGAAGGAAAAAAGAGGATACATGGAATGTGAGTATGTGACCCCTACGAGTTGGATGGCACACAACTGATGAAGACACTCGAGGATCAAAGACAATAGAAGAAATCTGTAAACCAAGGCAAGAAACTTCAGAAGCAAGAGTAGCGTGAAATGGAGTAGAAGAAAAGAGATGAAAACAAAGCTTATATGAAAATAGGAGGCAGGTAACTGTCAGAATGTGAAGCAATGCGATCATATAATCGGCATGCACGAAATGTCACGCGAGGGTAAAAAGGTCAAATCCATTGGGTGATTGGGTGTAGAATGGAGAAGCACATTTAAAGGTCATGATAAAGACATGCGAAGAAATGACAAGGCATTAAATGCGTAGAAGAAATACCGCCGTCGGAAAAATGAAATAATGATGGAAACGTCCCCCACTCTTAAGATGTCAGAAATGGGGAAACGAGTCGATTGTCGAAACCTCAAAGGATGGAAACAGCTACCCCGGCGTCTCATATATAACCCAGTCAGTAGGAATCCTGGCCTGTCACACCTACCTAGATATCCCAGCAACGGATAAGCAATAGTTGAACGGGAAAAGGCACGAAGAAATTTTTAATACATCCCAGCCATCCAGAATGCTGGATGACCGGGCTGGGGGGGCAATGAGGTCACGAAATGTTACGGATGTTGGATTGGGCTCACCAATGAGGTCACTTAAAAGTCAGTCAATCCATTCTGCTGACCTTAGCCACTCATGAGAATGTGGTCACAACTGCTTGAGATCGTGAAGATAGGAACTACATAGAAATAGAATACTTTTTGCCCAACCAACCAAGGATCTCAACCAAGATCATGGAGGGACATCCCTCAACTAATTCCCAGGTCAGTGGTTATAAATATGAATGCTTACAAAGGACAAGGGACGGAAGATTCACTCTCTCTTTTTCATACACACTGTGCACACACCTCACGCCATTGGTGTTGTTTGGCATAGTGATCTTCTTCCCTGAGATATTCTATCTTCATAAATATCTTCAGAGAGAGTCTTGATCCTATATCAAATTCCCAGTAGACTTTACTGGACATCTCTATTCTTCACGAATAGAACACATTGAAATTTGCTTGTGTTTAACTATTTAATGAGTCATTTTTTATTATTTCATGTGTTTAATAACATTTAATGGGTCCTATTTTTTTCTGGTGGATTTGTATTTATTACCTATGGATTTTATTACTCATGGAATATCTGTCAGAACACTCTGTCGATCTGCTACGGTTTTTGCATGCTAATGATTGTTTCTTATCAAAAAGAAAAATGTTTGGTGCTAAGATTTGTTTTTCTGATACATGGTGGGGCATTGGTTATTAGTATTTCTTGTTTTGTTCCCTTTTCTTATATTTCTCATACATGAATATTGAAGCCAATAAGCATCTACTTGAACATTTCATAGATGTAAACTGAGCTAATAGTTACCCTTTGCTTGATTCTGATCGAGCAAGAAAGAAGTTGAACTCAGTTATTTGCATGTGATCGATGAATATTGCCAGGTTCAAAGAAATTTATATGAGGATATATGTGAGCAACAAATCCCTTAATTAGTATACATTGTGGCTTTAGTGTATTGCGGTCATATTTATAAATAGGCAATGCTTATAAAAAAAACGTTATGTCGTGGAAAGAGAAATCCAAAAGAAGTAATGATAGCTTAATGGATCATAGGATTCAGGAGTTAACTCACTCACCCTTGCCTCTTGACTCCTTAGTTCTCTGTAATTGATGTAAACAACTGAATTCATATCCATTACGTTTTCCCAAATCTACCTTACAATAAAACCCAAGCTTCAAGCAAACCTCAAGAACACATAAGCTTTCAACACTCATTGAATTGGGGTTGTTTTAGAAGTTTAAATTGCAGAAAATGGAGGATGGAAGAAAGGATAGGGACGAAGGTGAAGACACCATGGAGAAGCTCTCCAATAAGTCTAGGAAGAATCACCACAATAGCATTGGGAAGTCATTGATAAGACTCAAGAAGTTCTTGAACAAGAACAAGAGAGAAACTCTCACAACAATTTTCAGAAATTGTATTAATGAACCAAAGTTAGTTACATTCAGTTTTGGCACTTTATATAGGCCACGAAATTACAAGCTAAATGTCACTGAAATGTAAGAAAATACAAATTGAAATGAAGCCTAAATGAAGCTTGAAGTGCAAGCTTTCCCTAAATGACCTTTGGCTTCCCAAACATGTGCAGTTGCAACTTCTGACTAGAATAATCGATTAATTCGCTCATGTAATCAATTAAAGCAGTCAAGAACTGAATAATTGATTACACTAGTCATTTAATCGATTAAAGCAGTAAGGCCTTTGTTCCTGTTTGCAACTGAAATGCTGTAATCGATTACAAGGTTAAAATAATCGATTAAAATAGTAGCAACCTATTTACAATTGTTTTATTGAATTTCTTCTAACAAGTGCTGGAATTTATTGAATTAATTTGGATTTGAGACATCAAATCCAGCTCTTGTCATCCTTGAGTTGATGTGCCTCTTTATGCTTGCTCAAGTTAGCTTGGATGTGATCTTGAAGTGCTTGAATCCTAGCTCTTGTCATTGGTCCTTTGAAGCTCACCAAAGGAAGTGCTCCAAGCTCTCCTTCTAAACCTTTGGCTTGTCTTGGACCTCCATCATCCCCTCCTTCTTGGGAAGAACTTGTCCTCAAGTTTGCCTCCTCATTTGTACCTACATCATACAAAGAAAGATCACAAACATTGAAAGTATTACTCACACTATACTCACTAGGCAATTCAAGTTTGTAAGCATTGTTGTTGATCCTCTTTAGAATCTTGAAAGGTCCATCTCCTCTAGGTTGGAGCTTGGATTTCCTTTCATGAGGAAATCTATCCTTTCTTAAATGAAGCCACACTAAATCTCCTTCATTAAAAATCATTTGCTTCTTGTGCTTATTGTCTTGCTTTGCATATTGTTCCATCTTTCTCTCCACAGTTGGCTTCACTTGTTCATGCAACTTTCTAACATAAGAAGCTTTAGAAAAAGCATCATGATTAACCATAGAAGAAGTGTTAGGTAAAGGCAATAAATCAAGAGGAGTTAAAGGATTAAAGCCATAAACAATTTCAAAAGGAGATAAAGAAGTAGTCTTGTGAACTACTCTATTGTAAGCAAACTCAATGTGAGGTAGACACTCCTCCCAAGTTCTCAAATTACCCTTGATGTAGCACCTAAAGAGTTGTCCCAATGTTCTATTAACCACCTCGGTTTGACCATCCGTTTGTGGATGACAAGTTGATGAAAATAAGAGTTTTGTACCAAGCTTACCCCACAATGTTTTCCAAAAGTGGCTAAGGAACTTTGTGTCTCTATCACTCACTATGCTTCTTGGCAATCTATGTAGTCTCACCACTTCCTTGAAGAAAAGATTGGCTACTTCACAAGCATCATCACTCTTGTGACAAGGAATGAAGTGTGTCATCTTTGAAAACCTATCAACAACAACAAAGATAGAATCATTTCTCCTCTTGGATCTTGGAAGGCCAAGCACAAAATCCATAGAAATGTCAACCCAAGGGGAGTTAGGAACAGGCAAAGGTGTATACAAACCATGAGGAATTAATCTAGATTTAGCTTGATGACAAGTAATGGATTGAGAAATAAGCTTATGCACATCATGCCTCATTTTTGGCCAAAAAAAATGTTCATATAAAATAGCCAAAGTTTTGTCCACACCAAAGTGCCCCATCAAATTATTCTCATGAGCTTCTCTAATGAAATGTTCTCTCAAGGAGCTTTTAGGAACACATAATCTCTTTTCCTTAAACAAGAAACCATCATGTCTAAAATATCCTTGATGAGCCCCTTTCTCACACAAAGCAAAAATACTAGAGAAGTCATGATCACTTGCATACAATTCCTTTATGTGATTAAAACCAAGCAATTTAGTTTCAAGCATAGAAATCAAACAATGCCTTCTTGATAAGGTATCCGCCACCACATTCAACTTTCCTTGCTTGTGTTTAATTACATAAGGAAATTTCTCAATGAACTCAACCCACTTAGCATGTCTTTTGTTGAGTTTTCCTTGACTTTTCAAATATCTAAGGGATTCATGATCACTATGTATCAGAAATTCCTTAGGTAAAATATAATGTTGCCAAGTTTGCAAGACTCTAACAAGTGCATACAATTCTTTGTCATAAGTGGAATAGTTCAAACATGCACCCTTCAATTTCTCACTAAAATAAGAAATAAGATGTTTATCTTGAATTAAAACCACCTCAATGCCTACATTAGATGCATCACATTCCAATTCAAAAGAAGCATTAAAATTAGGCAATGCAATAATGGGTGCATGAGACAATTTATCCTTCAATGTTTGGAAAGCAATTTCATGCTCTTGCTTCCAAGAGAAGCTCACGGTTTTCCTCATCAATTCATTCAAAGGAGAAGCAATGGTGCTAAAATCCTTGACAAATCTCCTATAAAAACTTGCCAAACCATGAAAACTTCTAACATCTTTCACACTTGTAGGAGTTGGCCACTCCATGATGGCTTTCACTTTCTCTTGATCCACTTGGACTCCTTGAGCACCTACTACAAAACCTAGAAACACAACTTGTGAAGTGCAAAAAGAACATTTATCAATTGCTCCATACAAGGTTTCCCTTCTAAGCACCTCCAAGACACTTTTAACATGCATTAAATGTTCACTCAAATTGGCACTATAAACAAGAATGTCATCAAAGTAAACTACCACAAACTTGCCTATAAAGTGTCTAAGCACATGGTTCATAAGTCTCATAAAAGTACTAGGTGCATTAGTCAAACCAAAAGGCATAACTAACCATTCATAAAGCCCAAATTTTGTTTTGAAAGCCGTTTTCCATTCATCCTCTTCCCTTATCCTTATTTGATGATAACCACTCTTAAGATCAATTTTAGAGAAAATAGTAGCACCATGCAATTCATCTAAAAGATCATTAAGTCTAGGGATGGGATGTCTATACCTTATGGTGATGTTGTTGATTGCCCTACAATCCGTACACATTCTCCAAGTTCCCTCCTTCTTAGGCACAAGAATAATAGGCATAACACAAGGGCTCATGCTCTCACAGATCCACCCTTTTTCAAGTAGCTTCTCCACTTGGGTTTGTATCTCTTTTGCTTCCATTGGTGAAGTCTTATAAGCTGGCCTATTAGGGAGTGAATAACCTGGAATCAAATCAATTTGATGCTCTATACCTCTCAAAGGAGGCAAGCCATTAGGAACTTCCTTTGGAAAAACATCTTGATACTATTCCAAAAGTGATTGCATAGCTTTGGGCAATTTTTCACCTTCCTTTTCAACATGTAAACAAAGAGAGTTAGGAAGCATATAATAAAGAGGTTGTTGTGCCAATAACACTCTCTTAATTTGCTTTTCACTCAAGAACAAGCTCTCTTTAATCTCATGAATTTTTTTGTTATCATTTTCTTTTTCCCTTCCTTTTTTCTCACTATTTTTTCTCTTTGGTATCTCACTTTTTTTCTCTTTTTTAGGTGCAGTATTTTTTTTTAACTCCTCAATCCTTTTTTCTTTCATCTTTATTTGATCCTCACACACTTGTCTAGGAGTCAAAGGCCTCAAAATAATTTTCTTGCCTAGGTGCTCAAACTCAAAAGTGTTCTTCATGCCATTGTGTATCACTTTTCTATCATATTGCCATGGTCTACCAAGAAGGATATGACCAGCCTCCATTGGAACAATATCACAAAGAACATTATTATGATAAGCATTAATAGAAAAAGGAATGAGCACTTGAGAATTTACCACCACTTCTCCACTTTCACTAAGCCATTGTAGTTTGTATGGCTTTGGATGCTTTGTGGTTGGTAAGTGTAATTTCTCCACAAGTCTTGCACTAGCAACATTGGTACAGCTCCCACCATCAATGATAAGTGAGCATACCTTGTCTCTAACCAAGCACCTTGTGTGAAAAATATTTTCTCTTTGACTTTCCTCTTTTTCTAGGCAAAAATTGTTCAACATTCTCCTTACCATCAAGAGATCACCCTCTTTGGCCTCTACTAGTGTGAGTTCTTTTTCTTCTTCACTTGAAGAAATATTTGAGTCACTTGAAGACTCACTCCTTATGCCTCCATCCTCAAGCAAAATCATAGTCCTCTTGTTAGGACATTGAGAAGTAATGTGTCCCTTGCCAAGACACTTAAAACACTTGATATTGTTTGATCTTCTTGGAGTTGGCTCCACAATATTTTTGCTTGAGCTTCCCGCCTTTTCTTCTTTATTTTTCTCATGAGGAACCTCCTTTTTAGGCTTATCCTTCCAGCTAGAAGTTGCAGCCCCATTTGAGAATTTGGAGGCTTTTCTTCTCTTTAGTTGTTGCTCCACTCTTTGAGCTTTGTGGACTAGTTCCTCAATTGTTGCATATGAATGTAGCTCCATCACATCTTGAATTTCTCTATTCAAGCCATGAAGGAACCTAGCCATGGTTGCTTCTTGAACCTCCACAATTTCAGCCCTTATCATCATCAATTCCATTTCCTTATAATATTCATCAACACTCTTGTAACCTTGGAAATGTCTTTGAAGCTTGTTATGGACTTCTCTTGCATAATAAGTTGGAACAAATCTTCCTCTCAAGCATGCCTTCAAGTCATCCCAAGAATTTACTCTTTGTCTCCTCATCCTCACTATATCCACTTGAATTTGGTTCCACCATATCAAAGCATAACCACCAAACTCCAAAGTTGCCAGAGTAACTTTCTTTTCTTCCTCAAAATGTTGGCATGAGAAAATTTGTTCTACTTTCATCTCCCACTCAAAATACTATTCCGGATCATTATTGCCAAGGAATTTTGGAATTTTTATTTTCACTCCATCAATCCTCCAGTCCTCCCATCTCTCTCTTCTCTTATCACCCTCTAATCTCCATCATCTCTATTTTGCCTCCTAGGATTGTGTCTCCAATGATTTTCTCTTCTATTATTATTTTATCTTCTATTATTTTCTCTCCAATCCTCCCTCTCACTCCTCTCATCATAATAATTTCCTCCATGAGAAGAAGCATACTCACTCAACCTTCTACTATTATGAGCCTCTCCATCCGCATTTTCCATTGGATGACTCCTTCTTTGGGTCTCCCTTTGTATCCCCTCAATTTTGGCATCCATTTCGGTTTTCAAGTCTTTTATTTGTTTTGTCATGACTTTCATCAACCTAGAGGTCTTAGGTGACAAAGCCTCTCCTCCACTTGAACTCATCCTTCAAA
>CM023952.1:19325803-19338423 GCA_013407115.1 Glycine latifolia | reverse complement strand
CCTGGATCAGCAAGGGACTTGTGTTATATGTGTTTTATTCTATGCATAATGTAATCAAGAAAAACGATTCTTTCGCTTCCGCAATGCGTTGTTTAGCGCTGATAGCGCTACTCTGATGATAACGCACCGGGTGCACACGGGGTGTTACAAATAGCAACCTACTTACAATTGTTTTATTGAATTTCTTCTAACAAGTGCTGGAATTTATTGAATTAATTTGGATTTGAGACATCAAAATCCAGCTCTTGTCATCCTTGAGTTGATGTGCATCTTCATGCTTGCTCAAGTTAGCTTGGATGTGATGTTGAAGTGCTTGAATCCTAACTCTTGTCGTTGGTCCTTTGAAGCTCACCAAAGGAAGTGCTTCAAGCTTTCATTCTAGACCTTTGACTTGTCTTGGACCTCCATCAGTAATCAACTTTTCTTTTTTCTGTTTGATCTGTTTTTCAAGTCAGTCAATTTACTTATTATTATTTCTGTTTGATCATGGGATTTAGGAGTTAACTCACTCACCCTTACTGATAAAAAATATATAATACTAGTTACTAACTTAGTATTTTTTTAATACATTTTTTAATGATAGACACTCGTTAAAAAAAGTAAAATGATTATTTCTCCTATTATTTAGTTTAAAATAACTGTTTGATGATATTTTTAATTTTTCGATATAATTCTCTACAAAATATACATAAAAGTATTTTATGCATGCATAAATAATATGCATATAATTTCAATAAATATAACTGCTCTTACAAAAAGTTATACGGTCAGCATGGGAACTTAGAGTATTTATTTTATCTTCTTAAGTCATAAAGATGACAATGAAGATTTAAAATTAGTTGTCTATGTTTTTTTTTTTGTTTACGTCCCAAAAAGAGAAGGGGGGGAGGGGGGGGAACTCTAACGTTAGAAAAATATAATATTTAAAAATTAAAAAAAATGATAGTGTTATATAACCATTTGAGGAATGCAAGAGCACCCTCCTCTTTATGACATTCTCTCTCACAGATTTTATGATTGATTAAAATTTATTAAAAAATTATCAATTGGTAGGTTTTACTTATCATTTAATATAAATCATAATAAAAAAATTATTACATGAGACAAAATTTATCAAAAATGGTAATTTTTAATAAATTTTAATTAATTATAAAGAAAATCTTAAAAAGAAAATATCATAAAGAATGTCGTTAGCAATTCTGTAACCATTTTGTAACAGATGAGAGCATATTCAAAATTAGTATATGACTATACTTGATGCTCGAAAAGTTACATACCTTAATAAACAAGAAAATTAACCCCAAAAGTCTTCTCATTCTTCAATTCATAAGATAAGGACGGATTCAAGACAAAAAGATTAGGAGATTGAATGATGCTATATAAAAAAATTTCTTGATGTGTCTTTTGAAACGACTAGAGATGACTGACTTTTTCCCCTTTCTATAATGCATCATCTTGTAAATTTTTCTTCTATAGTATTTTACATTTATATATTCATTGAAAACATTGATTTTATAAGGTTAAGGTTAATCCTAGTAACGATAGATTCGCTAAATTTATTTTTATCTAAATTGGCCACTCTTGGTGGTGGTGATTTTGCGTATTGATCACAATTATAATTACCCATTAATTTTATTGACCGTTTATTCAAACAAATGAAAAGCCACCGTAATGGGGAAACGAAAAAGCCATTCCCATATTATTGCATATATTTTCTATCCATTTTTTATATTCCTAGTTTTTAACAGACTTTACATATTTCTATCTTTGTCTTCTTTTTCACTCTCATCTATGTCAAATAATCTTTGTCCAACTGGAAAGTCATAACCTCGGTTTGTTTCTTAAACATGGTGTTAGGAAAAGTAATGTAGTTATTTAAATAAGTTGAGTGATGATAGCTAGAGTCAGAGTCTTATTCCTTAAATCTGTGGCCATATTACTGGGTTTCATCTTCACTTTACTTCTCCAATTTTGTTTTTCACCATGCAAATTGAAAAGAAAAAACCCTCTAGACCAATGTGGTCATATGCCATTCGTGATGCTCTTGTATGTGTCAGGGGCAGTGGGTGGAAGAAATCTTTCAAGTGGTACTTTAAGACGTTTTCTGCTTAGTCCTCATATGTAGCCATGTTTATTGAATTAGAAATCTGAGATTCAAATCAAGATGTTAGTGTTACAATATGTATGTATATATATGTACTTGTGCCCATTTTATGTGTTAAATGATACATCACATCCCAAAAATAGGTAGGTTGGCTTGTTTTTTTTTTTTTGTGAACATCAATAATGTTAATTTTTATTAATGATTTATGTAGTGAACATCACCTAGTAAGATAAGGCTTATGAACCCGGTTGGTTACAAATCTAAAAGTTCTTTACAGTTTTTGAGAACTTTTCTAATAAAAAAAAAATCCAGCATAGAAGCTCTCAAATTAAAAAAATTATACCTTTCATCAAATAATGAATTTTGAAGTATTGAAGACATGATGCCAAATAGTGTGCCTTTTCCCTTTTATTTGGCTAGCTCCTTTGGAGTTACAGTTTCTTCTTTTTCTAATCTTTTCTTACATAAATAAATGGAAACTTTAGAACTATACTATGTACATAACTATTTTAGTCAACACTACCAAATGCTGCCTTCATGTTTCTATAGATCTTTTCTCTGCTGAGAATCTTTGTTTTATGTGGATCAATTACATGAGTTCATAATGCATTTCAAGATGTATAGAAAAATCCTAATAACAAACCTGTAACAATTTCAAGCTGGTGTCTATTACTCTTCAACTTTGCAGCGAGAACCTTATAATGCAATTTCAAGCTCAACTAAGTATCCAAAAAAAATAGGAGGCATGTTATTATTGTGCAATCACGTTCAGATATTGCTCAGCTGCTCCAAATTGACAAGTTAGAGAGTGCTTTTTCTAGGGTAAGTTATGTTTAATGTTAATATATATATATATAATCAAGCACCAACATGGTGTGTTACGGGTTTAATTCCTAAGTTTGTGTGTATGGAAGAGTATCTGTTGGTAGAGGTGGGTCCTTTAAATAGATTTTCATACCTCGAGGGATTAATTATTCTGACTCTCGGCTGGAAGATACTTGAGCACCCAAAAAATATATCAAGCCATGTTTATTGGCTGTTGCTATGATACATTGCTATTGTTTTACAATTAGTTGTTCCCTCTGAATCTCTAATCAATAAGTTAATATATGCTTTGGATTGCTTATATTTCCCTTTAAAATTTAGGTTGATCAGCTGTATAAAGACGCATGTTTATATACTGCATATGATCTAATTGATAATTTCTGTGAATGCCTCATCACCAACATGTCCTTCATTAGCAAATGCAGGTACTTACATCAGACTTTGTTACCTCAATTTATATGCAGGATTCTGTGTAAGTGATATATATAACTTTGCTGTAAGTTTTATTGCAGTTCTGTACACAACTTGCCTACAAATGTTGTTGTGGCAATTGCAAGTCTCTCATATGCTTCTTCAAGATGTGGTGAATTGTCACTTTTGCATCTCATAAGAAACTTGTTCAGAGAGAGATATGGAAGGGAGTTTGACATTATAAATGTGGAACTATTTGCTGGCAACTATGTGGACTTGCCGTTGAGGAAAAACCTGAGCATCTATAGTGTACTAGAAGATGAGAAACTCAGGTTATTAAATGAAATAGCTCAAGAAAACTTCAACCAACAACTTGAGAGACTATGATGTGAACCCTTTTCTTACAAACCATAGGAGTGATACTTTGAGGGTGCTATTGCTAATTAGCATCTGAAACAGAACTATTTCACTGAGGTCAGAATCAAAGTTGTAGCTTGTATATCCTGTAGAAAATTTCCATCTATTTTGAACATTTCATTATGTTTTAATTTACTTCCAACATCTCTTAATTAGATCCTAGTAAGCTGTTTTTGTGTTGACAAATGACAATAGAGTAATGAGTTAAACGATTTCAGTTTTCTAAGACAAATCTTGTTTTGAACATAAAAGGTTTTGTGAAACTCCCGATCGAGCTCTTTCATTCACTACTAGAATGAATGGTAGCTCTGAAAACAATATTCAATTAAAATAGATTACCAATACCAATAATCTTCATTTACTAGGACATCCCAAATGGTATGCCTGAAACACCCAGAATGAAAATTGCATATTTTGATGACATACATGAAGATGAAAACTCTGAACCAAATAAAAATCACAACCGCTGAAAGTTTTTTAACTTTTTAAAATTTTGATTTTTAGTTTCTAAACAAAATTTTTATCGGTCAAAGTCTCTCAACTTTTTTTTATAAAGGTTTTTAGTTCATGAAAAAACTTTTGTTTCGAAAAACTTAATTAACCCATGGAAAAAAGAACATTGTGCTCTTGATAGGAGCTAAGGAGGGTGCAAGTGAAAAATGAAAAACATTTTTTTGCTTTCATTGAGAGTTGAACTCAAGACCTCCCGCTTACTAAACGGGTGCTCTAACCAACTGAGCTATGAAAGCCTATGGATGATTAATTCATCAAAATATTATTAATAACTATTATTTGACTATAATTTTGTAGATACCACATCGTGATTACCCAGTAGTGTAAATCCTTGGGCCCACTATTAAATATTAATTGGTCTCTATCAGTGTATTAAGTCAAAACTAGTATGGTACCCGTGCGAGGGCATGGGTGGAGAATGTGTGTTATTTAAGTTTAATAATAAAATTTATTAAATAATATAAATTTATGTGAATAATGATTAAAAATGTTAATAAAAAAATTTTACAAAAATTATTCTAATGTCTTATATTATATGTTAATTATATTGTTACAAATTTATACATATAAGTATGTTAAATTCAAAATATTTGTATGAGTAACTATTATTTTGGAATTGTAAATAATTAAATGATAGTAGAAATCTAAAGAATGTAATGTGATGTTTGGACATGTTGTTAGAATTATGATGAATTGCAAAAGTAAAGAAAGTCGTTGATAAGAAAATATATATTGGAATGATAAGATAAAGTTATTTTTATAAGTAGTTTATTATGGTCATAACATAAAATTGAGCAACCTAAGTAGAGGAAACTATGATAGGCAAATGTGGAAATGACTGGGAAGCTTCTTTGGATAGGCATGAATGTTGCTCATTTCAATTTCTCTCATGGCACATATAACAATATACTCTATGTCATCATGCTTGATACTAATGTATGTTTTTTCATTAAATTTTCTTATTCATTAACACTTTTGTTTCCATGACAACTCTATTTCTTCTAGTCCTGACGAATGATAATGAAATATAAAAAACAAAATAAGCTTGGGAAACCTAAATTCAGAGAACATGATCAATGATATTATTTTTGTTAATAGAGCAGATAGTATATAGATGAAGTGATCCCAAAAGCAAGAAAAATTATGTAGCAGTCATAATATAAGATAATTTGTGTACAATGAAATAATAAATCTGTCATGTACGTCATCATTAGTTGAAAATGAATTTGATATATATACAACTTGTGTATGTGGTTGAATTTGTTGGTAGCATAACTTTGATAAAAAAAAGGTAGGACCATAACTTTTTTTTAAAAAAAAAGGTAGGACTTCAAAATGACATCACAAAATATTTTTGATTATGAACTTAAATTAAAGAAAACAACTGAACAACTTTATGCAAAATTAATACTCTGCTAGTAAACTTCCCACTTGTTTAACTCTTCTCTTTCAATTTACACAAGTAATATCTCTATTTCTCTCTATTTTGTCCTGCATCTTTTATTCACTTATGTTGTGTCAATGTTCACTTTTATAAAGGTCCTATATCAAATTTCACTATTGAACATTCCATTGATCCTTTACCCGTTCACCTAATTTACTAACTTTTTTAAAACAAATATAATTGAACTATTGATTATAAATAGGAGTAATATTAACAAAAGATAAGCAACAACAACCAAAGATTGTATGCGAAAAAAATCTTATTCTATAAGATAATACCAAACCAACGGAATCAACTGAAAAGTTCTCATATGAAAAATTGTCTCAAAAGCGTCATAAATTCAAAAGTAAAATGAGAAATAAAGAAACATACCCAAAAATGTCATTTTGACATTTGATCAAACACATAATTTGCAACCAATAAATCAGTCTAGAACAAAATCAAATAAATATTTTAAAAATTCTTCAATTATCATCTATTCTTATAAAGACCCGTTTAATATCTTTTTCCATAAATACTTTAACCGATAGGTCATATCAAATAAATCTTTTTAACAAATTTAGTCCATATTCACAATATTAGAGAAATTTTGATGAAGGAGAAAAAAGCAAAAAAAGTAATTAGGCCAAAACAAAATCAACCAAGAAAATAAAAACTAAGAAAATTGTTCACCTTTGTTACTACAGGTCACTATAAATCATGAAAAAATTATGAAGTTGTAGTCACAGTGGCTGGCAAATGCATTTTTAGTGAGGGTTACGATGTTGAATGGTTAACGGAGAAATAAAAATATATTTCACTGGTTTATTTTTAGAAGAGAGAGAGAGAGAGAGAAAATAAATTGAGTGAATGAAGAATGTAAGAAAAGAGAGAAAAATGATGAGAAGACAGAGAACATCAAAGAAGAAGAATGTTTCAGAGTTGAGAAAAGAGAGAAGATGATAAGGAAGATATTTGAACACACATAACTCTTAAAAAAGTAGTTAAGACAATATATCATCTAGACGGGAAAGATATTTAAAAAGCTTCAAGATCTAGCATAGTTTATTAATAACAAAATGAATGTGAAGCAAAAATAAGAGAAAGAAAGAAATGAAGTTCAATAATAATTTTTTCTTTTTTGTGATAATATACATTTGTTGAAATCAGGTCATACACAATTGATTCACTTAAGGTTTTATCTTTTGTCACGCTTGTGCAAACCTGTCAATAATTAGACTCAGTCAATTGAGGTGAGAATCAACAACATTGAGAAATATGAAGGGCCTAAAGAAGAAAATTGTGAAAATCATAACATAAAATGAAAGGAGACCACTGCACTCTAGACAATTATCAAGTAAATTAATAAGAAAAAGAAAGAAGTTGAGTTCAATAATAATTTCTTCTTCTTGTGATAATACACCTCTGTTGAAATCAGACCTTAAACAATGGATCAACTTAAGACTCTAACTCTTGTTACGCCTGTAAACCTGTCAATAATTAGACTAAGTCAATTGAGATAGGAACCAACTATATTGAGAAATATGAATGATCCAAAGTAGGAGATTGTGAAAATCATAACACAAAATGAAAGGAAATCACTGTACTTTTCTAGACAGTTGTTAAGTAAATAAGAGAGGAATTACTATATCACCAATGGTTTAGAGTCTTTTCGAAAGGAAAAATTAAAATAATGTTGGGAATTTGTATTTTTGTAACTGGCTAGTACGATACCATACGTACAAAGGTAATACCACTGGCTACGCGTTAAAGAGATAACGTGTGAAAGAGATGAAATAAAAGATATAATGAGTGTTTTAGATTTAAAAGAAAATATTAATTTACTTCTCAAAAAGGAGTGCAATTAGCAAGTTTTAATTTGGAAATATTGGAGTACACTTATAAAAAAGGGTATACAATTAGTAAGTTTTAATTTGGGAATATTGGGGTGCATTATTAAAAAGGGGTGTAGTTAGGGAATTTAATATCCAATTACCATTTTGCCCATTTTTTGCTAAGTCTTAATCAATTGAAAAGGTTAAAAATGGAATTTCATATGCCTACTTTTTTCATATAGATATAGTAGACTAATTGTTATCTACACCTTCGAACTTTACTAATATATCTTTTTTTTTCCTCAAAAATATCATTTTTTTCGAAATACTTTTCAAAGTGTAAAATTTTAACATTCCAAAAACTATTTTTCAAAAGTGTTAAAAAATATTTAATACTCTAAAAAATTACCTTCTAGAAGTGTTAAAAATTTAACATTATAGAAAATATTTTTCAAAAGTCAATTTTTAAGGAAAAAAATGAGAAACCAAATTGATTTTATATTTTTTTTCTCCAAAAAATATCTTTTTTCTAGAAAGTACTTTTTTGAAGTGGAAAATACTTTCTAGAGGTATTAAAAATATAACATTGTCAAATATACTTTTTGAAAGCCAATTCCTAACTAAGGTTTTTCGTTCAACATTTGTGAATGAAAAATAATGTAATAAGAGAAGAGATCCTACTAAAAGTAACCAACCAAGTTATTCAACAAAAATCAGTTATAGATAAAGTTGATAAAAACTTCACTCTAATAACATATTAAAGAAACTTACATTATTCTATCTTCAAAACTAAGTACACAACCTACTACTTTATTGGGAGATATTTCATTTTTCAATTTGTATCTTGAATGATTCTTTTGGAAAAATGAAAAAAAGAAGAGTAAAAGACATGAGTGGAGATGATAAAAAAAATGAGTGATCGATCATTTTGAGTCATTTTTATAAATAAAACATCAATATGATTTTTTTTTAAAATAATTTATCAGCATATATCTCTCTATTATGTTTTCTTTCAATCTATTGATCAAACATACAAGTTTGACTGCTCAACAATCAAAAGAGATCCATATCAAAAAATTGTTTTCAAAGATATTCATAATAGTATTTTATTTGCTCATTTAAAAAAAATATTGATATTTTATTTATAAAAATAACCCAAAGTGATCCCTCAATGTTAAAAAATAAAACGGTGGTGTTACCCATTAGACGCCCACTAGGCACTAGCAAACCAAAAGCATAGCTTCTCTCTCTTTCCACACATAAATGCGATCACATTTAGTCCAAGGTACGGAATTTACGATGGAATCAACGAAGCCCAAGAACTCACAACCCTCATAGCCCATTAGCAAACATCACACAAATCGGTCCCTGTAAATTAAATTTTCTTCAAACCTACTCCAAACAACAACATCAACATCAACATCAATATCGATGATGATGATATTTTTATGTGATTTAATTTACATAATATTTGATTTTACTTTCTTAAGTTATTTAGAGAGATTTCCCTAAAAATAATTTATTTTGAGTTTTTTTAAAATTAAATAAAATTTGGCCATATTGTTATATTTTTTCTGTTTAAAACTCAAACTATTTTTTTATCCAGATATTTTTATTTTATTTTACGATGGATTTGAGATATAAAGTAATTTCAAAATTTTTAAAGTCAATAATTTAATACAAACTTGGTAAACTTAAGAACTTTACATTATGTGATATGAAAGTGTGAAGAGTGAAATTAGAGATATTTATTATTATTATTATTACTATTATTATTATTATTATTTTAATTTTGATCAAATATAATGTATTGATTCGTGAAATTTGAGTAAACGATTTTCAAACCAAAAAAAAAAGGTTTAAAATAATTTAACCAATTCAATTTGTAAAATCTGAATAAAAATGCAAACATAAGGATTTAAGAGATGCAAAAATTACAAAAGCAACATTACACAGTCTAAATTAAAAAGCAAAACATGCAATAAAATAAAATAAATGAAAGAAGAAAAGGCCAAAAAGGTTATTGTCTATTAAATCATGTTTGATTATAAATGTTTTAGGATTTTCCAAAAAAAAATAATGTTCTGTGATTTTCTATTCTCATGTGCCACGTCCATTGAGAGCACAAGATTCCCTTACTCTATGCCACACAACATTGAAGTGCAGGGGCGATTCAGTGCAAAATAAAAAACCTTGTGAGCCAATTTGAAGCAATGAAGCTCGATCACCCTTTATCATGTGACCTTTACCACTGCACCCTATAATGTCTGTGACACACTTCAATACGTACCCTCGTTCTCCCCTATTTGTTTTTTTAGCTTACCCTTTTGTCTCTTTGACCTTTATATATAGGGGTCTCCCTCTTGGCATCAAAGATCACCATTTGCATTTTGCTTTATCTTGACCTAGTAATACCAATGAGAGTTTCTCGTTGCATTGCAACATGTCTCATGCCTTTCCTTTTTACCGCTAGCATCTTAGCTACACAACTGGGTTCGCCAAGTGCAAGTATGCTGCTTCAAAATCATGGTAGTTTTATTTTTAAATATGATATATTTTCAAATTTGGTGTATATGTATTCCAAGGAAGTTTGTAATTACTAAACTCTCACTATTTCCTCCATCGGCATTTGTCATTGTTCCCTCTGTCTAAATCAACAAAAAGTTAAAACAGACGGGCCATGGTTTCTTTGAATGACGCGTTTTTTTTTTCTCCTCTCTTTATCTTAAACGAGTTAGATATTGTTAGCTAGGCCAGGGAGAATCTAAACAATAACATATATATATATATATATATCACACTCCTTAAATTTTATATTATCTCTACACCAATTCTACACTATTTATCTGACTTTGTATAAAAGATGTGTAAAGAAATTGTGAAAGAAAACTAATATAAAAGGAATACATTTCTTAATTTCTTTTCTTTTATAATAACAATAATAATATTCATTTATTATTTTAATTTTTTATTATATATATTTTTCTTTTCTGAATTTTTTGTGATTTTCACTTTTAGTTTTTTCTTGTCCAAAATATTTTTATTTGAGTAAATTATATTCGCATCCCATGTATTTTTTTCCAAAATTGTACTTAATATCTCTCCTTTTTTGTATCCTACAAAAAATTTCTTAATTATTTAACTCACATTACACCAAAACACCTTATCTACTATCGTTTAGTATTTTAAAGAAAGTAAATACATATTGTTCACATAACTTTTAATGAAAATTTATATCTAAAATACATTCATCTTCTTCCTCAAAATCACATCATGGTTTTACCAATCCTTTTCTTCAATTACCCATCTTCACTTACCACCACTATCTCCTTCTCCTCCTCCCCCTTCTCCCATGACAGTATTATCTCTTCCTTCGTCATCCTCGTCCACCAACATGACGCCCGGGTGCACCCACTCCTGCTAGAGCAACCACCACCACCGTAGCCACAGCAACCACCATAGCCGTCACCGCCACAACCATATTCACCTCCACCACCTCATTGTCCCCCGCCATAGCTTGGTCACCATCACCAGTGCGACTGGTTCCTTGGACATTAACGTCATCGGGTAAAAGTAATGTATAAAAAGGAAGAGGTATCGGGTGTAATTTGAGAAAAACACATGGAATACGAGTATAATTTACTCTAACGGTCAATTTTGTCTATTCAAATACTTCAACCGACGTTAGTTAACGACGTTAACGGATAAAAGTAATGTATAAAAAGGGAGGAGCATCGAGTGCATTTGAGAAAATCACAGGGGATACAAGTGTGATTTGCTATTTTTAGTTTTACACTTCACTTTTAGAGACTAAAAGTTTTTGTTTTTTTTTTTACTTTTTCTCCTCTTTTTCAATTCCATTATTTTAGCATTGCTACTTTGTATGCACTACATGAATAGATACATGTCCTGTTTTTAAATATTCAACAACCAATAGTCTTTTCTTGATGAAAAACATGGAAAAACGTGCATTATAAAACAATTAATTCGAATACTTTCATTTTCTTTCCTGCGTTTAGATTGACAAATAATTAAGGTGATCAAGTTTTTAAAAATAAGAACATGAGAATGCAAAATAAAGTGTAATAATTGGTATATATTGTTGGTTTTAAGATTCGTAATATACTACACATCTCTTATTCACATTGATTGTAACATTTTTATGTTTGGCAGTTGGCATAGCTGCTCATCACCATGATCACGATCAACTTAAACGTTCAATCACAATGGACAACATTGGAAGTAGGAGGGGCAGAACACTTCAAATTGCAGGTTCAAGATTACCAGATTGCATGCACGCTTGTGGCTCATGCTCCCCTTGTAGATTAGTAACGGTTAGCTTTGCTTGTGCCTCACTCACGGACGAATCTGAGTCATGCCCTATGTCTCATAGATGCATGTGTAATGGTAAATCTTACCCAATACCATGAACTATTTGTGTGTGCCTCTTCCTCGCCCTCGCAATCATCCTATCCTAGCTAGCTAGTATTACCAGCATATACCTGGGTCCTACTTAAGTTTCAATTCAATTTTGAGTCGTGTATCCGTGATATTGTAACTATTTACATAAGTGTTACGTATATGTATAGTATGATTAACTTCAAATAAGGTTTGGGAATTGTACAGTTAAAAATTAAAGGATGGTGTTTCCGAATAGGTTTGGATTAATTTTGAGTTAAAAAGCTCTCAGTTCTCGTTCAGATCTCAAATGTCTTAAAGTCAGAAACTCTAGATCCTAGAGTGTGTGTGAATCCAGGGTAACAAAAGGAGAGTCACCCTTATTTATTGGATTGATGTGATTGGGCCAATGGTTCGAGGAATAACATTCTAAGTTGGAGGAATGTTGTTAGGCCCAAAAATAAAGCCTAATTGTCTTATTATAGACTGTTCACTTATGATACTCAGTCGGCTTACCTAGTCGGAACGGTCCAATTTGTAAAATTTATAAATATACCCACATAATTAACATAAACCTATACGAGTATATGATGGGTTGGTGTCTATTTTCATTCAAACATCAAAGGATATTACATATCATGCCCCATCCTGAATTTCCACCATTGACCAGACACCTCTCTCTCTCTCTCTCTCC
>CM023952.1:19247865-19325793 GCA_013407115.1 Glycine latifolia | reverse complement strand
ATATATATATATATATATATATATATATATATATATATATATATATATACCTTAATTAGATTTAACAATATTGTGAGCTTTTTATATCATTTTAATTTTTCACCTTTAGACTGTGCTCTCTTTCTGGCTTTTTAAAGTCTTTACAAGTGAATTCTTTACCGTTCCCTTCATTGGAAATCCTGCGGCTGCTGTGGATCGCTTCTGCAAGTCCACCATTAATTGGTTCCATCTCAACAAAGCACAGACACGATCAAAGTTCATCTATATATTAATAGATGAGACTTTGTTTTTTCCCTTCCATTTTCAGCAAAGCACACTATCAATAGCTCAATTCATTCATGCAGAAAATTTGCTTAGATCTCATTAATCTTGTGCACACCAAAAGGTTAAGAGTTTATTTTTCACCTTCCAATATTTTCTGCTGGTATGATTTAAGGAGTAACTTGTTAGACACGCAACATAAAATATAAAAACTTGAGCTTTCATGATCAAGTTGTTTAAAGTTCAATTCTTACTGACCTCATTTTTTCTAATAAACGGTTGAACTCCAACACGAAGTAAGTTAATCAGTGCAGCATGATTTACACATCAATTCCAAATCGTTTGGTTGCGTGTCATGAAGAAAATATGAGACTCATATAATATCAACTAAATCGAAGAAAATATGAGACTCATATAATATCAACTAAATCGATACTCTTCACAAGACAATGCCAACATCTAGTCACCCCATTCAAAAAGCTATTAATCACTATTATACAAACGTAACTTTAGCAACATTTTTTTTAACACTTAATAAATATGTTGTTAAAAGTCTTTTGTAATATTAAAAAAACTGTTGCCAAATTATGAATAAATATTAATAATATATATTTTGTGATACTTTATCAAATATTATATATAATCCATGTTGTTAAAGTCTAAATATATCATAAAAATGATTTAATAATATGGACTATACATAACATCTGGTAAAATATTATAATTAGTAACATTTATTTATGAGTTGATAATATTTTTAGAGTGTTGTCAAATATTTTTATTAAAATTTTTATTAAGTGTTAGAAAAATAATGTTGGTAAAGATCAATTATGTAGTAATGAATTATTGCTTCAACTATATCAGACGTTGTGGTGTATGGTTGATTGAGACATGGGTGTGACAAGTGGAGGCATGCTGTTGTTGTAAGGGTCTAAGAGTGAAAGAAGAAATATCTAAGAATTGTTATTTGGTTAAAAAAATAATAATTCTAAATAGGGGAATCTTTTATCGTTTTATGTTAATTGTTTTTAAAAATAATAATTTTAAAAGAAAGGGGAGGATTGCAGATTCAATATTAAGGTAGGACGTTTTATATTCAATTACCAAAGTTAAGAGTGGACAAAAAATGCCAAAGAAATAAGTGTTAATGATGAAAAATGCAATGAACTAACAAATTAAGAGTGGCCAAAAATAAAGTTGTTCATTTCCATATAAAAATAGAATTTGGTGGGACAACTGGTAAATCACTGTACCAAAGAAATTCTTTATGCATTCTCAAACTAATGTAGTCCATCAATTAAAATATCATATATCTTACAAACTTTATCACAAAATCTAAACCACTACCAGAAAGAAAAAATGATTGAGCATCAAAAGTGGAAGTATATACCGAACCAGAAACTAAACAATGACGACGGGAGTTTAGAGATATAAATGAATTGAGTTATTTATAAAATATTCGAACTACTATAAGCTTATTAAAACTTAAGTTTGAGATTTGACTTAATTATTTAATTAAGTTCAACTTTTACAAGTTTAATATTAACAACTCATTAATAACTCATTTATTTGAATTCATGATGAGGATTGTACTATTATTTGTTATTTATATGTTAATTACATATAAACTTTGTTAAGAGCGTTAGAATTAATTTAGTAATTTCTATTTTGTAGTAATCATGAAGCTATGATTTTTTTTATCTATTTACATTGTGAAAATGTAATAGTTTAGAATCCTTGAATTTCACATGCATGCCACATTTTGAACACATATTTCTATTAGTAGATTATCTTACAATATTAAATTGATAAAGTTAAAAATTAATTAAGAAATATTATTATAAAAACAAACCTAATTAAGTTATAAACAAGTTAAACAAATGAAATGCAAGCTTTATTAGATTTTAAACAAGCTCAAGGTTTTAGTTAAGCTCATTTAAATAAATGAGTTAACCTTGAACAATCAATTTTTTCAAAAGGCAAGTCTAAACTTAAAGTGTTGGATTTGGCTCAATTCATTTACAATCCTACTAATGAAAGAAGATTTTTCTCCAATGTCAGAATATTCTCCTACTTCCCACTTTCATATTATGTCTCAATCAGTAATATTTTTTTGGACATCCTAACTATGGTGACAAAAATTCTCTCAATAACAGTGCACATCGTGTACCAAACATACCATACCAAATACTGCATACCAGTACTCCTTAAAGAAAGTCCTGTAACTATACCAAATACTTGGTAACTATGATTCCAACAGTACAACTACCTCATTGGTAGTCATAATCACCCATGACATCTATACTTATCTCCTGTTTCGGGTTCTATCTAGTTGTCTACCAGCAAAAGCATGGTTTTCAATTCCCAAAATAATTAATACACTCATTTCTTTGCCCACAATCAAATATTAATATTAATGTGCTACAACTTCATGACAAGTGTTGTGTACTAATTACTAAATACTAATATTAGCATCTTGGACAATGAACATGTACATGCGATTTTGAAAAGATAATACTACTTAAAGAAGTTATAGTTGCAAGCACAATTGCACTTGGACAGACAGAGAAGTTACCTCATTGAGGTATTTTATGTGATTTCGGCAATGTTTTATGCTTATATAGAGAGGGGCACAGGTTTGAGGCATTATTTACATCTGAAAGTTGCAAGTGAATATAGATTGGAGCAGGAGATGGAAGACAAGAGTCTCAAACTTCTTACAAAGCAACAGTGCAGGAGGAAGCATCTGACATCTTTCACAAGAGAAATCCTCCAGTAATTCTCAAGGTTTTGTGATTTTAAAGAAGGGTTTACCTTATAATATTATAATTACTATCTTTGCCTGTGCATGGATTAACTTTAAAAAAATCCTCTGTTTTCCTCATAATTAAAATCTAGCCACATGTATATTTTTCAAATAAACTATATTTCTAACATTGTTGATGGTAAGTTAATTGTTGTTTCGTAGCTCCTATATGTATTCATAATTGTGTTATTTCTCTAAGAATTATATACTCCAAAATCATGATATAGAAAATTATGATGATTTTGTTCTCATTCTTAGACTCTCCTATATTTGTGCTTAGTCCTTTAGTCCTCTAGCTTTAGTCTCACATTTTTTAATAGGACTAATGCTGAAATTTATTTATTACTTATTGCATATAGTTCCATGATGTTATCTATAAAATTAAGACCATAAAGTGGGGATTTCTTAAGAACACGAAGGCAGAGGAGAAAGTAATACTGAATGGAGTTACAGGCATGGCTCAACCTAGTGAAATTCTTGCCATGTTAGGTCCATCTGGAAGTGGCAAAACAACTCTTCTAACAGCATTGGGAGGCCGGCTCGGAGGGAAACTCCATGGAAGCATAACTTACAATGGAAAAGCCTTCTCAAATGCAATGACGAGGAACACAGGTTTTGTCACACAAGATGATGTTCTCTATCCCCACTTGACTGTGGCTGAAACTCTAGTGTTCACTGCCCTTTTGAGATTGCCCAAGAGTTTCACAACAAAGGAGAAAATTGTGCACGCAAAATCTGTGATGGCTCAACTTGGTTTAACCGAGTGCAAGGACAGCATCATTGGAGGGCAACTGGTGAGAGGGATTTCCGGTGGGGAGAGAAAAAGGGTTAGCCTTGGACAAGAAATGCTCATAAACCCAAGCTTGTTGTTCCTGGATGAGCCAACCTCTGGCCTAGACTCAACAACAGCTAAAAGAATTGTCTCAACTTTGTGGGAGCTAGCAAATGGAGGGAGAACTGTTTTGATGACCATACATCAACCTTCAAGTAGGATGTACATCATGTTTCACAAGGTGTTGCTGCTTTCAGAAGGGAACCTTATGTATTTTCGTAAAGGGTCTAAAGCTATGGAATATTTTTCTAGTATTGGATATGCCCCTACCATGGCGATGAACCCCTCAGACTTCCTTTTGGATCTTTCAAATGGTATGTTGTTACTTGTTTTCTCTATTTATTTTACAAAGTGTGCGGTTTCCTTTGTTATTTATGAACCTTTATACCCCACTATTGCATGGACAAAAGTTCAAAATCTCATTTATCTATTAGAACCTACATGTATTTGGATATATTCACTTATTCTAACTTTCAAGATTGAGTAAATCTCTAAATTAGTCTATAAGATTATAAGCGTTACTAACTACTATGTAATAAGTCATTCATTTAAGTTATTTCTCATCTGATTCTTTTGCCTACATTAAGGACTAAATGTGAATGAGTTTTACAGAAGTCAGACTAGATGAAAAATTTAGAAAGTAATGTACTAAAGTGAAGTGATTAATGCTTCCAATCTCATGGACTAATCTAGGGGATCAAAATTAGAACTTAGAAATGAACTTTTCTCGTTAATTAGTATTTTATATACTCATGCTGCAAATATGGTAAAGAACATGGGGATAAAGATGAGTTTTTTAGGCTATTTATTTTTATTTAAAAGAAAATACTTGGCTTTAATTTAACTTTATTAGTTAGCCACATCGGAAAATTTCTTGCAGGTGTCGACACTGATCAATCGAATGAGGACCATGCCTTAAACAAGCGTAAGTTGATTTCTGCATATAGGAACTACTTCGATGCCAAATTGAAGCCAGTGCTTCATGAAATAACTGACCATGATAAAAGTAAGGGTAGAAGTAGAATTGAAGACAATGGCTTTGGGGAATGGCCTACAAGTTGGTCACAGCAGTTCCTTGTGCTGCTAAAAATAGATGTCAAAGAGAGAAAGTATGCATCATTCTCTGGCATGCGGATTTGTCAGGTCCTTGTGGTTGCTCTTATTGCAGGACTACTATGGTATAAGTCTGATATTTCACACTTGCAGGATCAGGTAACAACTTTACTTTCAATAAATAAATAAGAGTTAAAGAGTTCCCTTAGAAAATAAATTATACATGTGCCCCTACGATGTCATGTTTAGCTCAATTTTTTTGTAAATGAAATTATGAATATAGTTTCTCTGAAGACTTGTAATTATAATACTAAATAATTGCCTAGTTTTAATATAAAAACATGTATACTAATTTGTAAGCTTATAAAGATAATTCAATTGATGGGTTGACAAAAGTGATTAACGATCTGGATGAATTTTTATATTTTTTATGGATGTCGATTCGATTCCCTTTATGTCACTAAAACCCCAATTTTTAAGCAACTTTCTTCACTCCTCAGGGAGCTCCCATGACGCTTAGGCACTAGTGGAGTAGCTATGATTGGATAAATTGTTTGTGATTTAGGTCTGTGCAGTAATCTTCTGGGTGGGTCTCTACTGATAGCCCTACCATGCCATTGGCACACTATCTGGTAGTATTGGAGGTTTATACCCATTTTATAATTCTCCTCAATAAAAATGATAATAATTCAACTGCTATGTACTTGCAGATTGGGATTCTATTCTTTCTTGCTAGCTTCTGGAGTAGCATCCCTCTCTTCCAAACAATATTCACCTTCCCCCAAGAGCTAACGATGCTGAAGAAGGAACGATCCTCTGGAATGTACAGGCTCTCTTCATATTTCATGTCAAGGATGATTGGTGACCTTTCAATGGAGCTTGCACTTCCCACCATATTTCTTACCATAGTCTATTGGATGGCAGGGCTGAAAGCTAGTGTGGTAAACTTCATATACACACTTCTCAGTGTCTTTCTCAACGTGTTAGTTTCACAAGGGCTTGGCCTTGCCATTGGTGCTATTGTAATGGAACAGAAATCTGCATCCACACTGGCATCAGTGATCATGCTAACTTCCATTCTGCTTGGTGGATACTATAACCAACATGTTCCAAAATTTATAGCATGGCTGAAATACTTCTCCACCCACTACTATGTGTACCATCTTGTGATAGGGTCTCAGTATGGCTCCAATGACACATACCCTTGTTCTAATGGCCAGTGTTTGGTTGCAGAACATCCTATGATTAAGCAAGTGGGGCTACATTTGCAAGGGAAAATCATGGCTGCATTGGCTCTGTTCATGATGCTAATAGGTTACAGACTTGTGGCTTATTTTGCTCTGATGAGGGTTGGGATGACAAAGAACTTGGCCTAGGAGATTTAGTTCTTGTTTAGTAGTACTTCGCTTTTTTGAGTCATTTCATGCTGTACTAATCTAATAGTACTAGGCCTTTTAGAGTCATCTCATGGTGTACTATCATACCATCTATAGCTGTATGCACAAGGAACTAGCTAATCCATATAACTTTCAGTTGCATAGCAAGAAAACCTGTGAAAGCTTTGTTGGCTTAATCGTGATGATGATTCTCAAAGATCTTTTATATTTGTGTCTCTCGTATTTGTGTCTTTCTATCTATTTGTTGTCTTGGTGGTGGCTTGTTTGTCATGGATTTTAATCCGGAAACAACCTCTTTGCATATGTAAGGATAAAATTACGTACAATATCTCTCTCATTTACATTCGCATAGCGAAGAGCCTTTTAGCAATGGGAAACGTAGTTTTTTTTTTTCTATATATTTGTTGTCATGTGAATGATAATTTCTAGCCAAAATGTAACACGGCTAATTATTGACTCCAAACAATTCCAAAATAATCAAATGAAGATGCCAAAAAGGAAAATCTGTCTTTTCATGAGTTATCAAACTATTCTAGAGAGCGTCTAAATTTGGGATAAGTGAAAACTAAAAGGTTAAGGATAAACAAATTTTGAAAATTGAAAAAAAAACAAGATAAATAGTGAAATCTTAAATGCGATAAATGATAAATTAGTTTGATTGATTGAGTTGAAAGTCCTTTGCATGGTCCCATTCAAGGACTATTTATTACACATCAAAGTAACTGCCTATGAACATGTTCAGCTTGCCACTAACACCACGATCTCTAAATGATCGGCACAATTCTCATCCGGCTAACTTCAATATATCTTTTACTGGCAACCACTTCAATTTCTCTTCCTAACATTTCTCATAGCCGATCCAATATACAAAACAAACTCATTCCCTTATCTCCGGGAAACATCTATTAACCTCTTTTCAAAAGTGATTTGAATTTTATTATTAAAATATCAAATACCGAAAAAAACAAGAGTAAATTACACTTGTACCTCATATTTTGCTCAAATTTCACCTGATACCCCTCTCTTTTTGCATCCTACAAAAAAATCTTTAATTGTTTAGTTCACATTACACCTAGACCCCCTCCTTCCTAAACACCGTTTAATACTCTAACAGAAATTAGACACATGTTGATCACATGACTTTTAATGAAAATTTATGTCTAAAATACCCTCATCTTCTTCCTCTCACCTTGAAAATATTTTAAGACTCTTACTTCTTTTTTGTTTTTTCTATAATTGGACATAAACTCAACTTTTTGTTGGACGTGAACCCACTTTGTTGGTATGCAATGTTAACACCCTTCCTCTCATCCTTTGTTCTACTAACATGCATATGAACTGAATTTTGATTCTCAATAAACATTTTCAGCACATCATGATCAGTCTGGGGAAGAATTTTACCACTAGCAGTAGAACAAAACCACAAAGTAAAAGGGTGATATGGTGACAAGTCTAAATCATTAGCAATGTTTTTCACACAGCCATGTATTCCATGTATTCCAGTTCATTCATTGTGTTCATGTGGTCCCAAACATCAACACTATTTTAATCAACACTAATAAACAAATGATTTCCAATTCATCCATTGTGTTTCATGTGGTCTCAAACATCAACACTATTTTAATCAACAATAATAAACAAATGGTTTTCAATTCATCCATTGTGTTTCCTGTTGTCCCAAACATCAACACTATTTTAATTAACAATAATAAACAAATGATTTTAAAAATCATAAGTGGTCTCAAACTGGTCCCCTATTGAAATCCCATTCAGAAATAGGCAACAATAAACAATCAAAATTAAATAAATAATCTTAAAGGTAACTTATATACAAGGTGCAATGGTCACTTACAAGCATAAGTCTAGCGTGAATAGAAATCGTGGAACAAGAAGAGAAACATAACACTCGTGAACATCGAAAAGGAAGACAAACAAAGGCACTCATGAACGTCGTGAACTAGAAGATGAATAGTTTAGAACTCGCGAACGGGAAGAGGAACAATAGAGAATTCGCGAACTGGAATAGGAACAGTGAAGAACTCGCGAACGGTGAAAAGGAATGGAATGTGAACGTTGTGAGAGAAAGAGGAACTCGCACCCCCTGGACGCTGAAGAAAACTTACCAACAAGGGGAAGATGAACAATACTCGCGAATGGTGATGAGGAATGGAATGTGAATCCTAACCTCTGAAACTAATTGGGAGGGGATAATTTGGGTTTTACAATTAAAATGTAAGGGCAATTTTGTGTGCTCACATATTTCAATTGACGTTAGTTAATTGCATTAATAGAGGGGGGTAAAAGTAATGTGCAAAAAGAGAGGGGTATCAGGTGAAATTTGAGCAAAACACAGGGGGTGCGAGTGTAATTTACTCAAAAAACAAATATTTAGACGAGAAGATAACATTAAAATATTATCTGCACACATTTTTTGGCTAACATTCAATTTTGGCTTAAATCAAAAATTTGAGTGTTAACACTCTCTAAGATATACGAGTAGCCAGTCAACCACCAGGCACGAGCACTTGAGTTCAACCAACTTGTTGTACCAAATTGGCTAGGCAATTGACTGAAGATGAAGCTAGGAAGGGGGGAGATTACATCATTCTACTTTTCCCATTTCCTTGAATCTTATGGTATAGAGGATCTGTGGAACGTCTATAGAAGGTATGGTAATGTGTGGAACATGAAGATGAGGGCCAATCTACCCAAGTACAAGAGGAAACATGTACATAGAGGAGGCTAAAGTCATAAGGGGAACCTAAAAGAAGACTTAGTAGGCAAACACAAGCAGGGTGAGGGATAACAAGGAGATATGAAGAGTATGATCCTCGAGCTAGCAACTTTGTAAAACAAAATGTTTCATATGCCCAAATAGTACAAAGGAGGAATCCACAACAAATCTTGACATGGAAACCAAAAGTAGTAGGAGCAACACTATAAAAAGTGATTAGAAAGGTATATGGATAAAGGTTACAAGTACTAAATGTGAGTGGTTGTCTAAATGCTTAGTAGGTTGGAATCACGATCCCTTGAAAATACAAAAGCCCACCCATCCCGGTAGCCGTCGTCACAAACAAAGGTTGGACACATGTAACTCGGCCAACCCTTCCCGGCAGCCGACGTCACAAATAAAGGTTTGACACATGCAACTCGACCAACCTTTCCCGGCAGCCGACATCACATCACAAGGGATATATAACTCGGCCTACTCATCCCGGTAGCCAACATCACATCACAAGGAATATATAACTTGGCCTACTCATCCCGGTAGTCGTCTTCTTCACACCATTTATAAACACCATTAATATATCTTACACAACATATTAAACAACAGATACACATTTTAACCCAACCATGATATCAAAAATCATTATTAACACAATAAACTCCCCTTACCTCAAGAGAGATTCTTTTCTTTCACTCTTAACGTGAGTTTTTGTTCGAACACAAGTTCTCCCAGCAAGGAGGAATGAAAGGATTATGCTTCGTTCACCAATTCCTCTTAAAGGAGAGGATTTTCCCACCGCTGCTACGGTGACTCTCGAGAGTTAAAATAGTACATAAGGTGGAAGAGAGAGATTTTTGGTGCAAAGATTTTTAGAGAGAGAAAAAGAAGAAAAACACACTCAGAAGTGAGAGTGAACCATTCTTCCACTGCAGGCTTATTTATAGATGAAGCATTGAGGCAAGTTGCCAACAACTTGAATCAGCCAGCTACCACAGCCACCATAGTTGCCAATTTGCATGATCGGACAGCTACTTAGAGCCACCGCCGTTTTTACTATGCGTGTACGAATAACTTTATCTTAGCCACAAAATTTTACTTACGTTCAAGCACAATTACCAATGCACACACTTTACAGCAATTTGCAAGAATTATATTAAACACAAAATATCTATCAACTTATAAATTTTCAAGGTGTTACAAGTTACAAGAGGAAAATGTGTATTCACTAATTCTCTTATCTATGTTTGATGAGGTTCTTTATGAAGTTTCTGAAGAATTGACTATTGTTAGGCTTTGGCTAAAATTGGAGAAACTCTTCATGTAGAAATCAATATGCAACGAGTTTCTTCTGAAATGAGATATGTTTCGCCTTTCAATGAGGAATGGTATGCCACTACAAGAACATCTTGATGAGCTAAACTTTGTTCTGATGGAGCTACATGACATTGATGTCAAGATGGAAGATGAAGATTTGACAATGATTTTGTTAGCCTCTCTTCCTCCCTCCTATGAGAATTTTACGAGTTCTATTAGTGTAAGATTCCATTACAATTGAAGAAGTCAAGTATAGTCTCTATTCTAGAGAGCTTCAACTAAAGGCGTTTAGGAATGGTGATGAACCTTCTACATCCAGATTATCAGTGATTGATACTGCTAAAGGGAAGAAAAACAAAAAGAAAGGCAAAGGTGGCAAGAAGAGCAAAGCTGATCCTAAGGACATTTGCGATTACTACAAAGAACCGAGTCATTGGAAGCAAGACTATCTAAAGAAAGCAAAGAAAGATTTTGTTGTTTCTCGTGTTCAAAATGACTCCTTATCAGAAAGCGATTTGGTTCTAGATGTTGGTGAACAACTACACCAATATTCTTAACAATGGGTATTGGGCTCAGGTTTCTCTTATCATATGTATCCACATAGACATTGGTTTGTGACATATGGGAATAAGTCTAGTGGTAACGTCCTCATGGGTAATGATGTTCCTTGTAAGTCTGTCGGTATAGGTTCTGTACAATATTCATACATTGAGAAGAAGCGATAAAGAATTAAAGAGAAATACTATTGAGTGGAATACAATGCTTATTGATTTTATCCTTTGCATCGCAAAGTCATTGTAATAAGGATTACTTCATTGTAAATGCATTCTTTGAGTGATAGAATTATTTATTCTACAAACTATTTGTTTGTGAAAGTCAGGAGTGGCTTAGTGACAAAATAATACTTGGGTGTTCTTAGATTCAGGGGGAGTCTAAGGATTGTGTCAGTAGTGGCCTAGAAAATACTTGTGAAGCCGAGAGTAACAAGGCAGGATACTTATTGTAATTAAATATTGATTAGTGAAACCCTTTACAGTTTTATAAAAGAGAACTGAACATAGCTCAAATTGAGTGAACCAATATAAATTAAGTGTTTCTACTACTAATAAACTAGTTTTTCAGTAATAAAAAGGTATGAGTTTTTGGGTCATTTTGCATGCATTTTCTTGGCAGAACTCATGGTTGGACACTAGTTTTGTATTCAGAAGTATAGCCACTCAATCAAGTGAAAGAATTGAAAGTTGCATGATTTCATGAAGATTTCAAGACTCTACACTTGATAATGACTGTGGTACATTTACAATGGCCATGGTAAGCAGCACAACCATGACAAGAGGATAACTGCCCTCCAAAATAGTGTCAACCATTCGACAACGATTGTTGTAAATTCCACCACGGACGTGGTCAACCCATGAGGGTACTGCAATGACCATTTGTGTATGTTGGTAGATCTAGGTAGAGAATATTTTAAACTAAATTGCATGATCAAATTGTTTGGGTATCTCCAATAGATTACTTAATCTTTAATTAATCATCCTTGGAATTAATTATATCCTTTGGCTTAAATTAATATATCCATGATTATTGGGATATTGATTTAAGGAAAATAGCATCCATCTACCTTATGCTTTGGTTGACTTTGAAAATCGATAATTAACTATGGAAGGAACTTCATTAGAACTGGGATTGATATAAAATTGGTACAATGAATCATAATCTCCAGTAGCTTTTACTATCCCTTAAATCACTCTCCTGCAATAATTTATTTTTTCTTATAAAACCAAAAACCACAAAAATACTTAAATCTTCTTTTGAATTATCTCAATTATTTAGTTTAATAATTTTGACTATTTGGGAATACAACTGGTCTCTAGGATTCGATGACCAAACTTTTAGTCCAATCTTGCTACTGCGTAGGGTACACTTCTCATTGTGTGAGCAGTATTTTTACATATCAAGTTTCTAGTGCTGTTGTCGAGGACTAATTGCTGAAATTCCCTAGTTGTTTAATTTTATTAAACCAAGGAGGTTTTCTCATAGAAATTCTTTCATTATTTATTTTATTTTATTTTATTTCTTTTTACTTTATTATTTTTTATTTCTCATTGCACTTGATCTTCTCCTCTATTTTTTTTAAGTGCATGCAAACTAGGTACCAAAATCCATCACTACAATATGAACCTGAAGGTTAAATTAAAGGCTTCGTGCAAAGATCTATAGATAAAGAAAATAAATGGTAGTTGATCCAACTCAGACCCATATGGACTACCTCCCTCCTACTTTGGGTGAAACCAATACCATCCAATTCCCTGATCTACCTGAGCGAGTGATATTTAACTTCAAGCATGGGTTCCTACACTCATTTAGTGCTACTGCCCATAAAGATTATATGTAGCACTTGAGGAAGTTCATCATGTTCACCAACACGGTGAGACAAAACTATGTCTGGTAGAGTACGTTAGGCTTTATTGTTTTCCCTTCTCTCTCAATGAAAAGGCATGGGACTGGCTGTGTTCACTACTTGAGAATGGCATCACTACATGGAATCAGTACACAAGTGCCTTCTTAAAGAGGTATTTCCCTCCCACGAAGATGGATCAGTACATCAAGGATATTAGAAACTTTTTGCAAAAGGAGTAAGAAAGTCTACCTGAAGCTTGGGAAAGGTTACAAGAGATGATCAAAAGCTGTCTACACTATGGCATTACTCAACAAAGGATAGTTCATATTTTCTATGATGGAGTGTCCTCACATAATAGGACAAGCTTGTTGGTTTCAAAGAAGTCACTTGAAGAATGGACAAGAGATCAAGCTTGATTTTGAACTTTCAACATGCCTTGAAGACTTGAAGATTAATGTGTGATTAATTGTAAAAGGAAGAAGCATTTATGGTGATCCAAGTGCATTGCATTCATATCATTCATTTATATTTTCAATTAAAGTTATATAATTCACAAGGCTTTGATAATTTGATTAAGAGTTTGATTTGAAACAAAGGTTTTTTGAAAAATACAAGTTTCTACTATTTTAATCGATTACCTAAGCATATAATCGATTACTTTGTTCTTAGCTCTTTCTGGAAAACTCTTCAAGAACAATGTAATCGATTACGTATTGGATTAATCGATTATTTTACCCTAGTCTACATATAAAACTGCCTTGATAAATATTTTAATCGATTACAAAAAAACTGTAATCGATTACAAAGGCCAAATAGAAAACTTCAGTCCACTGCCTTAATCGATTACCAATGTTAGTAATCGATTACATTATAAGCCTTTGCTTGACTATTTCTTATACAATAATCGATTACCAAAATCCGTAATCTATTACATAGTTCATTTGGCTGTTTCTAGTTTTATGAAGCTGTCTGTCTTAATCGATTACAAAATACGGTAATCGATTACATAGTGTATTTTAAGCTACACTCTGAACTTCAAGTTTTTTAACGCTCACTGTGTTAATCGATTACATGACAGAATAATCGATTATTTAGTTCGTTGCCCATACCCATAATTTTATTGAATAGATTAATCGATTACATATGCTATTTAATCGATTACATATAATAAATAATCGATTATTGGGCGCGTTTAATCGATTACTGACAGTTTAAAAGTTTGTTATAAATAGAACCCTTACTGTGCTTGATTTGAAACTTGTCAATTTCAAATTCTGAGCTAACATAAAGCATTCTAAATCCTTTCTTGGGGTTTTCTGGGTTCTTGGGAATTCTTGCTTACATTAAAACATCTATGAGTTATTGATTGATTCTTGAAGCAAGAAAGTTCTTTTCAAAGCTTAAGGAATGAGTTGTTCTGAGTTTTGTGTTCATCTTTAAACCTGATTCATTCATTCATATGCATCATCATTCACTGGATCATCAGGTGATTTCTTTCCTTAGCTTTGTGTTTGTAACTTTGTTTTGATTTGTATTTGAATTTCTATTGTAATTGGGTTTCTTGCATGTAATCTAGAGATGGGGTTTCTCTAGGGGTGTGCTGAGTAGTGTTCTCAGTGGGTTGGTCTCTAAGAACCTAATAGGGTTTTAGGTTTCTAAACTTTATCTAGGGTTGATAAAGGGAGACTTTGTAATTACTTGTAAAACTGAAAATTGCAATAGTGGAACTCCATTCTAGTGTTGAGTGGAAGAAAACTGGATGTAGCTTCATAGTGTTTGAAGTGAACCAGTATAAATCTCTTGAGTCTTGTGTTTAAATTCGTGTTTGCTTATTTCCCATATATATTGATTGTCTTGTATTGCTTATCAACTTATTCTTAAACAATTGCATACCTTGGACTGAGCATTTGATTGAATAAGTATTATTGGTTTCAAAAGTGATAAAGATCCTAAGGGAAACTCTAATTTTGTTAAAGGAAATTTTAATTTACCAAGCCTAACCAATTCACCCCCCCTCTTGGTTAAGTGTGAAGTGTTCCTATCTTTTACAAAGCTTGGATTCTTCTTATAGGGGAAATCTCATGTTAATTCCCCTTGTTGATGCCATCAAAATCATTGAAGGCATGTGCTCTAACCCCTACAACAACTTAAGGAATAGAAGGATTATGAAGAAAGGCATCAACCAGGTGGAGGTAGAAGAATCCCAAACTGAATTAGGAAATCATATGCAAGCTCTACCACTAAAAATTGAGACATTCATAAGAGTTTAAGCTAAAGTACTCATTACTACACTTTCATTCCCAACTTGTGATAAATATGGGATTGTGCATGGGCTAGGAGAATGCATTATTGATGACAAGCTAGCTAGTTGCATCCATGGATGAGATCAACTTTGTTGGGGGAGGAAACAATTCTTAAAATTAGTACCCCAACAATTTAAATCAAGGACAAAGCTTCAAGTAGAATCAAGGAATGTTTAGTCTTCAACCCATGCTAAATCAGAGGCCTAGACAAGAGGAGAGACAACCCACTCTTCAAGAAACCATGCTTTAGTATATGACCTAGATTGATCAGAGAACAAAGCAAATGAAGTCCCAATTGACTAGTATACAATCTTTATAATTACAAAGGCAGTTAGGAAACATTCCTTCATAGCTTGAATCAAATCCTAAGAAGGAGGATGTCAATGCGGTGATGACTAGAAGCAAGAGCATTCAAGAGGACTATAAGGAGAAGCAATATTCTCCTCCAAAAGTTGCAGATGATGTCCTTACTAAAAAGAACCAACACCTAAGGAAATTAAGGTTTCTACTAATAGGAACCTAGTGCCAAAGAAGGAAGGGGATGAAAAGAAGGAGATGTTGACATCTCCTAAGGTAAGTATACCTTTTCCTCATAAAGTTATAAATGACCATCAGGATGTGCAGTTTAGAAAATTTCTTTAAGTTATGAAAAAAGTGCACATCAACCTCCCTTTCGTTGAGACTATTTCATAGATGCCATCTTATGCAAATCATTTGAAAGAGATGTTATCAAACAAAGGAAAATTGACAAATTTTGGCAATGTGGGTCTTAATGAGGATTTTTTTTCTATGGTCATTAGGAAACTTCCCCCTAAGATGAAAAACCTCAATAAATTTACTATTCATTGTTTAATAGGGGCCTTACTTTGGTAAGTGTTTGTGTGATTTGGGGCTAGTATAAATTTGATGCCATATTCTATTTTTTAGAAATTGAGCCTAACAGACTTAGAGCTTACTAGCATCACTTTTCGCCTTGATTGTTTAGTTATCTATCCTAGAGGGGCGATTGAGGATGTGCTGGTTAAGGTGGACAAGTTCATTTTTTTGGCTGATTTTGTAATTTTAGACATGGAGGCAAATTAAGATGTTCCTATCATATTGGGATGACATGTCCTTAGTACTAGTGATTTTCTTGTTGAGGTTAGGCTTGGTAGACTCACCCTTAGATTAAGGGATGAGAAAATAGTTTTTAACTTGTTTGGTACTTTAAAATAGTCTTCCTCATTTGCTTCCTGTAGTTTCATTGAATATGTTAATACATCTGATGTAATGATGGAAGGGGTGTTCCCAACTGTGGGGATGCTTGACCCTCTAGAGAGAGTTCTCACTGATGAGGAACTTAACTAGGAGTTGAACCCATAAATTAAGGAAATACTGACATTTCTCCATTTTCAACATGGTCATGGACCATCTAGTTTTGAGAGGTTGGAATGACATCATGGCCCAAAGCCATTGCCTTCTTGTTGATCCATCACTTAAAAACATATTACAAAGATAAATTCTATGCCCTTAGATATTCACAAAAATATTCATGGGTAATGCACACAATCCATGAGATGGAGTTAATTTTAGTCATGGTTTATTTAGAAATATTTAAAAATATAAACTATAAACACCAACATTTTAAGAGGCCTAATATTGTTCGCGAAGATCTAATGGTCATTAACAATTTTCACAAATGCACTTCTAATAGGAACCAAAAGGACAATTTATAATTGAGGGAATCAAGGATTAAAATTAAAAGAAAATGACAAAGATTTAACTTTTTAGATTTTTAATTTAATTTTCAACAATGTAAGAAAATAAGAAAATTGATTTATTTCAAATAGGGAAATATTTCTAAATTATTTAAACCATACTTCCTTAGGCAATTAACCTTTTATCCCTAATTAACAATTCCAATTCCCATGGTGACATTAAATAAGAATAAGAATTAAGAATAGAAATCATTAATGGTAGCAAAAATCCTATCAATCCTATCTTAAAAGATTGTTAGTTTTGTATCTCATAGCACATCTATAGAGCAAAATTCTCATTCACTAAATAGATATAAAAATCTTCCTAGGAATGATCATGTCTCAATAAGCATTAAGGAAAAAGAATACAAACACAAAGACAAGAAAAACAATCTTTCATTAAAAGTTTGAAACCAAAGAACTATATATAGGTGTACATAGAAATCCGCCTAACCCTAATTAATAAAAAGAGGTTTATCTAAAAGATAGCAAATTAAAAGATAAAGAAGAAGGAAAAAAGAACTCCATTGGCGCTTTGAAGAAACTTGAGTTTCTACCCTAATAGTTGTTATTGTACATGTAAAACTCTTAGAGAGAAGGGAAACCCTAAACGACAACTTCAGATTAGAGAATGAGAAAAGAAATCCTTCATTATATCTTTTTCTTTCTTTTTTATATGTTGGTCGAATAACTTAAAATATAGAGACAAGCCTGAGATCCTTAAAGACTTTTTTTTAATGATCTTTCAGTGATACTTTTCTATATATTAGAACTCTAATATTTCTTTCATTTCCTAAAAATAAAAATGAAAATGAAATATAAGAAATGAAACAAAAAGTTATAAACAAAAGAAAAATCAGAAAATAGAACATATGACATCCTCTATAATAAAATTCTAAAATTTATTTATTTGAAGACAAAATGAGTTAAAAAAATTATAATTTTATTCAAAACTCCCTAAAAATTTTAAAATTAGATAATCTAGGGCATTATCATACAATTTTTCCTTTTGAAGAAGGTATATCAATATCAATATTGACAAGCTCAAGCAAGTTCCAAACACTTGAGAAACCATTCAAAATTCATTTTTTTGGTATTTAAAACCATTTAAATTTCGATCCACATTGTTAGATTTGCTAAATTTGAATAAGTATCCCTGAGCTTTGTCTTCTCAAACATTATTCAATGCCAAACAAAATATGTATTTTTTTAACAAGTTGTTTAAAAATTCAAAACCAAACATTGTGAGCTTAAATAATATATATTTTTCTTCTTCAATTCAATCATTTAGTTCTTTTTATCATCATGTTATAGATGTAAAGTATCTATCAATTCTTAATAATAATTAATCCTCATCAAAAAATTAATATGACTAACTATTTTTAGTAAGATCGATATTCTTACTCAATCATATCTTTTTCATTTAACAAAATTTTTGTTTATTTCACTTAGACCAACAATATATTTGCAATTATTTTGTTTATATAAGTGAAAAAATTGTATAATACTCACATTTTCTCAGAGATTGAAGATCAATCGATGTATATTCTTAATTATGTGTTAAATAGACTAAATTTTATTATATATTTTAATATAAGAGACGAAGATAATATAATGCTACAATTTATATTCAATGATTTTACAACATAATCTTAACATAAGTTATCTTTAGTACAAGATCTTAATTAAAGATTTTGAGTTTGAGATCTGTTATTCACTATATTTTCCAATAAAGGAAGTGAACAGATTATTTTTAATATGGAGAATGAGTTATTATAAAATAATCCTTAATATATGTATAATGTTTAAAAAAGAATATTTTTTCCTCTCTCTTCCTAAGATATTAAAATGAGTCGTCACTAAAGAAAAAAATGGGAGAAATCTTGAGAGATCTTCAATCATAATGACATTATGAAATCTATCAAAAATAATCTAAGATCTCAATTTAGAATCTATCGATGTTTTTCATATTAAGATAATTCAAAAATCATTTTAAATTTTTAAAAAAATAATCACAAAAATAATAACAATAATAAACTTGATTTAAATTTGGACTTGTACCTAATGCCAAATCCATCCTCATCCCAAATTCCCAATCCACGGGACTTTATTTGTTTTGTTGTTGGAGTTATCGTTTCTTTCACACATTTATATTTTGACCAAAATATAACCAGCCTTAAGGCACGCCAATATCCTTGTTTCTTTCCCTATCTGAAACCCAAAGTTGTCCACGTTCACAACACTCTGAAACATCACCAATCAATAGAGAACAATTCAGTGTATCACACCATTCTACAATATTGTTGACCATGACCAACCACGTCACTGCCATATTCCTTTTTATGAACACTACTGAAAAGCTCATCAAAGCCCCATCCACAATTAATACCTGTAAGCTTGCCCCTAGAGGTTGATGAGTGAAAGAAACGCCAAATTGTAAAAAGGTGCAAAACCCTCAAAGGGTAAGAAGTAGATAAGGAATTGCATTTCATCCCCCGTGTCCCCCAATGGAATGTGCAACCGCATAAAACAATATTTAGTAGTATTATGCTTTTACATTTCGTAGTTCATGATGTGTGATAAAATTTTACGGTGAAATTACTACTTTTTTATTTTGTAATTGATGTTTAAATATATTTTTTTATTTCGTAAGAGCACACACACTTTTTTCACCAAGGTTGGAAAATATTTTATATTTGTACTTAGGTGGCCTTTTGATTCTTTGATTATAAAAAAATAAATTTAATTAACAGAAATTAATAATATGATTACAAATTTATACACGTTTTTTGAGATTTTATTCAATTTTTATGAGATTTTTATCCAATTTAAAAAATATATTTTTATTGGTCAACTTTAAAATATTTTGAAAAACAAAAATCCACCCCACCTAAACCAATTTTCTTGGCTCTCGTTTACCTATTCAGACACGTGTTCACCGCCCCCTTGAAAAAGCCTCACGTGAAAAATGATAACGACTAGAATTTTGGAAAACATACTCACTGTATGTAAGAAGAAGAAAGAAAGAGAGAAGCTTTGTTTTTCCCACTTTTATTATTTAACTGACGCGTGTTTGCCTTATCTCCATATATCAGCTACACGTTTAAGAAAATTCGGCAATAAACAAAATTTATAACCATCTATAATTCTTAAAAATTATTATCTATAAAAAATAATCTATTATTAGTAGTAGTTGATTTTAATTTCACATTAAAAGCACAACAGTTTACCTGACTTTTTCAACCATCATAAATACTGGTTAATGGTTATACTAGTTCTTGTGTTTACGTGTTGATACATTAATTTGCCGAAGTTACTAATATAATTAGACAAATGTTAATGAATATCTTTAAGAAATTAATTAAATAATTAATAGGATAAATAATTTTAATTGAATGCATAAAACTGTGTTGTTTTTAATTTTTTTATATGTTTTTCTATTTTTACATTAATTTTTTTAATTTTTTAACCTATGTCCTAAAAATATTTATCAGCTAAAATAAATATAATTAAGATTTTAATAATGAATTAAGATTTAGATATTTTTGGATACTAAGTTGCATAATTATTTTGATTTTTGAGTTTATCGTGATGGTAGGAATATTCCAAGGTTTCTTTTGTGTGGCATTATGAACAGTAGCATACACTAAACCGAATCCGCCACATCGCGGCGACCGTACGAGGAGTAGATAAGGTTGTCCGCATAATATAATAATGAACTTCTTTAAACTCTACGACGTGGCGCGTTCCCAGAGGCCCAAAGCCGAACTCGACAAAGATTTCGTCGCATATGTCTCGACCTCCGTGTCCCAATATAAATAACCATCACCTCTTCGTTTATCGAAATTAAAATAAGAGAAAAGCAACAAGAGAAAAAAAAAACTTAGTTTTATCTTCTTTGTTATTACTATATTCACTTCTTCAAGGTTCTTTGATATTATTATTCGATTGAGCAAAAAATGGGAGTTCCAGAGAGAGACCCTCTTGCACAATTGAGCTTGCCTCCTGGGTTTAGGTTTTATCCCACTGATGAGGAGCTTTTGGTTCAGTACCTTTGCCGCAAGGTTGCTGGCCATCATTTCTCTCTTCCAATCATTGCTGAAGTTGATTTGTACAAGTTTGATCCATGGGTTCTTCCAGGTAATTTATTTCATTATTTTTCATCAAAAAAATTTAAAAACGGTCCTTAACCGCGATTTTAGTAACAATATCAAAGTTTTTAGAGTTCGCAGTCACAATTGCGACGGCTTAGATCACATTTGTCTTCAATTTCTTGTCATATTAAAGATTTTAATATAATTCTAGTTTTGATTACAACCGTAATTTAAAACCTTGGTTAATGTCTATTTGCACATGCACAAAAAATGAGGATTACTAGTACTATTATTATGTTTTTAATTGAATGTGGTTATGGTGGTGTAGGTAAGGCAGTGTTTGGAGAGAAGGAGTGGTACTTCTTCAGCCCAAGAGACAGGAAGTACCCGAATGGTTCGCGACCAAACAGAGTTGCGGGTTCTGGGTATTGGAAAGCCACTGGAACTGACAAAATCATCACCACTGAAGGTAGAAAAGTTGGGATAAAAAAAGCACTTGTTTTCTACGTTGGCAAAGCACCCAAAGGCTCCAAAACCAATTGGATCATGCACGAGTATCGCCTTCTCGACTCTTCCCGCAAACACAACCTCGGAACCGCAAAGGTACATAATTACATTCGCTTCCCCTGTTTTTCAAGCTCTCACTCATAATTTTTCTGATGATACTAAGGATTGTGAATTTAATCGTTGTGATTTTAAAATGGGATAAATAATAATGTCTACTTATTTTCATCAAACCGCAAATTGTTATACTTTAATTTTTATAATAATTATAGTGATATTAAAAATGATGTCTGATTAGTTAGTATACAAACTTTTACATACTTTAAAATCTTGAGATGACCCCATTTTTATTTTTTTTTAAATTTTAGTATTGATTTGTTTCATCATTAATTCTAACTTTTTTGTTGTTAATGTGATGCAGCTTGATGATTGGGTTCTGTGTCGTATCTATAAGAAGAACTCAAGTGCGCAAAAGGTTGAGGCAAATCTTTTGGCTATGGAATGTAGCAATGGGTCATCACCTTCTTCATCGTCACACGTGGACGACATGCTGGAATCGTTGCCGGAGATCGATGATCGGTGCTTCACCCTGCCGCGAGTGAACTCAGTCAGAACAATGCAGCAGCAGGACGAGAAATTCGGATTTCAGAACATGGGATCCGGATATTTCGCCGATTGGGTCAACCCGACGTATCTTGATTCAGTTTCCGAATTTGGGTCGGGTTGCCAAACCCAAGGGATGGTGAATTATGATTGTAATGACTTATTTGTCCCTTCTGTGCCGCCCTTCGGCCACAGCCATGTGAACTTCATGGTGGGGACACCACCCTCCGAGGAGGAGGTTCAAAGCGGTGTGAGGACTCAACAGGCTGATGGGGCCTCGTGTTTTCAGCAGAACCCAAATGCCCGATTGTTACCGGGCTCGGGCGACCCATTTGGGCTCGGGTTCATGGGTCAGCAAGTTGGGTTCGGGTTTAGGGACTGAAGGATCCGCTAGTGTAGTTGTGTAAATAATTGGGGATTTTAATTTAAATTCTATGGCCATTGTTATGGAAAATTGCAATTTTGGTCATACTTTTCGGCTAGACACATACAATGAATCGATATGAAACTGAGAAAGGACGACGCAATGGTGCTTTCACCACAGCACCGCATGCTGATAAATTAATTGCTTTTGCAAGACATTCTTGGGCTAAACATGAATCACATTGTACTTCAAAGCACTACATAGCAACTATTTTCCAAATTAAGTTTAGTTAGTAACATTAGATATTGATATTTTTCTGTGGTTGGTGTCCCATGCATCCTTGTAGACAACCTGATTATTAAGCAATGAAGATATGTCTACCATTTGCTGTAAATTTGTCTTGCCTTGCTGATTTTGAAAAAGGTGAGATCCACGTGTGAAGTGAACCCCCGTTTAATGTATTAAATAAATGGGTTTGATTGATTAGTTGAACAAAGTTTTCAACTATAAAATCATCATCTCGTTACATTGCAAGAGAAAAGAGTACTATGAGAGTTCTTAAATTCATAAATTGCAACTGATGATTATAACTTCGGAAGACTTTTTTTATCCAAAACAAATCTAGATAAGTTTGTGTGTTAGCTTTAAGAGGAAAAAGGTAACAGTTAATAATCAAGGTTTAAGACACTAAACATTATAACAGACATTTATAAATTAATACTTTGAGGATTTTTTTTTAACTGGCGGGGCATATTCAGTATTTAATTATTACAAAGGAAAATAAAGTAGGGGAATGCATAAAGTAGTTTGGCTAGAGCATTCGAATAATTACTTCGTAAATGAATATGATATTTTTAAAGTCTGATTTTAAATGAGCAACAATAAAACATTATCTCCTCTAAAAAAACAATAAAACATTATCACTCGTATAATTTAAATATATTGTGATCTTATAACATAATATTTTTAATAATAATGTGGTATTAACATAATTATTTAAAGTAAGATTATATAAATCCGTTCGGACCGGTCGGTCGGATTGGGATATGGTGATCTAACCGGGCCAATTTTACTTTTACACTGGTTATGTAGTTGACCCAGGTTGACCAAGTCAAATTCAGTCGGATTGGTCATCAGATCTCGGTTAGACCGATTCAACTCGGTCGGTTTTATATTTAAAAAAAAATAAAAAAATTGAAGTTTTTGTTAATTTGGAGTTTGAAGTATGCATGAATTTTTCTTATTCAAATAATGTTAGTTATATATTTATATATAATAGATACATATATAATTTTAAATTTTTAATATATATCGAGTTAAATCAATTTAATTACTGGCTCATTGATTGGACCACTGATCCACTACATCGATCAGGTCAATGTACGAATCAGATTTTACAACTATGATTTAAAGAACAAATATAGAGGTTTTTACATAAAAATACAAAAAAATTAATCCAAATTCGGAAACTATAATAACTGAAAAATCGGTTCCCTCAAACTGATTTTTGCTTGCTCTTTTTTTTTGTTCCTTAGGAACTGATTTCTTAAGTATTATTTTTTTATATATAGATGTTATGAAATTGGTTCTAGCGTGTATTTGTTTTTTAAATTATGTTGTGAAATTGGTTTTTGATTTTATAACTGTTTTTTTCTTTATTTTTTTATTTTTAAAATTGTTTACATAAACTTTTTTTTTTCAATCATGCAAAATAGTACTAAATTCACAATTTTTTTATAATGAAAATTAAAATAATCAATACTATATAATCTTTTCCATTTTCTTTTCATTTTCATTTTAAAAAAATATATTTTTTAACCTTTCTATAAAAAGAATTTATTTACTGTTAATAAAATTTATATTTAACTGACAATTTATATTTAGGGACTACACTAACATTTGATTAATAAAACATGAATAAGTAATTATTTATCTAAGTAAACTATTTTAAATAAAATTTCTTTATTTATCTAAGCCTTTTTTTTCCGTCTACTTCAATCTAGATAAATTTGATTTCATTTAAGTATTAATTGTTTTTTTAAATATTATTCTAGATAAGTTATATTTTTTATAAATTATAATATATATATATATATATATATATATATATTAAAATAAAAAATCAACAAAAATAAAAAAAAACTAGTTAATTTTTTTTAAATACCTATTTATTGATTATGAATTTTTTTGATTTATTTAGTCTTTTGACTCTATTTTTCTTCTTTTTTTAGTTTCAGTATCAAAATATTCTATAATTTTATACGAGTAATTTTTATGGGGATTTAGTCACTATTGTTAATTATTATTATGTTTTTGGTAAAATTACTAAAAAATAAATATATAAGAAATAATAATATGCTTATTTTTATATTCTTATTTTTTCAAATCAGTGATATTTCATCACTCACTTTTAAAAAGAATTTGAACTCTTCAAAAAATAATAAAATAAAAAATATGCAAAAATATAACAACAACATATAGAAAATAAATTATTTTAAGTTTAAAAAATTTAAACATAAATATAGATAATTAAAAAAATAAAAACATTTGAAAAACAAAAAATTAAAAGAAATAAAAACCAAAAAACAAATCAGTTATGAAATCGATTCTCAACATAAATTCAACAGTTAAATTAATGAATAGTAGTAATCCACCACCTTATATCTCCAAAATAATGTATAGTAGTAATTCAATAGTTAAATTAATAAAAATTACAGTTCTATTTAACATTATCGATGGTATATGAAGGGATGTAATTTACACTGGTCTGAATTGGCCCCTTTTTTTTTTTACAAAAAGTTGGCCCCTTTTCATAATTATCTAATTAAAGAAAAATTTATGAAATTAAGATCTAATATGGAACATAATAAATTAATTTTAATATTGTGACCGACATCAAAGGAGGACTTATTGAGCATTGAACGAATAGAATTCTCTGAGAGAAATGATGCTTTCACGAAAAGAAAAAAAAAATATTGCAAGTTCATTATTATTAAGAAAATGTAAATAAGTAATACGAGTCAATTATTTTAAATAGAGTAATAACATATGAAAAATTTATTCCTTTTAAACACATAATCAATATCTATCATATCTTTTATCTTTATCTTCCTATCATATCATATTTTTTAACAAAAAAAATATAACATATTGGATGTACATGAATTAATTTCCTTTGAAAAGTAATATCTGTGACTCGATAAATGATTTTTCAATGTGATGATATAACAAGATAAGAAGCATTAATTAATTTAATATCGGTAAATTTGATGACAAATAACGGATCGTCGTTTTCCTTAATTTTTGGGAAGAATTCATATTTTAGAAGCTAGTATGTGGAAAGGAAAATAATACTTACTACAAAAGAGCAAAAACGAATTATTAATGCTTTCAATTCAATCATAGTCAAAATTTACCACTAAACCATAACGTATATTCACAATAATCGACATTGACATCCTGTGTAACAAATTGTTATACTTATCCGATTGTTAAATGTGACCTGTCTACATTCTAAAGAAATATAACTAATATTCTTTAGAATAAGAAAAAAAATATTAAATTTAAATAAACTATAGATAAAAAAGACTTAAAAAAGAGAATTTAAAATGGGAGATCTAAAAATATATCTTTCAGTATTACTATTAATAAGTATTCTATAATTGGAGACTTTGATGGGTTTTTAACATAGATCAATCATTTTTTTTTTCATAAATTAATTACACTGTCATCAACTTACTCATATATATATCGATTGCATAGAAGAATATATATTCATCTATTGGGATTTATCACTCAAAGGATACATTAAACAAAGAAAATAAAAATTAAATAAAGTTACATCTTTTTGCGATTTTTATATACAAAATGTTGTACACTATTACACTTTTTAATTAACTTTATCATGTCACATCGAATTGTTTGTCTGATTAATGATTTTATCAAAATTGTCTAATTAATAAGCAACTGTAAATTTTGTTTTGAGAAAAACAACTGTAATATTTTTGAAAATTCTAAAGGGGCACTTTAGTTGTTATTTTTTATGCATGAAATATTGTACTCTAATTAAAATTGAGGTTTCATCTTAGTGAGTCATGTCAACCGTTAACACGAACTTTTAATGTCTGTGTTACTGTAATAAAAATATTAATTTTGATTATAAAAATAATATTATAAATACTTAAAGATATAATTTTCTTTAAGTTTATTTTTATAATTTTTTAGGTTTAGTTACAAACTCTACTCTTTATCTTTTGCAATTTAGGAATTTCGCTAACCAAAATATCTTCATACATATTTCCCTCATACTTAATAATTTTGTGCACATTTTGATGTTAGCTGCATATTTTAAAAATCAATTCAGTGATTGATATGATCATGGTATTGAGTTATTGGTCGAATCAGTGAGTCATTAATTAACTAGCATGACCTGATTTGTAATAAAAAAATATAAATTTTTTTATACCTATTTTAATATCTTTCTTTTGATGCATTGAAATTCAAAAGTCTTAAAAACACAAATAAAATATAAAGAATATAAGTTAAAAAATAACTATTATCTCTAACATTTAACATCAAAGACATCAATAACAATATATATCAATATTCATACTAAAATGAAAATAATCATATCACATCAATGTAGATTATAAAATATAAAAAAAAATAATCTAAAGTTTCAAACCATAGTTTTAAAAAATGATTCGGGATCACAATTTCACCTGCAACTTAACCATAATTGTAGTCACTTCTAAATCAATTTAACTCAATAAAAAATATAATTGTGGCCACAAAAAATATTCAACAATGAATAAAAAGATCAATTTAGCTCAAAATCAAAAAAGAAAACTAAAGTAAAAAAAGTGAAAAAAAACTATAAAAAAAAGAAGATAAGTGATCCTGTCTGAGTCAATGGGTTACCGGTTCAACCACAAATCCGATCGGATTAATCCAGATCAAAAGCATAGCCGATCGAACTTATAATTCGATCCGATCCAACCACCAAATCACGGTTTGAGTGATTAGACTGGTCGAATCGAACCAAATTTTAAAACTCTGGTTAGTTGACAATCCATGTCATTAGTTAATTGTTAACATGATAATGTTGATGGTCGTCTTTGTAAATGTGACAAGTAGTGTTAATTTGAACTACAGACATTCTAATAGTAATGTGACATGACAATGCGTATGATCACTAACATGAATATTTGATATGCCAATAAAATTAAATTGTATTTTTTTCTAATTTCAAAAATTTTATGCATTTACTCATTATTTTTAAATTTTTGCACATTTTATCCTTAAAATTCCATTTACATATTAAATATTGTTTATTTTAATTACATATATTTATAAATTACATATACACATTGAAATAAATAATAATAAAACAGAAGAAAATAAAATGACAATATAAATTGGTTATAAGTGAAAGTTGATGGAATCGTGTCTATGTAATAAACATCTTTCTAAAAATCAATTAGAATTATATATTATATGTGCAAGAAAAGAGAGAATGAGAGGGATTTTTTTTAATTAGTGAAGAGTATGTGTGGCTACGAATGAATATGTACGTCTGTAGAGCCTGTGGGCAAAATGTACATGTTAGGAAATTGAGGAGAATAAAACACCAGTAAGATTTTCATATTTGATGGATGATAGATATATCCCACAAGTGAATTTTACATTATATTCAACTCAATTTTAAGGCATTAGATTATATATTGTTCAACTTGTTTATTTCTATCTAATGTTTTCTCTCAATTGAGGGTCTTTTCTATCCATGAGTATTTAATAATGACCCTTAGAACTTAGTCATTGTCACAAAAATGCTTCAATTACTTGGACTTTCATTCCATCATTTCACAGCCAAACACTAGGAGAATCTCCATCCAATTGGTCACGAACATATTATATAAATAAACTTGACACCACCTTCAATATTAAATCTTAAGGCATCCAAATTTGTGGGTCTTCCTTACATGTAGGTTATTCAACTTGTTCGTTTTTATCTAATGTGGAATCTCACTTTCCCACACTTGAACTCCAACAATACAATATTTGGTAAGTATAAGGATAAAATACTTGGAAAAAAAATGGGCGGCAAAGTTTGTAAAATAATAAAGTGTTGGGAGAACTCGGTGGTGCGCGTCACCTTCTCGGCCAACCAAACAGCAAAACTGGGGAGTTACAGACTCCACCCAGAATCAAATAGTAAATAATAATGCGGAAACGTAAATCACAATAACAGAAGCAAGAACAGGAGAGTAACAACACACAACAATGGTTTTACGTAGGAGAAAATCTCAATGAGGAAAACCCACGGGACCTTGTCCAGAAAACTCCACTATCAAAATAATGGTTACAAAACACTCTACGGCCACACGCCGGAGTAAGTGCTCAACTTCACCAACAATGGAGGAAACCACTCTCTCTACAAGGGTTGCACTCAACCTCTCGGAGACTCTCTCTCAACAGCACTGCGCCGGAGAACACTCATAGGAGACTCTCTCTCTACTGTGCTCTGGTGTCTGCCCTCTTCCGTCACACACACTCACCTCTATCTATAAATGACGCATTTATAGAGAAGAAAACTAGGTTTAGGAATTCTGTTCCCTAAACGTGGAATGGGCCGAGGTCAGCCCTCGGGAATTGGGCCCAAGTCAAACATTCCCCTTTTTAGAGCATTTGGGAATTTGGGCCAACCATTAGAGCGGAAATTATCCAACAAATCTCCCCCTTAAGCTTTCAATGGGACAAATCGGCAACCCGGCATAATCCGGTCTTCCACTCTTGAGGTCCGAGATCTTCACTCTACAACTCGGCCTCTACATCTCGGCTTCTTCATGTCGAGTTCACAAGCCCGGCTCCTTCACAGCAATCTTCAAGCTTCATTGCTGGCACCGGCTTCGTCATCATGTCAGACCAATTCTGACTTGTGTGCACTTTCCCGAGTGTGAGCTTCTCGGCCTCCACCGCATCCCGTATCCAGTGATACCTCATGTCAATGTGCTTGGTGCAGGAGTGATACATCGAGTTCCTCGCCAAGTGAATGGCACTCTGGTTGTCACACTTCAGCTCATACTTGTCCTGACTGTGGCCGAGTTCCTGGAGAAAACACTTCATCCACAGCAACTCTTTGCACGCCTCGGTCGCGACAATGTACTCGACCTCGATCGTCGATAGTGCCACACACTTCTGCAGTCTTGACTGCCACGAGATCTCCCCTCCAGCCAGGGTCATCAAATATCCCATCGTTGACTTTCTTGAGTCGGAATCTCCCCCTAAATCAGCATCCGAGTAGCCTTGCAACTCGACCTTGCTTCCTCCAAACTGAAGACACAGCTTGGTCATTCCTCAGAGGTATCTGAAGATCCACTTCACTGCTTCCCAGTGTTCTCGGCCGGGGTTCGAAAGATACTGGCTTACCACACCAAATGCATGCGCCAGGTCGGGTCGGGTGCAAACCATTGCATACATCAAGCTTCCGACTGCAGATTGGTACGGGATCTTCTCCATCTCCTCTCGGTCTTCATCCGACCTCGGACATTGCCTCTCATTTAGCTTCAAATGTCCGGCCAAGGGGGTGCTTACTGTCTTGGCTTTGTCCATGTTGAATCTCTTCAAGATCTTCTCAACATATTTCTCCTAACTTAGCCACAGCAGCTTCTTCTTCCTATCCTAGATGATCTTCATCCCAAGGATCTGCTTTGCTGGACCGAGGTCCTTCATAGCAAAGGAAGATCTCAATGCCTCCTTCAGGGCGGAAATCTTCACCTTGTCTTGCCCTACTATCAGCATGTTGTCCACGTATAATAGCAAGATCAAGAAGTCACCAGTCTCGTACCTCTTCACAAAAACATAGTGGTCGGCCTCCGTCTTCATGAACTTGTGGTCGGTCATGAAGGAATCAAACTTCCTGTACCACTAGCGAGGTGCTTGCTTCAAGCCATAGAGACTCTTTTTCAGTCGGCACACCATGCCTTCTGATCCCGGAGCTTCAAACCCTTCTGGTTGCTCCATGAAGATTTCTCCCTCCAGCTCACCGTGAAGAAATGCCATTTTCACATCCATCTGTTCTACCTCCAGGTCTGCAACTGCTGCCATTGCCAAGACTATTCGGACCGAGGTCATCTTCACCACAGGAGAGAATATCTCATCAAAGTCTATCCCCTTTTTCTGGTTGCAGCCTTTCACTACAATCCGGGCTTTGAATCTCGGCCTCTTGTCGTTCTTTTCCTGCTTGATCTTATACACCCACTTGTTCTTCAGAGCTCTCCTCCCTTTGGGTAGCTCGGTCAGCTCATACGTCTAATTCTCATGCAATGACTTCATCTCATCCTGCATGGCCTTCTCCCATTCGCCGCTTTCTGGGCTCTCCACTGCCTCCTCGTAACTCTGGGGCTCGCCCTCCTCAGCAATTATGGTATATTCATCGGGTGAATACCTTGTAGAAGGTCTTCTTTCTCTCGTGGGGTATCTCGACTGTTCTTCTTCTTCATCGTCCTCGGAACTCGGCTCTTCACTTTCATTCCGGGTTCCGGTATCATCGGCATCTTGTTGGTCATCATCTTCAACATCGCCTTCAGCGATTTCTTCATTAACTTCTCCCCCTGCTTCAACATGCACTTGAGGGACGGGTTCTTCTCCTCGGACAGTAACCCGGACTTGGGGCTTCGAGATGTCATGGATGGTCTCATCCTCATGGAAGACTACATCTCGGCTTCTCACAATCTGCTTCTTGATTGGATCCCACAGTCTAAAGCCAAACTCGATTTTCGGTGAACCGAGGTATACGCACTCCTTCGTCTTCGCATCCAGCTTTGCCCTTTCATCTTTAGGGACATGCATGAAGGCTTGGCATCCGAACACCCTCAGATGTTCATAGGTCGCTTTTCGACCTGTCCAGATTTCTTCTGGAATCTCTCCATTCAGCGGTCGAGACGGCGAGAGATTTATCAAATCGATCGCGGTTCTAACTGCCTCTCCCTAATATCTTTTCGACAACCCTGCGTTGGAAAGCATACTTCAGACCTTCTCCTCGATAGTCCGGTTCATCCTCTCAGCTAACCCATTCAGCTGAAGTGTCTTGGGGGGCGTTTTCTCCAGTCTGATCCCGGCTTCTCTACAGTAAGCTTCAAAGGGACCCCTGTATTCACCACCATTATCTGATTTGCCCACCTTCAATTTCTTCCCGGTCTCCCTCTCCACCATTGCTTGGAACTCTTTAAAGTATTGGAGAACCTGGCCCTTAGTCTTCATAAGGTAAACCCACACTCTTCGGGAGTGGTCATCAATGAAAGAGACAAAATACTGCGCGCCTCCAAGCGATCTCTCCGTCATGGAGCAGACGTCAGTATGGACGAGGTCAAGTATGTGCCTCCGTCTCTGCGGTTGATCCGGTCTCGCAAACGAAACCCGGTGCTGCTTCCCAGCTAGGCAGTGCGAGCAACTCTCCAGCACTTGACCTTTCAACCCGATCAATAGCTCTTTCTTCTCCAGAATTTCAAGTCCTTTTTCACTCATGTGGTCGAGACGCTTGTGCCACAGCTCCAGACTTGAACCATCAAAGACCGTGTTGGCTTCACCGCCACACATCCTTCCCTGCATTACATACAAGGAGCCTTCCTTCTTTCCTCTGGCCATCACCAAATTGCTTTTGGCCAGCTTCCACCTACAGCCCTCAAAGCTGTTTACGAGCCCGACATCATCTAACTTCCCTACCGAGATTAGATTTAGCCGCATGTCAGGTACGTGCCTCACGTCCTTCAGCACGATCCGGCACCCTACTTCCGAGGTCAGGGTCACATCGCCGATACCAACAATCTTGCTGGTTACCTGATTCCCCATCTTCATAGCTCCACAATCTCCACTCCGGTAGGAGGAGAAAAACCTTCTGTGTGGGGTCACATGGAAAGAAGCGCCTGAATCCACTATCCAGGTGCAGTCATCGAAGGCTACGTTCACAGAGTCATCCTCTCTCAGGAGGAATACCTCGGCATTGGCATTGGCAACTACGGCCGTGGTGCTCTTCTTCTGTGAACTCTGGTTTGACTTCACAGACCCACTCTGCTCGTCTTTCTTCAGAACCCAGCAGTCGGCCTTTTTGTGCCCGGGCTTCCCACAATAGAAGCACTTCAGTTCACTCATTGGTCTTGACCGATCTCAGGACTTATCCCGTTTCTCTCGACCTCGGCTCTTTCCTCGAGCTCAGAAGTCGGGCTTACTCCTTTCAGCCATGTTGGCGTCAAACGTGCTGGATACACCTCATTCCCTTCTCCTGGCTTCTTCATTCAGGAGGTTGTCGGTCACGACATCCATCTCCAGTTTCCCTTCAGGAGCCGAGTTGCTCAACGTCACTACCAGGGTGTCCCAACTCTCTGGCAATGAACTCAGCAACAACAAAGCCTGCATCTCGTTGTCAATTTTCATCTCGGCCTTGGACAACTGGTTCACAATACCTTTGTATGTGTTGAGGTGCTCGATCATGCTCATCCCTTTCGTGTACTCCAGCTTCACAAGCCAGCGAACGAGATGTGCCTTGTTTCTCGGAGTCTTCTTCTGAATCATGGACTCTAACTTGTTCCACAATTCGAAGGCATTGGTGAACTCAGACACATGCTCGAACAAAGACTTGTCAATATACTTCCTGATCGTGGCAACCGCCTTCCGACTCAGGATCTCCCAATCCCTGTCCGACTTGCCTGTCGGCTTCACATCCAGGACAATAGGATCATACAAGTCCTTGCAATACAGATGATCTTCCATCATCGGTCTCCAGTAGGTAAAGTTGTCGGCCGTCAACTTAAACATATCCTTGTCATGGGCGATACTTCCACTAGTACTCATCTCCATCCTGTCTTCTTCCTTCGTCATAGCCCGTCGAACCTGGAGGTCTGATACCACTTTGTTGGGAGAACTCGGTGGTGCGCGTCACCTTCTCGGCCAACCAAACAGCAAAACTGGGGAGTTACAGACTCCACCCAGAATCAAACAGTAAATAATAATGCGGAAACGTAAATCACAATAACAGAAGCAAGAACAGGAGAGTAACAACACACAACAATGGTTTTACGTGGGAGAAAACCTCAATGAGGAAAACCCACGGGACCTTGTCCAGAAAACTCCACTATCAAAATAATGGTTACAAAGCACTCTACGGTCACACGCCGGAGTAAGCGCTCAACCTCACCAACAATGGAGGGAACCACTCTCTCTACAAGGGTTGCACTCAACCTCTTGGAGACTCTCTCTCTCAACAGCACTGCGCCGGAGAACACTCACAAGAGACTCTCTCTACTGTGCTCTGGTGTCTGCCCTCTTCTGTCACACACACTCACCTCTATCTATAAATGACGCATTTATAGAGAAGAAAACTAGATTTAGGGATTCTGTTCCCTAAATGTGGAATGGGCCGAGGTTAGCCATCGGGAATTGGACCCAAGTCAAACATTCCCATTTTCAGAGCATTTGGGGATTTAGGCCAAGCATTAAAATGAAAATTATCCAACATAAAGATATAGAATAAAATGTGTACTTTATCCATTTCTTATGATGATATTTTCCCATCGATTTGTATACGATGTTCATGGCTCCAATTCTCTGGGCAAACAAATGTTGGAGCGAAAATTATAAATTTGTATCGTGGTTTATTCTATATAATTGATGTAACCTAATTTTCTCTATTAATAACAAAAATAGTTGCTATGTTCCTTGAGGACATAGTCTCGCTAAACCTTGTTAAATATTGTACTTGTATTTGTGCATGTTTATCTATTTAGAATTCCCGTTATTATTGCTAATAATATAATAAGATTTTAACTATAAGTGTATCTCCAATGTAATCTTAATTTATGCTTTTAACTATTTTTAATAGGTCCTTCGTTGCCGAATAGAATTCGAGATTACTTACTAGTTTCACTCCAATGCTTGAACTCCCAGTTTGAGTTCTTAATTTTTTTTAGTAAGTTCTATTTTATCTCTCTACTCCTAAAGAACTATCATCTTAATTTAAAAAATGCTCAAACAACTTTGGTTGTGATTGCATAAGTAAACAATTTTTATAAAAATTCTATTACTATGGTAATATTTTCAAATTGCTTAATTAATTTAAAAACAAATTTAAGCAATTTCATTAGAGTTGATGTAACTAAATTAAACAAAATCACTAAATAAAAGTGTTGCCCATCCTTATTGACTGCAACTATGCAAGACATTGTTGGGTAGAAGCTGGCCTTTGGCATCTTATTGACCCGATTATCGTAGGTGTGGAGAGTCTGTCAGAGCTTATCTTTAAAGGCCTGATGATGTTGGATTGTTGGGAGAGCATAGTATAGTTTGTGATGGTTCTTTGGAGTATATGGAAGGGGAGGAATAGGATGCTATGGGAGAGTAAAAGATAAGACTGTATACAGGTAGTTGCAAGAGCAAAAGAAGTGTTTGCATCCTAGAGAATTGTGCGTGTTAAACTAGCCAATGCAGTTGTGATGGGGAGTGGCAGCGAGCAAAGTAATGTTGATCATGGAATGCTGAAATGTAATGTTAATGTAGTTGTTTTAGCAGATCAAGCGAGGACAGGGATGGGCATATGTATAAGGGACGCGAAGGGTCAGTTTATGCTGGCAAAAACAAGCATACATGGAGTATTGCTGCAACCTCAAAGGAGAGGCGATGACTTTATTGAAGGCTATTAATTGGATGTACGAACAACATACTGAACACATAAGCAATATATCAAACTCTTAGAGAGTCTATCTAAACTAGCTCATAGGAGTTTCGTAGATTTGACTCATGGACTCAACTCGTAGACTCATAAGAGTCTACTTCATAATAAAACTAACAAAATACTTATAAATAATATATCAATTAAACATTTTGACAATATAATAAAATAAAATACTAAATCATAAATTTCACAATACTTAAATAATCAAGTCTAATAATGCATGACTGCTAGATAATAACTTATGGAGGTGATAGCTAATAGTGGTAGAGCATTTCCATTAAGGATTTGATGCTATTGGATAACAAGACTTGATGTTGTTAGAAGTGAAAGTTCTTCGAATTAGGAACAACACACCAAATTGAGGTATATTGAATCATAAAATGCATAGAAAATAATCGAAAACTACCTGCGTTTTGGTCTAATTTTTTTATCTTGTTGACTTAGTGGTAAACTTGAGAGACTATTGAGTTTGCATATAGTCTACTTAGTCTAATAGAGTCTACTAAAAAGAAAGTTTATACACAAGTCAACTCACATGGATAAGTAGACTCGTACACTCATAAAAGTTAATAAGTTAACTGAAGAGTTTGATGACCATTCACATAAGTATTGAAATAGATTGTCAAGTATAGTCTTGTCAATGAAGAAAAGAGACTAAGACTTTTTTGTTTACTTTTATCACTAAATTTTATTGTTAAATTTGTTAGGAGATAAGCAAACTCTGTTGCTTATAGCTTTGTTAGGGTCTCTAATTTTTACGTTGGTCATCAAATTTTTTATAATATTCCAAATTATATTTATGTTCGGACTCAATTGAAAATGAAATAAGTCTTTTGACCTAAAAAAAATGTAATCCACAAAAGGAGAAATTGTTAATTGATTTTAGACCATCATTTAGTATATGATGTTAATTAATTTCTACATGACACATAATTAAATATTAATTATTTTCAAATAAATTTAAAAATTTATATATGTATTACATAACAATTAATTCAATCTATAAATGATGATTTAAAATTACCTAATAATTTCTTAAAAAAAAAACAGGTGATGTAAGCAACTTATCACACTTGCTAATTAAAACATGCTTTAATTTGAGGTAATTAACGGGTAGCATCCCACTCCTCCGAATGACATTCAATGCTTAATTAACCAAAAGATGGGCGTGAATGTCTGAAAGGGCATGGGCCAACAGTCAAAAGCAGAACCACAGGCATAAGTATCCTAGGTTTCAGCTTCTATAGACGTGAGTTTGAATTTTGAACCTTGACTACTTTTTTTTCAAATCAAACTTGAACTTAAACTCAATCAACTTCATCGTTTTCATTGGTCACTCAGATTGTACCTTGGGTTCATTCTTAGATTCTTTAATTTTTTTTTTCCATTAATTAAAATGTTGGGCCCCGATTCTTTAATGATGCAAATGCTAAGTGCTTTAATTTTCTTGTGGTTATCTCCACCTTTAGTTGAAGCTGTCAGTCACTTGCGTGAGATGGTCTAGGTGCCTTTTTGATTCTTCAGTTTGTTTCTTGCACGTGTTTGCAACGTGACTCCTTTTGTCTCTTTATTATTTGTTTTTTTTTATATTAATTTCCTTTGACCAAAAATACCTTTTGTTGTTTCATGGCCGCAAATGACCATTCTGTCATTTTCCTTTTATTTTTCGGAGGCATATTCATGATTCGGATATTTCTATGCACCCTTTTAACATTTTATTGAGGTTGCTCTTTTCGTTCTCCCATTAACAAGTTTCAAACGTGCAAGCTAAGTTTTGAAAGCATGGAATTCGTGAATACATGCACACATTCGTACACGTACGCAGTATATACACACGCATGTACACGTATAAGGTATAAATCCTTTTCAACTTTAAATATTAAATAATTGGGTTGGACTTGGATCATGTTTCATGGACACTGATTTTCTTTTTATTTTTTTCTCAGTTTAATTAATTAATGTACATCTATGTTTTATAAATCTTTATATTTTAACTATTTCTTAACTGTTTGTTACTACTTACAAGTTTGGTTTGTATTTCTTATAAAATCAACCCGCGACTTATAATGTGAAGTTATATTTTAAATCCTCTTGAACTCTAAGCAACAATTTTGAACAACGCAGTTCTGTCACACACTTACACCAACACATATGAAGATTGTTCCAAGTGTAAAATAAGTGAACAATACTAAAAAATATTCATTCAACGTTGTTAGGTTAACATCGATTTTTGATAAACTTGATGTTAACCAAAATACAGTGGCATATTTGTAAATAAGATAATAATGTTAACATCGATTTTAGAAAAATCAATGTTAACGTAATCATGTTAACATCAGTTTCTGAAAAAATTGATGTTAACGTAATTATGTTAACATCATTTTAAAAAAGCGATGTTGACCCTAATTATAAATTATACCCAAACGTTATCCTTCTCATTCAAATCATTCTGTGTCGCGTGCGCCCAAACCTTGTCTTCGTGTCGAAAGGCCTATCCACTCGTTGTCGCTGCCATCGTCGTCATTGCCATGTTCGTCATACTTGTGGTTGTCCTCATTGGTCGTGACTGCATGTGTTTGCCGGTGCCGGTTGAGAGGTTTTGTCGCCACCGCCACCACTTTCAGGTTCCGTTATTCTCTTATTCTCCTCAAGTTACCTTACACGATTTTTTTTATTCTCGTAGAAAAATGTTGCTACTACTATGAGAATATGTGTTCATATAGTATTTGTGTTGACGGTGTCACATGGTATTTGAGTTTTGATATTTTAATTTGAACTAGATGAGAACATACTTGTGGAATGATGGATAGGTCCTTTCTAAGCTTCCTATTATTACTGTTTTTTGTTTCTATTAAAGATTCCATTGTGTGGACTATGGAGTAATATGTATGTCATTTTGTGTTTTGCCATCCATGCTTGGCATAACCTTTCTTGAAAGTTACATTGTCTATTGTTATATGCCTATTGTTGGTTATGGGTTCAATGTTGCATGTATCCTATTCCTACCTACCAAATGTATAGAAATGTCATATGTAGAAAGTAGAAAAATTTGGGTTTGGAAATTACAGTTAGTTTTGCATATATATATATATATAGCGGATGAAATTTATCAGCTGGGTCACACATTACAGTCTATGCACCATTTATTTGAGAGGATTTTGGGCTTAAGATAGGCACTTGTGTTACTATTTGCTTCTGAAGTTGATTGTTAAACCCTACTATTTAGAAGCCTAAAACTTAGGCTAATTGGAATGGATTCATGTTGCTGTCAAGAAAGAAAACACCTAATTGTTTATCCAAAGGTATTAAAAAGGAAAAGAGTGTATCTCCTTAAGATATTAACCATTTAATTAGTTGAAGAAAATTTGTTAAAACATTAAGATAATCTGTCCCAGCTAGGAACTATTTACATAAGCTTTGTCCTTAAATCCCTAGTGATATTGATACCATAACATAGAACATGTGTTTACTTACTTCTAGCTACACTAGTTTTATTTAACATTGGAGTCATCGATGCGGCTTGAATTGTGCATTTAGTAAAACTAAAATGTTATGCTCAAATGCAGTGGGATTACAGGGAACTAAGTAGAACCCTTCACCTTTACTTCTGGACATTACTATAAGCTTTCTTATGAGCCAAATCTTGTTCGTTTGAGTTTGAAATCTCACTCCACAACATCTTCTATTAGTGTGTGTGAAGGTGGTTCAGTTGAATCAGCAAAAGGATGTGTGTCATTTTGTGTCCATGTGCTACATTTTTATTGACTGAATAACTACTCATAGTTATATGTGTGCGATTGGGTGTCCATGTTCTACATTTTTTAAATTTAATCCTTGGTGCAATTAAGAGTAAAATTCTCATAATTACAACTACCGCAATTACGATATTAGTGTCACTGACAGTTTTTGCTCAAATGATTTCTTTTCAATGGTTGGGCAAGTATATGATAAATGACTGTTGAATCCCTGGCAACTGCTATATAAGTGAATATTATGTCATTTGACTATATAAGGTCTATATATTAATGTTCAATGTAACTTGTAGGCACTTTTCCTTTTCCTGTTTGCACCGTCGTCACGACATTCATTGTTGGAGATTTCAGAGAGATCACCATCACAAGTACGAATGTCTTTCATACTTTTTAAGGATCTTTTGTCTTACAGGTGCTTTTATAATTTTTTGTATGTGATTAATGACTATTGCTTTATATATCCAATTAATGTTCATTACGAGTGAACCTTAGTTTCGTGTTTGAGATTCAATACAATGATTATTCCAGACAGTTTGTATTAATCATTCTATTGATTCTTGAATTGTCTATTTGAATAGTTTTGGAAGAGTCATTTTTTATAGTAAATTCATATGTATAGGTTAAGTTTATTTTCTTAAATTTGATGAAATTTTGGTACAATGCATTTCACTTTGTTCTCTAGGTGCGTACTTGATTGTGGTGAAATTCATGTCACCGCTTTCATGTCGTGTACTTGGAGATCAATGCGAAATGTTGCCAAAATTTCATCAAATTTGAGAAAAGAGACTTAACCTTTACGTATGAATCTACTATAAAAAATATCTTCCTGAATGGGATAGGGCCACATCTTTAATGAAAAATGTGCAATTTTCATGCATGGAATAACTTTGTGAGTATCACAAAGTTATTAATTAGATGGATCGAAGTTGGATGAATGCAAGCCACATGAGTGTTGAGTATGAGGAAGGCGTTGAACATTTCTTGGAATTTTCCTTCGAAAGAAGTTGACCGGATGAAAATGGAAAATATTTATGTCTTTGTATAAACTGTTTGAATGGGAGACGAGAAACATTAGACGACATACGGGAACATCTTCTGTGTGATGGGATTAAGAAGAATTATATGACATGGATATGGCATGGTGAATTGACAGACATGCACAAGGGCTCCCAAAATGAATCGATTGATGTACAAATGGGAGATCGATTAGAGGATATGATTTGTGATCTTGGACAATAGTTTTTTTCAGCAAGCACCTACCCCTATGTATGATACATTGGAAAGTAATTCGAAGAAGCCTTTGTATTCGGGGTGCAAGAAGTCTTTGACATTGTTGTCAGTGATGTTAAGTCTGGTTAATGTCAAGGCCAAATATGGGTGGAGTGACAAATGTTTCACTTCACTACTTCAGGTGGTGCAGAATATGCTTCCAGAGGAAAACACGTTGCCAAAAAGTTATTATCAGGCGAAGAAGATATTGTGTCCGATGGGTGTGAAGTATCAGAAATTCATGCTTGTCTTAATGATTGCATACTGTACAAACATGAGTTTAAAGAAATGCATAAATGCTCGAGGTGTGGGGTATCACGATACAAAGTGAAGGATGATGGCAAGTGTGGCAATGATGATAGCACAAGGAAAGGCCCCCACAACAAAGGTGTTGTGGTATCTTCCAATCATTCTAAGGTTTAAGCGTCTGTTTGCTAATAGAGATGATGCAAATGACCTTACATTGCATGCAGATGGGAGAAAATATGATGGAATGCTTTGCAATCTAGTTGATTCCTCTCAGTGGAAGAAGATTAATCATTTGTATCTAGAATTTGGCGAAGAGCCAAAAAATGTTAGGCTTGGACTTGCCAGTGATGGAATGAATCCCTATGGTAGTTTAAGCACTCAGCATAGTTCGTGGCCTGTTTTACTAGTCATTTACAACTTGCCTCCTTGGTTGTGCATGAAGAGAAAATACATGATGTTGTCTATGATGATATCAGACCCAAGACAGCCAGGAAATGACATTGATGTTTATCTTAGTCCCTTGATTGAAGATTTGAAAAAGTTGTGGGACGAGGGGGTTGCCATATTTGATGGGTATCAAAATAAGACATTCAAGTTGTGTGCAATACTATTTTGCACCATTAATGATTTTCCTGCATAGGGAATTTGAGTGGATAAAGTGTTAAGGGCCATCATGCATGCCCTATCTGTGAACAAGACACGAGCTACGTACAACTGAAATTGGAAGAAAAATAGTTTGCACTCGACATCAATGTTTTCTAAAACCTTATCACTCTTACCGCCGATTGAAAAAAAAAAAACTTTTAATGAAAGTTAAGAGCATGAAAGTGCGCCAATACCGTTAACTGGTGAGCAGGTTCTTGAGCGGGTTGAGGACATCAATACTACATTTGGAAAGACCCAAAAGAAGCTAAAAAGTCTAACTTGCATATAGAAAAAGAGGTCAATATTGTTTGATCTTCCATATTGGTTTGATCTATATGTTAGACATTGTATCGATGTTATGCATGTGGAGGAAAATGTGTGTGACAGTGTTATCGACATGCTTCTTAACATTCAAGGCAAGAGAAATGATGGTTTGAATACTCGTCAAGATCTAGCTGAGATGAGTATACATAACCAGTTACATCCAAGGTATGATGGTTAGAAAATATACTTGCCTCCAACATGTCACACTTTGTCAAGAAAGGAGAAGAAAAGTTTATGTCAGTGTCTACGCCATGTGAAAGTGCCACAAGGATACTCTTCAAATATTAAGAGCCATGTGTAGCTGAAAGATCTAAAACTAGTTGACTTAAAGTCTCATGATTGCCACGTCTTGCCTAACAAAGTCAGGCATGCCATAACTTGCCTGTGCTTTTTCCTAAATGGCATTTGTAGCAAAGTCATCGATCTTGTAAACTTAGATAACTTGTAAGATGAGGCTACAATTATCTTGTGTCAGTTGGAGATGTATTTTCCTCCTTCATTTTTTGACATCATGGTTCACTTAATAGTTCATTTGGTGGGAGAAATTAAATTGTGTGGTCACGTTTATTTACGGTGGATGTACCCAGTTGAGCAATACATGAATATCTTAAAAGGGTATACAAAAAATCTACACCATCCTGAAGCATCCATTGTCGAAAGGTACATTGCAAAAGAAGCTATTGAATTTTGTTTAGAGTACATTGAAAAGGCAAAGCCTGTTGGGCTTCCCGAGTCTCGGCATGATGAGAGAGTGGGAGGTAAGGGTTTACAAGGGCTGCATGTTGTAAATCCCAGTCTAAAGGAATTGCAACAAGCTCATTTGTATATACTGAATAAAACCAATGAAGTCTTGCCATACATAGTTTGTCACGAAGCCTTAGTAAAGGAAAGTAACCCAAAAATGACCAAGAATAGGTTGTTGGAAGAGCATAACAAGATTTTCCTAAATTGGTTTAAAGATACAATCTTTGGTGACAATAATGCCTCTGAAACGTTAAATAATTTAGCAGATGGGCCTAAAAGAAATGTTATAAGTTGGTAGGGGTACGATATCAATAAGTATTCATTATACACTAAAGAACAAGATGACAAGAGTTCAATGCAAAATAGTGGGATTAGTCTTAGGGCTTGATCCCAACACTTTGCTACTGTGCATGACCACAATCCCTGTTTGGCGTCCATTCCTTGAATTCATTGATGAAATCTGGGAGCTTAATTATGTTATATTCACTATGTGTATTTTCAAGTGTAAGTGAGTTTATAGCATTATTAGTGTGCGAACCGATGATTTTGGATTTACTTTGGTAATAAGCTAGCTTATCAGAATGAGCTTTTCATCATGGCAGAACAAGCTAAACAAGTGTTTTATAATCAAGATCCTTGTGATGAAAGGTAGTCAGTGGTTCTACATGGAAAAACCATTGGTATTAATCTTGAAGATGATGATTCAACCCTTGATACTGGTCTCACTCCTTTGTTGACACAAATGCTAACGTCAATGGAGAAGAAGAAGTTGACAACATCCATGCAAATCGTAATGATCATGATGAAGGAGAATTAATTAACATAGTTTAATGTAATTTTTTTTATTTACTTGTTTCCACATTTACAATTTCATAACTTACTATACCTGTGACTTGACTTTAATTAATGTTGTTTTTTAACAGGAACATGACTACATCACCAAGTTCCCCTCCTCCTCCTAAGTTAGTACCTTAGTCGTCTACGTCAAAGAAGACTAGAAAAAACAACACGACTGAGATCATTAACTACCAAACCTGTTGGTGTCGAGAGACCAATGGTTCATGTGGATTCTGCCACTGGGAAGGCTGATGGTCCCCACAAAAAGAAATTAAGGACATATTTGGGAATCATCGCTCGGGACAAGGTGGATGTTACAATTGGTAACTGGAAAGAAGTTTCTGCAGCTTAGAAAGATTTGATTTGGGAGGACATTCAAGTATTTGACTTAAATGTTTAATGTTATTGTAATTGATTTTACTAACATTGCCAAAAATGATGAATGTATTTTTTGTATCTCAGGCTGAATTTGATATATCAGAAGCGTCTAACCAAAGGATGAAGAAGAAAATCCTTCAAACGGTAGGAGAGCGATGAAGGCAGTTGAAGTCAGATTTGACCTCTAAATGAACTCTAGCACAAGGTAAGGAGGAGGATGATGACACTGTCTGCAAGAAGTACAATATCAGTAAAGAAAAGTGGAACCAATTTGTTAGAGTTGTAGAGACCCTTCATGGAAGGTTAGTTGACTTCAATTGTTTATGAATAAAACAATTAACTTGCATTTCCTCCAAGCGCATTTTGTTGACAAGTTTTTGTGTAATTGTGATAGGCTATTAGATCTAAGGCTCAAGGCATTCACAAACTAAACATTGCGCCTCATGTGTTGTCTCGTGGGCTTATGATTTATTAGAACAAAAGTTAATGGAGGAAAAACAAAAGAAACGGTTAGAGGAAGGAGCCTAATTCGAGAGCATGGAAACAGTTGTTCATCCTCCATCTCCTGTTAGACGACACGTGAAGTGGAAGATGACTCGTACGAAAAAATTAGGAGAGATGGCATCTGAGGCGACACGTGAAATTATAGAAAGGATTGTAAGTTAATTTTTTGTTTCAATGGTCATTATATATAAAAAAACAAAAAATCGAAAACTCATGCAATATTTTGTTGATTGCAGGATACCCTGGACAAGTAGTCTACACAGGGTAGCTTTGTTGCCCATGGACGTCAAGATGTACTAACTGCTGCCATAGGGCGACCAAAGCACTCTGGTCGTGTTCATGCTGCTGGAGTCAGTGTGAAATCAAACAATAATTTGGACCGGCTTCAGCATGCTCCTGGACATTTACGTCGATCACGTCAGATGAGTTGGATCGACTCAAACAGAATATCAGGGACGAACCAGAGTAGTCGATCACTGTAAAAGTGACACATGTCAACATGAATGAAAGTTGTGTCGATCCCTCGGGGCAGGACCAAGATACAAGTGCATCAGACATGTGTGGGTTGTATATTGGTGACAATCCTCCCCTCCTGGTAACCCTTGGAATAGTTTATGAGGGGTCAACAATTGTGCACAATGTCCCTTTGGCCAATGATCAGGTGAAGGTGGGTGTTCAGGTAGTTTGAGATGCTGATGCAAGCGTCCTTGTACACACCGAAGAGGTTCAATTAGTGAGGCAGACCTTTAACGCTTTCCTTGCTCAGGCGACACATCTTGTACAATCTATTTTAGGAAAGGTATTTCCTTTTTGTTGTCTTTATTATCATTTAAAAAGGATTATGTACAAATAATGTGTTGACTGTCATTGACTTATGTTTATTAATTGTGTAGGATACATAGGGACCTGAGGGACTGTTGCGCGATCGGCAAGTGTACCATTCGTTTCAAGTAATAAAGTAAGTAAGTAGAGTATCGTCTCCACAAGGATTGAATGCAATCTTATGTAACTTAACGTCTTAGAGATTGGAAGACAAAATAATGAATTGCGAGAGTTGGTTGATTTATAATTGAGTGTTGTAATTTAAATGACAGAAAATTGACAAGAATGTAAGTAAATTAATCAGAGTTTACTGCAGTTATGAAGGATGATTGTAGTTAAGCGCAATCCCCTATGATTCCTTCCTACTATGTTCAATTGATTATTAACTTGAATGAATCTTAATTACTCAGCTGGTGTGTTTTCTTATGATTAGCTAAACCCTAATCCCTTAGTGATTTAACCCTTTGGTGAAATTAAGAACCCTAATCCCTTAGTGATTTAACCCTTTGGTGAAATTAAGAACCCTAATCCCTTAGTGATTCCTCTTAAACCAAGCATTAAGCAACACAACCTGAAAGTGCTGCAACCACACATCCCTATCCCTAGGCAGTCTATGAATTGTTGTTCTACTCATTTCAGAAATTAGAATCCCAATATCCCTATTGTGAACCCTAACCCTAAGCCTCTTAAGAGAATGGCCAGTCCAATTAAGAATTATGCAGTGAATAGCAGAATAGAATAAAGCAATTATGATAATCTTATTAAAAACCAATCAATACATAGAGGAATTCTTCATAGGTTCATGGCTCAACCACAATACAGAAATTAGCCAAGCATACTCAGAGTTAACAATACTTCCATGATTAGCATACCAGAAGAAAAGAAGGGATTACAAAGGGTATGATTCTGCAGCTTTCCAATCTTCCTCCAAGGTGCTTCAATGGCTTCCTCCTTAGCAACCTCTCTAAACCTTTGTGAAAAGATCCCCTCTTTGTGACCCAGAGGCTTCCTTTTATGCCCCAAAATGTCCTAGGTTTTATTCCAGTAAGTTTGCACCAAATCCCCCACTGAACCAATTTGAATCTTTTTAATTGGGGAACCAGCGAGCCTCTCACGCGACTCGCGTGAACTCCCACGCTAATCGTGTGAGTTGTTCGAGTTGAAAAGGCTATTCTGTGACTTCTCGCGCTGATCGCGTGGATGATGGCGCGACTCGCGTGACTTATTCGAACTGGATGTCTGAGTTTGATAGAATGGCGCGACTCGCGTGGCAGTTGGCGCGACTCGTGTGACTTGTTCGAACTGAGGTTCTGTGTTTTGTCATCTGGCACGGATCGCGTGGATGTTGGCGCGATTTGCGTGGGAGCTTCGAAAGCATTGGCTTGTTCTTTTTAGCTTCTTTCCTCTGTTGTTGGTTCCTAAATGATAAAATACTAAGAAACTTTAATAAATATGCAATTAAGTAATAATTTACTAATTCCTAAGCTAATTTACTAACTCTTTAACAATTTATTGCTGAATTACGTCTAAAAACTATCATATGCTAGAAGCATATCAGGGACCAGCAAAACATGTACACAAGTCAAAACCTGATGACAATCCCCTATACCAGATCACATTGACCATCTCGTAGATTTTCCTCAGGCCCATGCAAGCATCGTGGGATACTACTTTGTTTGGGGTGTATAATGAGGACTTCTCATTGTACATAAAACATGAAGATATTTCTAAAATAATACACGATGGTCAATGTCTCAACATCTTTGTTTTACAAATGTGGATTATGTAAGTCACTTTTCATTACTGTCTATTACATAACTAATTGTTTTAAACTGATGCATAATTTACTTTATTTGAAAAACAATAGGCATATGGATGACTTAAGTCTGCAATCGAATAATGCTTCTGTGTATGGATTCCTTGAGCCACAGTCCATACAGAGAGCTGGGCAATCGCAATTTCAATCCAAAGACTATATTAAGAAATGGATGCAAAGTTCACAAAAACATATTTACCTAGAAGCCTACTTGAATGGGTAAGTAAAACTGTACAAATCAATTTAAATAATGTATGCACTATAATAACTTAATGTTCTCCAATGCAGTGCACATTGGCAACTGGTCGTTATATGTCCTAAGGAAAATGTTGTCATGTGGTTCTGCTCGTTGCACAATAAGCCCGATAACTACTTGAAATGAATTATTAACATGTCAGTTGTAATTTCTAAGACATTTACTTTATTATTTGTAAGACATCAATATGTTAATTGTACAATATGCATGCATGTTTCTCCTAACCAGTGCTTTGAAGGGATTCAATGATATTCAAGGAACAAAATCCAAGGCTACTGCTAAACAGATTGTAGTTAAAGTAAGTCTTTTAAACAATGGTTGATGTCTTCAAAATTACATTTATTACTATGTACACTAATTTCCTGTTAACTTTAAATATGTTATTGAATTTAGTGTAATAAGCAAAGAGGAAGCACTAAGTGTGGGTATTTTATGTCATGCATTGGATGTCAATGATAGTACAAAGAGATTTTAGGGATAATTGGGAGATGGTAATTTTTTACTTCAAAACTAATTTTAGTTGTTATACTTATTTTTGTTTGTTTATACTTATTAAGTTATGTTTTATTATATCATGCAGTATTTTATTGATCCAAGAAGACCATTGGAACCAGAGAGATTGAAGACAATTCAGATTGAGTGGACAAGATTTTATCTTAGAATTAGAAATGAAACACTAGGTGGTTAAGGGATTTTAACAATTGTATAAAATAGTTTAATTACAATCGGTTATAAGAAATGATTTTATGTATTGATATTATTATTTTTTACTTATAATTCATAGATGATTTGTATTGTATTGTGAAACTGTTTGGATTGGTTTATTTAAATTTGCAGGTTTAATTTGGGTAAAAACAAATAGTATATTAAATTTTTTTACAAAAATCAACACAAATTTTTACAAAAATCGATGTTATTTTGCATAATTCAACATCGATTTTTATGAAAATCGATGTTGTTTTTCATAATTCAACATCGATTTTTACAAAAACCAATGTTGTTTTGCATAATTCAATATCATTTTTTGTCAAAACCAATGTTGATATACATAAATCAACATCGATTTTTACAAAAACTGATATTGTTATACAAAACAATATCGATTTTTAGTAAAATCGATGTTGATTTTACATATTTTACAATTTTTTCGTTAATTTCTTATTAGGTGACATCAATTTTGAAGAAAATCGATGCTGTGTAGTTATGTTAACATCGGTTTTCAAAATCGATGTTAGCGTTGATACTTTCAACGTTGAGGGTTTCAACATCGGTTAAAAACCGATGTGAAATGCTATTTTTCTAGTAGTGGAAACTTAAATTTTAGGACCACAAACAAAAAAATTGTTTGTTAGTTTTTATAAAATAAAAAGGATTCCATATATTGACAAAATGTGACATGGCAAAAAAATTGAACATATAGATTTTATTTAAAGTAACAATTTTTTGTTTAAAATTTAATTTAGATCTCATTTATCATTAAATCAACCCTATATGAGGTTCAAGATAATTGAATTATATAACCATTTCTTTTGACCTAAAGAATGTCATATAGGCATATACTAAAATAAAATATCTGATATGATAAGTCTACTTATAGTATGTTTTTTTCTTTTTCTCTTTGTTCTTCTTTTATTCTGGGTTAGAGATTATAGGTGTCTATAATCCAATGGATCAAAAATTAATCTCACTCATGATATATGACTGTCGTTAACTAAGAAAATTTTACATAAAAAATATTAAATACAAATTATCCAATTAAATATATCATTCATCCACATACGAAAGAAACATTGTCTTGTACTAATGCGACAAAGCCCTTTGGATTTTTTCTTTGTATCTTTCTATCCAATACTAAAACGACTTGTGTTGTATTGCAAGTTCTTCATTTGTAACGAAAAATATTGTCTTTGTAGTATTGGCAGTTTAATATATATTCTCTTTGCCGACTTAAAAAAAATAGAAATAAAATAAAAAAATAAAAAGCTATTTTTTTTGTTAAAAAAAGTTGGTTTAAATCAATTGATTTGGATAACTATCTTTTTAGTTGAAAATATATCATATTGTGCATATAAGAGGAAAAAAAAAGATATTTGGAACGATTATTTGGTCCAAGTAACGAGTCATAAAAATTTTAATCACGAAATGTATATCTTCAAATCATGTAGATTATTGAATTTTATTAGTTTGATTCCGTAATTGGCCCAGAACAAATAAGCTATTGAGCCAATTTAACTTCTTTTCGTGTGGATTTTTTGGATTACTTCAAAGTCTTTTTTATTTGAAAGGAACTTAAAAGTCTTAATTAATCAAATCAATACCCTTATAAAGGATGTTTAAAATGTAATAATAAAAAATAAATAATTTAGTGTACTTAGAGTTATTCTATTATGCGATATGCGTTATTTCAAACTTGTATGCTTTATGGTATTTTGACAAACCTAAGAATTAAGGTAATTTAATTATTACGGAGAAAATATTATATAAATAGGTTAAATATTGGTTTGGTCTTCTTATTTGATATAATTTAAAATTTTAATTCTTCTATTTTAAATAAAAATATTTGGTTTTAATATTTTAGAAATCTGTAATTTTAGTTTCTCTATTTTAAAATAGTAACTTTTAATCTCCAATTTTTAAAAAATCATAATTTTGGTTCAATCCTCAATTATATACACATTTTATTTCTTTAATTATAATCCAATTGAATCCTAGACTTAACATATTAATATCAAGAAATTATTTAATTAAGGTTTCAATATCTTTTTCTTGCAATTTAGCAACTTTTTGTTTTTCATTATAGTGATTTTTTTTTTGTTTTAGACCTTACAAATTATATTTGTTTTATATTTCATCTTTAAAATGCTTTAAATATTACTTTGAATAATAAAAAAAAACACTATATAAAACACTATTTAGACAAAAAAAACAAAACAAACATAATTTGTAAGGTTTAAATATAAAAGTAAACTAATTTTGCAAGGAAGAAAACAAAAAATACTAAATTATGAGGACTAAAAGTTATTTAAGTATTTAATTAATTAAAATACAATAAATAAAATTTAAGACAAATTGACCATGGGACAAAATTTACAAATTTTCTAAAATGTGTACTAAATATCTATATTTTGAAATTGATAAATAAAAATTATGAATTTTTTAAAATAAATAATCCAAATGTTTCTATTAAAAAAAGAAAAAATAAAATTATAAACTGAATAAAATAATAGACCAGAATTATTCTTAAATCTATCTTAATAAAAATTCTAATAATAAGCTTTTTCATAATGGTTATATTTTTAGTTCATCCTATCGTCCTTGTCTGCTGGACTTTTGTAAAGCAATGGAAAAGTAGCATATGATTAGCGCCTGAGTATATCTTTCATTCAGAATAAAGTATAGATAGGCCATGCTTGATGGACTTTTGTAAAGCTTTACAAAAGTTACGAAAAAAGGTACTCATACGGTATTTTCTTTATCACATTCATTTTAATGTTTTTCTATTTTTTTATTTCTCCTTCCAAGTTATATTATTTGTTGTATAAAATCTTTATATGAGTATCTTATAAATCTTTGGGGATATAAGGTGAATTGAGTTATTAAGGGAGAAGGGAAGAGAGAAAGATCGTGAGTTGGATTCTCTTTAATAAAAATTAACAATACTAACAATTAATATTTGTCATAAAAAACCCTTTGAGATCCGTTTAGGAAAGTGGAAAAAAATGAATTGAGATAAAAGTTTTGAATTAAAATAAAGAGTTAAAGTATGAGTCACATTACTATTAGGTTTGGGCGATCACTTATCTCATCCATTTTTTTTTTGATTTTGATGTATACAATAAGTATAAATTATTGATATTTTAATGAGTTTTTGACAAGTGGACATGATCAATATGTTAAAGAAATTTAGTATATTCAGTATTGTTCACAATCGAAGAGAGTATGCTCTGTTTTATCTGGCGCCCAACACGCTAGAGAGCATCCACCCCTTTGAAAACCAGTATAACACATTGTCTTTTAGTTAACTTGTGCGTCCAGTCTCAAAGATCGAGAATGACGAAAAATGGAAGTGCACTTGTTCTGTTTTATACGAATTTTATTTGCCTTTCTTTATTTTGAATTGCTAATGTTTGAATTCAAGAAAATGACATTATAGAAGAGTATAGAAGATTTTCATATAATATTCTCTTGAAGGTCGCTTACACTACCGACAAAAAGCACATGGTGTTGTCTGTACTATGGATCATTCCTCTCCAATCAGAGCATGACATGTCACCTTATCCTTCAGTGTGAGATAACAGTCTTTTCAAGGAATTTCCCAACGCTAATCCCGTAATTGAAGACTATAAAAGATCATCTCCAATGAGGAAGTTAGCTGATGAAAAACATTACAAGAGAGCAAAAAAAATACTTGAAGCAAAACTCTGCTGAAATCACTAGACGACTGATGTACAATTTTCATTAGTTTATTCTTTGCAAAGCAAAGTTACTTTATATTTGAGCTTAATTGTTTATTCACAAATTGAGTGTTAAAAATACTTGTATTCATTCAAACTTTTGTTTGTGAAAGCCAGGAATGACTTAGTGTTAAACAATATTTGTGATTCTTAGATTTAGGGGAGTCTAAAAAGGTACCAGAAGTGGTATTAAGAATACTTGTAAATTAAGGAGTGACAGGTTAGAATACTTGTTTTGTAATAAAGTTTTTGATTAGTGGAAGTGAGTAAAGGAGAACTAAACATAGCTCAAGTTGAGTGAACTAATATAAACCAAGTGTTTTTATTTCTCTCCATAACGTTTTATTGAGCATTCTTATAACACTTTTCTATCACCTTTTTAATGCCAAGTGTTTATTTAAAAAACTTTTTTAAGAACTCTCTTTTATCTAATCACTCGATGACTATATTGATCTTCATTAAATATCATCCTTATCATTAATGGACGACTTGACACATTTTTATGTTGCTATCTATATTGGCTTTTATATTGAAAAAGTTTATATTTTTTATATACACACTATTCAACGCCCTTTTTAGTGTATTTATTGCTATTTTAGTTAGTATCAAAGTTTGGCCTTAAGGGTTAAGTATGTGACAATACTAAGGAAAATATCCTATATATCAAAGATATGGAAGAAGGATTATCCACTTACAAACCACGTCTGCTAAGAGGCATAAAGTATGATTACTGGAAGAAGCGCATAATAGCCCACTTTGAATCGATTCATATAGATCTATGGGATGTGGTGGTAAATGGATATTATATTCCATATGATGATCAAGTGAATGAGATTCCCAGAGGCCAATGGATGGGGCAACAAAGACTTAGATAGCTGCTAAACTCCAAAGCTTGGAATGTGATGTTGTGTGCTCTTTTAGAAGAAGAATACACCAAGGTACACGTTTTCAGAAGTGCCAAACAAATGTGGAACACTCTGGCTGTTACATACGAAGGAACATCATAGGTAAAGAGTAACAAACTCAGTCTCCTCACTTGTAAGTATGAACTTTTTCCATGGAAGAAAACAAATACATACAATGTATGTTTGAATGTTTTCAAACCATTCTTAATGAGCTAAGATCCTTAGGTAGAACTTATGATAATTATGATCACATTGAAAAAATTATGAGAAGTCTATCTAGGAAGTGGAGACGGCATGTAACAGCGCTGAGAGCATTAAAGAAATTTGACTTTATGTCCCTTAAGGAACTCGCCGATACCCTCAAGGTTCATGAGCAAGAACTTTAACAAGACAAAGGACTCAAAAGAGAAAAGTCTTTGGCTCTTAGTAGTTAGAAGAAGAAGAACACATCATCGTCCAGAGAACAAGTCTTGAGAAGTTCGTCCAAAGCTCTTAAAGTTGATGATTCATCTAATGATGAATTTGAAGAAGACTGAGATGAAGATCTGTTCGCCTTTATTTCTAGTAAAATCTACAATATGTGGAGAAAAAAATGAGGGTCCAAGTGGAGAAAATCCTTAAGAAGAATGCCCAAAGAAAAGAAGGATAAAGACAAAAGCTCCATAATTTGCTATGAGTGCAAAAAGCATGGACATTTCACGTCTGAATGTCCAAATCTGGAGAAAAGTCAAGATAAGAAGAAATTCTTCAAGACTAAAGAAAAGAAGGGTCTTATGAGTACCTGAGAGGACCTAGACGACACCTCATCTAATGAAGATGATGAAAAAGCCAACATATGCCTGATGGTAGATACAGCTCTTGAGGGGTTTGAATCAGACTAGAAAGATGAGGTAAATTTTGATGACAGTGAATCTCGTAGAAAAGCTTATCATGAGCTTCTATCTAACTCATCTATTTTCTCAAAAGCTTACAAAAACCTATGAAGATATTTCAAGAATTTATCCAAAGATCATTTAAAACTTGAGAAAACCCTTTAGGATCAAGTATATGTTTCATTGAGCAAGTCCACTTAGACATGTGAAGCTTGCATAACTCTTAAGGAAAAAGATTCCAAGCTATGCCTTGAGATTGAGACAAGTGCCAGTGAAGAAAGCTACTCTTCTCAAGAACTTTCAGAAGTTGAAAAACAAACTGAAAGATCTTCAAAAGGATCTGAAGGAACTAAATGAACTTCATGATCATCGAAAAGAATAAATATATGATCTATGGAGAGAATGTGCTTAGGCACACATATTAGGAAAACCTCAAAATGAGTAAACATAATCTTTGGGTGGAATGTGAAGAACACAAGAAATCTATGAAATTCTTGAATGATGAGCTTTTGAAGAATAAAAAATTTAAGGGTCAACATCAAGATGTTGTCAAACTTCATGAGGAGATAAAAACCTTAAAAACTACATTATCCAAATTTGTCAATGGAACAAATAATCTTAACAAATTTTTAGGATACTGTAGAAGTTCGTAAGACAAATATGGAAATGGATATGATGGGAAGATATATGTTCATGATGAGGACACTATTGTCTGCTATTTCTGTGGAAAAACTAGACACATGACTCCCAGATACAGGGATCATCCTAAGAAAGGTTCATCCAATCCCTTCATGGCTAACACAAAAGGACCCAAAAAGATTTTGATACCTAAGAAAATTATTTTTCCTGTTGCAAATGTCCTTGATAGCAGGAAGTAGACACCTATCATGGTACTTAGACAGTGGTTGCTCATGGCACATTACGTGAGAAAAATGTATGTTCCAATGCCTGACTCTCTATCATGGTGGAATAGTCACTTTTAAAGGGAATAAAAAAGGAAGAATAAGGGCGTAGGTAAAATAGGTATTCACCCCTATCCCTCTATTGATATGTTTTGTTTGTTAAAGGTCTTAAACACAATCTACTGAGCATAGGTCAATTATGTGACAATGGATATGGTGTCTCCTTCAACAAGGATGAGTTTGTTGTCCTATGTCATGATGGGTCCCCTTGTCCCCTTTATTCTCTCCTAAGAGAAAAGGTAACCTCTACAATATAAGATTGAGAAAACTCTAAGATCAAAAGGTGGGCATAAAAATTAAAATATTGTTTTTTAAATAAAAATTACAAAAATATAGTCGTTTTGAACCAATTTATGAAAGTATAGCACTCAGTGGTGCCCCAAGTGGGCGCCACAAGTCACGCCCAGTGCAAGCGCCACAAGTGCTCAATCACGCCCCCTCCAGGCACCACAGGTGCTCAATCATGCCCCCTCTAGGCGCCACTTTGCACCCCTATATATACTCCAAATTCACTTTTTCACTTCACTTTTTAACTACTACATTCTCTCTAGCACTTTGCTCTGACTTCTCTCTAGTTTTCTATTTGAGTTTGAGGCTTTGCGCAGTGAAGCTCTACCAGTCAAGTAAGTGCTCGAATATCTGCTTTTTAAATACATGAAATATATTATATTATTGTCTTAGAAAATTGTTATTGATCTAGGAAATTGTTAGTGACTTATATTATAAGTAGTTACTTAAAAAATACTTTAGCGATATAGTTAGTGAGTTATAACATGATTAAGGACCTACCTAAGACATACATAATCAATTTTTAAAAATAATATTATTTGAAATTAAATAAATTATGATAATATGATTATAAAATGTGTAGCATATTATTATGGTCAAGTCATTGTCATCTGAGTCACCTCGTTTTGCATCTGACCATGAGCCTGAGCCTACCGATCCCACAAAGCATGTTCTTCCCGGACCATATAGATGAGATACACGTAGGACGCGCAGACAGCACACCCATATTTCACAGTCTGTTTGGAACGAGGAAACACAGAGAGAGCTAAAGATTAGCCGAGGAGGTAGACCTAGTAGTGGACCCCTACCCGATGATATTCCAGACCTAGTCGCACAGTATTTGACTCAGGCTGGTTTCATACATGTTGCTCGCTTGCGACATATGCAGGTATCCATTTGCGAATATTGTTATGTTTACTGTGTTGAAATTAGTGTATTTTGAACTTATAAATTGATAAGTGACTTATATTTTCCAGATTGATGCTGCCCTTATCAGTGCTATGGTTGAGCGGTGGAGGCCAGAGACACATACTTTTCATATGCCACAGGGTGAGATGACAATTACATTGCAAGATGTCGCAGGTATACTAGGATTGCCTACTGATGGGCAAGTCATTATCGGACAGACTTACACGGATTGGCCGAAATTGTGTAATCAGGTTTTTGGTAATGGGCTTGATGCGGCCACTGAGTTTACCTCTGGAAATTTGAAGCTATCATATTTTGATAGAGTGTATCCTACTTGGGGTGCAGTTGCTGGTAGTCCTCAGAATGTGATATACTTCACCAAGGCTCACATTGTGCATATGTTAGGATCTTGGATCCTTTGCGACAGATCGCCGGGGGGGGGGGGGAGCGTAGTAGGATGTTGCTACATTGCCTTACTTGTGGATGATTTTGCTGATATTGGTTCATATAGCTAGGGGTCTGCAGTTCTAGCACACTTGTTTAGACAGTTGTGCGATTGTACAGACCTGGAGAGAAAAGACATTGGTGGTTGCTGTAACGACCCAGATTACAAGTTGTTTAGTGAGGTTTGATGTGTGATTATGTTGCCTGATTACTTGATTTATTTGATAAGTGTTGTTTGTTACTGTTTTGCCTTGGTATACGTGTTTGATGTTGGATGTGTTAAGTCAACTTTGCTGGCTGTGGTTGCTGCCCATACACGCATGGTGGACATGTCCTGTCAGCTGTGTTTATAAGCTGCCGTGTGTGCAGCGGAAGTGTACTCGTCTCTCTCTTCTTTGCGCTTTTCTCTTGCTTTTCTCTGTTATGTCTCTCAAACTCACCCAGAACTCTCTCGTTCCTAACCCTTTCTTTGTTACCTTCAACCTACGAGAACCATCGTAGCTGCTGCGGAGTCTCGACGCCAAAGAGAAATTCGTGGTTGGAGCAGAAGTTAAGAATGAACCGTCATGAAGCTCGTGGGCGAACTTCTGGTTAGGTAAGGGGAGTTTATCATGTTTTATAATAGTTTTAGATGCCATGGTCTGGGGACCAAGGAGTCCAACTGTGATGATAACTGCATGTCCCTGGTGTGTGTGTGTGGTTTTCTAGAAAACCTAAGTCTTTTATGAATGGGATGTGTTATGCCTTAAATCTGTTGAATGTCATTTTGTATTGATGTTTGATGTTCTGGGATGAAGAGTTGATGGCGTTCTTGTGGGGAGTAGAGGTTTTAAGAACTCCCCGTGCATGTGTGTGAAGTTGGCATTTTTGATGATGAAAAGCTTCTAAGACACATGCGGAAGTGTTCATGAAGGTGATGAGTACCGGGATGGGTTGGTCGTGTTACACATAGACATCAACCCCTTGTGTTTTGACGTTGGCTATCGGGATGGGTAGGCCGAGTTAAGCGGGTTACGTAGCATGCATGCATGCAAGACGTAACTTAGTCTTTGTTGGCGGACATTGTTATACTGGGTTACTTACCCGGGGTTGTCTTCTTAAGAGTTGTTAGGACTCGCTTCCTTTTCTTTAGATGCATTGGGTTCCTTACCCAGAGTAATATGATAGAGCTGTTAAGCTCAAGTTACTTCACAAGAGGGAGAGTGAGAGCCATCGGGTTCTCTAACTCGGATGAGCTCGGACTTGAAAACAATAGGAATACCCATAATTAACCAAGAGGGGGGGTGAATTGGTTAAAACTTGGTATTTTAAAAATTTATTTTCTAAATCAGAGTTAGGATCTTAATCACTTTAAAACCAAGAAACCTTTAATTCAATCAATTCACTCAGCTTAAGGAATCAATGTCTCAAAACAGAACTTGTTAAGCAATGATAAGAATTCAAAGAATCAATGAACAAGATAACCAAAAGAGAGTAGAGAGCACACAAACAACACAAGAATTTATACTGGTTCACTTCTCAAGAGAAGCTACATCCAATTTCTAATCAACACTAGATTAGAATTCCACTATTGAAAATTTAGTTCTTACAAGCTTGATTACATTTACTCTTTATCAACCCTAGATAAAGAAAGGAAATCTAAAACCCTATTAGACACCTTAACAAGAATCATAGAACACCACTCTGTTCTTCCCTAGAGAACACTATTCTAGTGTAAGCCTCAAGAACAAATTACAATAGGAACCAAATACAAAACAATTCAAAACAGAATTACACCCAAAGAGAATGGAGAGAAACAACCTGATGATCCAATGTTTATGAATGCAAAGGAATTACCAACAGTGTTGAATCATCAACTAAAACTTTAGAATAAGCTGTCCTATTCTTCTTTGAAAGACTCTTGCCCAAGTAATCAATCAAGAACTCATGTGATTTAGAAAATGGGACAAGAGGTTTAATATGCACAGAAAAACTCTTTGAATCTTGGTGAAGGCTTGAAGGTAATCAGAAATTCGTATTAGACAAGTTTCTCTAGTTCTCAAAACAGAGCAAGCCTTTACCTATTTATAAGAAACTTTCGTAACTAACATTAATCGATTAAATGCGCCAAATAATCGATTAAAACGCTTAAGTAATCGATTAAATCAACATTTTAATCAATTAAAATGTTCATGAGTTTTCTGGTTTGAATAATGAGCAAAATAATCGATTAAAACGAGCTATAATCGATTATTCCAGTAGCACAACATTTTATAAAAGCTTGTGTAATCGATTACGAGAAATGGTAATCGATTATTGCAGTGCAACATGTTTTTCTAAATGCATTGTGTAATCGATTACAATTTCTGGTAATCGATTATTGCAGTAGAACATGCTTTTCACAAAGGCTTATGTAATCGATTACAATAAATGGTAATCGATTAAGGTGTTCATCAAATCTTTTCCAATTTTTAAAACGAAGCAAATAATCGATTAATACGCTATGTAATCGATTAAACCAGTGCATTTTGCATTTTTCCAAAAACATTACTTCTTTGGTTCTTTTGTAAGAACATGCTTTGATTCTTTATTAAAACACTTAGGCAATTTAAATGATTAAATGCATGCAATGCAAGGATCAACAGATTGAACTCTTTAACACTTAATTTGATTTGCAATTCTTCCAAGGCATTGTAAGGCATGTGAAAATGATCAAAACCATTCTTCAAGTCTTAAGCTTCAAGCTTTAAGAAGCTCCCCCTATATCCAACAGGACTCTCTCGGGAGAAGAGCCATCGGGTTCTGTAATTCGGATGAGCTCGTGTCTTCTCGGGAAGAGAGTCACCGGGGTTTCTACTCAGTTGAGTTTGTGGTCTTTCTTCTAGAACGACTGGGTTCCATACACGTGTCGTCCCTAGAAGACTCATTCTTTCCTTTCCTTAGAAAGATCGGGTTCCTTACCCGGGATGGGCTGTTCTCTTTAGAACTGCTAAGTCCAAGCTCCTTCCTTGAGAGTAGTCAGTTCCTCACTCGGCGGAGCTCGTATGTTCTGGGGAAATGAGCTATCGGGTTCCCTTACAACTTTGTAAATTGGTGATATTATAAACTTAGGGTCTTACAAGCGCTATCGGTTATAATCGATTACAGCGCTTGTGCAATCGATTACGTAATGCGGAACCTGTCCTTGGAACTTTATAAGAAACCTAAAGACCCCTTGACCACCTTTGGCAAATCCTTACCAAACCCAACCGACCTCGTCCGCTCTTGCTACCATTTCCTTCCCTTGTTCGAGTTCTACTGGCCTTGACCGACCTGATCCGCCTTAGTCTGACCTTGTTCGGATTCTTACTTTGAGATAGTATGTCTAAGTGCCAACCTGGACACCTCGTACTTCACACTGGTTCACTTAGTTGTATGTGTTTGTGAGTGACGTATATAATTACATTGATAGTATTTGAGCTCGGCCTATGTGATGGTTTGAGATGATGTATGTTTGGATATACATAAATATTCATGGGGGTGTATGACGGGTTACCCTTACGAGGAAGGATGTGTGCCTAGTCGGGTCATACATTGATGGTGCCGTGGTGATATTCTATGTATAGATGTGAGATGCCGGGACTGGGTGGTGAACCTTGCAAGGACCACGGTCAGTGCATCTATGGGCCTTCGTTTGAGGCGGTATGTTGATACATAGGGGGTGTATGATGGATTACCCTTGCGAGGAAGGATGTGTTCTTAGCCGGGCCATACATTGATGGTGCCTATGTAACATACGACTTTTGCATAAAGGAAATGAGATAGATGATTGGCTGTAGGGTACAGAGGTACTGGGGGGGCCACGTCTGTTGGGAACTCCTTTTGACACCCATTGGCTGATCACCATGGGGGGGGGTGATTCCTGTGCACGACAGAGTGACCTGACAAGCTACTATATCATCGAACCATAGGGATGGCCTATTTCTGGGATGGTACCACATTGCATGTTGAGGATTGAGTCAGAAGCATGCATCATGTTAGATGTTATAAGTTGACTTATGAAATGTTTGTGTATGACTGTGCACGTTAAGTGCTTGAGGGGTGTTTGAATTGTTTGTATTGATATGGTGATGACCGGGTTGTTTCCTGACTGGATTGTGTCCCTCTACTATTGTATTTATTATTTTTATTTAATATGATGAACTCAACTTTACTTTGTTGTAGCTTGTGGTTTAGTACATGTGATGATCGCGAACCGGGTTCGTGTGAGCAGACGGGCAGCACTAGGTGTTTTGGTAGAGGACCGTGTTGATTTGGAGTCGCCGGGTTTTGCCGGGATGTTAATGGACATGATCCCGAGCAGGATTTGCATTTTTGCTAGATGCATCCCTTGTTTTAATGGATGCACTCCTCTTATTTTGCTAATTACACCCTGATCTTCTTTTTACTTCCCCTTTCATTTGTAAAACACTTGATGTACATATATTGAGACGTAATCTTTTGTACTTGTAATTAAACTAGGCCTTGTATGTGCACGCATATATTTGGAATGTCTTATGAGTATCTTTATTTATGTGTATTTTCTATGATGATGGTCGATATATGCTCGCGAAAAATTTATCAACGTTTTCATAAATAACCAAAGCGGTGTTCTTTTTATAAATGTTTTTTTTTTTGCATTAATGATGCCCTTAAGAGTTAGTGATACAGTAACGACGTGGCAGGTCGTTACAGTTGCACTATTTTGCTTCAGATTTGGGCGGGCTCAGATTTACACCCATTGCTCCCTGTTTGCCTGATCCGTATGAGCTGGACTGCCACTTCGGACACCGATATGTTTATTTTGTATTACTTGAATCACCATGTATTTATGTGTATTGCAATTAACAATTGAATGTTGAATTTGAAATTAGATTTAATGCTCTAGGTCGCTTCAGAATGAACTCACTTCATTGGTATCGAGACAGACTAGACATCTTATGTAGAGATGATGTATGTTTTTTGAATCAAATATATTTATTTAAAATGGATGTGAATATGCAATTGACTCCTATATATGTTTTAATTGTGTAGGTGGTTTGACAACCTTATCTAGATTACGAATTCTTGGGTGCATCTCCTGACACAAATCATTTGTGGATGGCTAGGACACCTGTTATTTGTTTTCATATTGTTGAGTATGTGCAGCCTGATAGATGCATGAGGCAATTTTGTCAGGATCAACCGATACCTCACAAGCCTAGAAAATTGAAAGGTGTGCATGATTGTACCCTTCGGGGTAAACCCCAAGAAAATTGGGCTCGCAAGCTAAGGAAATTTATAGACAGATGGAATAGGAGAGTTCAACATGTTGAAGTGCCTCCTGAAATACATGGTCTTATGTCACCCAACCATGAGTACATGGTTTGGTATAGACTTTGTGGCAAGCGATATGTCACGAAGCGGGCTTCCAAATTAGGACGTTGTGTAAGTTATTTATTCGAAATCATTTTTTTTACTATTATTATATATTTTTCTTTATGTATATCTGCTGTGAGTTATAGGTTGATGGTCTGGAGAATTTGTATTTTGTCACCACGCCTGAGCAATTTCCGCACCACACTTTGGAATATGTACACGAGGAAATAGGTCGCCTGATAGTTGTTTTTAGAGAGGCCGCTCGGGTGGAGGAGCCAAGTCCAGAGGCATCGCTGACCCAGCTTCCAAAGGTGGCATAGTTGTTTATCGACATTGGGCGTCATGCGAGAAAGGGTCGAGGGATAGGACATCGTCGTCGACCTATTCCACCAGTTCCTAAGCCTATTCATGCATCTGGGCCATGCATGGGTGGATGGTTTAGACCACCCTTCATAGGTCATGAATACGATTTTCATTAGACATTTCATGAGCCTACCTAGCCGGAGGCTCATACATATTATCAGCCAAAGTGCCTACCGATGGACACGCAGAGCCAGCCAACGTATCAGGCCAGTCCAGTAGCCATGGCATCCGGGGATCAGGCTGCGAGCAGTAGTCAGGGATGTCAGTTGTGGGATGATATAGCTCTTGAGGACATGTATAGCTATAGATTTTTCACCACACCAGTTAGACTATTGTCCAGAGCAGTCGGTCGAGGCCACTCCAGCTCCAGTGCCAGCTCCTGCTCCACAGTCTTCGTGTGGACGTGGTAGATGCAGATTGCCAGATCGTCAGGCGCATCATCAGCAGTGGCCTCTGGCTTCGTAGACTTTCTATTTTGTATTTGTTATTTGTTACGGACTATGTTATGGACTGTATGGTATTATGGACCTTTTTTTATCGCTTTTATTTGTTACAGACTATGTTAAAACGTAAAGCAACAAATAATAACATAGTGAACCTCACAGACAGCCAGTTATGAAATATAAGAATATAAAGAAAACATTAACATATCGAAAATAAAATCATGAGGTAGATGGATGATTAGGACAATTTTGACAATTATTACTAGGTAATCTGCATATACCACACCTAATACGACTTTGACTAGCTTCAACTTCATCCATCTCATTGCGTATTCTAGTTGACTTTGGATGACCCTTTGCACGCAACATAGAATTATCAGGTATGACCACCAGATCTGCACTAGGTGGAATTGCTTACTCATTACCAATTGGCTGCCATGGAAATGAGTACACTTTTACCAGATTTGTTGTAAGGAATACGTCATCCACATATTGTGCCGGTGCTCGACGAACATGTAAAGCGGTTGCTATGGCATGATGAAAAGGATACTTGAATGCCTTAAATTTCCCACACTGACAGAATCGCTAAGGGAGGTTTACAGCATACAAATTCTCATAACCATCATCAACCTCAAATACAGTTTGTTCAACATTATATGTACGGACATAATGACCAGTAGCATTGGACTCATTGGCCTTCAACATAGCAACCACATTTTTGCAATGACAATGAGGACCTTGCAATTGCTTAGCAGCCGATTGACCCCCTGCATACAAAATATTCCACTAATCTACTATATGTGTTTTTAACCAAGGCGGTTATTGGCATGTTTCTTGCACCCTTAAAAATCCTGTTAACTGACTCAGACAAATTTGTTGTCATATGCCCACACCTTCGTCCCTTTACATCATATGCATGCATCCATTTTTCCTTGGGGATGTTATAAATCCAGTTTGCAACCTCAGGACTCACATCATGAAAACGTGCCAAGGCTACCTCAAACTCGATCATAGAAGGAGTATAACCTGCATTCAAATTTAAAAACATTAAAACTCATTAATACATGCAAAATTGGAAGATGAAGTTGTTAACCATACCTAACCTCTTGCTTTCTTACAGGTTTGAGCCTCTGGGTACCAATACTTGTTGGCAATTTTCATAGGATTCAATGTCCCCTGCTTTTATGTTTCATAGGACTCATCGCCCTTTGCTTTATGTTTTATTGGACTTAATGTTCTCTGCCTTTTCTTTTCATAGGACTCAACTTCTTCAGCTTTTACATTTCATAGGACTCAACGTTCTCAGTTTTTACATTTCATAGGACTCAATGTCCTTAGCTTTTACGTTTCATAGGACTCAACGTCCTTAGCTTTTATGTTTCATAGGATTCAACGTCTTCATCTTTTAATTTCATAGGACTCAATGTCCTCAGCTTTTAATTTCATAGGGCTCAACGTCCTTAGTTTTTATGTTTCATAGGACTCAACGTCCTCATCTTTTAATTTCATAGGACTCAACGTCTTCAGCTTTTAATTTCACAGGACTCAACGTCCTCTGCTTTTATGTTTCATAGGACTCAAAGTCCTCTGCATTTTGTTTCATGAGATTCGTTTCCATGCCTTGTCACGTTGAACTCAAAGTTTTTTATTCTGTTGATACATAGATCTTGTTTTTCTAAAGTTTCTTCATTCTCATGTTGTGCTCTTTCGAATGATCACCCAAACATAATTAGTGTCTTTGTCTTTACTTATCTTTTATTTTCAATAAAGGATAAGTAAATAGGGGCAGCTCTCATACCCTAATTCTGTGCGGGTACAAAAAAAAAAAAAAAAAAAAAAAAAAGGAAAAAAAAAGAATAGTTTTTGAAAAAAAACAGAAAGAAAAAAAGAAAAGAAAAAATATATAATAGTTGAAAACCAAAAAAAGAAAAAAAAGGGAAAAAAAGAAGAAAAATATAATAGTTAAAGAAAAAAGAAGAAGAAAAAAAAAGAGAGAACAAAGAAATAAAAAGAGCTAGAAGACATATTAGGTTAGAGGTAACAACAGATAAAAGCAATAACTATGGGCACATAAAAAGAAAATTCTACAGAGAGGATGCACGGATCTCGGAGTGTGAGAACTGACCATTCCAGTAGTGCCACTTGCATCGCCGTGGGGTCTCTAAGGTGACCCCTTCTTCATTCCCTCTCATTCTCTCTCTTTCTCCGTTTCCTCTCTCCCTTCTATCCTCCGCTTATTCTTTCTCCTCTTCTCTATTTTCATTTGTTTCTTTCTTGGTCTGTTTGTGTAGTTTCCTCTTCCTTCCTTAGTTTTATTTTTGCTGTGGATTTGTTGTGGTTTTTTTTTCCTTTTTTTTTTGCGTTTTTTTTGTCATCTTCTTCCTCATGGTTTTCATTTTTTAAGCCTTGTCATTGCGCAACCACCGCGCCAACACCATCCCACCACCATGCTGGCCTCATTGCGACGGCCACTGCGCCGCCATGCCCTATGCTGGTGGTGTTCGGAGGCCCGGCCACCCTTCATGGTGGGGCCCCTCTTTTTCACGCGTTTGGCTGCTATGACTGCTATGCGCAGCTGCTAAATGCAGGTTGGGCCGGGTCGCTTTGACCTGGTTCCAACCCTAGCCCAAAAAAATACTTTATTTTACTATTTGCACCTGCTAATTTAATAAGTACAACCCCTTACCTTTTGGTCATGACCCATTTTGAAACAAAATATGATACTATTTACACCTATGTCTTCATAACTACACCTCTTCTGATACAAATGCCTTTACAGTTAGTAACCACATACCCTTAACTGTTGGGCCTGACCAATTCTGATACAAATTTCTAATGCTGTTTACAGCCACCTTTTTAGTAACCACACACCCTTTACTATTGGGCCTGGCCCGTTCTGATACAAATGGCTAATGCAGATTACAACAACCTTTTTGATAACTACACACCCTTAACTGTTGGGCCTGACCCACTCTGAAACAGAACTCGTAATGCTATTTACACCACTATTCTCATAACCACACTACCTCAATTGTTGGGCCTTATCATTTCTAAAACAAAACACAAAATGCTATTTGACACTCCCTTTTCATATCTACACTCCTTCCCCTTTTGGGCCAAGCCCATTTTGAAATTTGATAAGCTTTGGTAATTACACTCCCTTTCTTCATGTATACAATGCTAATTACTAAGTGTACTTCCCACTTCTATTCTATCCCTTTCTATTTCCATTTGATTTATTTGATTATGTAATGTTATGTCAATTAATCATTTTTTTGCATTAGTATCTTCAGCACACACTTATGTTTCGTGTACTCCATGCTGGGTCTCCGACTCGCTTGGTGGTGTTTCAATAACACGTGGATAGATTTTGTGAATATCATGATGGGTCCCCAACTTGCTTGATTTCATAGAGTTTACCGCAAATCCAAAATCCCTTCTAAAAAAGCTAAAAATACTCAAATAAAGGATCACTCAATTCTCTTTTTTCTCAAAAAAATTACATATTACTCGAGATTGGTCCAAGGTCCAATGCCTTAAGTGATTCTCTCCACTTTTTCTTCAAAATCAACATCGCTTCAAGGTCCAATGCCTTAAGTGATTCTCTCTGCTTTTTCTTCAAATTCAACGTTATTTCAAGGTCCAACGCCTTACGACTCTTTTTCACGCTATTGAAACAAATTTTTCAAAAAAGGATAAACTCAATCCAACACACAAGCTATTTTCTACAAAGAACTACGTAAGTCTGATTTCCTCATTGCACTTGGGGATACGTAGAAGCGACGACCAACCCCTTGTTGACCTAAAAAAATAAAAAAATATAAAATCTTAAATTTTCTAAAAATAAAAATTTGATTTCTTCTTCTGAACAAACAAAAATAAAAAAGATATAATTCATGTTCGTAAGGGAAGATAAATAATTAAAAATGTCACTTTATTTTTAGCACACTCGATTAAAGGCTGTCGTCTTTGAGAAAGACGCGTGGGGTGCTAACACCTTCCCCATGCGTAAACGACTCCCGAATCCTTTTATCTCAAATCGTAGACCTTGCTTTATCTCTTTGGTTTTTCCGACGTTTTTCTTGAATAAACGTTGATGGAGACTCCTCTCAAGTTTTCCTTTTTAGGAAGACTCTTTATCTTTTTCTTTTTTCATTACCGTCCCGTTGTGGCCAGACATGTTGCGACACCCTGGAAGAGCAATCCGCACAGGGTAGTTTTGTAGCCCATGGATGTCAGGATGTACTGATTGCTGCCATTGGGTGACCAAAGCACCCTGGCAGTGTCTATGCTGTTGGAGCTGGTGTAACGACCAGACAATACTTTGGATCGACTTCAGTAGGCTCTCCCACATCTATGTCGATCAGCCCATAAGAGCTGGATCGAATCAAGCAAAATGTTAAGGAGCTGACACATAATATAAAGGATGAGTTGGAGCAGTTGATCAATGAAAAAGTGACGAGACAACTAATGTTGTCCTTCAGCCAGATGCAGTTCCAGATGCAATCTTAGGGAGTTCCTACTGCTGAGCCTGAGGTAGCTCCTTCTGTTGCCCGTGTCAGAATAAAGAGAAGTTGTGTCAACCCCTCGGGGTAGGACCTAGACACGGTTGTATTAGACAAGCGTGGGTTATATATTGATAACAATCCTCCCCGCCTGGTTGCCCTTGGAAGAGTCTATCAGGGGTCGACAACCTTCAACATCCCTTTGGGCAATGATTAGGTGAAGGTGGGTGTTGAGGAAGTTCCAGATGTTGATGCTCGCATCCTTGTACCCACTTAAGAGGTTCAGTTAGTAGGACATGCCCTTAACACCTTCCTTGCTTGGGCGAAATATCTTGTACAAGTTTTTTCAAAAAAAGTATTACTTTTTTGTTGTGTTTATTATTATTAAAAATCTGTCAAATATCATTTTGTATAACCAATAATTGTGCAATTCGTTTCAGTTTTGGTTTAATAATTATCATTAGGTGTTTAATTGTAATAATTAGGTCTTCTAAAAAATTGTAATAATTATGTCTGTTGAAGGTTTTAATAAAAAACTTTAAAATTTTATTTAATATTCAACAACTAATAGTCACAAATTCAAATACTTTTTAAACCTTAAAAAAATTGACTTTATATAGCTAGTTCAAATTTAAACGCTTTGTGAAATTTTTATTTATTTATTATTGTAAAATATTACAAAATATGACATTAAAAAAAAATATATTATTTTTGCTAAATATTATAACGTATCATATTTTTTAATTTTTAATCTTTAAAGTAATGTCGCAAGGGATAAAATCTAGACTATTAAAAATTCAAAATAATATATATGTGTAGAAATTATTAATATACATATATTAAATAATTATTAAATGATTTAATTTTAAATATAAATAATTATTTAAAAAATAAAAGTTTTCTTTTTTAAATTAATATTATACTGTGTAGTATTTTATTAGTTTTCTCTGGATTTCAAAATAATAATAATAATAAGATGAAAAATACATACAAAATAATATATGAAATTAATTAAAGGCTTGATTACTATTTTGGTCATCTGATTCAGTTTTGAAGTTCAATTTGATCCTCTTATTATTAAAAGGTTCAATTATATCCTCTATTTTTTAAAAGTATTTCAATTAGGTCCTTTTATTTTTAGAAGTTTCAATTAGGTCCCTTATATTTTAGAATGAGTTCAATTTAGTCCTATCTTAAACCAAATTTTATCTTTTCTTTTTAAAAAAGATTGGCTTCCAAAATGAAAAATGGGACCAAATCGAACCTATTTTAAAAAAATAACGAACCTAATTGAAACTTCTAAATATAAAAGGACCTAACTAAATCATTTTTAAAATTTAGAGGATCTAATTGAACTTTTTAATAATAAAATGATCAAATTGAACTTCAAAAATGAATTAGAAGACCAAAATAGTAATTAATCATTAATTAAATGTTTAAAAATACAACTGTTAAAACAATAATAAATCTTTGTTTTTAAAAATTAATAATCATTCATTAATGTTAAAGAGTATTAAATCATAACAATGACTAATGTGTAGTTAAACTTTTGATCTAACGACTAAATTTTTTTGAAGTGAAGGCACTAAAGGCAAATATCACAAGAAGTGAGGTTAAATTTGAAAATACAATGAATATCTAATCCAATAAACCAAGAGGGGGGGTGAATTGGTTTTTGCCCCTTTTTTGAAATTTCTTACGAATCAATATACAGCGGAAGAATTAATTTGGATCGTATCTTAGATAAAAAACAATTTAGAAAAAAATTATCTTCTCCAATCAATTAACTCTTGTGCTGAATCAAAGTTTGAGTTGATACACAAAATTGAATATCTCAAGAAATCAATGAAATATAAACCAAAGCTTAAATGCACACAACTTTATACTGGTTCACCTCTCAACCTTGAAGGCTACATCCAGTTTACCTTCTAATCCAAACCAGATTAGAGTTCCACTAACAGATCTTAGTTCTTTACAAGCAATCAACAAGGTCTCTTTCACCCACCCTAGGCAAAACTCTAAATCTACTCCCTAGATTTATCAAAAGACCTAGAACTAGAGAACCCCTCTCAGTTCAACCCCCTAGAAAAACCCTTTCTAGTAAAGCTTTAAAGAACCCCAACTGTTACATGGAAAATCAACACAGATTACAGTAAACAAAAGAACAACTACAAATAACAAAGCTTAATGTTCAAGAAGGATATCACCTTATTTTCCTTTGCAGCTAAAATGATATGAACGAATTATACAACCTGAAATGATGCATGAAACACTATTTTGAACCTTCTTGAATCACTTCTTTACATGAATGATCACACACAATGAGATCTTCTACTAAGCAACCATGTTGAATCTAACTTCAATGACCAACACATGTAAAATCAACTTTTTAAACTCTTCTGAACCTTTAGAGAATGTAATCACACTGATAGTCACGAAAGCTCTCTTTTTTTAGATCTCTATTTTCAGTGACACAGCTTTTCTATTTATAAAAAAACAGATTTAACAGACTGTAATCGATTATTTAGCTAATGTAATCGATTATTTAATCATCAATAATCGATTATTCTGTCTCAATAATCGATTAAATTGTTCATCTCAGTTCTGGAAATCTTGAACGAACATAATAATCGATTATTTGACCATGTAATCGATTACGCCAGAAATACAAATATTCTTCACAAACAGAGGTAATCGATTATAATGCACTTTAATCGATTACGCCAGAATATGTCCAAAGTACTCCAGAGTATATTTAATCGATTACAATTATTTGGTAATCGATTAAACCAGTTCATCAGGCTAAACTGATTTATGCAGATGCCTTATGTAATCAATTATATGACTTATGTAATCGATTAAAACAGTAAAAAATCATTTTATGCTTGTTTAGATTTACAAATGTATTTCTAATTATTTGCATATACTAATATGATTCTTAACCTAAGTGTGAATGCATGCATGTATGATTTCTTTAATGATTGCAAAGGATTATAGGATTTTATCCTTAATGAACCAAGCTTAACCAAAAGGAAAAATTACAAATGCCATCAAAATATGAGTGGGCATGTAACAAATATCAAAACAACACTTGTCTTCTGATTCTTGAATCTAACAAAATTGTGATTTTTACTAAACTCAAAACCTTTTTCGAAAACAACAACATTATCATCTAATGAAGAAAAATAGATATCATATCTTTGTTAAGGAAAATTAGACAATAATTGTAGATCTTATAAAACACATAGTTTTGCAAAAGTAAAGATCAAATTAAAACCCTAAGTCAATTTAAAGAGCATAAGAGAAAATAAACACTAGAAGACATAAGAAATTTATACTAGTTCGTCTCAACTACCAAGATTACGTCCAGTTATTAGCAATATACCAAGTAACTTCAACAAGTTACAAGTATTTATCAGTGTCACTTCTAGCTCCTAAGCTCTATACCAAGCTTGTTACAACCAAAAATAAAATCTTTATGCTACCAAGTCACTGATGGCTCTAACACAAATCAAAATAATTGTTTGTTTGATTGCACAATGACTAACACTCGGTCGTCTTACAAACGGATAGATATTTTCAACACTTATTCTTTTCTCTTAAGATAATCAAAGTGTTTTGAGATATTTTCTAAACTTTACAAGAATTTACACAGAGGCTTTTTACAAAAGGAATTTGAATAATGAGTGTTTTAATTCATACATGTCTTCAAAGCTTATGGTATTTATAGGCCTCATTCGATCAGTTATATGTTGTCTTTTAACAAACATATTTCCTCTCTTAAGCTTGCGTCTGAAGAATCTGATTGTTGGGTCATAAAATGCATGCATTAAATGCACATACTTCTTAATGCTAAGAAACCACTCTTTGTTGCTGGCGTGTTAAGCACTATAGCAGGAAACCACTTCCTTTTTGGTCAAAGCATAAATGTGCAATAGAGCTCTTCTTTTGATGGAAATTGAGAAATTTTAGAGCTTGGCTTCATTTATTCTTCATTGAATTTGGCAGATCCTAAGAGAATGTCCCTGCAAAATAAGTCTCAGACACATAATATTAAATGAAGGCTTAAATAGCATCTTTAAATTTTTATCATATCATGATTCCATCTTGCTATCGTCTGAAACATCAGACGCAAACTTCGTGAAACATGTTTTGATAGTGGGTAAGACACAACTTTTATCCTTTGTATTTATTTACATCTAATCAAAATAATTAAGGGTCCTTATTTATCTTAAGACACAAATGTCTTTTGACTTAATAATCCCTTTTTTTTTATGATGTCAAACAAACACAAATTTAATAGTTGATAGAAGACTTATAAGATTTTACATTAAAGTATTAGTAAGTTTTATTAGATGTAGATAGTATATATCATAAACAGATCATAATGCATCATAAGACTTTGAGATAAATTCTAAACATATAACAAAAAAAATCTTATTTTATTCATAGAAGAGTTTTCACATTAATAAGATGTGTTTGACAACTTCTTCATTAAGCTTCCTAAGATACTCATTACCGGAGTCATTAGAATTGGATGAGAGATGAATAAGGCTACCTGGAGGCGTAGGTGGACGAGGAGGTTTCCATCTAGTGATTTTCTTATAGAAATAGTCCCCAATCATGAACCATTTGAGAGCCTCCTTTTCAGCATGAGCACAATCCTTCAAGGCTTAATTAAGTGCTTCTCTAGTTCTGTCAAGTTCAACTTCAAGCATACTAACAAAGGTAAGTGAGAGTAAAGGATCATACACTTGAACAACCATGGAATTAGAAGCAACACCAACTTCAACATTAGACTTTACTTCTTCAATGATATCCACGTGATGTGTGAAGAAAAATATGAAGAAGGGCAGGAACACTACAAATGTAAAGGTACGATCAATCACATCATAGAACTCCTTTTTCCATGCATAAACCATGTTGAAAGGAATTTCTTGAGTGAAAGCAAGTGTGGTGTCTGATAGAATCACCCAATTTCATTATGAACTGCATTCATAAGTGGCTTCTCATCAGGTTCTAGACAAGAGCAACATTTCTTTAGTCTATAAAACCTCTTCATGGCATACCAATCCAGATTAGTGAGCTCAATCTTGTGCTTTAGAGCTTCAAGCCAATGTTTGAAAAGACGACCAGGATGAACTTTAACACATCTGGTTGGTGGAGCATCTTCATCATTTTCAATTAGCAGCTCTTTGCCTTTGTAGCAATTTCTCTTTTGATATAAAACAAGCTTAACAATTTGTTATCTAAAATTGTGTCTCTGGAGTCATTAGGCAAGAGAATTAGGACCCCCAGCATGAAAAACAAATGTGTGTTGAGCCTTGAATTCTATGAAATGAAGCTTACCTTGATCTGATCTCTTATCTGTAGGTTGATAGCTTTATTTTGAGCTCAGGTCCATAGTCTTATAACTCTTAGTCTTGAAAATTTAGACTTTCTTCAGTTCCTCCATGATGATCTCCTCTATCTGAAACATCTCTCCAGTCTTGGTGTGATCCCAAGGAAGAACAACATTGAGGAAGAAATTAGACCCATCAACTATTAAAGATCCAAGGGAGTAGAGAAAGGCATCTCATCAGACTCAGTCTCTCTACTTTTTTAGATGCTTGCACCAGGAGGATACATATTTCTTTTATGTAGTCAATGCTAAAAAATCAGACTGTTAAGGTTGGAATCAACATTCTACCTTTGAGGGAACTCTTTGATCGTTGGTTCCCTATCTCCATATACGCCAAGTGGGTACTCTTCTTCTTTAGCCAAGGTATCCTAAGATGAATAAAAGAAAGGGTCAATACCTGGAAAACCTGCCTTCCATAGTTGGGTGAGATTGAGCTTTTCCAGCTCTCATTTATGCATCTTTGGATGAAGAATGTGATAGTCCCAATGTCACCCCTTTCTTGTCAGACTTTGTTGCAAGTATGGCATTTCAAAACTCTGTATCCTCTAACACCATGATACAGTTTGGTGTGAAGGTTGGGATGCACTTGAATGTCTAGCTGCTTTTGAACAGGTGATCTTAAAGGCAATATCCATGTTGTGGATTCTTATTTAGATGTCTTCATCAATCTACGGTTAAGCCTATGGAAGAGTTATGTTACCCTTATGGATTCTTCAGACATCATCAACTCATTTCATGCCTCTAGATGCTACTTCATGACTATTATAGAGACATGTTCTGGTGCTCTATAAATCTCTTTTAATCTTCTGAGTCTATCTTCATCTGCTATATCATATTGAGCAACAATGAGTTGTTCATCAGCATCAGACATTGGCACAGGATGAGTGGGAACAGCTCCAAGGTCTATCTAAATGATATCATTGTCTGCTTCCACAATAGATGCTTCAATGACTAATTGAAGCATGACCTCTTGAAGAACTTCCTTTTCAGTAGGGTCTACATCTTTAGGAACAATGGCAACTTCTAGTTATGCCCTCCTTCGAGTAGTATACAATGAGAAGATTTGTGTTGCATGTTCTGCTGCAAATTGGACTTTCTCCAACTCTTCCATCTAAGCTTTCTTCATCTCTTATTCAGATTGTACTTGTATAGATTCAATAATAATTGTTTTCGACACTGTCTCACCATCTATCTCCATCATGGTAGCCTTCTTAGCATTATGCCTTTGCTCTTTTTCAACCAACAATGTCTTCAAAGATTTCAAAATAATGTTGTCTAGAATTTCTTTAGATAACTTGCATACTAAGGCAGGCAACTTGGCATATTCCTCCAACTTTCTCATATGCTCTTCCTCAAACAATTCTTTTACAAATGCAAGCACTCCTTCTTCTAGCTCAAAAGCTTTTGTCTTCTCAAACGCCTTATCTAACTTGGCCTTCTTGCATGCTTCGACCAACAATTTCTTCTTAGCCTTAACAAAGGCTGTAGCTTTTTTTTGTTGATGGGGGATTGAATAGGTTTTGATTATGGAATAGGATGAGATGGTGACTGAGGTGGAAGGGCTAAGGAAGGTGAGAGTTGAGGTGTGGGAGTTTTAACAATCATATCATTAGATTCTTGGTCTTTTGGAGGTGAGGCTCGTTGAGGTTTTAGAGGTGAGAAGGGTGTAGATTGAGGTTGAGGGTGTTTGATTTGGATGGTTGGCCATTTGGTAATTGTTTTAGATCTAGGTTCAGACTTAAAAGTCTAGAGCTTTCCTCTTTAGGGTTTTTCTAGGGTCTGAAGGTTTAAGGTGTTAAGGTTGTTGTGTTTTTGGCTTGGCTGAGACAAAACGGTTAAGTTCATATGAGGTGGATGGTCTTTTCTCTTGGTGGGTAGTTTAAGTCTGGGTTGGTTGGTCTGAGGTTGGGCTTACTTCCCCAATGTCTATAGAGACACAACTTCAGACTAAAGATAACCAAGTTGATCCTCAATACCCACCATCTGTCCTACCACATATTGTGGTTCCTTCTTTGGTTCCTGAATGAGTGTTTTTTAGTTTAATATTTTTCTATTCTTCATAGCTTATTTGACTTCTCTTGATTATTTTCTCATTCTAACTCAGTTTTTATCTTAGGCAAACAAGTGGGCTTAATTGATAATTATTGCCTATTTTCAGATTTATTTGCTTACTTGACCTATCTTCCTTGTGCAGGACCTAGAGAGTTCTACAAAACTCCAAATGACACATATAAGTAGTCTTGGAAAGATAAGGAAAAGATATACAATTTTGTCAGAGATAAGCCGAGGCCAATTCTGTCATTTTGAAGGTTATTTTAGGCTTGGAAGTCAAAACTCCTGCACTCGAGTTTTGGGTTGCGAATTGGTGTAATTAGTAATTAGTTAGATTAGATAGGCCTAATCATGGCCCATCCTTTCTTACTGACTCAGTTACTATATTTTAGTGCAATTAGTTAGTGAGAAAAATACATTTCATTTGAGCACAAACATAATTTGTAGTTTCTTTTAGAAGTTTTTAGAATTAAAAAGTTCTATTTTTTTTTCTCCCAACTGTTCTTCATTGTTCTTTATTTTTCTACTTCCTTTCATCTCTGTTCTTTTATTTTTATCACACAAATTTTGTGGCTCTTCCATTGATGATGAACATGGAAGGCTAAACAATCAATCAATCTAAGGATCCAGTCCAAGCAAAGAGAATTTGAGTTTTGATTTGGTATTTTAATTTCTATGTGAATGTTCATCTTCTTCTTTAATCCTCTTTTCGATTTTCATGATTATGAATATGTTTAGGATTGTAAACGAATTAGGTTATAGATTTATTTCCTAATTTTGAATCTTAATCATAGATTGTTTGGATGATATTTCAATCCGGTTTGTGATTTCAATTGATTTAGGAGTTAATTCGATTGGACTACTTCTAATGATATTGAATGAACCTTCATAATATGATCATTATATGAGAACTATGATAATTTGCATTGCTTGGTTTGATGAATTGGATTGATATTCTTGAATATATTTTATAACACCTTTTATCAATTTTGTTAGTTTCTGCATTTTTTTCGATTCTTGTTTGTGTTTCTGCAACTTTTAATCTTTGTGATTGAGTGTTTTTAGTTTAATAATTTTCTATTCTTCTTAGCTTATTTGACTTCTCATGGACTTTTATTTTCTTATTTTAGCTCAGTTTTTGTCTTAGGCAAACAAGTGGGCCTAATTGTTAATTGTTGCTTATTTTCGGATTTTATGCTCACTTAACCTATCTTCCTTGTGTAGGACCTAGAGAGGTCTACAGAACTCAAAATGGCGCATATGAGTAGTCCCTGAAAAGATATACAATTTTGTCAGAGATAAGCTGAGGCTAATTCTGTCATTTTGAGGGTCATTTTAGGCTTGGAAGTCAGAATCTCTGCACTTGAGTTTTGGGCTGCGAATTTGTGTAATTAGTAATTAGTTAGATTAGATGGGCCTAATCATGACCCATCCTTTTCTACTGACTCAGTCACTATAAATTAGTACAATTAGTTAGTGGATTAACACACTTCATTTGAGCACAAACAAAATTTATAGTTTATTTTAGAATTTTTCAGAATTAAAAAGTTCTCTTTCTTTTTCTCTCAACTATTCTTCATTGTTCTTTATTTTTCTTCTTCCTTTCATCTCTGTTCTTCTATTTTTCTCATATAAATGTCGTGGCACTTCTATTGATGATGATCACGGAAGGCTAAACAATCAATCAATCCAAGGATCCAGTCAAAGCAAGGAGAATTTGAGTTATGGTTTGGTATTTTAATTTCTATGTGAATGTTCATCTTCTTCTTCAATCCTCTTTTCGATTTTCATGATTATGAATATGTTTAGGATTGAAAATGAATTAAGTTATAGATTTATTTCTTAATTTTGAATTTTAATGATAGATTGTTTGGATGATATTTCAATTCGATTTGTGATTTTAATTGATTTAGGAGTTAATTCGATTGAACTGTTTCTAATGATATTGAACGAACCTTCATATATATGATCATTATATGAAAACTATGATAATTTACATTGCTTGGTTTGGTGAATTGGATTGATATTGATGAATCTATTTTACAACACTTTTTATCAATTCTGTTAGTTTATGCATTTTTCTTCCATTCTTGTTTATGTTCCTGCAATTTTAATTCATTGTCTACAAACTGTTCACTTAAAATTCCCCTATTGTTTATTAGTGAATTGAAGTTGAAATCAAATTGATCGTGTCTCTGAGTCAACCTAGGTTAATCCTATGCTACAGAATTAGCATAGTTTAATTATTTTGTAGCGATTCAACAGTCGTTATCACTGTGCCTATAAACTGTTCGATTAAAATCCCCCTATTGTTTATTAGTGAATTGAAGTTGGAACCAAATTGATCGTGTCTCTAAGTCGACCTAGGTTAATCCTTTGCTACAGAATTAACGTAGTTTAATTATTTTGTAGCGATTTGACAATCGTTATCAAAACTGGCATCGTTGCCGGGAACACAATTCATTGTGTTCTAGCTTTAGTCCACTCATAATTAGATAATAGTATAGGTACCATTGATATTTGTATAGTATAATTCCACTAGTCTAAAAAAAGATTCAAAAATTCAAAAATTTGTTTCTAGACAATAGATAGATATAGATAAAAGATAAATATAGATAGAAAATAGATAATAGATAAAAGATAGATAGAAGATAAATATAGATAATAATAAAAAATTCAAAAATTTGTTTCTAGATAATAGATAAAAGATAAATATTGATAGAAAATAGATTAAAGATAGAAGAAGATAGATATAGAAAAAAAATATTCAAAACAAAAAAAAAATTGTAGTCATTTACTATGGTGTTTTTGAATTTAAAAAAATAAAAATTCAAAAATCAAAAATAATTTTTAGACATTTACTGTGGTGTTTTTGAATTTCAAAAAAAAATTGGGTCAGTTTTGCATTTTTTAATATAGATTTAGCAAATATTATAGAAAGTGTCCTGGTAGAGTAGTTATCTATTACTTCTATTATTTCTGTGATTTTTGTCTCTGATGAGTTGAATTGTACATGACTAAGTCCCAATCAAATGACTTGCATTCATATGATCCTGAGATAGATAGGACATTTCACAGATTGAGCAGAAATAATAGTAATCTAGATGAATTTGATATTGTAGTTTTAGATAGTAGTATAGTGTATTTTGAGTCTTTTGTTTCTGAGTCTATTTCTAATTCTGAACATCTTGATTTTGAAATTTTTGTTGATACAATGGTTGATAACAACCTTACTCTTAAGGAATTGGCTACACCTGATGTTGTTAATCAACCTTGGCGTATTCAATATCCTGAGACTGAGGTTAGTTATGAGCTATAATCTGGACTGGTCCATTTGCTTCCAAAGTTTCATGGTCTTGCAGGTGAAGATCCACACAAGCATCTTAAGGAGTTTCATGTAGTGTGTTTCATCATGCGACCACATGACATTCATGAGGATTATGTCAAGATGAAGGCATTTCCATTCTTTCTGGATGGTGTGACCAAGGACTGGTTGTACCTTCAACCAAATCCTATCAACACTTGGACAAACCAAATCCTATCAACACTTGAACAAATATGAAGATAAGATTTTTGGAGAAATTCTTCCTTGCATCCAGAATAGCATCCACCCGGAAAGAAATTTGTGGTATAAGATAGCTAGCTGGAGAGACATTATATGAGTACTGGGAGAGATTCAACAAGTTGTGTGCTACCTGTCCTCACCATCAAATCAGTGAGCAATTATTGATCTAGTATTTTTATGAAGGCTTGATGTTGATGGACAAGAGTATGATAGATACAACCAGTGAAGGCGCTTTGATTGACAAGACTCCTCTTGCTGCAAGATAGTTGATTTCTAACATGGCAGCCTATTATTACCAATTTGGTACTAGAGGAACTGCAACATCCAAGGTGGCTACAAATGAAGTTTATGTTTCTATGGTTGCTAATAACCAGAGGTTGGAGAATAAACTAATAGAATTGATATCCCTTGTGAGACAACTTGCCATTGGCTGACAACAAAATGTGATGGCAGCCAATCAACCAAGGCTGTGTGGTATCTGTTGTGCACATGATCATCCAACAGATGTATGTCCCACTCTCCAAGAAACAGAACAAGCTGCTAAAGTTTCTGCCATACAATCTGAAAAGTCATTCAGACCTCAACAACAATATAATCCTTACTCCAACAGCCATTCAGACCTCAACAATAGCAATATCAACCCTCCAACTGTTAAAACAAAGGAACACTTCAAAACAACCAAGAGGGGGGG